>OZ010581.1:30779117-31414117 GCA_963932145.1 Acanthosepion lycidas
TGTATATATATATATACTATATATGTATATATATATATATATACGTATATGTGTGTGTATATATATACGTATATGTGTGTGTATATATATATATACGTATATGTGTGTGTGTATATATATATATACGTATATGTGTGTGTGTATATATATATATACGTATATGTGTGTGTATATATATACGTATATGTGTGTGTATATATATACGTATATGTGTGTGTGTATATATATATATATACGTATATGTGTATATATATATATATATACGTATATGTGTATATATATATATATATATATATATATATATACACGTATATGTGTATATATATATATATATATATATATATATACGTATATGTGTGTGTATATATATACGTATATGTGTGTGTATATATATACGTATATGTGTGTGTATATATATACGTATATGTGTGTATATATATACGTATATGTGTGTGTATATATATATATACGTATATGTGTGTGTATATATATATATACGTATATGTGTGTGTATATATATATATATATATACGTATATGTGTGTGTATATATATATATATATACGTATATGTGTGTGTATATATATATATATATATATATATACGTATATGTGTGTGTATATATATATATATATATATACGTATATGTGTGTGTGTATATATATATATATATACGTATATGTGTGTGTGTATATATATATATATATATATATATATATATATATATATATATATATATATATATATATATATATACGTATATGTCTATATATGTGTGTATGTATGTGTGAGTGTATACATGTGAGTGTAAAAACCTTGTTACAGAATTGTATAAAAATGCAATAGATTTAAGCTATATTCATTAAACTCAAAATTAACTCATTTTCAACTCCAATTTGAATTTCCACATTTGCATATATTAACCAATCAGAGATGTTAATGGGAAGTATGTGGAGAGCATTGAAAATGTTTGTCTGCTACAAAATTTTGAAGGCTCACTCCAAAAAATGATCAACAACCTCCTAAAATTAGATATTTAAAAATTGGAAAAATATTTATTTACCAATAAACTTCTGCATTTAATAAAATCTAACTTTTAGTCTTTTTAGGGTCCATTTCAAGTGCTTGTATTAATTCACAGACATTAGTTTTTCAGTTAACCTTTGACCAGAGTCATCTATTCATTATACAAGCTGAAATTTTCAAACCTTAATTAATTACTCAAATTTTTGTATATTTATTTGTGTATACTATATTGCAAAAAAGGGTTAGCAATGTTGAGTTAAGAAACGCAAAAAACATACAGACTGAGTTTGTTTACAAACATAAGCAGTATTATTAACACAGCTTCTTTGCCTGCCAGCTGTCAAGAAATTACATGCATACATAAAAATACGTAAATACTTGATGCACTCATTCTCATATATAGATGCATTCTGTTTTCTATCATAATAATGCAAATATTTTGTGGCATGGCAAAAAAGAAGAAAAATATTTTTGTGTGAAGTTGTTTTGCAAAGAATCTTTGCAATTGATTTCTTGCAATTTGAAAGAAAACTAATACTCAATAATGAAAATTTATTTGAATTTGTAGACCCATGTTTAAGATACTTTATTTCTTTGCTTTATTCATACATATTCCTTTATATATATATATATATATATATATTATATATAGACTAAGATTAGATCTCAAGCCTTGAATTGCAGTGCTCCTAGAAATGATGTCTTGATAAAAACACTCAGTGTTGGGCATAAGGAAGAGCATCTGCCCTTCTAAACCTTGCATTGAATCGTTATGACAAGTCAGGCAGGACCCATCTCGTTTTGTACAGGATTAATCCCGGTCTTGCCTTAACAGAAAAAAATAGCTATGTATTATATATGCTTACATGTGAACATGATATAGAGTCATTTTTATTTATCCCTAAACATCTTTGTTTGATTATTGTTTTCCATTCTTATTTATACTAGCTCTAATCATTACTCCACCTCTACTATTTTTTCTAAAATCTCTTGCTTGACTATTTCTATGAAGAGTCACACCATCAGCTCTACTTTCATCACTAAAAATTACTTTTAAGAAATCAGTTTTCATGTACTTCTTCCTCCAAATTATGTCTTTCTCTTTGTTAATGTTTACTTAAAGGTGGTAGTTTGTTTGCTTTCATGTCTTGAGCCAATGTTCTTAATATGCTATATCTTTTCTCTTTGAGTGCAACACCAGCTTCAAATATCTTCATGCTGCTCAATTCACTTTTCTTGCTTTTTATCCTTTTAATTTTTTTCAAATCTCTTTTTGCAACATTTTTAAAGATGGTTTTTCTTTTTATCTTGCCAATATTTTCAACATCATTCAATTGTTTTGTAATCTCTGTTCAAATTTATTTGCAATTTCCAACATGTTCCCATCACTCAATAACTTTACAATGTCTCCTTTTTAGAGCTTATGTCTATTTTATGACTCATAGCAATCTTTTTATATATGAAATTAAAAAATAACTATTAACCATACTGTTAGGAGGCATGGTGGAGTAATGGATAGTGACTCATATTGAGGAATTGAGGAGAAGGGTTCAAATTTCATTTTGGTTCATTACATTCACTTGGAAAGGTATGAATCTATCTGCTACCCCCCCCCCCAGCTATAGTAAATAGCAGGATATACTGGATTTTATCGCCTTGGCTGGAAATCAGTCCAGGAGAAGAATAACTTAGAATTCAAGCCTCTAGCTACAGGTTAAGTTGCCTAACTAGACCACAGTTGGCCAAATGTGGTGTATTGCTACACCTCAATCAGGGAAGGGTTCCTCCAACAGGAGTGGGAAGGCTCTAGATTTGGATATACTATTAAGATATTTACAAGATGATTAACAAACTTGGAATGGTATAATAAAATCTCATATCATCAACTATGTTATTTTTTGCCATAAAAATGACACATCTAAAAAAAAAAAAATTAGAGGAAGATACAAAAATGAGTCCTGAACTTGAAAATGGAAAAATAAAGTGGGGAAAGGGAAGATAAAAAAAGGAAAAAACATGAACAAGCTGATCGGTTATTGTTTCTCTCTCCTCAGAACTTGATTGAGGAAAATGGCTGTGCACATGACTAAAAAAAGGGTAAAAATAAAGATAGGATATATACATATATCAATAACATACAATTATATGTATATTTCTATTATATCAAACATTATTTGTTGTGGATACTCTAATTTGAGTAGAACATCCTGTTTTTAAACAGTGTTTATTTCATCTACTATCCTACACATTTGAGAAAATCTAATAAAGAAAATGTGCTCTCCAGCAGGATTTGAACCTGTGTTCCCCTTTAAAGGAGGACCACTCATCTGCAGAGAGCCTCACAGCCAAGCAAGGTTTTGTTTTGCCTTAAAACACATCTCTTCATTCAGATTTTTCTCACAAGGCAAGGTACCTAAAATTAAACACAGAAATTTCTAAAGAAATAATGAATTTTTTTATTTTTAATCTGATATTTTTCTTGCTTGAAATGTTATTTGAGTAGAATATATAAATTATGAGTTAATAAATCTTTTTAGTTCCTTTTCAAGTTGCTTGTGGGACTATACCCCTTTTTGTATTTTCCACTCATTTTATTGAATATGTCTGTTTATATGGCAATCATTAAATTTTGTACTCTGAGAAAAAAATCTTTAAGTTATTGTAAAGAATTTCTAATAAAAACAGTTATGCGAAAACAAAGCGAAATTTAGCCACATCACAGTGCATACTGAGTGTAAGAGGGGCAGATAGAAACAGCAAATTACATACCTAAGGGACCCGGATGTCAGAAAAAGAACTGTGAGGGACTGTAATAATACAACCATTGCTAAGAGCCACAAAGTATAGGAAGTTGTGGAGAGGAATAATCACCCATGTCCTGATGGGACAAAGCATATAAAAGAATAATAATAATAATATATGTTTTCCTGAAAATTTTTACTAATGTAGCTTGGTAAGAACTACTTTTATTGTGAAAAAAATTAGCATGGAAAACAAAATTTGATATGTTGTTTACTCTTAAGTGCTTAATAATCAAAGTGGAGAGAGTTTGTTCTCATTTTATTTTATATTTATTCGAGCAAATTCTCTGACTTCCTAAAATTAATAAATTATTAAAACCATCCTATTTGTTAGTTTTGCACTTTTTGACCCCTTAAATGTTTTTGATCTCTCATTTATTAAGCCAACCCATCTAATGTATATTGAGTAAAAATCCACACTTTCCGATTATTAAAACCCTCTCTGTATTCGGCATATAAGAGTAAGTTAGCCTTTTGCCAAATTGCTAATGGAAAAATCTATGTTTTTATCAGATGATTTCAGGTCTCATTGCAGGCTACTGAGGTCTCTATTAGTGATAGGCAGGATTTTTCACAGCAGCTGCCAGAGAAAGTCTGGCAACTGAAGGAAGCTCTTATTGCTTGAACTCTTTTTTTCCACTCTTGCTCTAATGCTTACTAAAGAAAGGAAGGTAACTTTGAAGATCTTATTTTACAAACTCTCGTTTTGAGCAACGTTTGGCTAACTGTTGATAGTTAATTCCACAAAAAAAGAAATCCCTGTTCTGCTAGTGAGAAGCCAGTTCAGCAAACAAAAAAATCTTTTAATAGATGACAGTCTTCCATTATCAATACATGGCTGGCCCAATACAAATGTACTATGTGCAGCATAACCACAATGCTTGTGTCACCGGGTGTCTTAAAGAATTCAGTGTTTATAATGAAGTCAGTTCAGCGTATATTGAGAATAATGCAGATGCAGTACTGATAGATGAAGAGAATACTATGGACTGATCATGTGAGCAATGACAAAATTAATAAGATGTGAATGAAAAGGACATTTATACTTAGAATCAGAGTATGAGAGTTGAAATTTCTAAAGTATATAAGGAAAAAGGGCTTGGAAAATTTGACACTGACAGGGCATATTAAAGGTGAGAGGTACAGAGGAAAAAAATGCATAACCTACCAAATGAGCTTCTGAAAATGTTTGGCAGAACAAGGATTAGGAAAGATAGTAAAAAGAGACAAAATTTACTAAGAGCTACAAAGGACTGAAAATTGTGGAGAGCCATGATTTCCCATGTTCTGAAGGGACATGGCACATCGAAGAACGACGAGTTTGTGTAGATATTTGACAGAGCATAGATTAGAAGAAATAAAGAAAAGGCAAAATTTACTAAGGGCTACAAAAGACAAAAAATTTTGGAGAGTCATTATCACCTATGTCCTGAAGGGATATGGCATGAATTAAAAAAAAAAAAGAGATAGTAAAGACGCATGATTTGGCTCCATAATGAAACATAGACAATTGTTTTATAGACTCTGCAATTTAGTCTATTTCAATGACCCAGAAAAAAGTAAAAGTCCAACTCTCTATGCCATCAGACTGGAAGTTGTAAGCTTATCCTTTGTAATATTCTTATGTGATGTATTAGTAAATATTTTTTTTTCTTTTTTTTTTTTTCAACCTTGGATATTAGCAATAAAAATAGAACTTACTACAAGATGCAATTCAAATCTGAACCTGAGTTAAGTATTAGAAATAATTGAATAAGTTCTCGCTGTTTCCCAATAGATGGCATTCCCAGAACTGTGTGCATGTAGTTTCAGATGGTAATGCATCTATAAGCAATACTGAAATTCAGTGTATGTCATTTCGCCAAAGTGTAAACATCTTTGTTATTCATAGTGTTAAAGATTTTGGATTTCATGCCAAAAAAGTGTATTTGCGGGGAATTTTACTGCAAAAGAAATCTGCAGCTTGAAGCACACAGAATTCTTGTTGAGACTTATGGTGACCATGCTCTGTCAGAAGCAACATGAAGAGATTGGTTTAGACACTTCAAAAATAATGATGTTGAAGATAAAAAATGCTCTGGTGCACCAAAAAGATGAAGAATTGGAAGCACTATTTCATGAAGATCATGTCAGATGCAAGCTGAACTTGCAGAATCATTAGGAGTTGACCACACAATAGTTTTGAAACATTTGAAAGCATTATAAATAATTCAGAAGCAAGGACATCAGGTGGCACATGAGTTGAAGCCAAGAGACGTTGAATGGCATCTTGTCACATGTGAACAGCTGCTTCAACAGTAGAAAAGGAAAGGTTTTTCTTTTTTTTTCTTTTGCATCATATTGTGACTGGTGATGAAAAGTGGATACACTATGATAGAAGATTGAGAGGTAAGCTTGGCTATGCATCAACACTGATGGCAAAGCCGAATATCCATGGTTTGAAGTTTCTGCTCTGCATTTGCTGGGGTCAGCTGAGTGTAGTTTATTATGAGCTGCTCAAACTGACCAAAACCATCATGGGAGATTGCTATCAACAGCAATTGATGTGTGTGAGCTGAGCATTGAAGAAAAAATGGCCACTATATAAGCAGAGACGCAGCAAAGTGATTTTGCAGCATGATAATGCTAGGCCTCATGTTGCAAAATGGATAAAAAACCTACTTAAAAATGCTTAAATAGGAATTCCTACCCAACCTGCCATATTCACCAGACATTGCCCCGTCTGATTATCCCTTGTACCAATCGATGACACATGGCCTGGATGAGCAGCAGTTTCATTCTTATGAAGATACAAAAAAAAATGGGTTGACTCATGGTTAGCCTCAAAGGACGTGCTGTTTTTCCACTGTGGAATTCAAATACTTCCAGAAAGATGGGAAAAAGTAGTGGCTAGCGATGGACAATATTTTCAATGACATGTTTCTTACTAATTTTTGTTAATAAAACATTACTTTTCATGAAAACTCAGCAAGAACTTATTCAAGGTCCTAATGTTTTTATAGAAAAATTTATTTAAAAGAAATTCTTTCAAAGTTTTGAAAAGACTACAGCTGACGTTAGTACCAACATGGAAAATTAGAACACATACACACATGTTGTTTCTAAATCTTATATAAATTGTACATGCATTGCCACTCCTCCATCTCTGATAAGCACATAATCATTTTATTAACAAATAAGGAAGTTATTTTGAAGTCTTAAGGTGATTAGAATAACCATTTTTTTTTTTTTTGTTTCACCCCAAGCAAGGCTGCAATGCCGCTAGAATTGCAGGGGGTTACAGGAGTGAAAGTGAGAAGATTGAGAAAGGAAAGGATAGAGGAAAAGACCAAAAGGCCGAGAGAAAGAAGATAGTCTACAATAAGTTATAGGTTAGGTTATAATAAATGATAATTTTTTTTTTTAATCATTTAACTCCAAACAAGGCGGAAATGCCACTAGTACACGTGTTTACAGTCAGTGAAAAGAGTGAGTGTAGGGATAACAGATGAATTGGATTCAAGAAGATAGTTGGTGGTGATTGATGTTATACATAGGTACCGCCACAAGATCGCTAAAAAAAAAGAGCATAACTTGATAAAAAAGATGCCAAATTTGATGAAAACAAAATTTTATCGTCTAAATGTTTGTTATTATTAAGAGGAAAGATCAAAGTATTTTTGGGGTATTTTTTTACATTTTTTAATCATTCCCAGCACGTCCAAAATTTTTGTTAAAAATCTTTTTCTTTTTTTTTTTTTTTTTTTTTTGAGTCAGCAAAATTGACAGATAATCGATCATGGCAATCATTTTTTTTCCCATTTTATAAAAAAAAAGGGAAAATCTCAGTTTGAAATTCTTTTAAAAATCAATTATCATTTTTTCAAGACTTATTTTAAGAAAATCAGAAATTATGTTTATTTAAAATATTTTGAACCAAACTTAACTTAGCTTCTGTGCTGAAAAAATGTAATTTGAAAATAAAACAAAGCAGGTCATAAACTTTCATGTCACTTGACAGGTGATGAATGATATATTGATGGATTACGTGAGGATAATTTGTTCTACAGAAGGAGAAAAGTTAAATTATTTACATTGAAGTGAACAAATTATTTACCTCGTTATTTTTAAAGGAAATCTTTCTGCACTCTAATTTTTTTTTTTTGTTTTTTGTACTTAGCTTTCACCTTTACGTTTATGATGCTTTATGGAAAATATATTATATAGAACTTAAAATAAGACTGATAAGAGTGAGATTAGATTTCATAAGAAAGGTATCTAATTAATTTATAGGTACCTTTCTTATGAAATTTTATCAGAAGTGTACATAAAATACGATAATTTTATGTACATTTACTACATTTTACTGTGTTATTTGTATTTCCATTCATCTTATTAATTTTGATATTTCATTTATGAAAAAAATTCCGTAACTTAGATTAATATAAAAATAATTTCATAAGATGATACTGATACTTGTAGGTACTCTTCTCAGTTGAAATTGAAAAATCAAATTAACTTCTCCACACGTTTTGCAAAAGTAAAGGCCTTAACAGCGGAGAACAATGCTTAACTCAAATAACGCAACTTAATTGTATTCTGGTTGGTCTTCTGTATTTTATAATTACAGCCCAATTATAAACACAAAATTACATTTCTTAATTACTGTGGTTCTTCTGATTAGTCAAAATGATACAATTTACAACATGCTAAAAAAAAAAATATCTCATAAGGACACTTACAAAAGTGGATGTGGCTTTTAACTAATTTTATAATATTTTAACAACTTAAATGTAAAAATCTATTATAATTAAAAAAAAATAAAAAATAATTGTATTAAAAATTCATTTTTCATTGAAAAATTTTTTTTGTTTTCAGAAAGCATTGTCCATATTCATAAAAACAGCTAAAAGCAAATAAAAGCATTTGAAATTAAATAATATATTTGTTTTATTGAGTTTTGTATGTTACAATTCAGAGCTGATTTTCAGGTGGGGGGAGGGTCCAATTAAAAAAAAAAAAAACATGATTTGCATTCCTCAAAGCCTTGTGCTTTTAACTATTGTAATTACTAAAGTGGACTCTATGGAATTTCTAGAGTTTTCCTAAAATTAGTTATTGGGTGGGTAATAAATATATAAAAACTTATTTCTACCATGACTTTAACAAAAACACATTTATAATAATTTCGATCATCTGTGAATAGTTTCTGAAAGTTTCATTAAAATCTGACAATTATTTTTTTTATTTTTGCAAGATTTTCCAAATTAATGTGTCATACAAAAAAAAATGTGCTAAAAATTGTATATGTCATTTTACTAGTTCTGGCAATACAAAGAGAAACAAGGATTTTTAAATCAAAATTCAGAATGTTCTAAAAAGAAGGAAAAATTTCAAGAAATAATTAAAATAAACTTTGATCTTTCCTCTTAATAATAACATTTTCGATGATAAAATTCTGTTTTTGTCAAGTTTTGTGTCTTGTTATGCTCTTTTTTTAGCAATCTCATGGAGGTACCTATTTTATACTTAAAGCAGAAGAATCATAGAAATTGAAAGGTGTTCCACAGGTGGGAGGTGGGAGAAAAGAAACTGTTAGAGTGGAAGTGGCAGTTACATCTAGATAGTTCAGCAGTAAAATGGCGTGAACTAGTTGCCAATCAAGTAGCACACTTAAATTCATGTAGTCAGGGCACCAGGAAAAAAAGCTCATCAGAACAGTTGCCATGAAAATATTTGTAGAAAAGACAAAGGGAAACCATGTCATGTCAGTGAGAATGTGGCTGAAGTCAAGATGCCTGGTCAGGATTGAATACGTTATGGGCCCTAATTTTGATTTTTTTTCAAGAATCTTGAGATGTATATCAGGAGCACCAGACCAGATATAGCAACTGTATTCAATGTATTAATAATACTGAAATTTTTGCTGGAGCAATATATATATATATGCTCTGTTATAATAAATATTAGGTTGGTGCAAAAATAATGACTTAATAATGTCGTTTTTTGACGTAACGTCAAAAAACGACATTATTACGTCATTATTTTTGCACCAACCTAATACATTGAGCTCTCTGTTGATCAATTTTAATATCTGATATTACTAGGACCCACTTGGCTTATATACCACTGGATCTATTACCTGTACTATATATATATATATATATATATATTTAACAGAAATATAGTTTGATACATTGATTGCCAACAACAAGATAACTCATTATTGGCAGTTTTTATTATGACACTGACTATGAGTTATCTCATGCATGACATTTTCTGATACATTTTAATCAGCAGCACCAACAATGAGTTTATTTGCAGTGGTACTTTTAGTCTGAAAACAATGTTAAGACTTCAGTTGAAGCCATAAACTCCTGAAATTTTTTTTACTGCCTAATATAGTTATTATAAAGTTGGCATTTGAAGTCAGATTTCATAATTGACCTCTGGCAGTCAACATGTTGGGGTATGCTATATTTATGGGTAACAGTGCTCAATATCAGGGACAAAGCATGTGTAAATATAGGAGTAGACACTGAAATTAACATGGAGTAGTGATAGTCTGTTTCATGCTTGAAAATGGCCTGAAGATTGCTTTCATGCTTGAAACAGACTATTGCCATTCTGTTGACCTCCATGTTTTCTTGCATTTGATAGGCTCTCCTGTTTTCAAAGTAGGGGTGTTCAACAGCATGTTCAGCTTTTGATATCTTACTTGTGTTTGTGCCTTTAGTGACCTAAAAGGTTAGCTTCAGAACCATAGAGCATTCTGCATACAAGGCAAGGAACCTTGTAAAGGCTACAGAAAATATTAGTGGTATTTAGTTATTTGTAGATGTTCCATGTATGACCTCTGAAAAGTTATTCTTTTATGCACATACTCCTCCACTTTGTGTATCCCAAAGCTAAATGGAAAGAGCAATATTAAGTTTAGGGATAATTCTAAAAGATAGCAGATGATTTGGATCAGGGAACAGATTTAGGGGTGAGATATAATAGAAGTGATTGAGTGCAAACAATGGGACAATGTTAGGAGGACATGTAGTAAGAAGAAAGGATGGAACAAAATTATACATGTAGCAAAAACATCATGGAGAAGAACAAGCTAGAAGATACAGAGAAGAAATTGTTGAAAAGACATGCCAGTTAGTAAAACAATGATCATAGAAAGATTAAAAAAAGGTTTTGGGTGGTAGTGGATTCACAATGACAGCTACTGCTGATTTTTTTAAAATCACACACACACACACACACACATATATATATATATATATATATATATATATATAACAGCCACCTGCACTAATGCAAAGCTGTTCAGTAAAATGAATAGAGCCCTATGGCTGATTGACATTTGTACAAACAATATGTTAGATTTAGCTGTTTCATTCTATCGAATGAAGATAGCACAATGATAGAAACTTTGACTGACACCAAATATGTTGGGTTTCAATCCTGGCTTGTCACACTGAGGGGCTGTGATACAGCAAAACAGTATCTGTGAGTGAAATATATATATATATATATATATGTGTGATAGAAATTATTAGGAGGATTTGAGATAATCATAATTAAGTAACTCTCGAGTCTAGAAGAAACCTTAATAGAATGCAGAAAGCATTGAATGCCCAATATTTTGGACACATCAGCAGTGTGCATCCACTATCGGGAATTGAAACCTGGACAGTCACAATATCAGGCAAACATCAAACCAAATGTACCAACATGCCTTGGTAACGAAGAGGTAACAAATTAGACTCATCATAGCACTGCTCGATCACATATTTTGTGGTGGAACTCATCTGAGTTTCCCTTGCCCATAGGACTGTACCCCCACAAGCCACAACTATTCTCCCCAAGTTGCTCGATCCGGAGCATTAGAAGCTGGTTCAAGAAATGATATACAAGTAATAGAAATTTTTAGGAGGATTTAATTCATGAAAAAAAGATCAAAAGTAGGGCCTGTAATGTAATCAATCCTGGCCAGTCATCTTGACTTCAGTCACATTCTCACTGACATGACATGGTTTCCCTTTGTCTTTTCTACAAATATTTTCATGGCAACTGTTCTGATGAGCTTTTTTTCCCTGGTGCACTGACTGTATGAATTTAAGTGTGCTACTTGATTGGCAACTAGTTCACGCCATTTTTCTGCTGAACTATCTAGATGCAACTGCCACTTCTACTTATATATATATATATATAGTGTGTGTGTGCGTGCCATGGACTAATAGTTAATCTATGAGACTTAATTTGTAATTTCCTGGAGTAAGTTCAATCATACATTTACAGATTTATACACTTGTGGCTTTGTACTAAGCTAATCCAAGCTCAATAAACATCTATAATTAATCTAAACATTATATTTAATTGATAAACATGTTTCAGAAGATACGTTTTTTTTTTGTTTTTACAATTAACATATACTGGTTAGGTTTTTTTCAAGTGTTTAATAAAGAAAATGTGCCCTTTGCCAGGATTTGAACCTGCATTCACTTTATATATAGAAAATCCTATAACCTGGCATATAGTCAGACTATTCTTGTTATGAAGAGCTTCACTGCAAAACAAGGCTCACTTATGCTATTTTTCTTTTTTTTTTAAATTGGTGTTACCCCATGCAAGGCAATAAAGTCACTAAAACACAAGGGGTTACAGTATGTGAAGGAATTAGAAAAAGAAACATTAATAAAGAGAAAAGAGTAACCAGGAGTACAGTAAATAATGATTGACATTGCATTTAAATGTTTGCCGTTTAAAGTTGGCTAGGAAGCATAGAGTTGAAAGGGAGTTTCACAAGTGAGAAGTGGAAGAAAGGAAACTATTAGCTTAGAACTTATGGCTACATCTAGCCAGTTCAATTGTCAATTGATGAGATCTTGATGCCTGTTGAGTAATGTGCTTAAATTCATGAAATCTAGGTACTATAGCAAAGAGCTCATCTGAACAATTGCCATGAAAGTATTTATAGAAAAGGCACATAGAGGCAACTTTACAGTGGTGGGAAAGTGTCTGAAGCCGTGCAACCAGATCAGGACCAATGATATTACTGATTCTTCTTTTGGTTCTTACCAAGGAGATCTAGGTAAATAGCAAGGACACTGGACCATATGTGGCCACAGTATTCTAAGTGAATTGTAGACTTATATTTGTAAGATAGATTCTGGAGAGAAAAATTGTCTTGAACTGATTTCCTTGGAAGCTGACCTAGAAATGGATTCAATATCATCTTTCTACATCATGTCAGCTGATTAGATGGAGAAGGTGAAATGAGTCATTTTTCTGGATGTTAGCATTAGCCATGCTGATGGAAGGCAGAGAGGAGTTTCTCAGATGATTAATGAAGAGAAGGTTAGTTTTGTAGGTGTTAAAATTAACAAGCCATCTTTTGCCCCAGTTAATGAAAACTGGAGCACACTAAAAGCATATTGGGTTATATGGTGGATTCTTTTAAATAAGGAAGATGCCCATCTGAACATTGCCAAAAAATACATTTTCTTTATTAAAGACTCAAAAAAATCCGAGACCAGTTGGCATCAATTATTCTGTGAAAAAAGAACAAAAAACAGATGTCTACTGAAACATGTGTATCCACTAAATATACCATTTATAGTCATGAGATAAAATGTTGGATTAAAAATCCATTAATTACTCATTTACTAAGTAAATATTGATGCATATATATATATATATATATATATACACACACACACACACACATATATATATATAAGGTTGGTGCAAAAATAATGACGTAATAATGTTGTTTTTTGACGTATTTTTTAACGTCAAAAAACGACTTTATTACATCATTATTTTTGCACCAACCTTATATATATATATATATATATATATATATATATATATATCCTTAACCAAAAATTTGTTTTGTTATACCATAACAAATATGATAGATATGGAAAGATGTCACAAGTCAATAATTTTCCTTCATAAGCACTGTGATAATCTCATGGAAATCAGAAAGTATTTTAGAAAAAATAGACACAAGAGAGCAAACAATGGCAATTTGGGTTTTTTTTTTCTGTTTTTGACATGCATGCAATAAAAATACATATATATAAAATACATATATATATAATCATAATAATTTCTCATTTTATCAGTATTTAGATTTTCATTGGAGGAAAAGACTGAGTCAGGGTCAGAATGTAACTTATTGGTAACCCTGTTTTGCAAGCCTGAGTGTATAATAAAGAAATATTTTATATGATAATATAAAATTGGATTTACGTAAAACAATTGTACTGCACCATTATCCTATATTGGGTATAGATACAAATGAGCATGAGTACCTGATGATCAAGGGTAGGGAAAAGTCAAATGTCCCACCCTAGTGGATGACCATGTTTGGAATAAAAAATCACTGAATCTAGTTTGTGCTGAGACATGAAGCACACTAAGATCTTAATATAAATCAGACATAAATTAGTAATGTGTTAGTTCTAAAAGTAAGTCCTTAATGATCATATGTTTCAAGTAAGAATGAGTCCTGGGTATGATGATAAACTACATCTGGCAGCAAGGCCTCTGTTTGGGAGATTGGAGATTTTGAGGAGCATGTAACCACCTCCTAATTGCTGTTGTTCCCATGTCCATCCTGACACAGTGTGGTAACATCTGTTAGGGTCCCAGCTATGGGCAAATAGTGAACCCCACCAAACAAAAACAAAACACTGTGAAAGTATAAAAATACATATTTATAGTAAAATGACCAGCAGTATATTCTATCTGTAATTGAAGGCATAAAATTGTGTTCAAACTATTTAAATTTTAGTATTAAATAACTCATAGTGGTTGATATGCTGTTAAACAAAATCAAACAAATTTACTAAGAATGAATGGTAATGAAGTATTTGTTAAATAGTGAATAAACAATGTGAACCTCCTGATTCATGTTTGACTTAAAAGAATGTCTAATTTTTTTTATCACTTCACCCCCACCCCCAGAAAGCCACTAAGATGTAAAGGGTTACTGAATGTTAGAGAATAAGAGAAAAATATTATTAAGGAGAAAGAACAATAAAAGAACAAGAATTAAGAAGATAATGATTGATATTGCATTTAAGTTTTTAAAGATCAAAGTTAACTGGGAAGTAAGAAGAAAATTCTACCAATGAGAAATGCAATAGAAGAAAATTTTAGCCTAGAACCTATGGTTACATCTAGCGATTTCACTTGTAAAATGCTGAGAATCTAGTACTTCACTTAAATTTATAAAGTATACCATATAGGAAAGTTGATTAGAACAATTACCATGCAAGCATTTATAGAAAATGCACAAGGAAGCTACATTATGACAGTTGGAAAGTGACAAACTGAGATTTCAGGTCAGGACCAATAACATTGCAGATTCTTCTTTGTTTTTTTTTTTATCAGCGATCTCTAAATATATAGCAGGAGTACCAAACCGGCAATATTCAAGGCATGGAGGAATGGTAGACTTATAAATATGTAAGATAGATTCTGGTGAGAAGAATTGTTTAACTCAGCACAGTGAACCAACTTTCCAAGCTGCAGACATGGCAATTAATTCAATATACTCTTTCCACTTTATGCCAGTGGGAAGCTTTAGTCCAAGAAGGTCCAATGAACTACTCTTATGGAGGTTAGCATCAGCCATGTTGATAGAAGTTAAAAAGTGTTCCCTCAGATGTTTAAATGGGAGCAGTTTCATTTTGGAGGCATTAAAATTAACAAGCCATTCCTTGCCCCAGTTAGCAAGATTGTAGGTCATTTTTTTTTTTTAGATCAGTTGCCAATTTGACCTCAACGAATCAATTAGACTTACGAGTAAGACACGAGTAAATAGTTGTCTTCATTCTCTTTTAATTTATTTTCATATGATCAAATAAAAATAAAATAAAATTGATCTTTTCTCAATTAGATAGTTAATAAAAAAGATAAAAAATAAAATTGAGATAGGCTTATACAACGTGCGTCAGGCAATTAAGAACAAATTTTAACAAAGATAATTCAACAAAAATAATTTTTTTATGTGTCATTTTTTCAGGACATAGGCGATGATGGTTCTCCACAACTTCCTATCCTTTATATCTCTGAGCTGTGTTTGTCCCCGTACTGTTACTCTCAGTCCTTGTTCTTCTATCCATCTATGCAAGCTTTACAAGTCGGTTACTCCCTGTTTCTCTCTGACCCTTAATATGTCCTCTGGGTGTCAATTTTTCTAAGCTCTTTTTATGTGTAACAGAAATTTGAACTGTTTTTTTCTGGATCTAAGTGTCTGTTTTGCTTCCATTTTCCTTATGATTTCATTGTTGATAATGTGTTCTAGCCATGGTATTCTAAGCATCCTTCTGTAGAATAAATCTTTGTTGCCTCATCTCCAACATTGTGTTCAACTTAGAAAAAGGTTATTCAATAAGCTCACTTTCGATCTTTTTCTATTGCCTCAAGTCTCTTTTTCATCTGCGAAGAACTATCCATCATTGTATTCAACTTAAAAACATTATTCAATAAGATCACCCTCAATTTTGAGAATGACTTCATTGCAGCTTTGGAAGTGACTTTATATCCTGTTCAGGTGATTCCTATTTATGCTATTGTGTCCATGGTACTTCAATGAGTCTTTGTATATATTTGCTGTACTCCAAATCAGGAGAATTGGATCTACAGAGGATTGTGAAAATTCTTAGCCTTCCACTCCTGGAATAATGTAGGCTGTTTAGTAGGAAAGAGAATCTTCCTGCAACATGCATGATTACTCATTTAATCCAAGATTTGACTGCCATATCTATCACCTCAATGCAGATAACTCTTACACCCTGTGGGAAGGAGGAGGGTGGTAAAATATGAACTTAATTGCTTATGTCCCCTAGGACAATAACATCATTAATTTGGTATGCACAACTGTGAGAAGGCTGCACAGTTCTATCAGTCATTCCTCCTGTACACCTCTCCATTTTGAAGAATCATTTAATGTGTGGTTAACAGTGCCATGAACATACAGTACTTTTTCATATTCTGTGTCAGACTGGAAGCTGTTTTGATATATCTAAATGAGAAAGAATTTAGCACATACTGTATAACATTAATTTATCTTCTGTTTGGGACCTGCTTGCAGATGTGTGCTCAAATAGCTGGTTCATCATGTAGATTGTTGATGTTAGAAAGGTTGTGTGTCTTGTGTAATACATAAACAAATAAGATAGATGAAATATACAAAAAAAAAAAAAAACTTCTTTTACTGCTACAGACTTTTATTCCTTTTATATTGACACTGTATTAAAACAAAGTTAAAAGGTCTCTTGAGTATGTCTGTTTTCTTTTTGGTTCTGAAATGATTCATGGGAAGTAAAGATATGAACGGATAAAGCTGGTTGAGCTCAAGTCAGCTTTGCACTGAGTTGCGAAGACTGAATCTCTACTTCATGAGTAGAGCTGCTAAAACATGTCTGACAATGTCATTGGTAAGTGGAAAAGTTCAGTGAACCAGGAAAAACTAACATTCCTTATTGGTAATGCTATTACTATATGATTTACATCTTTGAAGCCAAGAGGAGAAAAAGAAAGTTTCTGTATTTTCCAGGTGGCTGGGGTGGGGGGACATCCTAAAATCACATATGTGACCAGAAGCCCTTTCTGGTTTCTTTATAACTTGCATCATGGGAAAATAAATTTAAATTTATTATTATTATTGTTTTGTTGTTTTTATTTCATTTTCCCAACAAGATGCATAATTTCACTCAAAATACTTTATATTTTTATATTTTATTTTCCTACATCTGTCCCATAATAGTTTTTTTTTCTGTTTGCATACACATTTTGTACACTGAATATGATATCTATTATGGACTGGAAGAGTACTTAATTCTTATTTTGTATTTAATTTAATGTTTTATTTTTTATTCTTTCTTTATTTTAATTTATTCAGTGCAGAAAATATTACACTGACAATTCCATATCTTAAGTCACAAGCAATCAATGGCCACTTGATTTCTGGAACATATAAGAAATATTGCACTTGCTAAAATAAATTCGGTAGAATATTGATTTGCTGAAGAATTAATAGTTTGTGGCACCAGACTTTTCTGCTGACACCCTCCTCCCACATCCCTTGATTATTTTTCTCCCAGATTGATTTTTGGCTGGTTGGTCACCCACATGATGATTACTTTGTCTGCTGTTAAAATATATAGTTCATTGAAGTCTTCTAAGTTGGTTGGGCCTGTGAATTTTGAGATTTAACCTAAAACATAAGGTGGAGAAATGATTTTGCGTTAAATTGTTATTTTATCACTTATATGTTACTGCCACATTGGGTCTGGTGCTTCTGCTATGTATTTAGAAAGTCTTGATAAAATATAAGGATGAATTAGCAATGTTATTGGTCTGGACCTGGCCTCACGGCTTCAGTCACTTTTCTATCGCCATAATGTAGCTTCCCTGTGCCTTTTCTATAAATATTTTCATGATAATTGTTTTGATGAGTTTTCTACTTTGATTGCTAGACTAGATGAACTTTATCATACTACTAGATTGGCAGTTTGGTCTCATCATTTTACACTTGAAATGGTTAGAGTTTCTAACAGTTTCTTCTCTCACACTTCTCACTTGTGGAACTCTTTCAGTTTCCTAATTTCTAGTCTATTTTGATTGTCAAAAGCCTAAATAAAGTGTTAATTGTTATCATTTGTCTTCTTAATTCCTATTCTTTTATTGTTCTCTCTCTTCAATAATATTTTCTTTTTCTTATATTTTCTCAGACTCAGTAACTTTTTGCATCTTAGTGCCTTTATTACCTTGCTTAGGTTGAAAGAATTAAAAAAAAATCCTAGGATGATCATAAAAAATATTAATATGCAAACAAAGTAAAATATCTTTAAGTCTGGAGATGGCAAACGTGTTTCTTCTTTACTGCTTGCTTGTATTCCAGCTATAATTGATACAGTTAAAATCATTATTAACATCTAGGTAGGGACATACTGTTGTTGCTATTTAAACAGTCTTTGAGGAAAGTTGGGATGAAATTAAACTTTAAGAAGGATACACCTCAAATAATCGGGCAAAAGATCAATTTACGTGTAACACAATCTGGCCATTGTGCTTTTCCATGGTGTAAATTGCAATATATTCTTGATGATGCTCAGAGAAATCCTTTCATTAAAGTTACACTTTCTTGGAACAAAATCTTGAGTACTGAATGAAAGGCTCTCAAATTGCATTGTCGGTTTACTACCCCTCCCGCTGAGAAACTATTATGATTAATAAAAGATGATTTTGAACTCCAAACTGCAATCATGAAAATATCACAGGACTGTCAAGTCTGTAAAGAGTACCGAAAATCTCTGCCATGGTCAGTCATTAATTTGTCAATGACAGTTACTTTTGCTGAATGTATAGCTATGGATTTCAAGAAATTTAGACTGTCATTTACTTCACCTAATAGATCATGCTAGAAGATTATCAGTTTGTGCAATCAAAGAGACCTGAAGAGACTATAGAGAAAATATTTTGTGTATGGATCACTGTTTTTCCCAGAAAAGTTCCTTAGTAGTAATGGTGATGATCTCTTTAATGTAGCTTTTAGGGAACTTTGTGAAAAAGTTAATATCACCATAAAAACAACTGTTACAGAAGCATCATGGTCAAATAGTTTGTGTGAAAGACATAATCAAGTTCTATGGTAGGATGCAGACTAAAACAATGTCAGAAGATGGAGGTTCAAATGAGTGGAATACTGAAAAGGGAAGCGCAGGAAAGACAAGTGATTGATTTTGACAGATGTTGAGGAATCAAGAGAATTTAATAAGGATATTCACTTAAATCCAGAATCATCTCAATTGGATGATACTACTAAAGAAACTCAAATAATGGAAATATGTTTAGCCCCTCTGTACATAGCATGCTATGTCTTAGCTGTAAGCGTCTAAACTGAGAAATGTAACTCGTCAGAAAATTTTCCATTTAAACAACAATAGAGTAGTGATAGGCTTGTGGCATTGCATCTGTGGGGTAGGGATTGTAGGGTGGAAAATAATTTATCACCAACATTGCTTTTGAATTCTGTTGATTCAGGAAAGAGGGAATTGAGCAGCTCCAGCCTAGATATGGCAGCATTACTCTATTTTTGATCTGATATCATTCTTGTAAAAAGAGAGTCAGGTAATTTCTGGAGTGGTATAAGGAGCCAACTGTTTTTCCACGGTCTTTAGGGATACGTTCTGCTTGAGGTCTAGGTGAACTTGAGCCCCAATAGGTGCTTAAAGCAAGGAGCATCATTGAAAGTGCAGCCATTCATCATGACTTGTGAAAATCCAGAATCAGTTCAGTGGTGATTGAAAGTTACTAGTTTTTTTTTTGTTTTTTGTTTTTTAGAATTGAAAATTACAAACCAGTCCCCCTCCATTGCACTGTTAGAATTTGGTTAGATGAAAACTGACTTCCAGGATCTGGTCATCTAGATTTTGGGAGATGCACCTTTAGACTGTGGTATCATCTGCATAGATATTTAATAACATCTACCAACTCAATTAAGAGAATACTTTATGAACAATAAAAGTTTATGGTGTTATAGGCTTTTCTAACTGATGACAGTTCTTGATATTTTTGCTAATTGTTAGTGAGACATTGTAAACATATTTACTTACATGCTTATGGAAAATAAAGGTTTGTGTGGGGAATTGAATTTCAGTTTTCTGCATGACTAATAGAATACTTATCACTGTGCTAAAATCTTGGCTCTATAATCTATTGCATGTTTCTGTGTGAAAAAATTTAATGTTTTAATGCTCCTTGGGTTTATGCAATATTATTGGTGGAAAAATCTTAACATAAGATATACTGATGATACAGTATTCATAGCAGATACAGAAAAGAAACTGCAGGAACTATTACAGAAGATAAGAAAATGAAAAGTAAGGACAAACCATCAATTGTAAGAAGACTGTATGGTTGTTATCAAGAAGAGAAGCTCAAGATGCACTTTTATGAATTGGAGATATCAAAATCGAGCAAGTATGACAAATTTAGGTATGTGCAAGTGTTCTAACAGATGGCTGGAAAATGTGACACCAGAATTGGAATAGTGAAAGATATCTTCCAGAAGCTAAGCTAAGTATTAAGAAATGGGAAGATTTCATTAGAAATTAAGAAAAGAGTACTGAACTCTTGCATAATATCAGTTCTCCTGCATAACAATGAATGTTGGACAATCATCTCATGGATAAAAAAGAGATTTGAGGTAACAGAAATGTAGTTCTACAGAAGGATGTTGAGCATCTCATGGACTGAACCTCTGAGTAACAAAGATGGAAGAAAATGAAAGCAAAAATGATACTTAGGCCTAAGATCAAGAAGAGACAGTTAGAATTTTTGGGATAGCTAAAGAAGAAAGAAGTCTTGGAAAATTTATTACTAACAAAATATATTGAAAAAAAGAGTGTCGGAGGGAAACAGTGAGTAACCAACTTAATAAACCTGTGTAAGTGGATGGGAGAACAGGAATTGGAAGTGTTAATGAAATGACAAAAACAATTAAGAGATCCAAAGATAGGAAGTTTTGGAGAGCAATGATTGACCTCATCCTAAAAGGACATGGCACATAGAAGAAACAGATTTTAGCAAGTTTTCTTTTTTTTTTTCTTTTAAATAACCTGCATACTGATTTTTCAAAGAGTTTTGTCTTGGAAAGATTAACTCTTTAGAAGCAAGAGATTTTTGTATGAAGTTATATCCATTAAATATCTCATCAGCTGCTCCAGTACAATCATTGCTTTCACTATCTTCTTTTAAGAATTGCCTTGAATCACTATTCAGTTCATTGCCAGAATAAAATCTAAGAAGTTTCTCATAAGATAATTCATCAGCTAGTCAAGAAGTAAATTTCTTGCCAAACAATCCATCTGCCTCTAGGTAAAGTAAAATAGCCACTTTTATTTGGAATTTGACTGAGTTTGGTGATACTGTAATTTTGTTTGATTGATCATTTAGGTTCTAAGGTGTCAGAAATAAAGGGAGAAGGACAGGAAGAAAAAGAAGAGAGAAGCAAAAAATGTGGAAAGAGAGAAGTGCATGAAAAAGTGAGAACAGACTTGTTTAAACTTAATATGGAGACCCCATGTCTCCAGCAACTGAAAGCCTAACACTTTTTGAATCATGATAAAATCTAAGCACACTGAACATTTGTAGTCTTATGAGAAAACTTTAAAATGCATCTTATTCTGAACAACTGTTCAGCACAACTAAGAGCCTGTCCTATAAAAATAGTGTAAATATATAGCATACTTAAAAACCAAAATGTATTCTTGGTATGATGATAAACTACATCTGGCAGCAAGGCATCTCAGTGGGAAGTTTTGAGGAGCATGGAAACACCTCTTAATTGCTGTTATTCCCAGGTCCATGTTGACCCAGATTGGTAGCACCTGTTTCAGTCCAAGCTATGGGCAAATAGTTACCCCCCCACCCCAGGCTTGGGTCAAAACACCATGAAAGTATAAAAATAGATTTTTATAGTAAAAATATTACGAGCAATACATTTAAAAAAAAATTTTTTTTTAAATACCAGCAATGCATTTTTGAAAAAAAATATTACCAGGAATACATTTGACTCAACAAAAACCCTCTTTACAAAAATACATCAATGAAACCTAATCTACAAGCTGATTTCTTACAAAGACTGCATATTCTATTCATATGAACCTGTCTTAAAAATCTTGTCGGCATTAAATAACCCATGATATACTGTAAAACAAAATAAACCAAACTAAAACCAAAATGTAAATACCTTATCAAACCCCAAAGCCAAGGAATATTGCTTTCTGTCATTCATGTTTCATGAAGTGGTAAATTCTGGTGAGCCTATTGAGGCATTTATCAAAGAATTTAATGAGAAATATTAGTTTAATATTTGCTAACAGTTTTAATACTTTAAAGATATGAGTTATACGTAATTAGTTGTTTAGATAAGTATTATTGAATTATGTGGCCTCTGTTGGCCTGGCAACATGGATAATTTGGCAGGAGTCAAGATCTAAGGATGACAGAAAATCATTGGTGTACCCACAGATGCAACATCACAAACCTATCACTAATCTATTGATATTTCCTTGGCAAATGTTAAGATAAGCTCCATTATTTAGTCTCACCATTTCAGACCTTTATAGCTAGAATATGCCATGTTACTTCAACAAAGTTAAATCACTCATTTCTTCTGCATTTCCAAATCTGAGGAGAAAGTTTCATTCAGACAGATTCTTTCCAAGAACTGCTATTTTGTGAAATAGACTCTTACATAGACACTGCCTTGAACACTACAATCTTACTCTTCAAGTCTTATTATCCTTATAATATTCACTTTCTATCAACTCCACTTTTATTCATATCAAACACCTCATTCATTGTATTTTAACAGACGCTCTCTACTTGGAGTGCCTGTTGAGCTTTGTATTGGGTGAACTTTAGTATTAGAAAAATTTGAAACCAGTTATTTTTCAGTCTTTTTCACTTTTTCTGATTGACTTGAATAAATAAAAACATACAACTCTAATACAGATTTATTAATAAATATCTATATTGAATAATTGTAATACATTTGAATGTGCAAGTAGTGTAATGGATAGTATCTCAAAATGAGAAAGTGGAGATCTGAGTTCAAATTCCAGTCAAGTTTGTTATATTCACTTACATGTAAATACCCTTGTTCCTGTATGATCACTGAAGCTAAGCAACATTGATCCTTGTCAATACCTAGTTGGGTGACTGCTTGGAAATACTAAGTGCTATAAGCTTGGATGTGTGGGTGGGGTAATGGATAATGGCTCAGAATTGGAAATTGGGGAGCTGAGTTTCAATTCCTTTTGGGTTCATTATTTCATTCATCTATGCACAGATACCCACCTCTTCTCTTCTCAGGTTAGTAAGATTTATATCACTAAACCATTATTATCTCTACAAAAATATTACAGTCTAAAAATATTTTCTGGTTTTAAATAATCTAAATAGAGGATTGATAAACCATAGAAAATGAATGAATGAATCAAAACATTACAAAAGGTATGAATCTATCTTTTCACCCCCTCAGCTAAATAGGATTTCTACCTGGAAAAAATCATTATCTCCAAAATCTTGTTAATGCAGCCAAAAAAATAATTTTGTCCAATCCAAAATGTGTCAGCTTAAAATGACCCATTAGTGGTTGATAAGTTTAAAAAATAATCAAATCATTTATACACCATAAGCTGATCTCATTTCATGAGTGGATTTATGTTGTTTTTTCACAATTCTTTACATCATCGTCGTTTGATATGTGACTCCTTCAAAGTATTGTTTATGTGGATGGAAAAATTGAATTTTAATATAAAAATTGATACCAGTTAATTTTTCTGCATTAACAGCTTCATCTTACTAAAGAATAAAAAGAAACAAGAAATATTGATTGGATAAATATTTAGGCTTAGAAAAAATTGCTAGAATATCTCATTCTAATCTGGTTTTTGCATTTAGTTAGAATTAAAAGTATATATATATTGACCTGCATTAGTAATTGATATATAAAGTGGATCATATTAAAAATGTAAATTGGTTAAAAAAAAAAAAAAAGAAACAAGCAAATGTTTCATTAAAGATTTAAAGACTTTTTAAAATTTAATATTCAAATTATGAAAATTTTCTTCAGAACTGGTTTAATTAATATATTGATAAATATTTTTATACTTTTTGAAAAAATCTTTCATTTATATAAATTCATTGCATCATTATTCAGCTGTCAAAATATTTTCCCTGGCTTTCTATGATCTTACACCATCTTGCAGACAAGTTGTGCATTTGATTATAAAAGAATGTTTCCAATTTTGATTTGATGAATTCTTTGGGGACATTTTTGATGCATTGAAATTGTCAGACAACATTAAAATAAAATAAGTGATAGCATGTATGGGTTAGGCTTGGGGAATACTGGAATAAACATAAAAGATATCTTTTGTTTTAGTGTGACATTCAAATAAGCCAATTGCTCACTGGTGTCTTATGAAGTAACAGTTTATAGAAGAATTCTTTTTGAATCTTTTCATACAGAATTTTTTCCTAAGTAGATTCCATTGAAGCTTGAAAGCTACTCTGGATCTAACCATGATTTTCATCATTTTGAATTTCTTGTAACTAATCCATTTTTTTTTGTCTCAGTGACTATCTTGCCTCAAAATTATTTTTTCTGCATCAGGCAGGAAAAAAAAAGAGATTAATGTGTAACCTATTTTCATGGAATCATAATATTTCCTGATGCTTGTAAATGACATATTCATGACTTGCATAGAATCATGAGTCCTGTAGCACATTTGGGTCATTGGGGTACCACCTGTATTGCAGCCATAGCAGAAGATGGTGGGTCTACAGCAAGATAGCCTGATGGAATCCATCTCACTTCAGGGTGCTTTTGATTTCAAAGTTTCTCATTTTAAACAAGTTTTTACACAAGGCTAGAAAGCATAGTCTATTGTGCTATTTAGCTTATAGTCAGGGCCAGGAGAATAAATGTATTCATAACTTTCCCCAGGGTATTAGTGTGAAAGTAAACCTCAGCAGTCTGATTCAGAATTTTAAACTAGTTCACTGATTTCATTTGTGCTGATATAAATTAAACTACTCACTCATCCTAAGGACTAATATACAGCTATGAGTTATCCCTAAGCTTCAAGTATTCTTCCTTGTTTATTCCTATTATTTTCTTAATTAAAAGGAAACAATTCTATATTTAGAAATTAACTGATCTAAAATTATCTCCCTTGGACATTTTAAGTCAGTTTATTCTTAATTATAAATGTCAGAAATTAGTGGCCTGATTGGATTGGAAATTGCTTTATTCAAGGTTGAACATTTAATGGCTGTTGATGTACCTCAACAAATAAAAAATATTCAGAAACTGGAACATTTAGATACTTTGTGTCTAAAATGTTTTCATTGTCCAGAACTAGCTTTTTAAATTGGATTTTTAATAACTGCACTTATAAGTTATAACTACTAGACAGATTATAAAATGAAGATATCCTAAAATCTTATTTCACTCAACAAATCTTTGTTCACTAAAAATCTTTATTGAACAGCTTTATAATTCAAAATATTTTCAAAGTTAATATTTCTACAATTGTATTTTGAATACATTTGTTTTCACTTGTCTAGTTAGCTTTTCCTGCATATGTGGAAAAGATCATATACTTGTCTGATATCAGTATCTCATATAGAGGAGTTATTAAAATTCTCAATAGCAGAATTCAACCTATTTAAGGGCATTCATAACTGTATCCATTTATTTATCCATCCAAACATATATATACACACACACACGATATATTTTGTCAGTCATTAAATTCATCCAATAAGGTTTGTCTGTTTATTTTTTAATTTTATTTTTCCCATTTTCAAATAAGATATGCATCAGAATAAAATTTGTGGATACACAATGTTTTGTTCAATTACTTTCAACTGTCTCAGTTATTGTCAAGAACTGGATGTTGTCAGTGGTAGAAAAAAATTTTGGAAACTATCAAATATGTAGATACATTTTGATTATTATTATTCACAGATGCTCATGCACACACACTCACTCACTATAAAGCTCCTACAAACACACTCACTCACTATAAGGCTCCTACAAACACACTCACTCACTATAAAGCTCCTACAAACACACTCACTCACTATAAAGCTCCTACAAACACACTCACTCACTATGAGGCTCCTACAAACACACTCACTCACTATAAGGCTCCTACAAACACACTCACTCACTATAAGGCTCCTACAAACACACTCACTCACTATAAGGCTCCTACAAACACACTCACTCACTATAAAGCTCCTACAAACACACTCACTCACTATAAGGCTCCTACAAACACACTCACTCACTATAAAGCTCCTACAAACACACTCACTCACTATAAAGCTCCTACAAACACACTCACTCACTATAAGGCTCCTACAAACACACTCACTCACTATAAGGCTCCTACAAACACACTCACTCACTATAAAGCTCCTACAAACACACTCACTCACTATAAAGCTCCTACAAACACACTCACTCACTATAAAGCTCCTACAAACACACTCACTCACTATAAGGCTCCTACAAACACACTCACTCACTATAAAGCTCCTACAAACACACTCACTCACTATAAGGCTCCTACAAACACACTCACTCACTGTAAAGCTCCTACAAACACACTCACTCACTATAAGGCTCCTACAAACACACTCACTCACTATAAGGCTCCTACAAACACACTCACTCACTATAAAGCTCCTACAAACACACTCACTCACTATAAAGCTCCTACAAACACACTCACTCACTATAAAGCTCCTACAAACACACTCACTCACTATAAAGCTCCTACAAACACACTCACTCACTATAAAGCTCCTACAAACACACTCACTCACTATAAAGCTCCTACAAACACACTCACTCACTATAAAGCTCCTACAAACACACTCACTCACTATAAAGCTCCTACAAACACACTCACTCACTATAAAGCTCCTACAAACACACTCACTCACTATAAAGCTCCTACAAACACACTCACTCACTATAAAGCTCCTACAAACACACTCACTCACTATAAAGCTCCTACAAACACACTCACTCACTATAAAGCTCCTACAAACACACTCACTCACTATAAAGCTCCTACAAACACACTCACTCACTATAAAGCTCCTACAAACACACTCACTCACTATAAAGCTCCTACAAACACACTCACTCACTATAAAGCTCCTACAAACACACTCACTCACTATAAAGCTCCTACAAACACACTCACTCACTATAAAGCTCCTACAAACACACTCACTCACTATAAAGCTCCTACAAACACACTCACTCACTATAAAGCTCCTACAAACACACTCACTCACTATAAAGCTCCTACAAACACACTCACTCACTATAAAGCTCCTACAAACACACTAATCTGTATTTTATTAGCTTTTTTTTTTTTTCTTTGTTGTTTTTGTTTCACCCCAAGCAATTTAACAATGCTACTAGGATGCAAGGGATTAGAGGGAGTAAAAGAGAATGAGAAGACTTTAATAAAGAGGAGCAAGGAAAGGAAAATAAAGGAAATGGGTTCAGGAAAACAGAAGATGGTGTTTGATGTTGCATTTAAATCTTTGACAATCCTTGGTGACAGGGAAGCAAGAAATTAAAAGGGAGTTCCACAGATGAGAAGTGTGAGAAAACAAATTATTCGAATGAAGTGGCAGGTGCATCTAGCTACTTGTACAGTATAGTGGTGAAACGTAGTTACCAATCTAGTAGCAAGCTTAAATTCATGTAGCCAGAGCACCAGTAGAAAAAAAGCTCATCAGAACAGTTACCATGAAAATATTTGTAGAAAGGACAGATGGAAGCCACATCATGTCAGTAAGAAAGTGACTGAAGTCAAGATGCTGAGTCAGGATTGATTACATGACAAAACCTTCTTCAAATTTTGTCAAGAATCTCAAGATGTATAGTAGAAGCACCAAACCAGATATGGCAGCCATATTTAATGCGTGGATGAAAATGGATTCTGATGAGAAAAAGTGAGCCAATTTTCCTAGCAGTAGATATAGCAATTTATTCACTATAGTTGCTCCACTTGTGGAAAATGTGCACCCAAGGAGGCATAGTGTTGTTCTCTTGGATGTTAGCATCAGCCATGCTGATGGCAAGCAGAAAAATTCTTTGTGGTAATTAAATGAAAATAGTTTTGCTTTGGAGACGTTAAAATTTACAAGTCATTTCTTGTTTCAGTTTACCATTGATTGGAGGTCCTTTTCGAGAGCAATTGCCATGCTTACTTTATTGGGTCTCTTAGACTTGGTACTAAGACAGGAGTATGTGCCATCCTGGGTATGACGATAAACTACATCCACGTCCAGGGTAAGAGGATAAACTTCGTCCAACAGCAAGGCCTCTGATCAGGAGGTTTTGAGGAGCATGGAACCACCTCTTAATTGCTGATGTTCCCAGGTCCACCCTGACTTGGGGGTGATAGCACCTGTTAGGGTCCCAGCTATGGGCAAATGGTTAACCCCGAAACTGAGTTAAAAAGCATTATAAAAGTGTAAAAATAGGTTTTAATACCAGAAATACTTTGTAAAAAATTATTACCAGAAATAAATTTTTGAAGAAAAAAAACTATTACCAGCAATGTTTTTGAAAAAAACTATTACTAGCGATACATTTTTGAAAAAAAATATATTACGAGCTATACGTTTTTGAGGAAAAAAATATTAACAGAAATAGATTTTTGACCAAACAAAAATATTACCAGGAAAAAAAAGTTGTCGGCATTAAATGACCCATTGAGGTTGATATGCCGTAAAACCAAACAAACCAAACCAGGAGTAAGTGATTGTATCATTTGCATAAATACTTAATTGAGAACTGATGACATTGGGGATGTCATTGATGATCATCTGAAACAGCCTAGGTCTGAGAATAGAATGCTGGGGGGGACCCTTGTATTAGTATGAAATGATCTGGAAGCATGCCATTCAATACAAACTTCATTACAGCTTATTGGAAATGTGTGTGCGTGTTTTACTATAAAGATTATATTTTGTGGGTACATTTGTGTTTTTTTTTAAAAACAGTGAGATTAATATCTACTGCCCTATTGATTGAAAGTTTTTATTAAAAGTGTGCCTCTGCAAAGAAATCAAAACTGTTTTGCCCTTTTTCTTTTTTTTAATCAATCCCCCACCCCCAACCCAAGAAGGCACCAGGAGTGAAAGAGAATGAGAAAACTTTTAGAAGGAACCAGGCTCCCAATCCTAAACAGGAAACAAAGGATAAATCTCTATTGTTGTTCAAAAGGTAGGTAAACTGGATGATAGGAAAACCTATCTACCCTTATTTAATCCAGGAAACCGCTTACAAGCCAAGTGAGTTTTATAATTAAGCTATAGGAAGACATTACAAAAAAACAAGATTCAGTTACCCTACTTAAGAAATGCACACCTCTCATTTGAAATCTATAAACTTTAAATAAATATATGTTTGAAGAGACAGCCATGTTTTTTAAACAAAGAAATTAATGCCTATTGGCCTGGAATTTAAGTCTTAATAGAGAAATGAAGAGTTTATGTCTTAATAAAATCTTCCTAACAGGAATCAGATACAAAAATAAAACTAGCACATATAGATTAAACAATGTTTATAGTAATAAAAGATAATGCCATATATATAATTGACTCTCCCATCATTTTTGATGTATGGGTGTCAAGCAACTCAGTTCCAAGGAACCATCAGTCAGACACCTCCACATATGACTTGATTAAAGTGGTGAAGGCTTTGTGCAGAACCAACCACAGTTTTTGAAAAACCAAATACAAAGACGGGGTGCACCATGTGCCACAAGGTCTCCAAATGACTCTCCATAGGTTTTGAATTCAGAGTTCTCCTTCTCCTAGACCAGAATAATAAATAAAAATTCCATTACTGCTTTAGAAATTGCTTTGTTTTTGTTAGGATACAAAACTGAGCAGATATGAATATTTTGAGAATCTTTGAAGAAATTTGTAGTTAAAGGCACTATTCAGCTTTGCTCGATTGGCATGAGCCTTTGATTGTGTTGGTGTGAAGCTCTCATTGGATCTAATGATGATTTCTCATGTTAAGGGGTCACAGGTTCAAATCCTGCTGGAGGGTGCATCTTTTTCTTTAACATGATTTTCTCAAATATTCAGGTTGGCAGACAAAAATAAATGTACTGTCTATTCAAATATGGATATTCACTAAAAATAACCTTTAAGTGAGATTATATATATATATATATATATATATATATATATATACATACATACATACTGGGTGCAATGGATAAATTGTCGTCTAAATTACACAAAAATGAAAATAACACTGACATTTCATTTTAACAGATATATTCACGAAAATTACACAATATCTTGAAATACTAAAGAGTAAATTTATTCAATAAAATCGCCATTGGCTTCAACCATAGCCTCCAGATGACTTCGGAATCTCCTCCAACTCTTCTGGACAGTCTCCTTGTTTAAGTTGGTGAATGCTGCCATAATCCTTGCCTTCAGTTCATCTTTAGTGTTACAAGGAATTTTTGTGATCTCTTACTGATTCATGCCCTCATACATAATAATCAAAGGGGTTTGCAGTCTGGGAAGTTAGCTGTCCAGATGTAAGGTGTGATGTGTTTGCATTCAAGCATAAAACTGTTTTATATTTACATATGTTCTGTCCCTGATATTAATCACATTTACCCATAAATATAGCATAACTTAAAACTACATTTCTATTACATGTGTGTGTATAGTTTCTGTAGCTTTTGAATTAAAAGAAGTTGTAAATTTATACTTGTTCAAACATTAATACATGGCAAATACACAAATATTATCATGTCTCTTGGTTTATAAAAATATGATGAAATACATTTTCTTCTCTTGCAAAGTAAATTACTCATGGTTGAATGTTTCCTAGAATTTACAAAGAATAAGAGAATACAGGAAAATTAGTTTTTATTTTTTAATATAGATTTTATTTGATATTATTTTTATGGAATATAGATTCAGTTTTCTGTCAGTCTTAGTTTGAACTCCACTAACCTTTGAGGTTTCCAAAATTTACTTTGTGCTATTGTTTAAAATGCATTTGCTGTTCTTGTAATGAAGCACTTTGGTCAATGAAAACTTTGCAGTATACATTGATTTGTTTCTATAGCGAGCCATTGATGATGGTAAAAGAAAACACTTTAACTTGATGGAAGGAAGTAATCAATTAAAAGACAAGGGGTAAAAGATACTTTGCATTGGCAAAGGCATGGTCAGTAGGTATTGAGTTGAAAACCAACAATTTGATATAAACCTATACATTCATATATATATATATATATATATATATATATTTAGTGTATTCGGACAGCAGATCATTATTCGAACATATATTGTTAAATATCAGACAACAAATATCTATTATGTTTGATCATGAGCTGTTCTAAGCTTCATATAGTTGCTTTAATTTTGGGAGAAAATAAAGACAAAAACTGTCCAATATTTGTATATTTTTTCATTATGCTGTTCCCTGATCTAAGCTTTTGGCTCACATGAGCAATCTTCAGAGTGGTAATATTGACATTTAAACAAAGATATTCACTATCAAAGATGATATTCTGTTATGTTGATGTGGTTCCCTGACATTGTACCCCATGAGAGAATGAAATATTAAGAACAGAACCATATATCTAGATGCAATGCAATGTAATGTGTTTTGACTAGTTTGAAATGTAATTTTGTTGAATGTGGGTTGCTTTGTTTTAATATAGATAACCTCTAATATCTGATGGTTCTTTTTACTGTATATAAGTGTGAGTATTGTTGTGTTATCAACCAATATCTGTTTAATATTATGTACATAGCTATGCTTTTCTAAGAAATGTTTAATAGAAATAAGATCAGAAAGGGGACAAGTAAGTCTATGGGATAGTGTGGTTGTAGTAAAACCAATATATGTAGTGGGTTTATTATTAGAATCAGGTACAATCTCTGAATGGGCATGTAACATGTAATATCATCTTTGATTGTAAATATATTTGTTTAAATCATAGCTGTCAGACAATTTCTGCAATGACATCACCTCTTACATCTGGCCACCTAACTCCCCAGACTAAATTTCCCCCTTGATTATTATATGGGGTGCAGTTGTCTGAGAGACCAACAAAACTCCTTATAACGCCAAAGATAAGACAACTATTATGGCAGCATTCACCAACTTAAAAAGGAAGACTGTCCAGAAGAGTTGCAGGAGATTCTGAAGTTGTCTGGAGACCATGGTTGAAGCCAATGGCGATTCTATTGAATAAATTTACTCTTTAGTGTTTCAAGATATTCTTGTGTAATTTTGCTAAATATATCTGTTAAAATGAGATATCAGTGTTATTTTCCTTTTTGCATAATTCAGATGCCAATTTATCCATTGTAACCTGTATAATGTGCATATATATATATATATATATATATATATGATCAGCAACCTTTCTTTCAAATGTTTCATTGAATATGACAGACAAGGTAGATTTGATTAATTTTTTCATGAAGTTTTTTTTACTATTTTAAATTATTCTATTTGTTTGGGGTAAGGGATTGCTAAAATTTTCTGTAGTATCTATTGTCCCAAGTGCTTTTAACTACTTTGAAGGGGTTTATTGTTAATTTCTTTCAGTTCTCTTTTAAGATGTAATAGTGTGATATATATTGTATGAGAGTGGGATTTTTTTCTGAACCCCATGAAAGAAACATGCTTGGAATTCAATTATATATATATATATATATATATATATATATATATATATATATATATATATATATATAGAGAGAGAGAGAGGTTAACACTGAGTGGTAACAAACAGTCTGTTTCTTGCTTGAATACAATCTTCAGAAAGTTTGTTGCCTGAAGATTGCATTCAAGCATGAAACAACCTGCCACCACTCGGTGTTGACTTCAGTATCTACTTTTATATTTCTATATAGTTTATCCCTGATAATGAGCACTTTTACCAATAAGTATACCGTAAACACACATCACACACATATACATACATAGTTGTATATTTAGGCAGCAATCCTTCCTTTATGCATGTTTCATTAAAAATGACAGACATGGTACTACGGTTAAGCTTTTTTATTTAATTTTTCTTGTGTTTGAACAAGAGTTTCCTTTTCTGGACAAAGGGTGTGTAAGAACTGTCCAAATGTTTTATATTTCTGAGCGCTTTCTGCAAAACCCTTAGCCATTATCAAGGATAATTCGATTTTTCAGCTTAATTGAGTGTGTGTGTGTTATGTGTATGTCTTAGTGTGTGGTAGGATGTTTTTAATTTCCAAATACGGTTAGCACATTGTGGCTTTGTTCGTAGTTAATATTGTTAAGAGATGGCCTTTTCTTTTTTTATTATTAAAGCTTCCATTATTTTTAATCTTTTTTTGCAGGTGGATGCAGTTAATATATTTGTGTTTTCTACTAGTATGTTTCCAATGGAGTCTGGTAAATTTGTGTGTGTGTTTAAATGGGTTCTAATGGAGCTATAATCAGATAGGCGTAACATAAGTCATCTGGATAAGTATGTAGTTGTGTAACTGATGTAATTATGAGTCTGGTTTGATCAAGAACACAGTTCCTTAAGGGGCATTTGAACTTGCAGATAATTTTCGTTCTTTGTAATTTTGATTTAACTGGTGTGTTGTTATTTTTGAGGATAATGTTAGCTGCCTTAAATTTTTTATAATAGATAATTAATTTGATTTTTTTTATTCGGGTCAATTGAGTTAGTGTATTTCTTTATAATATGTCTTAGTGAAGATTTGTCTTGTTTGTAATTAATATGCATTTAGTTTTTGTAATAAATGTGTATGTGATTTTTGACTGTGTTCACTATCATTATTACTTACTTTGGGGAGAAAATCTAATTTGGTGGTCTATAAGGTGGTTAGGGAAGCTGTTCTTTGTCCAGAAAAGAAAGCTCTTGTTTGAACACAAGAAAAATTAAATAAAAACCTTAACTGTAGTACCATGTCTGTCATTTTTAATGAAACATGCATATATATATATATATATATATATGAAAAAATATAGTTTTAAGGTATGCTATATTTATGGGATAAAGTGCTCAATATCAAAGATATAGCATATAAAAGTGGATGTTGACGTCGACACTTGGAGGCAACAGACTATTTCATACTAAATACAATCAGGCATGAAATAGTCTGTTGCCTCTGACTGTTGACTTCAATGTTTACTTTTATATATATATATATATATATATATATATATATATATATATATAATATAAATTAATTTACACCTCTGGTCAAAATCTCAAGACCAGATACAAAAGGGTTAAAAAAAATATTAAATACTATTACTTTAATCAAAGCTTAAAATTTTCACTTGTTTGTTGATAAACTACATTTTCTAATTAAATGTAAATGTTTCTCAAATATACTTTGATTAAAGTAGTAAATAAATATATATAAATATCTCAAATATACTTTGATTAAAGTAGTAAATTTTATAATTTTTTTTAACCCTTATATCTGGTCTTAAGATTTTGACCAGGGGTTTATATATATAGAGAGAGAGAGAGAGAAGAGTTCTAAATATTGAAAATATAGTGTTTCTGCATAGACATTTGCTCTGAAGATAACTTCAGGTGTGAAACTGACAGTCACTATGCAGTATTGATTTTTATGTCAACATGCTTATAAAAAAAACTAAATATCCTTGGTTCAGTCTTTCGTGGTGATTACATCCGTTTGTTTTGGTGAAACCCAATTTTTGTTTTAAAAACACACACACACACACACACACACATATAACTGAATAGGTAAATATAGGTAGGTATATGAGTGAGTAATTGTATACATATAAATACTGTAGTGTAAGAAAAACAGTGCTTAATGTTAAGTGACAGAGCTATTTAATATATATATTAAGAAATATACATAATATTTCACATTAATTGCACAATACCGAGTTTCATGTCAAAGCAATTTTCAAGTGCTTTGGTATGAAACTCGAAGTTTTGCAATTAATGTAAGATATTATATATATATATATATATATATATATTGTGTATTTAAGCAGCAAGCCCTCTTTTAAATATGTTTCATTAAAAATGACAGACAAGTGATTAAGCTTTTTATTTAATTTTTCATGTGTTTGGACAAGTGTTTTCTTTTCTGGACACAGAGTGTGTAGAAACTGTCCAAATGTTTTGTAATTCTGAGTGCTTTTGAGGATGATTTTTTTTTTAACTGGATGTATGGGTTGTGTGTATGTATCTAGAGTCATAGGGATGTTTCATTTTATGAACACTGTGTTAAAAAAAAACACTTGTTCGAACACAAGAAAAGTTAAATAAAAAACTTAATTGCTTGTCTGTTATTTTTAAAGAAACAGGAATGTGTGTGTGTATATATATATATATATATATATATATATATATATGTTTATTTGTGTATAATTGTAGAGCATGTATCCATAGGCTTTTAATAAGGAAATTGAAAAGTCTCTTCATTGTATATTAATATAAGTAAATGTCTTTATAGCATTTGTAGAACAATCATATTTTTCTTATTTTGGTCTGCCAGATATTTCTTATGAAACTATTCTGATGCAGTGTCTGCATATTTTAACAGAATTCCTGTGAATGTTTCCTGTTTCCAGAATAGTATTGATAGAATCATTGTGATGGACTGCAGCAGTAGTACTGGGGCTGAGGAATTGTATGCATTCTTGTGGTGAAAAATGGGTTGGCAGTATTGATGGCTTTTTGCTCACGTGAAAGTATTGTGTAATGTGTTAGTTTATACATTTGATTTAGCAATAAGAACTCGGTCAAAGGTGCATTTGTGCATTACAGGATGAGCAGTGAGTAAAGCAAATGATGGAAAATGTTTTTTTTTTCTTTAGGGTTGTTTTAATTTTATTTTTATGATGAAAATTTTTTTTTTTTTTTTTTTTTGTATACATGGGAAGTGAAGGTGGTTTAACTGTAGAAAATGAAATTGTTGAGTTTGAATTCTTGCTGAGACTGTTTGTATTCATTTTTCACTAATGTCCTTAAAAAAGCATGAGCCCATCTCTTCTTGTCATAGCTATGAGTTAAATAGTAGGGCAAAATAGTTTCTCTCACCTTGTTTGGCAACCAGTCTAGGACAACTTTGAATTCAAAAGCAAGATGAAGACTACAGGAAAGCACTTCACCATTTTACCCAAGAAAGTTATAGCAATATGTAGTTTCCAGATATTAAAGAAAATGAAGTTGTGGATGATCTAAAGTGTATAACATAAATACATTGGAATCTTTAATGAATTCACTGAAGCAAATGACTAATAAGAAAGTAAAGGACATTATATCTTGGACTGTAATATATTTTCTTCTTCTATGTAGAACATGTCATAAAGATCTCTCTTGTAACTGCTCAGCAACATTGATATATTTGGAAAAGATATTAGAATAATCCAGACCCTATACTGGGAGTAAACAGGCTGCATATAGATAGAAAAGGAATTCAGTAAATGTGCCAGAATAAAAGGGGTGTAAGACAAGGATGTTTCTTCTTACCAGACTTATTCAACCTATACTGTGAGGAAATTATGAGAGAATTAGAAGTCCTACTAGGATTTGATATTGGCAGCCACAATCTTAACAATTTAAGATATGCAGATGACATTGTTGATAGCCAACATAGAAATTAAACTAAAAGAACTCCTACAAAGTGAAGGCAAGAGAATGTATGTTTGCCAGCAAAAGGAACAGACCAATATGCAAAAATCCAAAGTTACATTGGGATAGCAAAAGATATCTTCCAAAAGCTAAGCAAAATCTTAAGAAGCAGGAAAATGTCATTAGAAACAAAGAAAAGAGTATGAAAATATTACATGACCTCAGTCCTCCTATTTGGCAGTGAATGAAGATACTTGAAGCAACATAAATGTGGTTCTACAGAATGAGATTAAGAATAGCATAGACTGAACATGTGAACAATGACAAAGTTTTAAAGAAATTGACACTTATGCTTAACATCAGAAAGAGAGTTGAAGTTTCTAAGTCACATAATGAGGAAAGAAGACTTGGAAAATTTGATACTCACAGGACATATCGAAGACAAGAGTTACAGAAGAAAGCAGTGCATAATCCACCTTACAAGATTGTATAAAGGGAAGGCAGAACAGGTTTGGAGAGCTAGAAAAAGACAAAATTTGCTAAGAGCTATAATGGGCAGGAAATTGTGGAGAGTCATGATCACCAACATCTTAATTTGCATGGTACATAGAAAAATATATTTTACATAAATTAAATTTTCAGAGTTCCTAAAACTCATTGGCAAACATAAAAAGGTGTAGGATGGGTGATAAGTTATTTGGGAGTGGTGCATATTTAAGTGGAATAGTAAGATGAAGTAGCAAGCAAAAATCATTGTACCAATTTTTTTCCTGTTTCCCATCATGCTATTTCTACCTATAAAGAAAGAAGAGTTCTGATCTGTTATATAATATCAACCCCCCTATATAGCAGTGAATATTTGACAGATGAAGAAGAGACTTGAAGAAATAAAATGTGATTCTACAAGGATAATAACAATACCATGGACTGAACATGTGAGTAATGACAATGTTTTAAGAAAAATGAAAACAAAAAATGTGTAGAACCTGAAAGAGGCAATTGACATATTTAAGGCACATAACCAAGAATACATTTGCATAATTTGACACTCAGGGGACATATTGAAGGTAAGGGGGACAGAGAAAAGCACTGAATAACTTACTTCATGAGCTTGAGTTGGCAGAACAGAAATTAGAAGGGATAGATAAAAGATCAGTCTTACTAAGAGCTCAAAAGGAGAGGAAGCTTTTCATAGCCATAATCACCCAAATCCTGAAGGGGCATAGCACATAGAATAATAATAATAATAATAATAATAATACACTAGATATTTATACTGATGATTATACTACGATTTTATTGTAAAACTTGATACTTCTTAAAAATACTTTTTGTCTAGCAATTATTTTTAAATATATTTTTCTATCTTCTTAGTTCTTTATTCTGCTTATATTTTTTTGCCAGCAATCAAAACAAGTGATCATAATCATCATTTTTCTTTATATTTTGTAGATGTTGTCCAGTTTTGGAATCTTGTTTGGAGGGAAGCAAATTCTACAACTACCCCAGGAGGCACACATGCTTTAGGTACAGAGCTGCTTAATCTATTTATGGTTTTTTTTATTTGAAATTTTTAACTTTAAATATCCTTCCTTTAGCATTTTATAATTTATAACATGAAAATAGGATTGTACTTTGTGAGAGAGCCTTTATTCTACTTGATATTGAGACATGGTAATATTAACTGTTTCCTTATAAGGAAACATTCCATATTCATTGACCAAGCAGCTATGTTGTTTTCAGTTGAAATTTATAAAATGTTTCTATTAAAACAATTTTTCAAGAAAAATAGGTTCCTTATGTCCAGTAGCCTTTATCACTCTTTTCAGTATTGATGGAGTTTCCTTCCTAACCCTTTGTTTCAAGTTGCGTGGAATGTCAACACCTTGATTATGTCATTATTCTCTCTTTAAGTTAAATGTGATATCCATTTTAGTTACTGCTACTGTTAAAAGTCTTCAAGTGATTTAGTTTCTGTTATTTGGTACAGCTCTTTGTTTTTGATTCTGCAGTGCCGGTCTATAAGTTCCAAAGAAAGAGAGTCCTTACTAAGACTTCACTCAAAGCCATTTTTAACCATCGATCTGAAAAAAGCACTTGTATACGGTTGACAGTTGAGATATTTCTGAATAAGTTTGACGCCATGCATGCCAACTTTATGAAAGTGTTCATCTGAGACAGCTATTTAAGAACATAACTTGAGATTTTATTTTAATGTTTTGGTTTTCTCATAGTTTGAAAAACTACTGTGAGTACAACCTATTCTGTGTTCAATTTATTTATCCCTTCTGTATTTATTTATATCCAACATGGTCAAAGATCAGAAGAACTAAACAAAACAGAAGACATTTGCCAGTAATATCATGGTGTGTATGTGTGTGTTTATATGTATGTGTTGAACTGTGGTTATATTGAAAATGAATGAAAGCTATTATAGACAGTTTACTTATAAGGTGCTACCAAAAGTTTGGAGAATTTTGCCATGAAAAAGATTATTTCTCTTAACACTGGATTTCACACAATTTTCTTCATTTTTTTTTATTTTTTATTTAGATAAATCAAGTAAAGGATGCTATTCACAAAAATTTATGTCAAAAAGGAAATATTACATTTTGTTCACATGCTCTGTTCAAATTCATCAAAAGTTTAGTATTTTTTTTTAATTTTTTTTTTATGCAGAACCATAGCATCATTGTCCAGAGACAGAGCGGAAACCTTTTAATGGCTATCATTCCAGAAAATCATCTTTTATATAACAAGGAAAGAAAAATCTCTTTTGCTTCAAAAGCTACTGCTTTTCAACTTGTCTACTGATTGGAAAAATCAAACCATTGTACTTGAAAATCATATTTGATAGCATGTCAAAATTTAGAAATTATAGCTTAAATCTATTTAGAATCTAGTCAAAAAATTTTTTTTTTTTCAGTCTGTGTAGTGTGAGTCACATACTCTGTATTTCTTTTATCTTTTCACTATAAATCATTTAAAATCTCATCAAACATTCCCATTGATAACAATATTTCTCATATTTGAGCAATATTATATTGATTCATGAACAAAACCTCATAACATTTGAAAAATTGATATGGATGTAGGATAGTGTGAAACATGATACTGGTGTATTAGGGTTCAAATTCTGGCTGAAATCACCATGTTCACTTTCAAACAAATACTTTTGGGAAAGCAAGAATTCAGTTCATCTTCACTCTCAAAGCACAAGTTGACTTTTCATTCTCATTTTTCTTAAAACATTCTTCTTCCATAATATTCTCATCATCCTTCTGTAGAACAACATCTCAGTTGCTCAAGTATCCTCTCCAGCTGTTAAGAAATTATCCAGCATTCATTACCATATAGGGAGATTGATATTACACAGCAGTTTAGTAATCTTTTCTTTGTTTCTTCATAAGGTTTGATTTCGCAACATCCCCCACCACAATCTGTTCTGCTATCCATTTACACAAACTCATTAGGTAGGTTACTGTTTCCTTTTGTCTTCAATATGTCCTGTTAATGTCAAATTCTCCAAGCCCTGTTTTCACATTATGTGTCCTAGAATTTCTTGGTACTCTTTCTGATTCTAGCATTTTATTTTGTTTTGGATTTCACTATTAAATAAAAAAAAGAGTCAAGATATTACTGTATTTCATTGTGTGTAAAAAAAAAAATTGTTTAGAATTTTCCTTTTTTCTTTTTTTTTTTAAACTGACTTGTTGCTGTTATCATCCCAAGCCTACCCTCTTCTCTAAATGGAAAGAAAAAAGATATCAATATTTTATACTCTACTTCAAGTTAGATCTTTCTGGTTCAATCTACATATCAGCCAGATGTGAATGGTAAGAAAGTAAAACCCAAAATAAAAAAGACATCCTCTGTGAAGGGATCCATGCTCCAACAAATTCCCCTCATAAAATATAAAAGAAGCCAATCACAAACATTGCCACCAAAGAAAAAAAAATGATTTTATGAGCCACCACATTAGCTTTTAAGAATGCTGTTCCTAGTAGCTGAAACTGAATTGTCGTGATGGGCAAGCTTCAACTAATCTACCACTGGCAAGCTCCCTGTGACACTACCGGTGATCTTGGTCAACCAACCCAACAAATGAATCAAATCCAGGCCTTACCAATGCTGCCCTTCCTCCAAATTATTAGGTTGGTGCAAAAATAATTTCGTTTTCTAACATATGTTACTATGTGAGAAAACGAAATTATTTTTGCACCAACCTAATATTTCCTCTGCCCATAAAGAGACATTGCATTCACATCCTTTGTATCTGCAATACAAAGAATTTTATATTTACAATTCTTGTATTCTTTTCCTTTTGCCTTACTTGTTTCTTTTGTTCGCTTGTGCTATCATATGTGTTTTTATAACAAATATAGTAATTCATTTTTTCAACCTAAAGTTTCTTTCAAGCCAGCTGAAGGTTTTAACTAATATCAAATTTGAATAGTATTTTTATAATTATTTTTACTAACACTATTAACTAGAAAATAGTCACAGTATGATTGCATTTCCCTGGGCTTGAAAAAAAAATTAGTATCTTTTTTTCATTGAAACTGTATTGATGACAATATGTACTTTGTTATTAATTTGCATTTTTTTTCTCTAGGATCACTGAATTCTTGTTGATTCAATGAACAAAACCTGTTTGATTAACTCAAGCAGTACAAAAGCAAAGTCATAACATTAAATGTGGATATAGTGTTGTAAATATTCTTGGTAATGCTTATCAGAAACTTAAGACATAAAATGAACTGGAACAAAGGTATAATCAAATATTTTTATTTATTTGCTTTAGAGTTAGTCCTTTGATATTTGATGTAGCAAAATGTTTTGTTTTTTTTTGATATTCGTAGTAGTTTGGAGAAAAGTCTGTTTCGGCTTGGTATTCAAGAATTTGGAAGTCAGTACTTGATAGTAATTGTAATCATTTTAGAAATAAGTCAGTGTCAATTTACTATATTTTTCTCGGCTTTATGAAGGACTGAAATATGATTTGCAGATGACCTCTTGTGATGAACAGTCCCGTAGAAGCAAGTGAGCCAGAGTTGCTTGCATCTGGTGCAAAGGAAAATAAGGGTCTTACCTCAACATGGCATTGACAGTTTTGCTCCTTGAAAATGGCATTACACTTCTGTCTTGCTATCCCAGCAGTATCTGTGGTAATGAGGGTTATGCTTCAACCAATAACAAGTCATGTGCTGATTGGTTGGAAAAGACACGGCTATTTGCCTTGGTAAATGAGAATAAAAGAAAAGAACACTGATTGGTTGGTCAGCCGCAGTGTTGGCCTGATAAAATAGGGCTGAAGCAGTGAGAAGGGGAGAATAGGTTTACGTTTTGGAGTGTGGGGAAGGCAAGGATGGTGGATTAAACCAGTGGTATCTTGAATTGTACAAATGACGTCCAAGTAATAGAGACTCATTTAAACTACACCTCTTAACAACTTCTTCATGTGTCACACATGGTTGATTTCTCTGGCAGTCACATCTCTTGTCACTCTTTACCGTCCCATCCTATCATCTAGCTCGAGAGTGTGAGCTTATCTCCTTTTGACCAGGCTCTGAGACTCTGATGCAAACCTTGTTTTTAGCTAGCATTGTGTTAATTTTTTTGATTAGCGAAAATTATTTTATTTTCCAGTGTTCCTTTTTTTCATTTTTTTTTTTTTTTTTATAATGGAAGTTATGTGTGGAGCCTCCCTGATTTTTGGTAGTTTTCAGTCACAAATTAGTAGGGCCTGGTCCCGCAAACCTTCTGTGTTTTTTTGGCCAGCTTCAGTCTTTTCTTTTTCCTCTTTATATTCTAGGGTTGCCTTCTATTGAGAAAGAAGTATAGAGAGAAAAGTTTAGAGAGAAAAAGAAAGGGATAATTTTTTTTTTTTTTTTTTTTTTTTTTTTTTTTTTTGTGAAAGGAAAGTGCAAATACCTTATTTTAGTTTGAATCAATTTTATTTTTTTATTTTATTTGTATATTTTATTTTTATTGGGACTCACTACAAGATCACAAGACACACTACTGAAGACATCTTCAGCAATTGTGCTTGCTGAATGATACAATTATTATTGAATGATAAAGAATGAATTCTGACTTTCATGTTACATTGAAAACAATGGTTATCAATTTTAATCAAATAAATTAATGAAATTTACCCCATGTCAAAATGCTTCAAAGGTTTATTCTTAGGAAGAAAATATCTGAAATGCATCAAGACAGTATTAAACATTTTTCATTTTTTTTTTTTCATCAAGGCTCTGCTGAACAATGCCTGGAACTAAATTTATTGTCAGTGACAACACTTAATGAATTTATTTTAGATCAGTTTTAAATAGATAGCCATTCAAATACTTGATCTTATACAATTCTAACTGTTTTTATATTGTTTAATCTTTATGCCTTAATCTTTACAGATGTGTAAGCCTAATGTTCTATGTGACTGATTAATTCCATGCTTGTTGCAACACTGATTTGCTATTAACATGAAGAATTGATTTTGTTTCCCTGCATTTATTTTGTAGCCTACTTCTGGGAGGTGGGTGGTTTGAAAAGCAAGAGAATGCAACAAATGTTTCCTTGAAAAAAAAAAAATGATAAAAAATCTGTCATTGTACTGACTCTTTACTGTTTATATTCTCAGACTCCAGCTTGTAAACAAAGGATATTTTTATATTATTTATTTATTTTTTTTTTTATCTTACTCCAGTACGAGTTCTTCAGTTGAAGCAATGGAGCAGTCACAGTGAAAAAGAGACTGTCTATTTCATTGAACTTTGAAGCAAAGACTTAAATCAAACATATATTTGGGGAATGTGTTGTTCTAATTAACTAAATGACTGAAAAGAAAATTGATTGATTTTGCAGAAAAAATAATAAGAAATAAATACAGAAATAAAATAATAAAGAAATAAAAAGTTAAGCAAAAATATAAAAAAAATCAGAACATATTTTTTTATTGACAAACATCAAAAGTCAGTTGGTGATAACAATTATTAATTTACTGTGATTATCTGTGACAACCGTATAAAATACTAGAGAACAAGGAAAAAGAAAAACTGTAGCCATGTCACTATTCACATTATTTGCATTCTATTGTCATCATTTTTGTTATTATCACAACATTTCCGCAATTGTGAGCTTTGGCCTTCTTCAGGTCCATATCAATCCAAGTAAATTTTAAATTCAACCCTTTAGGCCCAGTTGGTGGGGCATTAGAATACGCCGACTGCCCCCCTGCAGAGGGTAAAAGTCCCTCAATGGGGCCACCTGTTGGCCGTGGGTGGCGACCCGTAATGTCTGGGGACGGGATCCTGGTGGTTGAGCAGGTTGTAACCCAGGTGTAAAGCGGTCACAATCCTGTAACACACCACTTTGGCCCTTACCTGGGCTAGACGGGCGGTCGGAGGGGCCCGATCCGATCAATCGGCTGGTCATGTCAAACCCCATCATATATAATCCATCCCAAACCTATAACTGACACTCCTCTTCCCAACCAAAACTAACACTTAAACCTAAATATATGATGGAAGGCGGTGGCTGAGGGTCAATCAATTTGGGAGAAAAAAAGGATCTGACACACTTGCTAAACCTTCACAGCCGTAATACTTGGAAAACGGAAACAAAGGAACACGCGTGCTCATAGACTCCTCCCAAAGAGAGTATACCATTCACGTAGCCCCGACATGGCAAGGCGAATGGGTTTCCCCCTTGTCATGTCCCAATACTGGACTCCGCGGTGGGTAGGGAGCGAGAATGATGAAAAAAAAATAAAAATAATCAATGGAAAAAAAGAAATCTTCCAAGAGACCACATGTGGATAACGACTCTGAAACAGAAAATGACAGCGAAAACTTTCCACGATTTATTGTACTTGAAGCAATAAGCAAAAAAGCATTAACAGAAATTTCACCATTTAAAATACAAAAAACAATATCAAATATCATTATACCAAAAAATGTAAAAAAATTGCAAAATGGAACACTACTAGTAGAAGTAGAAAAAAAGATATATGCGGACACATTAATAAGACAAAAAAAACTACAAGAAATAGAAATAAAAGCCTACCCACACCAAACCCTAAATTTCTCAAAGGGAGTAGTAAAAAGCAAGGAGCTCTCCCTGTGCACTCTAGAGGAGATAAAAACAGAACTCCAAACTCAAGGAGTTACAAATGTCAAACGAATAACAATAAAGAAAAATGAAGTAGAGATACAAACTAATACCTACATTATAACTTTCAACTCCCCCCAAATTCCAACAACAATTAAAATTGGATATGAAAGTATAAAAGTAGAACAATACGTACCAAACCCTCTTCAATGCTATAGATGCCACAAATTTGGGCATCACAGAGATTCCTGTAGAAATAAAAGAATATGTGGAAAATGTAATGAAAAAGAACCTGAACATAAAGAAGAGAACTGCCCAAATGAAAGCCTATGCTCAAACTGTTTGGGAAACCACTCTGCTCTTTCAAAACAATGCAGTATATATAAACAGGAGAAAGAAATAATTAGAATAAAATACAAAAAAAATATATCTTTCATAGAAGCACGAAAGGAAGTTAAAAATAACATAAAAGAAAACACCTATGCTTCCATGGCACAAAAAGCAAATAAAATAAACAATGAAGATAAAATAAAAGGTTCAGTTGAAATAACAAATTTATGCAAAGAATTAAAAGCTTTCCTCGAAGAATTAAAAACCTTTTTAATTGAACTTAAATTGGATCAAAATAAAACTCAACAATCCAGATCAAATGGAATAAACCCAGAAGAAGGCAAAAAACTTTGGAAAGAAAACTTAGAACAAAACTCCAGCGAACCCTCTTCTTCCCAAACTAAGAAAATGAAAAATAAACAAAAAGAAAAAAAAATGACAACAGAGCAAGAAAGCACCCGATCAAGATCTAATTCAAAATCAAGAATCAATATATCAAATGAAAATAAATTTGAGCCTATGGAATATATGGAAATAGAAGAGAAAGAAAACAAACAAAATTCAAAACAAAACCAAAAATCTGACCGAAGGATACCACAAGCAGTTGAAGACAAAGCTTCTAAAAACTCAAGAGATGGAAAAAAACTAGAGAGGACAAATGATATAAACCTAGCAGGTAACTTTACCCCCAAAAAATGAAAGTATAATCATGGCACATAAGATCCTGCAATGGAACTGTCGTGGAATAAAATCTAATTACAATGACCTACTCATACTTATGTCACTACTGTATCCAGCTGTCATCTGCTTACAGGAAACTTTTTTACAAGAAAATGCCAACTTAAAAATTAAAAATTATAAACAATACCACTATAACCACAATACAGGACATAGAGCTAATGGAGGAGTGTCAATATTGATTAGAAATGACATACCGCAAAGTAAAGTACACATTAAAACTAAATTACAAGCAATAGCAACACAAGTGACACTAGATAAAACCATCACAATTCTTTCCATCTATATACCCCCACAGGAACCAATAAATACAACAGAAATAAACAACTTGATGGAGCAACTCCCTAAACCCAGAATCTTACTAGGAGACTTTAACAGTCATAATCCTATATGGAATAGCAAAAAAATAGATACTAAAGGTAAAATAATGGAAGAAATAATTAACACCCATAACTTATGTCTATTAAATCATAAATCCTCAACCTACCTTAATCCCTCCAATGGAACAGAATCGTCAATAGACTTAAGTATATGCGATCCAGAAATTTGTATGGATTATACATGGAAAACACATAGCGACACATGTGGCAGTGATCATTACCCGATCATTCTAGAAAATCAAAAGCCTGCCAAGGAAGAAAAGATAGGCCCTGTCAGATGGAAACTGAAAAGAGCCAACTGGGAGGGTTTCAAAAACAAATGTAAACAATTACTGATACAGTCAAAAGACACAGACAACTCGATAGAATATTTTACCAAAACATTAATAATCATTGCCTCAGAAAATATACCAAAAAAGCAAAATAATTATAAAAAAACTAAACCCTGGTTTGACAAAAACTGCCAAAAAGCAGTCAGAAACCGGGAAGCAGCATTGCGAAAATTCAAAAAGGAACCCACAACCCAAAATTTGATTGAAATGAAAAAACTCAAAGCAGTAGCACGGAAAACTGTTAAAGAAGCAAAAAGGGAATGTTGGAAAAAATATGTAAATAGCCTAAATACACATTCCAAAACCAAGACAATATGGGAAATGATGAGAAAAATAGCTGGGAAAAATCAAATATACCCAATAATACATCTTAAAAAGGACAACACTAAAGTAACTAGCAAAAAAGAGATAGCAAATCTACTAGCAGAGACATTTGCAGAAAACTCTAAAATGAGCAAAAATCAAAACCTACAAAAGTGTAAACAAAAAGATATAAATAACCAACTAAATTTTACATCTAAAAATACAGAAGCCTACAACAATCTATTCATCGAAGCAGAACTAATAGAAGCCTTAAAAAAATCCCATAATACAGCAGTAGGCCCAGACCAAATCCACTATGAATTTATTAAACAACTACCACAAGAATCGCTGAAATACCTTTTGAATATTTTTAACAATATTTGGACTACTGGGAAATTTCCCAAAATATGGAGAGAATCAGTAATTATTCCCATACTCAAAGAAGGAAGAGAGGGAAACAACCCACAAAGTTACCGACCAATAGCATTAACAAGCTGTCTATGTAAGACAATGGAGCGAATGGTCAACGCCAGATTGAGTTGGTTTCTAGAAGAAGGAAAACACATATCAAAATATCAATGCGGATATAATAAAGGAAGAAGTACAATAGATCACATAATAAGACTAGAAACAGCCATAAGAGAGGCCAATTTAAACAAACAACATCTAATAGCTATATTCTTTGATATAGAAAAAGCATTTGATCAAACCTGGAAACATGGTATAATGAAAGATCTGCATAAACTAGGATTAAGAGGTCGACTACCAAACTTTGTAAAAGGATTTTTAACAGATAGACTCTTCCAAGTACAAATAGATGCTACACGTTCTGATTATCAAAAGCAAGAAGAGGGAGTACCACAGGGAAGTGTACTCTCCCCTACACTTTTCAAAGTAAAAATGACATAATAAAAAACATCAAATCAGGAATACACTGTAGCCTTTATGTTGATGATTTTACAATATATTACAGATCGAGAAACCTCAACACAGCAGAAAGACAACTTCAACAATGCTTACATCAAATAAACAAATGGACACTCGAAAACGGTTTTAAAATATCAAAAACAAAAACAAAATCTGTACACTTCTGTCAAATGAAAAAATTACACAATAACCCAACTCTAAAACTAGGAAATGAAGAAATACCAGTAGTTCAGCAATATAAATTTCTAGGAATGATCTTTGACAGCAAACTGACCTTCAGACCACATATCAATTACCTAAAAATAAAATGTTTTAAAGCTCTCCAACTACTGCGAACAGTAGCCCATACAGAATGGGGAGCTAGCAAAGAAACCCTTCTTAAACTTTATAGAACATTGATCCGCTCCAAACTGGACTATGGCAGCATGGTCTACCAATCAACTAGAAAGTCTTATCTGAAAACAATAAACACAATACACCATGAAGGCCTTCGGATAGCTCTAGGAGCCTATCCCACCTCACCTATAGAGAGTCTACATGTAGAGGCAAACGAACCCCCATTACAACTAAGAATGGAGAAACTAGCAACTCAATACTATCTAAAACTCTCTTCCTGTCCTTCTAACCCCACACACGATTGTGTACTTACACCAAATCACAAAGAGAAATTTAATCTTAACACAAATAAAATCAAAACATTAGGATTCCGAATAGAAGGAATCATCCAAGAAAATAATATACAATCTAATCAAATACTTAAAACCAACCAATCAAACATACCACCATGGATAATCAAAAATCCAAACATAATATTAAGTTTAAACAAATTATCAAAATCAAAAACACACCCCACAATATACATTGAAAAATTCTCAAAAATAAAAGAAAAATATCAAAACTACGAAAGTATTTACACGGACGGCTCAAAAGACGAAGAAAAAACAGGCAGCGCAGCAATAATTAAAAAAACAATTATCAAAAAACGGTTGCCAAATGAAGCATCTATTTTCAGTGCAGAAGCCTACGCAATAAAACTAGCACTAAATTTCATATCAAAAAACAAAGGAGAAAACTACATTATTTTCTCAGATTCATTATCTGTATTAACATCCCTAAAAGGGAAAAGACTGGAAAATCCATTAATACAAAGTCTTCTATATAAACTACATTCAATGGAAAAAAGCAAAAATATCATCTTCTGCTGGATTCCTAGCCATGTCGGCATCCGAGGAGGAGATAGGGCAGATATTGCTGCTAAATCATCTTTAAAAATGACAATAGACGAAAATCTTCAAATTCCATATACAGACTTAAAATCTAAAATAAATAAATACATAAGAAACAAGTGGCAAAATTCATGGAAAAACCAAACCGGAAATAAACTATTTCAAATTAAACCTAAAATAGGAAAATGGGGAAATAATATTGGAAATACTCGGAAAAAACAAGTCGTCATAACCAGAATACATATAGGACACACATACTTAACCCATTCTTATATATTAAAAAAGACAAATCCACCAAAATGTAGATGTGGAAGCTTAATCACAATTAAACATATTCTATTGGAATGCAAAATCATAACCGGAACAAGACAAAAATATCTCAATGGAAAAGGGTTAAAAGAAATATTCAAAAATACAGACACAGAAAATATATACAGTTTTCTCAGGGAAATAAAGATCCTCAATAAAATATAATCCTTTCAAATAATGTATATGTATGTGCTTATAGACATATATATGCATGTACGAATGTAAATATTAAAATATACAATCAGAAATAGTCACAAGAAAAAGTAATCCCAAAAAACACAGATTATGAAACCCAACAGCCTCTCAACCTTTTATACAAAATAACCAACTTAAATTCATAAATTAATAAGGCTTCGGCATAAATTGACCCAAATAGGAGTTGACATGCCGTTAAATCCAACAACCAACCAATCAACCCTTTATTTAATGTATGGGGTATATTCTTTTTATCCCACTGTCCATGTCTAGGGATATCCCATCTAGTTCTTATTTACTTTTGCTCACGCTGTTTCAACTGTATCTAAGTCTGCACTACCTGGCCCAGGGATTGAATTCACAATTACTATGTCACTAAATTCATGAACCAATGCTTTAATCCACTAGGCAATTGAATTCAGTTTCAAATGTCACTAAATTCATAAACCAATCCACTAAGACAGTGTTTCTCAATGGGTGTACCTGTGCACACTTATGTGTCCTGAAATGTAGACTAGTGCATACCAAGTTAGCAGAAGAGTAATTTATTATTTTTGCATCTAAAAAATCTTTATTTTTAAAAAGCTTTAAACACCAAGCACATAGCAAATCCTGGGTATGTCAATAAATTACATCCACGTCCTGGGTAAGACGATAAACTACATCCAACAGCAAGGCCTCTGATCAGGAGGTTTTGAGGATCGTGGAACCACCACTTAATTGCTGCTGTTCCCAGGTTCACCCTGACCTGGGGTGGTAGCATCTGTCAGTGTCCCAGCTATGGGCAAATATTTAACCCCCAAACCTGGGTCAAAACACTATGAAAGTGTAAAAATAGGTTTTAATACCAGAAATACATTGTAAAAAAAAGTTATTACCAGCTATACTTTTTTGAAAAAAGATATTACCAGCTATACTTTTTTGAAAAAAGATATTACCAGCTATACTTTTTTGAAAAAAGATATTACCAGCTATACTTTTTTGAAAAAAGATATTACCAGCCATACTTTTTTGAAAAAAGATATTACCAGCTATACTTTTTTGAAAAAAGATATTACCAGCTATACTTTTTTGAAAAAAGATATTACCAGCTATACTTTTTTGAAAAAAGATATTACCAGCTATACTTTTTTGAAAAAAGATATGACCAGCTATACTTTTTTGAAAAAAGATATGACCAGCTATACTTTTTTGAAAAAAGATATTACCAGCCATACTTTTTTGAAAAAAGATATTACCAGCCATACTTTTTTGAAAAAAGATATTACCAGCTATACTTTTTTGAAAAAAGATATTACCAGCTATACTTTTTTGAAAAAAGATATTGCGTGATATATTTTTGAAGAAAAAATATTACCAGAAATAGATTTTTGAAAGAAAAGCAAATTAGCAACAATACATATAAAAAAAAATATTACCAGCAATAAAAATCTTGCCAGCATTAAATAACCCATTGAGATTGATATGCCATAAAACAAACCAAAAACCAAGCACATAGCTTCCATATGTAAGTAAAGTCTTTGTCCTTTGATATTTTAAAGTAGATGCTACATACCTTAATCTTTAAAAAGGAGTGGATAATCCTTTCTCTCTTGTCTGCCTTGATGGATTTAAATCAGTCATTATTGGTCTCTTTAAGAAGAAAAATAGCAGATTCTTCATAAATCCATTCAAATGAAAACTCTACCACTTAAATATACGATGTAATGTTTATTTCAGGAAACTTCTTTATTGTTTTCAAATTTCATGAGTTATTTATCCTCATTAAAATTTAAAGTGTATGCAAAAGTTTTAGCTATTCAGCAATTGTGTCCTGAATTCAGAATGGTTGAAAAACTCTGCACTAGGCTATTGGGTTCAGTTTGAAATGTCACCAAATTCATGAACCAATGCTTGAATCCACTAGGCTATTGGGTTCAGTTTGAAACTCCCTGTAGTTTACCTAAATCAACAAGCACCTAAAGAAGGCCAAAGGTTATAATGGCCAAAATGTTCTGATTAGAAGAACAAAGATGAAGACAACAGTCTGAGTGTAAATGAGGCAAATAATAATTCCTCATTGCTAAAATTCAGACAGAAATTATGTCACTGATCATAGTTCAAGTAACCATTGTGTAAAACTTAATGAAGTTTTGCAAGATAACATTTTACTTCAGTTAAGATTCGTAGATCATTACTAGTTAATTTCTAAATTTCAAATTTTTAATGTTTTAATTTTGTTGCTTAAGAATAAACAAAAAATAGGTTATTTCATAAGTGCAAACAATTTGCAAGATTTTAATAAAGATAATAAGAAATAAATGTTTATCTTTTGTTTTTCTTAGAAATTCTGAAGTTTTAAAATAGGGATTAAAATTTGAACTGTCAGGATTGTAATAAAAATGTTCTTTTCAATTATTTTATAGTTACATGAAAAGGAAATAGATTATACTCACTGATAAGTGATGGTCACAAAGTGAAAAAGAATTTTGCAGGGCATTGTTGCAATAAACAAGTTTCATCATTCAGTTTTCTTTTATTACCTTTAGCATGATTATTGCGTATTGAACAACAATATAGTCATCAAGTATTCATCTGCACATGTTAATCATCTATTTATTTTTACTTGTCTGCTAACCAAGCATGTATTCACTAACACGACTTTATCAAGTATTTATTCATTGACACATGCTTACTGAGTATTTATTCATTGAAATGATATTTATACACCAACATCAGCTTAAGTATTTACCAACAAGGGTTTGCCAGTATTTTTCCACCGATACAGTCTTACCAAGTATTTTTTTTCAATGATACAGGCTTACCAAGTATTTTTTTTCAATGATACAGGCTTACCAAGTATTTTTTTTCAATGATACAGGCTTACCAAGTATTTTTTTTTTCAATGATACAGGCTTACCAAGTATTTTTTTTTCCAATGATACAGGCTTACCAAGTATTTTTTTTTCCAATGATACAGGCTTACCAAGTATTTTTTTTTTTCAATGATACAGGCTTACCAAGTATTTTTTTTTCAATGATACAGGCTTACCAAGTATTTTTTTTTTCAATGATACAGGCTTACCAAGTATTTTTTTCACCGACACAGGCTTACCAAGTATTTTTTTCACCGACACAGGCTTACCAAGTATTTATCCATTTAAATGGTATTTATACACCAACATCAGTTTACAAAGTATTTATTCACTGACACAGGCTTACAGAGTATTTATTCTCTGGCACAAGCTTACTGAGTAGTTATTAGCTAACATGGACTTATCCAGTATTCATTCAGTGACACATGTTAACTAAATAGTTATTTGCTCACAGGGATTTATGGTTTGTTTATTTACCCGTTATTTACTTGATTATTTGTAAAGTTCATCCTGAATCAAAAAAATAAAGGTTAAACAATGAAGGGAAGATTTTGAAGGAAGACATTTTAAATGTAAGTGTACTTTGCTAGTCTTGGGTTTAGAAATACAGGAATTCCTTGATTAATGCAGATATAATACTTGATTAGTATGGTAAAACATTCCATAGTAATTGAAAATTTTTTTTTTTTTATTGTTACGAATTAATTAAAAATTTTCTAAAATTTTAAAATGGAAAATGGATAACTATTTTGTTCGGCAAGTATTAAATTATCTAAGTAATTACAGCAGTGTTAAGAAATGGAGGGTTATAAATAGATAAATTTTATAATGTAAGCCGATAATAAAAATACATATTTGTCTGTATTAAAATATTCTGATTTTTTTTCATATTTATTTTGAAGGCCTTAAAAGGAAATTTCCGATTTTTTGTTAAAAATTCTGGATGATTTAGTTAGATACAAAAATTTACATTTATTAAAAAATATTGAAATATACAAGATGTATGCATTTACTATGGAAATATTATAAATTAAATTTTTAGATTAAAATACTAATGATTATACCATACTGCAAACCAATCTAAATAAATTTTGCATAAAAATATCCTAATAAACATTAATTCATAGCATTTTATTGTATCTTCTTATATGTACCTATATTTTAATTAAAAAGTATGCAAATTAGAAATTAATTGCTTATGAGACTAAAATTTTAAAATGTTATTACATTTGATTAATGCATTTTCAATTAGTGTGTATATTATAATGTTCTCATTAGTCACACCAATCAAGGGATTACTGTATATTATATTTAATTTTCATTTTAAATTTGATTTAAAATAATAGGAAACTGCCTATTAATCAGCTTGTGTAAACAGACAAAAACAATCTTTAATATCTGCCAAAGATCAGAAAGCAAGCAAGCAAAAATCAAGAAGAATAGAAGAAAAACAGAAAGAATAAATGAAAATGACTGCATAAAAATAAACAAGTATAAATAAAGAAAAAAGAAATTATTAGGAAAAGAAATAAAGATACAAATAGTAAAAAAGACACAATAGAGAAAAGAAACAAACAAAAGAACCTAATGAAAAGAAACAAAATGATAAAGGAAAGAAAATTGCTTTTAAGTTAATTTTTAAAAGATTGTTTTCCTTTTCAAATTATAGAAAGACAAATACTTGAAACAAATGACCATATTAATGGTTGCAGTGTATTGAAAGTAGAATATATTGTTTCATTATAATAAATATTTTAATTAGAGTAAGTGAAGAAAAGCAGAAAATTATTTGATTGCTCTGAAGTGAAACATGCTTGTCATTCGTTATATTTTTATTGCAATATCATTGGCTAATAAAACATTCTCTCTAATAAGACTGCTTTTGCTGTAAAATGAAGTCTTAAAGTATAAAATACTGTTAAGTGTTTTCAATTAATTGCTCATATTGCAATTAAAAGCTGACATTTATTCATTTTGATAGATATAATTAAAATGCTTTGTTAAATCTAATTAAAACATTTTTCATAAATAATTAACTACTACAATTTTATAACCATTTATTAATATTTCCTGGTAAAGAAATTCAAATTAACATTTTGACTAATAAAGTATAATTTAGAATATGAAGCTAAAATTAAATATTCCAGAGCCCAATTAAATATAAAACTACACAGGTACAAAAAGAATGATTTCTATGTATATATGTATGTATGTTGGCATATCACCTTCTTGTGGGTCATTTAATTCTGAAATGTAAAAAAAGAAAAATGTTTTTTCTGCTTTCATAATTGAATACATGGTAGATGATACTCAGCTTTTGTGTATATACATGTTTGTGCAGACATGATTTATAGAGGTTATACATTTGTTTATATTATAGTTTTGTTAAAGTTATATTTTGGAATACAATTTGATTTCTTTCAGAAATTGTAGGATATTATGTGGATTAATGTCATGAAAGAGTTCTTTTATGTTGGCTGTTTTGTTGATTTTCTTTAGTGGCATATCAAGTTCAAGGAGTTATTTAATGTTGAAATCTAAATATTTTAACACAATTTTATAGCTTCAACTAAATATAGATATTTAAATGCAATTGTATGCCTTCAACTACACAATAAAATGTATTGTTGGTCATTTTGCTTTAAAATTGTACTGTTGGTCATTTTATAATATAAAATTTTATTGCTGGTAATTTTACTAGCGTTTTGTTTTTGTTTCACTATTTGCCCATTGCTAATGCCCTAACAGGTGCTACCAACCCATGTCGGGTGAACCTGGGAACAACAGCAATTAGGAGGTGTTTCCTCACTCCTCAAAACCTCTAATTTCATGATCAGAGGCTTTCTTGTCAAATGTAGTTTATCGTCATACCCAGGACTGCAAAAAGGATGAAAATAAATCCCTAAAATTTAGATAATCAATATTTAATCAACAAACACAATTTCTTGGTGTTTTTGTTAATCTCTGAATCAGATTTTACATATGTAGCAAACATAATTATTGCAATAAAGTTTAACAAAAATTGGATGTTTAAAAAATTTAGTAAAATATATATATTTTTTTTAATTATTTCACCCCAAGGAAGGAGATAATGTCACTAAGATGCAAGGGGTTATTAGAAAGAAAGAAATTATTAGAATAGAACTTCCACTTACATTTAGCTAATTCAACATTAGTTGATTAGTAGCAATTATGAAAACATTTGCATAATAAAATCTGACAGTCTACAGATTGATGTAAAAATGCATTAGATTTAGTACTTCAGTAGTCAATTTGTAAAATCCATGATCTCTCTGAAAAAAAAAGAAGCTTAATCTATTTTATAATTCCCTTGTAAAATCTATGATCCCTGTGTGGTGTGTAAAAAAAAAAAAAAAAAATAAATAAATAATACAAAAGTATCATTTTTTTTTTTTTGTTGTTTAATCATTTCACCACCAAACAAGGCAGTAAAGCCACTGAGATGCAAGGAATTACTGAGTGTGAAAACAGAAACCTTAAGGAGGAAGAATAATAAAAGATGAGGAATAAAGAAGACAGTAGATAATGATTGATATTGCATTTAAATTTTTGAAGATAAAAATTTCACAAGTGAGAAGTGCAAGAGAAGAAACTGAAGGAGCATAGAATTTGATTTTGCATCTGGCAATTCAACTGTAAATTGATGAGAACTTGTTGCCAATCTAGTACTATGCTTAAATTCATGAGGTCTAGGTACCAAAGAGGAAAACTCATTAGAACACTTGCCATGAAAATATTTATAGAAAAGACACAGGGAAGTGGTGATGGGAAAGTGACTGAAGCCAAGATGCCAGTTTAAGACTGATAACATTGCAGACCTTTTGTTGAATTTTTTCAAGAATATCGAGATATATAGTAGGTGCAGTTGTAGTATCAATATTCAATGCATAGATGGGTGTTAGATTTATAAATGTGCAAGATGGATTCTGGCAGGAAAAATTGTCTTGTGCAACAACCAATTTTCTTAGCAGCAGACCTAGCAATTGATTCAATATAATCACTCCACTTTACGTCAACAGAAAACAGATGAAGAAGGTGCAATGAGTTGCCCTCTTGCCAGTTTTACATTATCAAGCCTACTGGACTTACTGTTAAGACAGGAGTAAATATTTGCATTATCAACATAGATACTGAGTTAGGGACTGATGCTATAAAGGAAGTCATTGATGAAGTAAATGATATTATTATTATTTAAGTTTAGAACTTCAGAATTCTGTGATATAAAATTACAAATTAGAGATACCAAAATCAAACAAGTAGAACAATTTAAATATCTAGGAAGTATTTTAACAGTTTGACAAAAAGTGTGACATTGAAATTTGAAAAAGCATTGGGATAGTGAAAAATGCCTTCTAAAAGCTAAGCAAAATATTAAGAAACAGAAAAAGCAAGCAAGAAAAGAGTTCTAAATTAATATGTAATGTCAGTCCTCCTATATGGCAGTGAATGTTGGACAATCTCCTTACAAATGAAGAAAAGACTTGAAGCAACAAAAATGTGGTTCTTCAAGAGGATGCTGAGAATACCATGGACTGAACAAGTGAACATCACTGAAGTTTTAGAGAAAATAGAAACAAGAAGGAGAATTATACTTAACATCAGAAAGGTAGTTGAAATTTCTAGTGCACATAATGAGGAAAGACAGCTTAGAAAATCTGATACTCACAGGACATAATGAAGGCAAAACTGGCAGAGGAAAACGGCACATAATCTATCTAGTGAGCTAGTTAGTGGATGGCAGATGACAGAACAGGGTTTAGAAGAGATAACAAAAAGACCAAATTTATTAAGAGCTATAAATGACAGGAAATTGTGGAGAGTCATGATCGCTAATGTCCTGAAGGGACATTGCACATAAAACAAAAAGACCCGAACCTTAAATTCATCATCAGTTTTGATGGTGAATAATGGTCACCATGAACTGTTATTGTCTATGCTTGGTCTACTGATTTGAGTAGATTGTGTGTGCAGATTCCTTTTATCTATAATGTTCTTTTCTGACTTTTGACTTCATTCAATAAAAGGTAATGTGTTCTCCTTTCCTTGGCTTACAACCATATCAAATTGAAACACGGGTTCATGTAACAATCATTTGAAGTTAAACAATGTTGAGTTTGGTTAATACCTAGACGAGTGACCAGTTGGGAATGCCAGGTGTTGTAAGCTTGGATGTGTGAGTAGTGTAATGTATGATGGCTCAAAATTGTTAATTGGAGAGCTGGGCTCCAATTCTAGTTGGGTTCATTATATTCACTTATATGCAAATAGCTTTGGGAAAGTATGAATCCACCTCTTCTCCCCTAGCTATGGGTTAAATCAATATCTCAAAAAAAAATTCTTACTGTCTAAAAATATTTTCTGGTTTTAAATAGCCTGCAAAGAAAGGGTTGATAAACCATAGAAAACAATCAATTCTCCTATCCTTCCATATCTGGCCATATGGTTTTAAGAGTCTTCATGGATTGCAGTTTTTCAGAGTTCTTTTCTTACTGCTGCTATAACTCTCCATTACAATTTCATTTACAAACAACATTCAGAGAAAGGACTGGAAATTCAAATTATTGGTGAACATTTTCTGACTAAAAAAAAAACAAAAAAAAAGAGAACAATAAATTTAATTAATAAATTTAATTTCAGTAAATAGATTTTTGTAAATAATTTTATTAGTAAATAAATTTCATTTCAGTTAATAAATTTGTTAAACAAAAAAATAGAATTGACAAAGTTTGTAATGAGCAATAACAAGAAAAGAACAGGGCAAAAATATAATATAAAGCAAGCAAACAATATATGAAAGGCAAATTAAGTGATAAGGCAAAGTAATAGTAATATGGAAAAAGTTCACAAACTAAAAATTGGAGTTGATGCACAGAAGCAAGTTTAGACAAGTGGACATAGCCTTCTGACTTCAAGACAAGACAGACCAAGACTGAGTCAGATGAAACTGAGAACTGGCCTATTTTATTGGCTAGGAAAATATCCCAGTATACATTTGTAATATGATGGTTTGATGATGATATGCTTTTTTTTAATTATCTCCAGTTGAAATAATTGGCAAAAAATGGTTTTGTTAGTTATTTTATTTATTCATAAATTCAATGCATATAGAAATATGGACTAAAACCTAATTATGTGCACAAAATATTATTGATATGTAACATTGTTTCTTTAACCATTACTTATTGTTTTCCCATTGATCATAACACAATCAGCAATATAAATGGTTGTCTTTAATTGAAAAAAATCTATTTTTGTAGAACAAACTTGTGAGTTATGTAAATAGAACAAAAGCAGTAAATTTGATCTGCTTGCAGATAGTAAAATGTCATAGGACTTTTGGTGCAATATATAACTTCTAACAAGAAATAAAGGAGGTCTGTCATAGAAAATGAAATGTCAACCAGAAATTTGCATTGAGGGAACAAAAAATTTTTTTTTTTTTAAATTGAATAAATGTATATTGGTAAGAAATTAAAACATATATTGAGAAAAAATTATTTACAATGTCTTAAAAAAAATCACCATTTTAAATATATTGATATATTACCAGAACAGAAATATCATTATGTTCTCTTTTATTTTATTTTTGTATTTTTTACTAAATGTCACATAAGACACAGGAGAGCCACTCAAGGTGGTGAGTTACAGTTAGAATGCTAATGATTAATAAGTGATGTGAATGGAAGAGTAGGTGGCAATTATGAAGATAGATAATGATTAACTTTTGATTTAGAGATGTCAAGATTAAAGTGTTCAGAGAAATACCAATGTTGTCATGTGTCCAACAAAGTGGTAGTTCTTGTAAAGTGCTGTGTGAAACTTTCTTCTTACATTTGGAACACGAGGGAAATGAGGATGATTCGACTCCTTGGAAGTAGCATGGCATGTCCTAGCAGTATAGGTCTGAACTGGTAGAGCTAAAGATTAATGTAGCTCATCTGAACATTTGCCATAGAAATAGTGAGATAGTAGTGAAAGGCTTGCCACGTTTCAATTCTGAGGAAAGGGATTGTAGTGTGGAAAATAAGTCATCCTCCACAAGACTGTGTAAAGAATTTAACTTTATCAAGGCTTGCATATGAGACAGCAGCTCCAGCCCCAAAAGAGCACTGATACTCCATTTTTGGTCTACTCTGACTCTTATAAAGATATAGCATGGCAGGAGTTAGATATTTCTGGAGCAATATATTGAGCTGACCATTTTCCCTCACCTCTTTTGCAATGAATTGTATATATGAGTTACACTTGAGGCCTGGAGTGAATTTGAAACCCAATAGACATTCAAAACCTCATTGAGAGTGAAACTGGAAAAAAGTCAGGGTTCGAATGGTGATGATGAAACATTATTAGCTTGGTTTTTTGGTATATTGAAAGTGACAAGCTAGTTATTTCACTATTGAGCTGTTAGAGCTTGATCAGAAGGACGATCAGCAGCAAGGCTCCGTTTATCTTTGTTTTTGTAAGCACATCCATAAACAGTGGTATCATCTGCATGGTTGTTTACAAATGATCTGAGAATGTTCTTAGGCAGATTGTTAAGAAAAAAAAAAGTATAGGGCTGATGAGAGAACCTTGGGAGAATGCCTGCATTAAATTAATGAGAATCATTATTTTAAATATATCAATGTGTTAGCTTTATTCATGATAAATTTGAAACTTTTATTTTATATTTTCATATGTTATCTGGGCATAAATATAAATTTTTATCATTTGTCTATATTTCTGAGATGAGGTATTGTAACTATTTACACTATTTGGCCTGTTGTCCCTGTGGCTAGGATCAAAGTGTAGTATCTGTGCTTTGTGAGCTGCCGGGTCGGGTGTCTCTTGAATTCTCTGCTTGCAGAGAGGAACGCGGATGAAGCTCCGCCAAAGGGTAGGGTTTCGTTGGGGGAGGTTGACGGAACTGGCCCGCCTCGGCGGGTTTGGATGGTTATTTATTTTTGGCTGGGCCCACGGGCTCAGAGATACCCACATTAAAAAGGCCTTGTGCCACATTCGATCCCCGTGGGTAGATTGATAAATACCATCTTTATCATCATATTCTACAACATTTTTGAAACGCACTAAAGCCGTAACATGAGGAGCAATAGAAACATTGGGCATTGCTGACCATATATGGAGGGAAAAGGGAGATCATCACCCTCTGTGGGATGAGGTTGAAATAATAGAGAACATCACTGGAAAATAGGAAAACTTCAGGAATCAGGAGTGATTATTTTTTTAAATGGTCCCAGAATAATATGTTTTAAGTCTATAACTATGTACACCAAGTTTTTTGAAAGTATTTGCCTTAGTAATTATTGTTTATCAAACAAACATTTTGATAGGATTGTATTGGTTGAAAATATATATATATATATATATATAGGATTTAATTCCTATACCATCTTAATGTTACTCCCCACTACTCAACTTATGAAAAATAACTAATATCTGTAGAAAAGGCAAAGGAACTTTGTTATGGTGGTGGGAAATGACTGAAGCCTAGATGCCAGGTTAGGGCTGATAATATTGCAGATTCTTCTTTGGACTTCTGCCAAGAATCTCTAGACATGTAGCAGAAGCACCCGAGTAAAAGTGGTTGCAATATTCGATGTATAAATATACAAGATTAATTCCATTTTCATTTGTTTGCTAGAAACTTCTTTTAACCTGTTAACCTGAGGTTATTATTGCTGAGATGAGTAAAAAAGAAAAGTGTCTAACTACTTTCTTTCAGACAAGCCATATTTGAGTTGTAATTTATCAACTTAAGCTTAAGTGCTTGTAGCTTTTAGGCTCAGTTAATATTACTACTTAAATCGATTTTTGATACTTGTCAAATCAAACTGTTCTGTGTAAATCTTACAAGTGATTGTATTGTAAATCTGACACTTAAAAATTGAATATATTTATAAGGATTTGGTTAATTCATCATGAAATTGTAATCATTTTGGAACTATATTTTTATTTTCTTAGACAAAGAAGATGTAGATCATAGAATTTACAAGTTGATCATGAAATGGATTATATTTTAATAATCTTTTAAGCATACTTATTCATGCAACATATAGAAATCATAGTTGATCATCAAATGGATTAAATTCTAATAATTTTTTTCTTCAGAATCGACATTACATATAAGCCTACCATTCATCCATGCTTAGAATATTACTGCCATATATGGTTCTGTGCCTCTGCTATATATTCAAAGATTCTTGATAAAATCCAAAGAAGAATCTGCAAATGTTATTGGTCCTGACCTGGTATCTAAACTTCAGTTACTATCCTATCATCATAATGTACCTCCCCATACGTTTTTTTCTATAAATAATTTCATGGTACTTGTTCTGATGGACTTTCCTCTGTGGTAGCTAGACTTTATGAAATTAAGCACAGTACTAGATTGGCAACAAGTTTTCATCTATTTACAGTTGAATTCGCCAGATGCAACTATAAATTCTATGCTTCTTCAGTTTCTTCTCTTGCACTTCTCACTTGTGGAATTCAACGTTTATCTTCAAAAATTTAAATGCGATGTCAATCATTATCTACCGTCTTCTTGATTCCTCATCTTTTATTATTCTTTCTCTTTAATAATGTTTCTGTTTTCACACTCAGTAATCCATTGTTTCTGAGTGGTTTTACTCACTTGTTTGGGGGTGAAACAATTAAAAAACAAAAAAAAAAGAAGCCTACTTTTGTATTTTTTTACACACCACACAGGGATCATAGATTTTACAAGGGAATTATAAAATAGATTATACTTTAATCGTTTTTAAGCATACTTTAGCTTTTTTTTCCTCTGAGAGATCATGGATTTTACAAGTTAACTATTGAAGTACTAAATCTCATGCATTTTTGCCTCAATCTTTGTCAGATTTTATTATGGAAATGTTTTCATAATAAAACTGCTGTTCATCAACTGATGTTAGTAATTTTTTTGTGTATGCAGACAAAACTCTCATCTACAGACCTCCCCCCCCCCATCAATGGACTTCAGATGCAATGGACAAAATATGCAGGCAACATTAGCCCATGCATGAGAAAGTATTAGGTTGTGCAAAAAATAATGACGTAATAATGTCGTTTTTTGACGTTAAAAAATACGTCAAAAAACAAAATTATTACGTCATTATTTTTGCACCAACCTAATAGCTGTGAGAAATTTATCATTTTTGTTATTTTGATTAATATATCTATATTAAGTATATATTTATTTATGCCATATATACATGCTTATAGTATTTAAATAATGATCATAACTACTGGTAGTTACTATCGTGGTTTTATAACACAAAAATAATCCCTTTCTAACTACAGACAATTGGCTTTAACAGACCCCCCCCCATTAGTCTGTTGTTGAGAGGTTTGTCTGTACTTATGATAAATATACCTGGTGAATTTCAGCTTATAATAGTCATTTTTCTTTTTACTCAGAATGTGGGTGATTATGGTTCTCCACAATTTCCTGTCTTTACTACACCTCTTTGTTTTTGTGGGCTGCCTTCTGCAATTCTTTTATTCAAAATTGTGAAGTAGGTTACTAGTTTTTTTTTTCCTACTTCTGTTGCTTTCCATATTCCTTGTGATTGGTAAATTCTCCAAGTCTTTTTAATTACAAATATTTACAATAACTTATTTAGTGTTGCAAGATTTCATTATGCAACTCAAGTGTACTTCTATTACTTGAAAAAAAATTACACTATTTATATTCAGATTATCATTCTCATCTTTGTTGTTATCACAATGATTTGGCCATTGTGCTTTCTGGCCTTCCTCAGGCGTATATTGATCTGGGTAACATACAGGAAATTTGGAACTGAACCCTTTATTTAATCTATGACCGTTCTCATTCCACTGCTCATTTCTAAGGATATCATCTAATTCTTATTTTATTATTGATCACCCATTTCCATGAGAGCAAGTACACACTGCTTGACCCAAGAATTGAACTCACAATCACTATATCACCAAATTTACAAACCAATGCTTTAATTCACTAGGCCATTGTCCCATAGGACAATTTGCTGTAGTGAACTTGTAGTTTTGAACTTTGAACTTAGCAAAGAGCATACTTCTTTCAACCTTGAGAGCAATACAGATTCACAAACAAAGAACTGTACTCCACGGCGTGCATAGGTCTAGTAGTGCCTGAGGCAAGGATTGTGACTGTTGCCCACCACAAACAAAATTGCAATGTATACTTAGTTTATTTTCTTTTCTTTTGGATATATCCGTTTTCACAAACTTTTATCATAATCAGTTAGAGGGAATGTTTAAATAAGAAACATTAATACACTATACAAGTTCAACAAATTTTATTTATTTATGGATTATAAATAAGTTTGACAAAACAGCTTTGTTTGTAAAATATTTTATTAACCGTATTTTATTGTTTTAACACTAAAATTACAGAAAGTTAAATAAAAATACAAAAAAAAAAAATAATTGACAGTTGATAAAAATAAATGAAAAACAATTTCAACTCACTAGTAGTTAGATAAAATTTTGCATAAATATTTCTTGTCTATTTGTTTTTCAAAATCTTTTGGGAAAGTTTTTTGTGAAATATGGCAAAAAAAAGTTTATTATTGTACTCCCAAAAAAATAATCTCAAAGATTAATTTTTAAAAGATATTTCATTTCAATTTTTAATCAAAGTTAAGTTTGTTTTGAAATTCTTGAATTTTTTGCTCTGTCTCCCGTGACATTGTTGGTTATTAATAATTAACTAAAATCTGGTTTACTTTTTATTAATAATAAATAGTAAAATAGAAGATTTGGATCTTGCATAGAATAGAATGCGCAGAAAATTAATGACCAAAAATCAAATATTTTTTATTAAAAATTCCATATTTACATTATAAATAAAGTTTACTTATTTTAGTGGTGGATATTGCCTTACGGATATTCTGAGGTCTTGTTTACTGTTTTCCTTTGTATGAGTACACCTAACTTTGTTGGAAGTTAGAACAACAATGATTTAAAACATCCTCATCTTCATTGCATGAAATGGCCACCACATTAACATCCCAAATTTACATGATGGTTGCATAACATAATTATGCATACTATCATAGGAATTTCACGTTTTTATTCTAAAGTTGTGGCAGTTTATTGCTATATTAGTGGTACTATCAATAAAATATATTTAATAGTAGTTTATTTTTTTTTACTGTACAAAGAAAAACAAGACATAATAATAATATTTAGTTCAGCTTTAATGAGATATTTGATGTATTTTAATTGCAATTTGATTTAGAAGTTCACAAATATAAATTTATTAGAAGAGGTTCAATTGTATTATAGAGATTGTTGGATTTATTTGCCCATTTTGTTTGATATTTAGCCAAAAGTTGGATAAAATTGATTCTTGGTGTGAAATGGTATTTTTGCCCTGACAAAAAATTCTGATTTATTTTTAACATATATTAAATTGAACTTTTATACCAAACTTATACCTGTCATCAAAAAGAAATTAGTGATATTTTGTTATTCTTAAATTCTCGACTAGCATGATTTAACCTCTTCGTTTTTACTTTTAAATTCGTTAAATTCCATTAAAACATTTTTTTGTGTAGAAAGAATGTTTAAAGTTTATTTTTTGTATCAAAATGTTTATTTGTTTGGTGTAGTAAAATTATAAAACAATACAAATATTTTTGGTGCAAGAAAAAACAAAGCAAAAGGAAATGGCTGCCAGTGATTAATGCATTGAATTAAAGTTAGATTTTCAACACTTTAAAAACTAAATTCAAATCTTATTCTCGGACAAGAATGCAATTAAGACCAACAATCAATTTTATACAAAATTTGGGTGGATACCAAGTGAAATGGGTGAAAAATCCAGCAGTCCCTAAAATTGAAAGAAAGATCTACTTCTACAAATAAAACAATTTAAAATTTCACATTACATTAAAAAATATAATTTTAAATATGAAACAAAGAAATATTGCTAGCAATTGATTTTCATTTTTTTTCTTAAAACATGTTTTAAATTTCTTTAAAATAGAGTTAACAAAAAGAAAAGAAAAATACAGTTACATTTATGTTGATGTCAAATTTCCATTGTTTTTTTCAGTTTTTAGTCTGAAAGAAGTTGATTCTACAAGAGTGAAAATATAACTGTTTCAGTAATAATCAACATTTTATTAAGTAGTCTTTGATTTTATGGCATTCTATCTCTGCACACATCCTTTATATCTCTTGAACTTTCTTTTCACTACCAGTTCACAGACATGAAAAATCAAAATCAAAGAACTGATACCAAAGTCTTGCACTTCTCACATAGGTTTGAAAAAATTTTGGATTCAAGTAGGTACCAGTAGACAAATATAAACATTTTAAAACTAAAATTAAAAACTATTTTATTTATTTTTAATATCTAATTTTTTTTTTAGGTGTATTTGCTAAATAAAATCAAAAAGTTATGTTTCTTCTTCTCCCTTATCACTTGCCTCTGTTGCAACAAAAATAATATAGTCCATTGGATGTGCTGTCCTCACTTAAGGAGTGCCACCAGGTGCCACCACCCCATCAGTTCCTTCCTTTGCATGCCACTGACTGTACTAAATAACAAAACCCCATTACTGGAGGACTACCAACAATAGAAACAACTAAAACAGCTAGCACATGTAAGTTGAAGAGAAAATGACATATTGAAAATGTTGATATCCCACAATATTTTGGATAAAATGTCAGGAAAGAAACCCCTATCAATACTGGAATGAGCGATAACAGCTACCAGACTTGAAAAATGCATTTTCTTGAAAAATGGTTTTAAGAGAAAGATTTTATAAATTTCAACCAAAGGCAGTACTGGCTGTCTGATAAATCAATGCCAAATGTTTCCTTGTAGGGTAGTGCTTCTCAACCTTTTTGAGCAACAACACACCTAAGAGTAGATAAAAATATCACAACATACTTAGCAAAATTTTTAAAGGATATACATTTATATGTTATGAGATACCATAAATTTAAAAAAGTATACACACGAATAAGAATGTACTTTATTTTAATATTTCTATTCAACAATTTGTGCAACTTATTTAGTGTGAAACCTGGACATGTTTTTTATTGTTTTTTTTTTTTGTAATTTCTCCAATGTTTGGTCGAATGTGTGATAAGCAGACCCTCATTTCTTCTTCAGTTGAGCATAGTCTTTTTTGCTTCTTATTTTTGATGTTATTTTTTCATTTATTCAAATACTAATGCTGTATCATTATTACTTCCACATACATATGTATACTGTGACACTATTTTGTGGCACACTTAAGAGGATCGTGTAGCACACTAGTTGAGAATTACTGTTTTGTAGGCAAACAGCTAATATTACCATTTCCACACACCCACATATATATATATGTGTGTGTGTGTGTGATCGCACACACTACAAAATAGACAAAGTCTGACAATATATTTTATTGTTATACGTTATTTATGTAGACACAAATATTTAAGTAAATTCTCTGTTTATAATAAACAGTATTAACAACATTTACTGACTTGAACATCCGAGAAATTTTCATAGAAAATATGCGTCCTCCGACTTGAATCAAACCTGTATCCTACATGGAACCATCATATAGCCTGACGTGCTATACCAGTTTAGCTACAGAGGATTGTCTATTTAGCAAGGTCAATTTTACTGCTTTTAAACCACAAATGATGTCACACACTACGAAATGGACAAAGTCAAACAATTATTTTAATATATTTTATTGTTATACGTTATTTATATAGACACAAATATTTAAGCAAATGCTCTGTTTATAATAAACAGTATTAATATTTCAACATTCAGGCTGGTAAATGTTAATACTGTTTATTATAAACAGAGCATTTGCTTAAATATTTGTGTCTATATAAATAGTGTATAACAATAAAATATATTAAAATATACATATATATGCTTATACATGTTTAGTATAATAGTATTACATTCATATTGTGATGGGAATCTTTTCCAAAATAATTTGCTTGAGTTGTTGCCAATGAAAATGATGTCGAGGAGAGATTTCCTTACAAGCTATCCTGGTTTAATTACACACTCTTCGCAAATTTGTCTCATTAAATGCCTCAGTAAACAAATCATTGATTGACAACAGCAGACTGCTAGCCCCATGATTAATTAACTTCAATTAACAAATGATATCCACACACATTTCTATTCGTCAGATACATTTTCAGTTTGTGATTTGTCAGGGCACCTCTATGTCTGTGTAAAAATAGTTAATTGTTCATCATCAGCACTACAAATTTGGTTGGTAACATGGAATCAAGAAAACACATTTGGCAGTTTGCAAATAGGACTGACCAGTCAATATTGTTTTTCTTCTATGTATTGTGCTCCTTCAAGACGTTTGAGATCATGTCTCACCATGACTTTCTGTCCTTTTTAACTCTGAATAAGGTTTGTCTTTTTGTTATCTTGCCAAATCCCTGTTCTGTCATACATTTGCACAAGCCATTAGGTAGGTCTTGTGAGTATCAGATTCTCTAGAGCCTCTTTCCTCATTGTGTCATGGAAATTTCAATTGCCTCTTTCTGATTCTAAATATAAGTGTCCTTTGTTTTCCATTTATTCTTAAAACTTCTTTGTTAATCACATGTTCATTCGATGGTATGCTCAGCATCCTTCTGTAGAACAACATTTTTGTTGCCTCCAATTTCTACTTTATCCATGAGGTCATCATCCAGCAATCACTGTTAAAGAACAGGATTGATATTACATAATGGCCCATCATTCTTTTCATTGTTTCTAATTTTGTTATTTCTTAATACTTTGTTTAGCTTTTGGAAGGCATCTTTTTCTATTTCAATGTGCCTTCGTATTTTGTTGCTACATTTCCCATATTTTGATATTCAAAGTGGATGAATTGTTTACATTGGATATTTATGATAACTTGCCAACATTGTTGAATAAAATCAGGTTGAACAACAGCAAACCCACAATACCCCTTCTATTCAACCAATTTGAGGTCCTAACCTTCTGATCTGATCTTTGCTTGTAAATTCTCATCCAATTCAATGCTAGACTCATCTGGCATACCCACACCTGATTTTCACCCAAGAACTGAGGCTCTACCGAGTGAGATGCACATAACCCCAACGATGGTATTGGACATCATCTCTAAATTAGACTCCCATAAGGCTAGTAGTGGGGACCATATATTGGCCATTGTCTTGGAGAAATGTGCTCCTGAATTGGCTCCTGTCCTCTCTAAACTTTGCAACTACTGCCTCACTGAGTCTTACTTTCCAGCCTGTTGGAAATCCTCATCTGTTGTGCCTGTCTTTAAGAACTCTGGTGACCCTTATAACCTGTCTAACTACTGTCCTATCAGTCTCCTACTACTCTTTGGTAAAGTCTTCAAGGCTTTAATCACTGCTGAAGTGGTTAAGCACCATACATAATATGGTTTGCCTGATGTACCACTGATGTGCTCATGGCCATAACTGAATTTGTGTACCAAGCACTCAACAATAATGGAGAAGCTTGAGCATTTGATAGGGTTTGGCATGCTGGCCTTCTTAGTAAGCTTTAGGAATACGGTATTACAGGATGATTATTTGACTTAATACAATCATTCCTGTCAAACCATGAAATGAAGGTCATCCTAAATGGATTCTCCTCCGGTTCCTTTATCACAAATGCTGGTGTTCCTATAGACTCTATCTTGGGCACTACACTGTTCCTGATATTCATCAATGACCTTCTCAATGTCATCAGTTCCCAAGTAAGCATCTATGCAGACGACACTACTATTTACTCCTGCCTCAATAGTAAATCTGGTTTCATTGACAAAACTAACCTGGCTGCTGATCTTGAAAAGGACTTTAAATTTGTGGTTGACTGGAACTTGTAAACTTTAATGCCTTCAAAATTAAACTGCTCTCATTACAGAGACTCCTCCTGCCTCCCATCAGAATGGCTGATTCCTAACTCCTTGAGACTGCTTCATTACACCTGCTTGGTCTCACCCTACCCACTGACCTGAGGTGGAATAAATACATTGAATCAATAGCTTCATCTTCCACAAGGAAAGTTGGTTCTCTGTATTGTGCCAGAAAGTTTTTCTCGTTTTAGTCAATCCTTCAAATCTATAAATCAATCCTTCCTTGCATGAAATATTGCTGCCATATATAGTCTGGTGATCCTGTTGTATGTCTTGAGGTTCTCGACACAATCCAGAGGCAAATATGCAACATAATAGGTCCTGATCTGGCATCCAATCTACAGTCACTATCCCACAGACATGCCATGGCCTCTCTCTGTCTCTTCTACAAGTATTTTTATGGCAACTGTTCTGACAAGCTACTTTCGCTGGTTCCCAGACTGCATGAATTTAAGCGAGCTACTAGGCTGGCATCTCGGTCCCACCCTTTCACTGTCAAAATGGTTAAATGTAAACGTCTCTTCTACTCAAACAGCTTCTCCTGCACTTCCTGTCTGTGGAACTCCCTTCCCCTCACTTACTTCCCCGATGACTATAATCTTCAAATATTCAAGTGTAATGTCAATCAACATCTGATAACCCGAGTTTGTTCCCTGCCCTTCACTGTATCCTTTCCTCAAACATGCCTCTTTATTCTTGTTCTCAATCCTCTGTTACCCCGCTTTCATGCTAATGGCATTCCCACCTTGTTTCGGGTGAATTGCTTTAAAAAAAAATGTTCAGCATGAGATGTTTATTCTCTACCCAGCTAAATCACATGCCATTTAGTGAATGAATTATTTTTCATTATGACGAAACAACAGCTGATATCCTCCCTCCAAATTGACAAACTTTTCATGAGTGCTTAGTTGTTCAGCTTAAAGGTGAAATCTTCACTGTATAAACTATAATGAACATTTATTATTAATCTTGACTACACATTATTTACAGTGTCTAAGATATTTTATAAGTCAACAAATTTTACAAATTTGAAAAAAAATTATTATATTCAGTTACAAATCATAAAGAATGTCATAAAATATTGGTGTTGTATCAAAAACATTTCATTTTCTTTCATTTCTCCATTTGCCTGTTCTTGTATTTTCATATTTTCATTTCTCTATTTTACTGTTCTTGTATTTTTATTTTTCTATTAATTTATCTGTTGAATATGCAGGTGAGGTAAGGATAGCAGTTTGCAACAGAAAATTGGAAAGTCAAGTTTGAAATCCAGTCAAGTTTATAGCATTCATTTTTTCACAAATAGTCTTAGGAAAATTATGACTCTGTTCTCCCCATAGATATGGGTTAAATAGCAGGTTATACTGGGCTCTTCAGCTATCTTTGGCAACCTATCAAAGAGAAGGATGACTGTATGTAGTCACTGACTTGATCATGGTGTTCATAATGACTATTTAACGTCAGAAAGAGAGTAGAAATTTCTAGGGCACATAATGAGGAAAGAAGTGTAGGAAAATTTGATACTCACAGGAAGGCAAGGGAGATAGAGGAAAACAATGTGTATCCTACCTAATGAGCATGAGTAAATGGATGGCAGAACAGGCTTTAGGAGAGATAACAAAAAGACAAAATTTAGTAATAGCTACAATGGACAGGAAAATGTGGAGTGCCATGATTGCCAATGTCCTAAAGAAGATACAAATAATATGAGAGACATCCACAAAGTAACATATACATAAAAACATAATGCAACTAGAATGGTGAAAGCTGTAAACAGAAAGCAACAATGAGTACATTGGATTGGTATTGTAATTTTGCAGGATGATAACCTCATGCAATTGTTTGGTCTCTTTTTCATGAATAGCTTCTTTCAGTCTGTTCACTACAACCACTGTTTATGGTATGATGATGACGACCACCTTTGACTTGTGGCCTACTTGCAACCAACCTTGTCTAGTTTTCCTTGGTTTAATCACTTTAACTGCATTAACTACTTGACCATTACCATATAAAGTTTTATGGCCACATCCCATTGAAATACTGGTCCTCATAGGATCACTGACGTTAAGCAATGACAAGTCTAGATGGGTAACCACTTAGGAATACCAGGTGCTGTTTGCTTGGAAGTATATGTATAGCTAGCCACTCATATTCGAGAATACCTGTCTACTAGGGCAGCTAGCTAATCCCTATTGCAGACACTTGCTCAGGTGCATTTGTGTTTATTCAACACTCACAGAGCCCACCTGTGGATTATATTGCAACTATGCTGAGCAGACCTTAGTTACAGTTTCTGGGAAAAGCATGTTATCTAGCATGATCAAAAATTTGAACAAGGTCTGCATGCTCAAGCCCTCAGCCATAATGACTTGTGGCTTCATGCTAGCACAGCTATCGATAACACCCAAGCATTCTGTCTACCCAATTTCACTCACAAGGCTTGGATCAACCTGTGGTATGCCGTTTAGGGACTTTCCAAAGGTGCCACATGCTGGGATCGACCCCTCCAGACTGATAACATCAAGAAGTCTCCTTCCTGACAAATCGACTATAGTGATATTTGAACCCAGGTCTCATTGTCAAAATGTGAATCTTCTAACTACTCAGCCAGTACAGTTGGAAGTACAGTTGATATAATTGCAGAGAGGATATAGTCAGGCTAAGATATGTTTACAAAAACTTCTCAATTAATGTTTTCCAAGGTCTTCTTGGCTCAGCAAGCTCTTGAGAAAAGACAGAAATCCTAAAGAGTGAACAAGGTGTATATGAGTACAAATCCTAAAGAATAAACTAGATATATATTTAATCAAGCAAGGCTGGAATGCCACTAGTATACTGGGGGATACAGTGAGAGAAAATACTGGGTATAGGACAGATTGAAGAAAGGATAAAAGATGTATGGAGTTCAAGATGACAATTGATGTTGCATGTAAATTTTTGAAGATTGTAGTTATCAGGGAAGCAAGTAAATAGAAGGGAGTTCCACAGGTGGGAAGTGTGAGAAAAGAAACTGTTGGAGTAGAAGGGACAATTACATTTAACTATTTCAACAGTAAAAGGGCCTAGATGCCAATCTAGTAGCATGCTTAAATTCATGTAGTTGAGGTGCCAGGAAAAAAAGCTTGTCAGAGCAGTTGCCATGAAAATATTTGTAGAAAAGACAGAGGGAAGCCATGTCACATCAGTGGGAAAGTGACTGAAGTCGAGATGCCAAGTCAGGATTGATTACATTTCAGATCCATTTTTGGATTTTGTCAAGAACCTTGAGATGAATAGCAGGAGCACCAAGTATGGCAACAGTATTCAATGTATGTCTGAATGGTAGATTTGTAAAGGTGCAAGATGGACTCTGACAAGAAAAACCTTCTGGAACAACACAATGAAACAACTTTCCTTAGATGCAGCTATCAGAAATCTGAAATAGGGAACTGATCCACACTTTAAGCAATCAGTGCATGTTGGAGAAGAAGTCTGATGTAGATGGACAGGAACATCACACTCTGATCTTCACAAATTAGGAATAAGCCAATTGTGACTCTAGTAACAATTATATTTCTTCTATACTTGATAATAATAAATAAGTTTCATGTGGCACAAAAGAAAATTAAACAGTGTCATTGAAATTTCCCAGACCTCAAAATACTGTAACTAAATTAAAAAAAAAAATCATCCAAAGATTATTCATTGTTTTGTAACCAGGTCCAATTTATGGACTGACAATATAAGTTATTTTTTCCTAAAAACAGATGAGGTTCAAGGATGTATAAGGGTTGATCAATAAATTTGTAGCTACAGACAATGATTTATCTATGTTTTCAAAAATTATGTTTTGTTACTCAATGACTGTTACTGGTACCATATAACCTAGTACTAACTGCTGCATTGTCAGGTCATCAATGACTAAACTGCTTCTTTGACCAGGCTTTTACAGTGAAGAGAGTGGCTAGACATCCAGCTAGATTAAAAGCAAAACCTGTCAAAAAATAGATGAGCCTTTTTGTAGGATCAATGATCCTCTATCAGAATGGGTTAAACTAGGTTTCATAGCTAGTCAGTCAAGTGATGATATGACATTGATGGGTGGAAACTTCTTAAACAAGTCAACAGCCAGAGAAGAGGGTTTCCCTTATCAAATCAAAAGCCATGTGTCTGAAAGATTACAGAAAATTCAACATTTCATTTAGAGAAAAATATTGATAACTTTCCTGGTTTGAAAAAAATAATGGAAAAGTGAGTGTAAAAAAAAAAACGAAAATATATTTACAAATAGCATTATTTGCATATCACAGTGTTCTACAATTTATCTTATTCATATTAGTAATTTTCTTGGGCCCTGACAGAATTCGGGTTTTCCACTAGGTTTGTCAGGTGTGTTGTAAAATGGACCTTACTCTTCCACATTAAATCACAATGTTTGAATTCAGATCTGTTCTTCTCCTAGACTGATTATCCTACAAAGGTTAAAGAGCTTAGTTTACTCTACTATTTTATTTATTAGAGCAAAATAGCAGCCATGTTAAATATAAAGTGTGTTACTCAAATTTAACTACTTGAATTTTCTCTCCTTAAAGATTCTTTTGGTTAAATAAGTCTAAAAACATATTCCAGGCTTTACCTATATGAATCATGTATGTTCTTTTCTTAGTGAAAGAGTAGGAATACTTATTGGGTTGATATAAATTGTTTTATTTATATAAAATAACATTATTATTTAGTCATTAGAATTTTTTTCATCTTTCATTAAACCATCTTTCAGTTAAATAGTGTTTTCCATAAAAAAAACAAATGATTTCATTTGTTTTGATGTGTTTTTGGGGATGTTTACCTTTTTGGCACTATTAATGAAATTCAGGTTTCATGGAATGAATCAAATGATAGATGACAGGACTGAAGAACCATTCTTGGCACTTTTTTCTTGAATACCTTTCACTAATTTAATCACATATTGTTAGGAATGTCAGTTAATTTTTCAGGGCATTTTTCAGTTTAGAGTGGTCACTTTCAGGTACAAGAATTTGGCCTATTCTTCTGTTAATATTTATAACACTTAACTTAGTTTAGAGCCAGAATGGAGGATTCCTCTGAGGGAATCAATAGCCATGTGAGGTGAGTCTTCACAACAGAGGACATCAGCTGAGATCTGACCTGCAGAGGGATGGGTTCAATCAGTTTTACTCTGTACAAGACATCTTACATATGCAATGTAATGTCTCCAGATGCCTTGATCTCTCCACTATCCTTCTCGTCATCCTTTTCTCTATCACCCCTATTTGCTCTTGCTCCAACTCTCTATAACCCCTTGTGTGGTAGTGGCTTCTTGCCTTGCTTGGGGTGAAACACTTAATAGAAAAAAAAAAAAAAAATGAATGAATGCTTACTAAATCATGTTGAGGTAGCTGTTCAAGTGCTTAGCTGACTGCACCGAATCATAGGACGGATGATGTTGATGATGAGCTTATTCTGGTAGAAAGTCTAAGGTTTACAGTACCCAATGAGAATCAGAATCACTACAGTAACAACAGTTCAGTTAAAACAAATTTAGTATAGTTAAGTTGAACACAGAATAGGTTGTGTTAGAGGTAATTTCGTCCAGTAGTGTAAGATGCTACAAAACCAAAATATTGACCTGAAAACTTGAGTCATGTTCTTTAAATAGCCTCATTAGATCTAGACTTTTATATGGATGCCATACATGTCATTCAGAGATGTCTCAAGTATCATCTATATACATCAATTTTCTCAGATCAGTAGTTAAAAATGGCTTCTATCAGGTTGGTGCAAAAATAATGTCGTTTTCTCATATAAGTTACTATGTGAGAAAACGACAATGGTTTTGCACCAACCTAATAGTAAATGATTCTTACAACTCTTAAGAGAGACAATCCTTCATCAGACCCTGTTGACTGCCACTACAAAATTACTAATGAAGTGATTTATCAAATGGCACTTTCAAAAGCAACAACAACAAAAGTGGGTAATCACATGTAACTAAAAGGGAAAATAATGATATATCAACTTTCTATGCTACCAAAATCAAAAAAATTGAAAGAAACTCCCATCAATATGAGAAAGAGTTGTAATGTTTAGTGGAAGTCTAAGCAAAGTCTATATAGCAAACACCCATTGGTACAGACACAAAGAAAGGCCCTGGATTGTGTGTTGACATGTTTATCAACACCAGTTACATCTGGGTTTTCCCTGTTAGCAGCAGGACAGTTTGGCACATCTAAATATGGGCCTCTCTGCAAATGGTCAAAATCTGGGTCTTTGTAAAATGCCTCATGTTAATAAAAGCAATGGGAAAACAGCAGTCAGCAGTTGGCATGGCCCATTGTCTTGTGAAGTCGGTCTTGTGGGAACTTTGTTCCTAAAGTTGCTGTGGTTTCTGAGGCATTGTCATCTTTGTTACTGTCTGTCTCTTTTCTCTCTCTGCTTATTACCCTGTAATTGGTGGGAGAGCAATCGGTTAAGGTGTTTCACCCAATCTCAACATATTCTTTGCTTATATTACGATAATCTAATTTCCTAAAAAGAAAAAAAGTTTTTCTAAAAAGATTTTTATGAATTTCAACCAACACTAACGCTGCTTGCTCAATGAATGTCACGTGTTTCCTTTATGGAAATGGTTAATTTCACCTTTCTCAACAGTGTTATTTTAGACAAAGTCTGACCCCAAATCTATGATGAGGCTGGTATTCTGATAATGATTAGTATTCTTTGAATTAACTATATTTTTATTTCTGCTTTGTTCCTATTCATCTTGGCCATTTTTGATATCCCTTCAGACTTTAATATTTAGGGTTCTTCTGTATTTTTGTGTATTGTAGGTTTCCTCTTTCATCATGGAAGAGTTCTTTAATATATTCATTATACATTTGAAGTATTTTTTCTTCTTTGATTATCAGTATTCTCTTTTTTGATTTTATGCATCCTGTTGAGGAGGAGCACATGATTTGTCCTGCTATTCCATTTAATCTTTTATGTATAATACTTATATTTATAATACTTATTCTCTTTTTGAATGCTCTTATCCTGTACCATTCCTCTTTTGCCTGTCTGCATTTGTTTCTAATTTCTTTGTTTAATGTTTTATATCCTGTGCCATTTCTTGGCATTGTTAATCATGTCAACAATTCCATCTGTGATCCATTCCTTTTTTTTTCTTGCTTTCCTTGGAACTATCATTTGCCAATATCACTAAAGCTTCTCTTAATGTGTTCTACTTGGAATTTCCAATCTCATTCAATTTATTATATTTGGTTTTAATGCTGTCAGTATACATCTCTTTCCAATTTGGATTATTCAAGAGTCTGTTGTATTGTAGCTTTTGTGAACTGGCTTGGTTTTCTTTAATTTCCTTTGTTTCTACATTACATGAAATATATATTTTTCACAATTTAATAATGTGAACCAAAAATTTAAAAACAATATAAAGATTGGATTTAAAAATTCCCAAATATGCAAAACTGAATCTAAAATAGCACGTCCTATAACTTCTTACAGATGGTGGTCAGGCATGGATTCAAGACTGAAATATTGCTAAAACAACTGCAACAGGGAATGTGGTTTTGCCAAAGGATACTGCGAATACATTGGATTGAGCAACGATGAAGTCTTAGAGAAAATTGAAACATAAAGGACATGTAAACTTAATATCAGAGAGAGAGTTGAAATATCTAGGGCACATAATGAGGAAGGAGGGCTTTGATAATTTGATACTCAAAGGGCAGATTGAAGGTAAGTAGGACAGAGGAAAAAAAATGCATAACCTTCCTAGCTTTAGTAAATGGATGGCAGAAGAAGGTTTAGTAAAGATAAAAAAATTATTAAAAGCTCCAAAGGAGAAGAAATTGTGGAGAGCCATGATCGTTAACATCTTGAAGGGACACAGCACATAGAAGAAAAAAACTTTTGAAATACCTCAGTGGATGGTGTTGATTTCAATACTGCTCAGAATGACTGCAAAACACTTGACCCTGACCAAATTCTAGACAGAAGCACACAAATAGATGCTGGAATTTTTTTCTGAGCAAATAAAATAGGCCAATTCTTGATATCATCTGACTCAGTTCCAGTCTGTCTTGTCTTGAAATCAGAATGCTACATTCACTTATGTTGTATACTGGGTAGGGTTTGGCAAAAAAATAAAGGAAATGAGGCCTGAATAAGAAACAAACTTGGTGGTCTAAATCTGACTGCTTTATTTCTCAATGTCAAGCAGTATATTTTTAGGGGGTTAGTTTTGTATGTTAGTAATAGCTATATCTACATAGGTTAGTTTTGTATGTTGATGTCTAACAGCTTGTCTGAACATGCTTTTGTGTGTCACCCCCAATTCTTATTTCATGAAATTTTTGCCATATTACTGTTGTTTTGCCTTATTACTGTTGTTTTGCCTTATTACTGTTGTTTTGCCTTATTACTGTTAATTTGCATTTCATATATTGTTTGCTTGCTTTATATTATTTTTTGCCCTGTTCTTTTCTTGTTATTGCTTATTGCAAACTTTGTCAACTGTATTTGCTGAACAGTTCTGTTACTTATTTTGCATTTGACCATAGTTAACCATTCCATAGATGGCTCTGTCATAGCAAAATCAGGAGAGCAAACATGAAAACTTATCATAGAATAAGCTGTGCTTTCAATAAAATCGAAATATTAATTTAAGAACACTAGTTCTTAAATATCCTCATCAGGTCTATACTTTCCTGTAGATGTCATGTATAGCATCCAATAAATCTGCACTACCTAACGCAAGGATTAAAGTAAAATTAGACTCAGGGTGAGCAATAACTGAGTATTACTAAGTAAAAACTAGACAAGATATTCTTAGACACTGTCAGAAGAATGAGAAGAATCTACCCCTGTAGATTAAATAAAGGGTTTAGTTTGAAATTCTCTAAAGGTTACCTGGATTGATAAGCATGTAATGAAGTTTGGCAGGTACAATCACCAAAATGTTGCGATAATATCAATAAGATAAAGACAGCAGTCCAAGTGTAAATAATGATAATTCCTTCTAATCCCAAAAATTCGTGCAGAAAGCAGATTTAAAGTGACACTTTTAAAGCCTTTCAACCAAATGTCGGTTAGTATTTTCAGGTATTACGCCAAACTGCATTTATTTTATCAATATTTCAGTCTTTAAACCATGCCTGACACAGCATCTGCCAAAATTTATAGGAAGCTCTATTTTAGATTCAGTTTTGAAGGTTTTATAGATATATATTTCTATGCATTTATGGTATTAACGAAGCATCTTATTTTGAAGTTTGTGTGGTTTTATCCCATTTCGTATCTAACCTAGCAATGTTCATTTGTCTGCATGTTTTCTGCTGACAGCCAAGGTCCTTATAATTGTTTGTACTCAAGCAAATGTTCTAATGTCCATTTCCTCAGGTATTTATAAACAAAAAGAAACAGTTGAACAATGCTTCATGTTGGCCTTGAAGCATTTGTTGTTCTTTGCTCTCATCCAGTTTTCTCCTCACACAATTCAATAAAAAGATGTAATCTGTGTATAAATTATTTAGATAAGATAATTAGAACTGTGCAAAAACAATTGTATTTAACATGTTTTCATGGTTGAATAATACAAAGCCTGAAGGTAGATATGCTGTTATTTGAACAAGATGAATGTAATCAGGTAAGTAGTAAACATGAAATTACAATTTCCACTGCATCAGTGTCAGATTTCCCAAATAAAAACAGAATCAAATTTGAAGTAATTATATTATGACAAATTGCAGAGTTGGTACTTACACTAATGCTTTGTTTTGAGTTTTGTTCATTATAATCTGGAAATGACTGCTAAAAACCTCACCTCCCCAAATTTATAGACAAATCCTACAGATGTATGCTGGGTTTTCTTCCTAGCCAATAAAAATTGACAATTCTCACTCTTGCCAACAGATTATTTCTTTCTTGCCTTGAAGATAAGAGGCTATAATCACTTGCCTGTATCCCTTTTGCATGTGAAATCTATTTCTATTTTGCAAACCTTTTACTTTATTATTATGTTTAATAATGCCTGTTTCCTCTCCAAGTTTCCTATATTATTAGGTTGGTGCAAAAATAATGACGTAATAATGTCGTTTTTGACGTATTTTTTTACGTCAAAAAACTACATTATTACATCATTATTTTTGCACCAACCTATTATATTGGATATTTGTATTTACATAGACTATTACACTAATGCTTTTTTGGTGTTCCATATATTGGATATTTTCTTCTGTAATTGACCAGATAAAACTAAGTATTGTATAGTTTGTTTAGGCATTGTATCGCATGTATTTATCAATATTGTTTGTAATTACTGAGATTTAATGATTACAGTATTTAATGGCATTCAGTAGGGAATATTGAGAAAGAACTATACATATTGATATTTGGACCAGCATTCTCATCTTGGTTGGTTATACTTGCTACATTTCAGCCATTGTTCCCTTTGGTTTTCTGCAGGTGCCTGTATTCCCACTCAAGAATATACTAAGAATTTTGAGCTAAGAACAAAAGAGAACTTTTTTATTTTTTCATACTTAGTGGTAATTTCATATCTGGTTTCCTGGAGGTTGTGAGTTCAATCCTGGTGTCTGGTAGTGTTAAAAAAATTACCTACTCTTGGCCAGTAGAAAAAATTGGACAGTTGTCACAAAGGGGTATAAAACCAATGGGTATTAACTTATATGGAAAATGAATGATAATGATTTATCCACAATGGATTGACTAAAGAGTTTAGTTAAATATTCTGAGAAGGTTACTGAGTCCAGTGACAGACTCAGGTGTCTGTTATTGTATTCAATATTGGATTGCATGTTTGCTTATTTTGCTCAGTTCAAAACAAATTTCTTTTCTTGGTTGTTGTTATCCCAAAGTTTTGATTATTGAATCCTCTGAACTTCTTTGAGTGTCTGTCAAAGTTGATAACCTTCCAGAAATCTCAGACTGAACCATTTATTCTACCAATTGGAAGTAGATTGTTTTACCATGCTTAGCAGAATGGAAATATAATATATTACTGAGGCTGACTTGTCTACTTGTAAAAATAGAGAAAATTTGGTGTGTGGGGGTAATAATTTTTCAGATTAGTCTTCCTCATGCTATGCTTTTGTTAGACTAGAAAAATGATCAGAGACTAACAATTGATCTCTCCTTTGACTGTGCAGCCATGAATTTCTATCTATTGCAATGAATGGGTGTTTTCTCAAGGAAGCCCCATAATTTGAATACCTATTGGCACTTAATCTCACCCCAAACTTCAAGTGGAACTCACATATAGAATCCATCATTAAAGATAATGGAAAAATGGTTCCCTTTACTGTCTCCTGCTATGCTTTTTCTTTACAAGAACCCGATCAGGCCAAAGATGGAGTACTATTGCCATATCTTGACAGAAGCTTTCTATTGTTAATACAGTCTAAAAGGATCTATCTGGTATTGTTATCCTGGGTATGATGAAAAACTACAGCCAGCAGCAAAGGATTCTAATCAGGAGATTGGAAGTTTTGAGGAGCATGGAAACACCTCTTGTTTGCTGGAGCTCCCAAGTCCACCCTAACCTGGTGTGGTAGGTCCTGTCAGGGTCCCAGCTATGGCAAATAGTGAACCCCAAACAAAAACAAAATGCTATGAAAGCAAAAAATTATAAGCAATATATTTTTATATAAAAAATTACAAACAATACTTATTTATAATAGAATTACCAACGACACATTTTATAACAAAATGACCAGCAATACATTTTGTCTGTGGTTGAAGGCATACAATTGCCTTCAAAATATTTAGATTTTTGCATTATCTAACCCATAGTTATGTTGATATGCCGCTAAACAAAATCAACCAAACAACCAACATTAAAGAACTTTCATAACATTAACCCATATAATATGCTACAATTTCTTAGAGAAATCAAACTATATTCCAAAATATAACTTCAACAAAACTAAACATAAAACACACCTATCATTGCCTCTGTTCACAGAAACATGTATATGCACAAAATCTGCATATCATCTACCATGTACTCAATTATGAAAGCAGAATAACATATATCATATTTTTATTACTTCCAAGTTCCCAAGAAAATTAAATTTCAGCATTAAATGACCTATAAGTAGTTGATATGCTGTTAAACAAATCAATCAAAACAAAAAAGTGGTTTTGTAGGTGATGAACTGTTTTCCACCTTACAATCCCTCCCCCACAGGTGAAATGTTGCAAGCCTCTCACTGCTCTATCACTATTTGCATAGAAAATATTCAGATGAAATACATTCCTTAGTTCTCCCAACTCTAGCCCTCCCAGCTAAGACCTGCAACACCATGTATATTGAGGTGAACCACCCTCATTCACTTCATATTCCATTAGTCAAGAGTAAGTTCAACTTTGATAGCTTCTTCCCAAGAACTGTTGATTTGTGGAACAGAATCCCAAGAGGATGATTTCCCAATCCTTACAATCATAACCTCTTCAGGTCTAAGGTTAACTGTTATCTTTCACACACATCTCATAAAATGTGTTTTTACTCTTACCACTCACACAACAACCACCCTCAGTAATCCTCTATCTTCAGTGGCTCTTGGGCCTTGTATAAGGTGAACATTAGTAAAAACAAAAAAAAATTGATTTCTTTATCATTTTAAAAAGTGGGGTCCTGTTCGTATATTAATAGTAAATGCAGTGTCAAATTGGTCCCTGACTTTTTAAAGTGTGATCTGTATTTAATTTTTATTTGTAAATGTCATGTTAGAAATTAGTGATTTTCTTCCTCCTCCAATTCTTAATAAATATGTTTTGGTGAAACAGATGTTTTTACACTTTTTTTACGAACAGATTTATTTAAAATAATGGACAAATGGATATACACAATTTTATGTATTTTAAGAAAATGTTTTAAATGCACAATTGTTTGTTTGGTTAGACTTTCTTTTTTCATGTTTAACTTGTTTTTGGAGTTCATTGCTCTGGATTATTTTAATCTTTTGTTTTGTCTTATTAAGCTGTTTATATATTGTGTATATATTAATGCCTAATATGGGTCTTGGAGATTAAAGAAGACCAAGATATTTTCTCTGTGGAAGCCCATTATTAGCCAAATTGAAGCATCTCAAAAGTAGAATATAATATATGCACATATAGAAGATCTCTTAAAAATTACATTGATTACAATATGTTTAGTCAAATAATATCAATTATATATTATGTCAGTAATTGAAAGGTATTAGCTTAACTCCTTCCCTGCCAATTATTTTTGGAAAAACTTTTAATTTTGAAACAAATTTTTTATTTGTTTTTAATATCTCTATCTATAAAAGGCAGGATGTGTGTGTATGTAATGAATGCACAGCTACAATTTTCGATGGATTTGCACCAAAATTTACATGCACATGCTCCAAGTTAGCAGGAAGGCCAAGACTGACTTTGCATTTCCCAACTCCCATCGATAGTGGAAATAATCGATTTTTTCATGCTTCTACGGCACTTTTCATGTAGTTTCGGCCATTTTCTACTGGCCAGAGTGAGAGACAATAGCTGGCTGCCACGAATAGGCAGAAAGATTCTATTGGCCAGTGTGAGAGCCAACAGCTGACTGACATGAATGTTAACTAGCATGCAAAAAAAACAATAGCTGCATTCGTCACAAGTGGGAAAAATTTTAATCTGCATGGCACTTTACTCCAATTGGCTCATTTGCTTGCTTAAACTCAATGTTGATTCTGATTCCGCAGAACTGGTTTGGGTGTGAAAAAGTATTTGTTGTTAACATTCTTTTTTCATTCGGTTTTTCCAGTTACGAGTCCTTTTTTAAAGCTGATCATTTTGTGTTCATTTTGTTTTGTTCTTTTTTTGTAACAGATTTAATGTTTAGTATAGAGCATAGAAAAAATTTGCAGTGTGAGAAGAAGTAAGGCATGTAGCAACATCAGCACAGCAAAGGGTACTCCTTTAAAGGCAAGGAAGGGCAAAAATATTTTAAATCAAGTGATAGCAATTGCTGTATGAGTCGTACGATTTTTGAATCAAGCACAGGCAACGTCGGGCCATGCTGCTAGTAGTAACTAAGAAACTTTGAAGTACTCAGGCAGTGATTAACACCTCTACCAGGTATATAATCTAACAATTGGACTCTTTTCAAGTTCAGAAGGGCTTAAATAGAATCAAGATTGATGTATAAATATGTATGTAGCTGCTTTTTTAATGTTATCTTTTGGATGTGTTTTTTCATCCATGTCTGAAAAAGACACTTTTAGTAAAAACGTATATACACGTCTATGACGGTGAAGGGTTTGAAAGAGTTTGTTTTGTATTACACACAAACAACAATGAGCTATATGACGGGTTTTTATTTTTGTTAGAAGTCTATGTTATTGGAGATATACATAGATTATAATACAGTTTGAGTCAGAGTTGACAAGGTACTGAAAATCCTTTGAGACTGATTTACTTTATATAGCACTGAATGGAAAATCTGATATGAAGTCTTTTTGATGTGCATCAGAAAGAATTAGTCTCTTTAAACATAGGGACGTGACATTATTGCAGTCTAAGGATAAAGTGAAATGGTTCATGGGGATTAACAACATTTTTTTGGCATTAAAATTTAAATTCCATTGATTCTGATTTGTATATAAATATCTTACTCCAGCACAAAAATTAACAAATTCATAGTACCTTTTCCCTAAACTGTACACATGAATCTTTTTTTGTATCTGAGTCAGATTTTTACCTTTATTAAAATAGAAATGGAATAATAAACAGAAAAATGCTGCTGAATTTACATTATTCGGACTATTGTCCTCATCCTTGTTGCCACATTTATTACAACGTTTCAGCCATTGTATGCTCTAGCCTTCTAACTGACATTCATTAAACATGGCATGTGGAACTAGAACAGTCTACCCCAGTGAGCGAAATAAAGGGTTCAGTTCGACATTCCAACCACCTGAAGAAGGTCGGAGTGTACTACGGCTGAAATGTGATAAATATGGCAACAAAGATGAGGACAATAGTCCGAATAATGTAAATAGTGTACATAATACCTCATCTCAGAAATATAGACAGAAAAATTCTGTTTATTTTTTCATCTTTTATGTGTTATGATTCATGATGATGATGATGATATTTCCTTATAAATAAATAATAGAAATAAAAATCTGAAATTTCATCATTCTAAAAAATAACATTTCCACTGTTGCAAGTGACAGTTTGAAACAAGGGACACAACCACTCCAGCACAAGCAAGAAAGAGTAATGAAATTGACACAGCTTAAGATGTATTTTCTTTGCTCTGTGAAAATGAAGCAGTTGAGTTTCAAAAACCTCCTTCAACCACAAATCTTTTGGAATGATTAAGTAAAACAAAATTTTAAAAGAAAAAAAATAAAGACAATGACCCAGAAAACATTTAACCTATAACAAAACCAGTATTTTAATAACATCATAGAAATAGATATTCTTATCATTAATTTCAACACGTCACAAAGTCTTGTTTGTTGTATTTTATTGTTTTATGTTCTATTCATTTTCCGTTTTAGTATTATAAAAAAAAAATGAATCCTCTATCAACTACTAATATATGTAACATGGGGTAACAACACACTCGACCATGTGACAAATTTTAGACTCAATAATCATTAATTATATAAGCAACATACATTACAGGTATGCATAAAAAGATTGAAGAGATAGCAGGATAGAAAATATGCTCTTCAACAGGATGAATGAATAAGAAAAAGATAACGATCATAATGGCAAAAGAAAAGATACAAGAGATAGAATAAAAACACCTTCCATGACAACAGATCAGAGAAACTGTTAGAATTACATAAAAATATGGGAGGACCCATAATATAAAAATCTGAGGTAAGATCAACACTGGCCATGATGAAAAGTAACAAGCTGTAGAATGAGAGGAAATTGTGATTACAATACTGACAAAATCTTAAAACTGATACAGTTACCAAAATGATAAATGAAATTTGATAGGAGCGAAATGCCAGAAAACCTTATTAGATGTATCTTCATAGTGCTGTCAAAGAAACTCAGTGCAAACAAATTCAAACTCCATTGGACATTAGCATAGTGATTCATGTAACTCAACTAATCATTAAGATTCTAATGAAGCGAGCTTACAGCAGAATCAGACCAGAAATAGAACAAGAACAATATGATTTTATTCAAGAAACTGGAACAAAACATGCTACTTTTATGATCAGAATTCTGTCAGAGTGAGCAATACAAATACAAAAATGCACATGGATAAGTGGTTAGAGCTTTATTATTCTGACCATGAGAGCTGTGTTTGAATCCCACTATGTTTCATTTGTCAAGGAAGTGATTTCTTGATAATATTAACCTGGTATGTAGTATCCTTGGGAAGTTCTTGAAAACTATCCCTCAGGTTGACCCAAACAATATGAGGGTAATTGGGTAGATGAAACCTTTGGTGGTTGTGCTAGCAAAAATTCATGTATTATCATAATTGAGGATTTCAGTGTACTGGCCTTGTTCAATCATGGATTATGTTCACTCAAAGAAAATGTAACTATGGTTCACTGAGTTGCAGTATAAAGCAGATTGGCTTTGTAAGTATTAAAGAAACAAATGTACCTGTTGGGTTCTCAAATATATATTGGGCAACTTTTGTAGTATCTATCTATCTATAAAGATATAAGCCAAACATAAGATAATCTAGTGAAGTTTGTTGAATGAATATAAATATTTTTTTAAATTTTCTTGAAAGAGAACAATATACAGAAATGTCTTATATGCTGTGAAAAATCAGTGGATCATTACAAAACTAACAAGTTAAACATGTCATATTGCAAAGGATTGTTGCTGCTCAAGGGGGATACATATTTTCTCTTTCTGGTGTCCACAAAACCTCTGTCTGTAAAAGTAAGGTTCAGCTGATTGGTCATTAAGAGTTACAGGACTGAATTGAAGGGTAGCATATATGAATTGGAGAAGAGAAAAGAAGGTTATCCCAACATGTCTCAGCAAGTATTTCCAATAGGGAGATGTTAGCTCTCCGAGCAGATAGACAAGTTTGTCAGCAAGTAGACAACCATCTTATACACATCCACACACACACACTTTATCTTATAGTAAGAAGAGGAAAATGATCACAGTTTGGTTAATTTTCTTTATTTTTAATTTTTTTCCATACATTCTAATATCTCTGAGGATCAGTTTAAATAGAAATTTGGGGCATAAGGGAGATTTTTTTTTCTAGTTGTCTAGCAAGAAATATAAAAGACAAAACACAAATTTATCCTAAAAATAATGATCCTTATAAAAAAGTAGAAACTGTGGGTTGCAGGCTCCAAATAGTTTGATGGAACTTATCTAGACCATCTGTAAGTTCCTTAACTGATAATTTGAAAACATAAAAGCATTATCTATCTTCAATCAACTCACTTTTAAGGAATGACTTCATCCTAAGTATATACTTGAATAGAGAATGTGTTGATGATGGTAAGTATCAATAAAATTGATTTTTAAAGAATCAATAAACTGTGAAAAACTTCTTCACTTTTGTCTAATTGATAGGCAAATATTGATCCAAAAGGAGGATTGACATCCTACTTTTAAAATAAAAAAAAATTGTATTATTTGCTCAGATCAGACTTGTGTTTAAATGAACTGATAAATTTTAGATTTGATTACTCAATGTAATGTCTAAGGTTCTATCTTCAGGAATTGTTGCTTTTTTTATGTGCCATTTCATTTCAGGATGTAGGTGATGATGGATCTCCATGACTTCCTATATTTTATAGCTCTTAGTAATATTTGCTCTCTTACAATCCTTCCAACTCTCTGTTCTGTCATCAACTTGCACAAGCTTGTTAAGTAGGTTCCTCCAGGTTACCCTCTGCCTCTCTTGTCTTAAGTATGCTCTTTGAGTGTCAAATTCTTCAAGCCTTCTTTCCTCATTATGTCTCCTAGAAATTTCAATTCTTTCTGATTTAAAGTGCAAGTTTCCTTGTCATTTCCATTTTCCTTAAAATATTCCGTGTTTCTTACATGTTCTGTCTATGGTATTCTCAGCATCCTTCTATAGAAAAAAAAATTCTCTTGCCTCAAATATTTTCTTCATCTGTGTGTAAATTGACCAGTATGCTATATTACTAGTTCTTGGTATAAATAAATATATTTGAACTATTTTCCCCCACTCCAAATAAAGGATTTATTACTTAAAAAGGTAAAAAGACATTAACAACACTATTTATTGTGGTAAGCAAAGAATATAACCTTCAAATTTGGAAGATATTTATTATGGTAAACAAACAGTATAACCTTCAAATTCCAAAGATATTTAATTCTGCCTCAGATATTTTAGATTATTAGGTTGGTGCAAAAATAATGACGTAATAATGTCGTTTTTTGGCGTTAAAAAAATACGTCAAAAAACGACATTGTTACGTCATTATTTTTGCACCAACCTAATATTTTAAAAGTTTAGGTCCAATTAGAAAATTAAAACATAATTTTACATACTCATAATAAAAATCTCCATTGTTTTTAACAATTGTCTCTCATCATTTTATAAGCTTGTTTCATAGAAACTGTGTTTTGTTATAAGAAATTTATGAGATAGAGTTTGACTGATTGTACAGTCAAATTTTTTGTCATTTAAATTGTTTTGTAGAGACCAGAACAAATGAAAATCTGAAGGATCCAAATCAGGAGAATATGATAGATACTGGAAGGTGGGGTTCCTAAGCTTCTGCAATGCCTGTTTTGCAATGTGGTCTTGTGTTATTGTGGTAGAAAATGACACCTTTTTGATTTCCCAAAATGTTTTTCCCCTTAAGAAGTCCTGGCAACTGAGATTGGAACCACCAACATTCTAAAGGGATTTGACTTTTATAAAAAGAAAAATATATCAGCTGTCAGACTTCTGAGAAGAGTTCAGCATTGATTTTTGTATACAGCTCAAGTTGTGCACACCATTTGAACTGTACAAAACTTGTATGGAAAACATCAGAAATAACTGAAAAAAAATGACATGCACAATTGTTAATGCCATTAGATCCCAACTCGAGTAGCAAGCACAATCTTTTTGTAGCAGAAAGATCAGTTTTATAATAAGATATCTTCTACAATTCTGCTTCTGAAAATTTTCATGAAATATCCTTTGATACTTGAGCAGCTTTTATGGAGGATGGTCTTATTTCTAAGGCTAGTTAAAATATATTGTCACTTCTATAATAAGACATTGCTTACAATTCTGTTTTTGAAGCAACTGAGCTAAAATCTTTATGAAATATCCTTTCAACCCTATGCAGCTTTTATTGATGATGATCATTTTCTTGAGGCTAGTTAAAAGATTTTAAACTTTTAAATGTTTACACATACTGGTCAAGGCTTATTTAAACTTGACTGTTGATCAATTTTGCATATATATGGCTATTATTTCAAAGAGCAAATAAAATTATATTTTTTAATTAAATAATGAAATTGGTTTTGAGTAGAGATTAGAAATTGTTCCTCATGGATCAAAAGAAGTTTGTTTCAATAATGACATATCTGGCATCATAGAGGCAATTTTAATATAAACAGAATCTGATAGATTATCTAGTAAATAAATACAAATGAACTCTATGAATAATTTCTAAGTTCATCAATCTACTTGCATTACCAAGAAAATATTCAAATATCCTTATTTTAACAAACTTGAAATCATTGTTTCTTAGAAGGGCTAGCAGCTGATTTATCAACATTATCATTTTCACTAGTTCCCTTAAAAAAAAAGTACTTACATGACAAATAAAAAGAAACCTGTATTGTTTTGATTGGGTTGGGTTATAAATCTAGCTTAAATTGTTTCAGAAAATATTTAAAACTTTTTATAGATTTTAAATCAAATGGTGAATCTCATCCAGACTTATTGCTACAAATCTTATTAGCAGATTTTAGTTGAACAACGAAAGTAGAAACAATGGTTTTCTTGACAAGAAGCCAAAGTCATTGATTGAACAACATTGAAAACGTGAGAGGAATTCTATGAATCAATTGCTTGACATATTGTTAGAATTTATACTTAATTTTGGTTTCTTAGTAACCAATATGAATACAGATTGAGGTTATTAGGAATTGACACAGTCACAACAGAATGACATTCAGTAAGGATTGAACTCACAGACATTAGATTTATGTCACAGTCATTCCATTCGTCTTTGCAATCTATTCAAGTCATAAATTGCATGCATCTATTGACATTCTTAATGCTCATTCATGTAAGATTTTTCCTAAGAGCAATGGTCTCATCAAAGAAAAAGTCAGAAATAAGTTTTAAAAAGTACCTTCACTTTCATTAGGCACAACTTAAGCCATTCAACGAGCGCTATTACTATAATATAACCCACTACTACCTGCTACATGGTCAGGTCATTGGTAACTAAGCTGGTTCTCCCATCAGGCTTTTCTGATGAGGAGAGTGGCTAGATATCTAGCAGGATTAAAAACAAAATCTGTCAAAGAGTAGATGAGACGCCTTGTCAATGGCCATCTAGTATAATGGAGTAGACTTTCTGTATGCAGCCAGTGCAGTGATGAGATGGCATTGTTGGGTGGAAGTCTTCTTACTGAGAAGTCAATGGCCAAGGGTGGAGGGTACCTCACCTCAGTGCAATCAATAGCAGCCTTAATTTGAATTTAAAAATTCTCAGCATCCCCCTCTCCTTCATACATGTATGTTGTTGCATCAATGTAAATATCACTTCAGTCTAATGAAATCCTAAAGGACAAAATGTGTCCCACAAAATTTTTTTCCACTTTATCATAGTTTTCCCCTGAATCTGTTCTTGATATGTGAAAATTTTATCATTTTATTATAAATTATATATATATATCATTACTTATAAGAGATTATAATGAAAATATGTTAAATCATTACACAAAAGCTTTCAAGTTTCAATACTTTGATTGTACTTCTTCAGGTGATGGTAAGTAACTGGAGATTAAATGATTTTTAAGAAAATTTAAAAACAAAGTGTTACCTCTTTTCTGAAAGTTAAAGGTGTGTGGGAGACATAAGGTCAGAATTAAAAATAGACTCATGGGTATGTCTTGATGAACCAATTAAATGTCAGATCTATGCTAAATAGAAAAGTATGCTCAGACAGTTGAAGTGGGGGGAGTTATTTTTTCATGTCATGATAAACATAGACCATAATTGACAATTGTGGAAAATATGTCTATGTTCTGGTTTATCACAGATGTACCATAATTCCCCATGTATAATATGCCTTCATCCATAATAAGAACCCCTAAAATTGTGCTAAAATTGTGGGAAAATGCTTCTACTCATGCATAATACGCATCCCTTGTTTTGTAATCAAACCTTATAATTTGCACCTCTCCAATTTCATTACAACCAACATTTCCAACTCTTATTTAATAACAGTTTAAAAATGTTTTTAAACATCGAATGATATTCTAATTTATTTTCATGATAATTCTTATTTTATTTTACATTTGTAAGTATTGTTAGGTATATATGATTGTATTTGACATCTTTATGGGGTCACAATCACTGAATGTTAGTGTCAAATTGTCATATGTTTGTGGTGAGTAGTCATTTTGCAACTGAAATTGACCTATGAAATGTTAATTTGTTAAAGATTGTAGCTCTGCATAATATGCACCCCTAATTGTGCTCATTATTTCTTAGAAAAAATGCATATTATACATGGGGAATTATGGTAATACACACTGTTTAGAAATAAAAAATTGGAGTCTATTTCAAACATTGGTATCCACTTAAAATAATGTGTGAAGTAGTAAAAATGTTGGATTGAAAATAAATCCATTAATTCTTTAGAAATTGATATATATCATTAGTATTAATATATTAGTATATATTAATGTATACATTTAGTATAATTAGACAGCAATTGTTTTTGTAAACAAGTTTTATTAAAAAGAATAGACAATGTTATGTCTATTGAATTCATCCATCATCTTGTCCAAACTTCAAATCACCTTCCACAAACTTGACTGCTGAAATAGAAAAAAAATTATCCAAAATCAAGACTGTATCCAAGCTTTTGACTTCATTTTTTTTTATCTGCAATAGCCTAGCTTGCAAAAAGTGACTTGCAATTTGAAAAAAATTTTGGATGAATTCAATAGATCTAGAATGTCTATCCTTTTAATAATACTATAGATATATATATTATTTGTATTATTATTTATGTAAATCATTAGAACTACTTTGTATGTTTTATAATACTATCTATCGTATAATACTTTTTTATATGTAGAATTCATAAACTTATGATTTGATTCATTCTATACGAAGAATTGGTACCAAAATTCCTTGCTTTCATTGATCCAAAAATATTGGCTTATCTAATAACACTCCACACACTTCTGAGATTACTCAGGCCAGAAAAATCTTCAGCATCATTTAGTCAGTAATCATCGGATAATGCCTCATCAATAATAATCAATGACCATATTCAGATCAGTTTCCAAGAAATCAAATGACCAATGGTCATACTTGTAGAGCTGTTAAAAGGTTTGTGAACAAGTTGACTTAAGGGTAGGTAAACATTTGCAAAAGATCAAAGATCTTTCTAAAGAAGTGGCAAGAAAGAGGTCAAGCTGAAAACTGTTGGAAGAAATATCTTATATAACAGTTGGGAATAGTAGACAATGTTTCCGAGGTATATACAGACAACTGCTGCATTACTAAAGGAGTAAGATTGTACATGCTTAGAATATTACTGCCACATATGGTGCAGTGTCCATGCTATTTACCTTGAGCTCCTTGATAAAATCCGAAGAAGAATCAGCAATATTATTGATCCTGATCTGGCAGCTCAGCTTCAGTCACTTTCCACTTCCATAAGGTTGCCTCTCTGACTTTTCTATAAATACTTCTATGCTAATTGTTCAGATGAGTTCTTGGCTATAGTACCTAGACTTTTTTAATTTAAGCACAGTACTAGACTGGTATCAAGATCTCATCAACTTACAGTTGGGCTGGCTAGATGTAGCCATAAGTTCTATGCAAAATTTTTTTTTTTCAAACTTGTGGAACTCCCTTTCAGCTAGCTTTATGCTTTCCGGCCAACTTTAATCTGCAAAAATTTAAATGCAATGTCAATTGCTATCTACTGTCCTCTTGATTTCTCTTTCTTCATCCTGCTCATTATTAATGTTTTTATTCCTAATTCTTCCACACCCTGTAACCCCTTGTGCATTAGTGGCTTTACTGCCTTGCTTGGAGTGATACTGATTAAAAAGAAAAAATGTATGGTGGAGTTTGTTAATTAATCTAGACATTTGAAATATGCACATAATGATGATTGACAATTGACTTTATGCCAAGTGAATATCTTCCATTATATTTCACAAAGTAAATATACACCCCACCCATTGATAGTCATAGTCACAATTGTATTTGCATTCATTTGTATTTCTTTTACACTTCTTGGTAACAGGAGCATCTTCAGTTACTGTTAAATGTCTTTATTCTTCATGAATTTGAAATTATTTTTCAAAAGGCATGGCATCTTTTTGCCACAGTGCAGCTCAGACCAGACACTAGATTCGTTCTCAGTCTGTAGTTTCTTCCAATCACAAATGCTTTTGGCTTAAAAATTACCCTTCAGCTAGATCATTAACCACAAGTGAAAAAATAAAACAATTTCTAACAGTAAACCAGATTTTATTCTTGGGTTGTAATCTACTGCTAAAAATTAGCAAAGATGTGGCATAAGTAAGGGGTGAGGTGCACAAGTCCAGTGGCTGTCTACCCTGTTCATTCTCTGAGGCCTGCTTCATCCTTTGTTTGTACCTTTTTGCAGGAAGATCAGTATTATAGATAACGGTTTTATTTGTTTTGCCATCGTTGAATAAAAAATGAAATTTATCTTCCTTCTGTGACTTTCTCTCTGTCTGAGCCTCTTGCTCTGTACTTTGAAGTTGACTTCACTTACTGATAAACATCAGTTGAAAGTAAATGTTCCACATCTACTTTTGTGACAGGTCACATTTTTTTCAATTTAACAAGACTGCAGCTGACTCATATTGCTACATTTACAAGAGTCAAATCAGACCAAAAAATGGAGTATTGTAGCTATATCTGGGATGGAGCTGCCCAATCCTCTCTTTCTAGTCTTGAGAGAGTTCAAAAATGTTTACACAGCCTTGTAGTGATGAATTATTTTCCAACCTACAACCACTCTCCAATGGACTTTTAAAGTTTATGGTTTTCAATTGCTATTTCTATGGTAAATGTTCTGATGAGCTACATTCCTTAAGTTCAGACCTTTACAGCTAAAAACCACCGTGCCATATACACAGGGAGAACCCATTCTCTTTCCCTTTATATTCCATTGGTAAGGAGGAAGTTCCATTCTGGTAACTTCTGTTTTGTGGAACAGACTCCTGGAAGGATGCTTCCCCAACCACTACACTATTAACTCTTCAAATCTAGTTTCAGCCATTATCTATCTACCTATTCTAATAATCTACAATTCTTACCTTCTCTATGTCTATAAAGCAAACTCATTCAGTAACCCTGTAGGGAGACAATGGTTGTTTTTCCTTGGGTTGAATGCTTTAGAGAGAAGAACTCTTATTGCCTTTCTTCTCTGCTTCCATTTGTAATTCAGTAATGCTAATATTAATACTTGGTGTACAGGAAAGCATTATTCTTCCTAGCACTAAATAGCCAGTAAATTATGTCTGGTTTATAAAAGATACTAATAACTCTTTACATTAAGTGACTCTTGGGTTTTTTATAGTGTGAACAATAGCATGTAAAAATAAAAATTAACCTATATTTTCCTTGTGTCATCTTTCATTAATATTATGTGTGTTTGAATAAGCTTTTTCTCTAACTTTGCCCTTTATAAACAGACTTAAAACACTTTTTCTGAGGAAGAATGTATGAGGCAAAGAGTTTATGACTGTTGTTAACTGTGGCAAGGAATGACTTGTTAATTTTAATGCCTCCAAATGAAACTGCCTTTTTACTTGGTTGAGAGAACCCTTTTCACCTTTTCTCAGCATGGCTGATGCTAATCTTGAGGAGAGTTACTTATTGCATTTTCTTGAACTAAGGTTTTCTGCTGTCAATAAGTGGAAATAGTATTGAATCAGTTGCTAAGTCTATAGCTAGGAAAGTTTGTTTATTGTGTCATGCTAGACAATTTTTCATGCCAGTGTCTGTAGAAAAAACAATGGTGATGGGGAGGGGGTCAAAAAGTTCAGTACTCGCCTGCAGGCCAGCTATTTTTTCTTCTTTGGTCGCCTCAAGGAAATGGATTGCGTAACTCTCTTTCTCAGCCGTTACTCTGGGCAGTCATTAAACAGACACCAAACTCAGCCACACCTACTTCGACTTCCTCTTTGTTCGTCTGTCAATGTGCATGCATGCAGCCCGCCGAATGACTCCCGATTCCCCCGTGCTCCTGGCACCCCACTTTTTATGCTGTCCTAATATGGCCAAAAGTTGCATGTGTGCAAATATCATCTCGTTTTGGACGAGATCTGCCTGCATAAATTGCATCTTCAATAGCGGCCATATTTCTTTTTGTCATTGCTTTACAAGCAAGACACGTTCGCGCTCGTTTCAAATTCTGAGGTAAGTCATGTCTTTTGTCACAGTGTCTCTCTTATATATTTATAAGTTTACCATTCATCCTGGCTTTGAATATTACTGCCACATTTTGTCTGATGCTCCTGCTATATTTTTTTGAGATTCTTGATAAAATCCAGAAAAGACTCTGCAATATTATTTGTCTTCATTTGGAATCTCAGCTTCAGTCACACTTCCCACTGCTGTAACATAGCTTCCCTGAGCTTTTTTATAAATATTTTTATGGTGATTGTTCTGATAAACTTTCCTCTGTTGAGCCTAAACTTTATGAATTTAAGCTCAATACTAGATTGGTGGCAAAGTCTCATCATTTTTACAGTTGAAATGTCTGTAAATTCTATGCTAACAGTATCTTCTATTGCTCTTCTCACTTGTGAAATTCTTGCTTCCTTGTCAACTTCAATTTTCAAAAATTTAAATGCAATGTCGATTGTTATCTTCTGTCTTAACATCTGTTCTTTTATTGTCCTCTCTCCTTAATAGAATATTTTTGACATTCACTAACACTCAATAACCCCTTGCATCTTAGTGGCTTTATTGCTTTGTCTGGAGTGAAATGATTAAAAAAATCACTTGGACCACTTGAAGTATTAAAGCCACTACTGTAGCAAAAAAAACCTGTCACTGGTAATAAAAATTTTCCATTTCATTCTAAATTTTGTACAGTCTATAGAGTAATCAAATTCACATTATTCATTTTCCAAGCAGTTGAAGTTAAGTAAGTTAAGTAAAACTAAAAGGCTATAAAACAAATTTGTGAGTATTTAAAAGTAGCAAGTTTTTGGTCAGCTGACTTGTCTATAAAAGTACAAAAATTGAGTTTAGTGTTTAAGTTCTAGGTATGTTCAGGTGATAATTTGATTTACACTCCAAAATTAATTTTTATAATTAATTCTTTGTTCCTAAGACTGATTTAGACAATTTTCCCATTTTTGACCAGTTTATTTCATAGCAAAATTATATCTTGGTGCTATACTTAATGTATGAGATTCTACAGTACCATACTTGGGAAAGGTATAGGCTTGTCTCTCTCTGCTAGTTACCTAAAATTATATGTATATATGATGGTTACAAATTTGTTGCACAAAGATGGCTACCAAACAGTTCACACAGTATAAAGTTGTTCATTACCCTTAATTTTCTAAAAACCTGGCACCTGTGTGATTGTTTACAACCATGAATAGGTTTCACAACACTATGTAGACTCTCAGAATCAGCCAGCCTTGATCCAATGATAAGAAGCCAGTCAAGATAATTGGAGAGTGGCTGTGTCACATACAATTCAAGTAGTCTGATAATAAGACATTAGCAAAGTTGTGTATACCTGAATCATATAACTATGATATGATCACCTCTGTCATATATTCAGTCCATCTGAAATGATTATGCAAATCACATATACCTCAATATCTTGAATTTGCTTTGAAAAATTTTTGTCAAATTTTAAACAAATCTCCATAACTTCAGAATGCAGTTATTTTTATAATAAACCCAATCACTGTAATAAAAGATGTTGAAACTATCTACAAATTTAACTCAAGATTTGTTTTGATGCTTAAATGAATCCTTTAAAATTTGATAAAATCTTTTCAAAACAAATTCAAGCTACTGAGGTTTATGTCATTTGCATAACTTGATGGACTATATATAAAAGTTATTTGCATTGTTCAGAATGTTGTCCTCATCTTTATTGTCATATTCAGGATGTTTCAGCCATTGTATGCTGCAGCCTTCTTCAGGTGATTGGAATTTCAAACTGAAGCCTTCATTTTGTTCATCATCATGAATATAACAATAAAAATGAGGACAACAGTCCAAACAATGCAAATAATTACAATTCCTCATATTGGAAATATAGACAGACTTTGTATATAAAAGCATATAGAACCAATATAAATCATACAGACTAAAGTCACCACTACCCAAGATATTAATAAACACTCTTAAGGAACTGCATAAAATGTTATTACAATTAAACTTGCTGACAAAAAAAAAAAAAACGCCTATGTTATACTAAATGAAAATGATTAGAAATCAAAACTTATGGCCATCTAAAATAATAAAGAAACTTTAAAAAACTACACAGAATCCCTAGCAAAAATAAACTTATTATTGTTAATAACAGAAAAATAGAATCCCTGAAATGTGAGAAACTAAAACAAGGATATATCGACAGAAAAATCAAAAACTCATATAAGGAACACCAGTAAGACAACCTCACAAATTTTTACCTGTACTTACCACACCTCCAAAACAAATCATTAAATCATTCCTACCTCCTATAGTGATTTTTCCAAGCGTAGCTTAGATGTGGCACATTCTTAAAGTATGGGGCATCCAGTGAGGATTGAACTCACTAGTCAGTCGTAATTGTTCTAGTGAGACAAGCTTGCTAACCATTACACCACCTTGCGGTGCTTAAATTCCTACCTCCATATATAACTTCATGTAAATTCTCAAAATCAATGAACCAAATAACATCATATTAGCACCACTGGATACCAAACGTTTATTCAGCAATATATCTGTCAGTGAAACAAAGATTTTAATTAAAAATATCTATAAGCTTCCATCACTTCCACCTCCAAAAATAAAACCAACAATTCTCAAGAAACTACCACTCACTTGAACCACACAAGTCCCCTTTGTTGTACCAAGCTTTCAGTTGGGAAGGAAAGGAATAACAAAGATTAAATTTTTAACAGGTTATTTGTCAAATATGTACGATATATTTATGCTGATAGTGTTGGGAGTTGGCTGATTTCTTGGGTTGGTTTGGTTATACCACATTTAACCTGAGCAGAATGTATCTGTTGGGTTTGGGTTGAATGTGGTATCAACAAAAACGGAGTCATGGTGATGACAATGAAGAATTACTGGAGTTGTTTGGTGATAACGATGTCAAGGTGTTATAAATCATGGTGGTTAGTGTCAGGAGTCTGGCAGTTTCAAAGCTGGACTCTTGGCTGTATTCCATGTGTAAAAGAGTTGGGTGATATTAGTGAAGCTTAGGTGAAGTCACAGTTGTAATGACAGAAGCAGTCATGGTGGTGATGGTGACAGCATGCCTGTGTGTTGGTAGGTGGCCTTTTGCTCACAACTGTTTTGTTTATTATGAGGGGCCGCCTTCTAAGCAAATCTGGTGGTCCCTAGGCTCATCTCTTTTACTGGTGGGAATGATCATGATTGACTATTGTATTATTTTCATTATGAGGATTTGTTTCATGGATGTGATGCTCAGAACCAATGTGCAGAAAGCAACTTTTTTATTTTGTGTCTGCCTTCCTGGCATTCACATCCATGCAGCAGAGTAAAATACCTTTTATGAAATCAGATGATATTGGAAATATATACATACAAACTGAAAATGCTACTCTGGATTTGCCTATGGTTGCAACATTATCTGCAATTGAGATGTCAGTCATAGAAAAAACATTTTTCAAAAACACTCTAAGCCAACAATTTACACTCAGTATATTGATGATATATTTGTATTCATTAAATATGGGCACATGGCCGAGTGGTTAGAACATTTGCATTCTGAAAATTAGACCCAGATTTGAAATTCACCATGGTTGCTATGTCAGGAATGGGACATCCTGATGTCATTGAACTGGGTGGGGGTCAATCCCATCGTGCAGCACCTTTGGAAAGTATCTGAAAATCATACCATGTGTTGACCCAAGCCTTGTGAGTGAATTTGCGTAGATGGAACCCTTGGGTGCCATCGATAGCTGTGCTAGCATGGAGTCACAATCATTGTGGTTGAGGGTCTGAGTGTGTTGGCTTTGTTCAAATCTTTGATCACACGAGATAGCACACTCTTGGGCTCTGTGGGTGTTGAATAAGCACAAATGCACCTGAGCAAGTGTCTGCAATAGGGATTGGCTAGCTGCCCTAGTAGACAGGTATCCTCAAATATGAGTGGTCAGCTATACATACTATACATATTCATTAAAAATATAAAGTAAAAATCTAAGAACAACTTTTGCAATTAGGTCAGTTCAGACAATAATTATTGCTTCAAATAATGAAAATTTAAAAACCACCATCCATAAAAAACACAACCATCTCAAATCTCTGCCTACTCAACTATAACTCTAAATGCCAACATAGATACTAAAGAGCCATCATAAATAATTTGATAAACAGAGCACATCTAATATCCTCTACATATAAAGAATATTTGATAATTAACTCAGAGACACAAAACAAACATTAATTAATAATAATTTCCCTAACCACATAATAAATAAAATTAAACTAACCTTATAAAAAATTGAAATTAAGACTACAAAAAATTCAGATACAGAGCCTTCACATTCCTGTTGGAGAAACCCGTTCCTAGTTAACCATGTCTGCAGAGGGATAACCATACCATGCTTGCCCAATTGCAGGTTGGTGAGGCTATTTAACCCATATTTGGGGTGGATGGCCAATGACTTAGTTCATTCACCTTTTAACAGCTCTTTTCTTTTGTGCTTCTGGGGTTCCACTTATCCCCTTCCAGACAAGAGTACATCTTTTCTTCAATAAGATTTCTTGAATATTCAGGCCAGTAGATGAAAATAAATATACTGTTAAAACTTTAGCACTCTGTAGGTGTTTATTTTTGCCAAAGAAAATGTTAGTCTTATCAATGCAAGTTGAATTTGAATTTCTTGGTTGTGTAGTCATATCCTTCTATGACAACACCTAAAACAATCTTGACTGAAACTGAAAGCCAGGTTACTACAATTTAAAATTTATAGAACTAATATATTAGGTTTGGTGCAAAAATAATGTCGTTTTCTCACATAGTAACATATGTGAGAAAACGTCATTATTTTTGCACCGACCTAATATAAGACACTATATTTTTGAGGGGGGGATCCCATATACAGTAAAATCAGAAGATTTATTTAAAGTTGATGTAGAATTCTAAATGTTAATGAATAAATGGAATGTTTACTCGTATATGTGTATCCATTAAAAAAGAAAATAATGCTGAAGTGATAAAATCTGTCTGATTAATAATTATAAAATCATTACTTCTTTAGAAATATATAAATATACATACAGGGTGTAGCAGAAATAATGATTAGACAATTATGGTAAAGCATATTTACAATTATCTGGAAGGTATATGTGGGAAGTAATAAATACTAATACAGAACTGTTGTTCATACATGTCAGTCATAGCTGAAGCAGTGACAAGGAAACATGGTGGTGTTAAGGCAGTTCATTCATGGTTGTCTGCTTTATGAATCTAAGGTGGGATTGTCCAAACGTGCATCCAGTCAGACCTTTGGGGATAATACTGTGAGAGAATGTGCTGTAAGGCATGGTTCTAGAAGTTCAGGTTGGGAGATCTGTCCCTTTGTGATGAATCCCGCAGTAGTCGGTCACAGGTCTTGGATGATGAAGTCCTGAATGTAGTCATAGAGGAGAACAACAGCCAAACTTGTGAGCTTGCCAAACATTTCCAGGTTTCTGTTGAAATAGACTTCCCCTGAATCTCAGAGGAAAGGCAAAAAAGTTGAGCAAGTGGATACCCCACACGTTTTCAGAAGCCAACAAACAATGACAGCCTGTTTATCGTTGCATTCTTGGCACAACATCCATATCTGATTGAATTCTGACCAGTGTTGAAAAGTGGCTCCTGTATGACACTCCTAAGGATGCCAGACATTCGTTGTTACCATGGGACCACAAGACCATATCTACACTCACACAACATCATAGTTAACAAGTGGTGCACTATGGGATGCTAGCAATGGGACAAACCATCACTGTGAACCTGTACTCCCAGCAGTTAGAATATGTGCAATAGGTACTGAAATAGAAGGAGCCAGCATTGGTTAATCAAAGTTTGTACAATTCCTCCATGACAATATCAAGCCTTATGGTGCAAGTTGCCAGGGATACTATACAGTAACATGGCGAGGAAAAAATTGTGCCATCCACCTTACTCTCCAGACTTTATGCCAACAGATTACTGCCTCTTCCATTCCCTGGAAAACCACCTTTGTGGGAAATCCTTCACAATTGAGGTAGACTTGTGGCAAGCACTCACAGACTTCTTTGTATCCAAGACATTTGATTTTTACTGCCAGGGCATTGCATAGCTGCTGGAGACACATTGGCAAAATGTTCTGGATGCCAATGGGGATTACTTTGAGGAATAATGATAAGTCATAAAGGTAAGGACTTTTTGTTTCTCTTGTTTTATATATATATAATAAAAAGGCTTAAACACTAATATTCCATGGTCATAATTTATTCCATTGAAATCATAAATACAATCCAATTCATCAGACCTACAAATTCAAAAAGAAAACAGAAAAGAACAACTCCAGAAATAAAAATAGAATTTAGAGAGAGTGTAAGTATGAGAGTGTGGGACGAATGTTAGAGCTAAAGAGAGGGGTAACATACGAGAGAAGGTGGGAGATTAAAACTTAACAGAGAGGTTTTTTTTTTAACTAGAGGTGAGTGGAAGGGGGAAATATGAACGTTGTCGGATGTCTAATACATTAAATCTCTTTAACTCTAACATTTGTCCCACACTATCATACTTACACTCTCTCTAAATTCTATTTTTATTTCCGGAGTTGTTCTTTTCTGTTTTCTTTTTGAATTTGTAGGTCTGATGAATTGGATCGTATTTACGATTCCAATGGAATAAATTATGACCATGGAATATTAGTGTTTAAGCCTTTTTATTATATCCTTACTCTGACCTGGACATTGAGTTCTACCTGGATTCTATCCTCTCGGAATTTTTTATTCAAAAAATATACATGTATGTGTATGCACCTATGTATATATATTTATATATTTTGCATATGTATGTGTATATTTACCACTAATATTATCTTTATATATATATATATATATATATATATATATATATATGTATATTTTGCATGTATCTCCTGATGAGTGAATAGAGTGATTGCTGGAGGGTTCGTCTATAAAACTCTAGACTTGGGAGGTTGAAAATTACATCAGTTAGCTAAGTGACAAATTTTATATTTGTATTAATCCTATATATATATATATATATATATATATATATATATATATATATATAATTTAGTATAATTTTATATGTCAACAAACAGTATTTAGAAAACATTTCAGAGTGATTGGGTGCCAATCTGGGTACAGCATAGATGTTTTTTAGTCTAATGATAATTACAAAGGTTTGGCAGCTCAGAAAACTTACTCTGATCATTCTGATAAGAAAAGAACACATGAATTTGTTAGTGTTAGTTAGCCTTCAACAAGTAGTGCTGCACTGAATCAAGAGGGTGGCTGCTGGAAGACCCTGTGTCTGTCAACAGGACCCTATACAATGCCACACAAGCAGGTGAACCCAATCATGGCTATCAGACAATTTCTGTAACTACATCATCCCTTACATCTGGCCACCTAACTTCCCAGACTGCAACCTCCTTGATTATTATATGTGAGACATAGTTGAACAAGAGACCAGCAAAACTCCTTGTAATATCAAAGATGAACTGAAGGCAAGGGTTATAGCAGCATTCACCAACTTAAACAAGGAGACAGCCCAAAAGAGTTGCAGGAGATTCTGAAGTCATCTGGAGGGCATGGTTGAAGCTAAAGGCAAATTTATTGAACAAATTTACTCTTTAGTATTTCAAGATATTTTTGTGCAATTTTGGTAACTATTTCTTTCTAAACAAAAGAATAAAACCTCTAAAACATAAGGGGTTACAGATTGTGGAAGAATCTGAGAAAAAAAACATTATTAAGGACAGAGGACAATAAAAGAACACAATTTAAAAGAACATAAGATGATGATTGACATTGCATTTAAATTTTTGAAGACTGGAAAGCAAGAGGCCAGAAGAGAGTTCCACAAATAGTTTTTCATATATTTGTGTGTATGTTTTATACAGTTAGATGAAAAATTTTTCAGCACCCCTTTTACCATAATCATACTGGATTATCTGGTGTTTCCAAACCGACAGTAGTTCAATATTACCCCTCTGATCCACTAATTACACATTTCTCATATATTATATGAAACTTAAATTAAACTATTATTAAATAAATACAATACCATTAGTGGCCACCTAGTAAATTAGTTTTGTAATCATGCGAAATTCAAATGCTTGCATGTAATTTTATCCAGATTAAAAAAATGTGTTGGACCCTAAGTTGCCAAAATATCTGTATTAGATTAGAACTTGTTATATACCATACATATGAAGACTAAAGGGTACACCCCAATCCTCATAAATATGTTGGTCACTATTGTAAATGAGGTTAATAAGCTAAGTAGTCCACCACTAGCAGTGGTTTACTTGCTTCATTACGCTGGCGAGTATTGTATTTTGTTGATGTCATAAAGATTACCATTTTATTTCTAACCTCCGTTTTGGTTATTCCTCGTTCAGTAACCTTTTCTAGGTTACAACAGAACTAAATATAATTTTTTCCATTCAATTCTGTTTATACATTTATCATTTAAAAGTTATGCATCTTTTCTCTCATGTCTGGTTTAAATCTTTATCACATTTTGAAGCAACAATAAATAAGTGTTTTTTTGTATCATTATGTTCCATTATAAGTTTAAATTTGGACATTGCACTGCCAAAGCTACCCACAACAACAACAGTGTTTTAGGCTGGAGCAAGTCTGTCCCAAGTAGGGATCTAGCATTTCCTTTCAGGATGTAGGCAATCATGACTCTCCACAACTTCCTATCCTTTGTCGTTCTTTTGTCTTTTTACTATCCTTCTCATTTCTTGTTCTGCCATCCTTTGTCACAATCTCATTATGTAGGTTAATTGCTGTTTCCCTCTATCCGTCTTGCCTTTAATATGTCTTGTGTGTGTCAGATTTTCCAATCCTTCTCTCCTCATTATATGACCTAGAAATTTTAGCTCTCTCTTTCTGAGAGAATTTTTCCAAGTATTCTTTCTTTATTAAACATTTTTCATTGACTTGTAGGAATTTGGAAGAGCGCTCATTAACATAAAATATTTTGGTTTAGTCTTACTATAGACATCGATGAATAACAAGGTCACAGTATGAAGAAATCTCATTGCATGTATTCTTTTTAATGAAATATAATAATATTAAGTACAGAATACAAAATTTATTTATATATTTATACAAAACAATGCCATAAAGACTAACTATAAAAAGGCCCAAATAGTTAAACACGGGAAGACAGTAAATGTAAATTGTTTGGAAATAAAGAGAGGACACTCAACTATATGAACCACAAATAAGATAAATAAGTTCAGAAAGAAAATGAGTATACATGCAGGGTAGGAAAAGGCATTCACTAAGAACTGTGCAAATGATTTCATTTTGACCATGTAGACCAATGGTGGCCAAAACCACACCTTGTGAGCTACATGTGGTTCTTTGATTCTTAATAGGCAGTTCATGAAAATATGTTGACTGAGCTTTTATTCCTCACAGTTAATGTAAAAGGTAAATAAGAAAAATTTCAAGCTTTATAATTTTTTTTTTTTTTTTATCGGTATCATCCCAAGCAAGGCAGTACGGCCACTAACAAGCAAGGGGTTACAGGGTGGGGAGGGATTAGGAACAATAACATTGAGTAGAAAGAGAAAAGATTAATCAGAAGGACAGTAGATGGTAATTGATATTGCATTTAAATTTTTGCTGATTAAAGTTGGCTGAAAAACATAGAGCCGAAAGGGAGTTTCCCAAGCAAGAAGTGTGAGAAAAGAGACTGTTAGCATAGAAGTTATGGCTATATTTAGCTCACTCAACTGTAAATTAATGAGATCTCACTGCCAGTCTAGTATTGCGCTTAAATTCATAGTCTAGTTACCATAGTGAAGAGCTTGTCTGAACAATTACTATGAAAGTATTTATAAAAAAGGTACAGAGAGGCAACCTGACAGCAGTGTGCAAGTTACTGAAGCTGAGCTGCCAGATCAGGACCAATTATATTGCTGATTTTTCTTTGGCTCTTATCAAGGTGTTCGAGGTAAACAGCAGGGGCACCAGACTATATATGGGAGCAATATTCTAAGCATGGGCGAATGGTAGACTTATCGATATGCAAGATAGATTCTAGAGAGAAAAATTGTCTTGCCTGGCATAGTGATTTAACTTTCTTAGCAGCTGACCCAGCAATGGATTCAATATTGTCTTTGCTCTTCATTTCAGCTGAGAATGTTAGCCCGAGAAGGCGCAACAAGTTACTTTATTGGATTATTTGCTGGGTATGAGTTGACACTCTATTGGATTAAAACATAAGTTTACTGTTCATTTTTTATAAAAATATTTAAGAATTTAAATCCTAATTTCATGTCTTGTGACTCTCAAACATCTGAACTTTATTATATGTGCATTAAGCAAGTTTGGCCACTCTTGATATAAACCAGTGACATATACAAAGACCAAAATTTGTTCTAGAGATTGAAAAACATAAAATTTTGATTCTTTACATGTGTATTTGTGTTCAGGTGTGGGAAAGCTAAGCTTAGTAATCATTGAGAGACATGAAACCGATCATTTTTATTCATGTATATAACAGAAATTTTATCTATAGATAAAAATATGAGGAAATGTATTCAGTTATTGATTCAAGTCTGTCCTAAAAAGTCTAAATGAAAAAAATTATTTTACATTTCATCAGGGATCAAGTTAATTTCAGAAGAATTAATTTTTTGGTATCAGCAAACCAGTTTTTGATTATTTTGATTTTCTTGTTATTTGATTCTCATTTGCTATACAAAATTACGGATTAATATTTTTTATGGTGGTAGCTGGTAGTGAAAATACAATTAAAGTGCCATAAGTCAAAATAATGTTGACTAGCTTAAAAGATGACCAATTGGGCAGCTTTTAAGCTAGCTACTGCGGAGAGCTCTTGATTGTGCCTTCATCATAATAGGTAGAGAGGAGTAGATGTGATAGGCAACAGTAAACTACAGAAAAAGTCAAAACTGATCACTGCATCTAAGTATTGCATTAATACTTAAATCTTACCTTTTAAAAGTTCAATGATAATTCTTCTGCTGCTGCCACTTAATTTAAAAACAGTTTGATGTATGTAGGTCCTTACTTTCTGTACAAACTATTATTTTACTTCATGGGTAACTTTTGCTGGATTTTGCAATTAATTTCAGTTATTTCCAAATTATTTCCAAGTTATAAAAATTGTTATTGTCACAAAAAATCACATAAAAATTGCTGAAAACAATCGCAGTAATGAAAACTTGGGAATCCAAAATTTCAGGATTGCAGGCCCAGATCTGGATTGGAATGTTTTTAACTTGCTCATGGAGTTTGTAAATTACTCTCGAGTACTTTGTTTATTTATCGTCTCTCAGTTGCATCTCTGTCTTTGGGAAGAGTGCACTTAGGGGCAACATGGTCAAAGAACAGAATCACAACTGAGGAAAATTATACTGAGAGGTACCCAGCCCTGAGGAACAGCTGCCAAGGCTGCATCCTTTCATTGCACCAGAGAGAGGGATCAGTGCTCACACTGAGGCCAGTGCAACTAATGGTTGTGGGGGCTCATGGAATTTTTGTTCCTAGTCCAAGTGTACACACTTGGGCTCCCCACATTAAACCGACCTTGTGTCACAACCTGACCTTGTGGGGGAGGGGTTGAGTAAATACAAATTTGCTTACAGAGTCGGCCTGATTCCAAAATGGTATGATATGTTGGAATGTTGGACTACAGCCTCTAGGAGTAAAGTTGAAAGAGTGTGACACTGACATTCGCATTTATTATATAGAAGTATTTATCTAGAGAAGTAACAAATACATTTCTAGAGAATAACATTTATTATATAGAAATATTATTTATTTGGAGAAGAAAATTCTGTAATAGAATATCAGACATGGAATCATTTGAAGAATGCACAGTCATTGATTATTATCATGTTTATATTCAGTGTATTTTTCATTAGCAGAAAACTATTGAGTCAGTTGTAATGAGGAATAAACCATTCTTTAAAAAGATCATAACAGCTGATAAAAAGTAGAGGACATATGACAATCCTTAATACAAATGGTAGTGGATTGACAAGGATAAATCACAACAACTGGTCCCCAAAATCAAGTTACATGGAAGAATGGTAATGTTGTGCATGTGGCTCGATCATCAGGGTATTATTTCTTCTTCTTTATGTGCTGTGTCTCCTCAGGACATAGGCGATCATGGCTCTTGACAACTTCCTGTCTCTTGTAACTCTTAATAAATTTTATTTTTCTGCTATTTTTCCTAAATCCTGTCCTGTCACCCATTTAGTCAAGATCACTAAGTATGTCATGACCTGTTTTCATTTGTCCCTCTTGCATTCAATCTGTCCTGTAAGTATTAGTTTTTCCAAGCTCTCTTTCCTTATTATGCACCCTAGAAAACTCAACTGTCTCTTCCTGATGTTATTTTTGTTTCCATTTTCTCCAAAACTTTGTTGTTGCTCACATGTTCGGTCTATGCTATCCTCAGCAGTTTTCTATAGAACCACATTTCTGTTGCTTCCAGTCTCTTCATCTTTGAGGCGATTTCAGTGTCATACTTTCAGCCCTGTATGAAAAAAACATTTTCCAGATATTTAAATTTCTGCACTTGTTTGATTTTGGTAACTACAATTTGCAATTTGGGCTCATCCTTTTGCAAACAACCATACATTCTGTCTTCTTGCAGTTGATGTTTAGTCCTTTCTTCTTGCTTTCCTTCACTGCCTTCTGTAGGAGTTTTTTTTTTATTTTCTTTCTGTGTCTTCTATATGCAAAGAAACACTAAGCATGTCAAGCAACTGCTACATGTCCATAAAAGTTTGGTTGAAATAAAAACTAATATATAACTGAATTAAATGTCATTGTAGTTCATCTGAGCACTTTCCATAGAAGTAGTGATAGAGCAGTGAGTGGCTTGCCATATCCCATCTGTAAGGGAGTGGTTGGAGGTTAGAAAATAATTTATCACCAACAAGGACTTGGAGATGCTTTTGAACTCTATTGAGACTGGAGAATGAGGACTGGGCAGCTCCCACCCAAATATGACAACAGTACTCCATTTTAGGCCTGATCTGGCTCTTGTAAAGGTAGAGGATAGCATGCAGAGTCAGGTACTTACTGGAGTCGTACAGGGAGCTGATCTGCATCTTTTGTGATGAATCCTATGTACAAACTCCACTTGAAGTCTGGTGTGAGTTTAAGGCCCAATAGTTTCTCAAAGTATGGAGCCTCCTTGAGAAGACATTCATTCATCAATACTAGTGGCAAAATCAGGGTTCTTCATGGACGTAGATTGTTATTGTTCCACTTTTCATCATAATTAGAGGATATTTCATATCAATTCCTTGTCAATTTCTGAACCAGAAAATGCAACTTTTTATTACTAACAGACCCAAGGATTGAACTTAAAACAGATTGTGAGAACCAGATATGTTTTAATTAAAATTTTAATCCACTTGTCTATGTGTCTCTTGCACAATTCCATGGGGAAATTCTAGAGCCTGTATTCAGATGACAAAATTCTATGGGTGCCTTGACTTTTGTACCAGAGTCTTAAGTCTGGTTGTGGAATGTTTTAGTGTTTTTTCTTAATCACATGTCCCTAGATGGTGTTCATCTCTATGCTAGGTCTACTGGGGAGGTTAGGTTTTCAGTCATCTTTCAGTCCTGTTCTCTCTTCTTTTGATTCCATTCCATCTTTTTCTTTCCCTTTATATCCATCCCAGCCTGAAGAAGACCAGAGTATGCAAGATGAAACATTATCAGCTATGAGGCAATTTTGATTAATATTTCTTCACCTTAATATTAGTGATATGTGTATGTGACTGAGTGATTAGAGTTTCCAATTTCTAACTATGAGACTCAGGTTTAAATCTCATTATGGTAAGTTTGTCAGGAAGATGACTTCTTAACATTCCTTTCACATCATGAATTGACCCAAGGCTTGTGAGTGAAATTGAGTACATAGTACTGTTCAAATACCATTGATGGTTATGTTAGAACAAAGTATTATGCCATCATGATCAACAGTTTTAGTACAGACCTTATTCAAACTGGTAATCATACCAGATTATGCTTTCTCTCCTGTAACAAAGGTTCAGTCAGCATAGTTTCAATATAAACTATAGATAGTCTCTGTGGATGTTGAAAAAAATACAAACGTGCCTAAGCATGCATCTGCAATAAGAATTTTGCTGGCCATTATTAATTTAAGTTGCTTTCCATTGCAACTTATACTCTGACTATAGCAGTGAGCAAATTAGAAAATATATAAATTGGAAATAAATAAGTGTAAGATGAGTCTCACCTGGTCATTCTCTGCAATTTATTCTTCCTTCAATCTGATGAAGAATAAATTGTAGGAAATTACCTGGTGTGCATAAGTAGATTTTTAAAGTGTATAAAGGGCCTGAGAGAGTGGAGACCTTTATTCACTTTAAAAATCTATTCGCACACATGATATTCTTTGAAAAGAACCATCATTATACATGGGAATGAATGGCAAATATCTTTGCAAAAAGACAAGTGAGTAGAGCAAGAACAGATTTTATTCAAGGCAACTGACTCTTAACAGACCTTGTTTATTTAATGTTTATTATAATCTTTTGTTGGAGGACTAGCAATTATTGAAGGAATATATTTAGGGAGAGAGTGTAGTAATATTAGTTGATAGTGGATGCATTGAAGTTTCTTTAAGGAAGAAAGTATAAGAATGAATATACAAACACTTAACAACAATTTTTTATTGCCTTCAGTTATGTGCCATATGTGATACACACTAAGGTGATCATGTATCTTTTGATACATGACTGATGAGGCAGATTTTTTTCCCCGCAGTAGGTTTCCATTTCTTTCTGCGGTAGACCAGTTGCCATCCATGGCTAGAGAACTCAGTCTGTCTTGCTATTTACTCATAGCTGGGGGAGAAGAGGTTTCATACCTTTCCCAAGTGTATTAGCATGTAAGTGAATGTAATGGATTCAACTGGAATTCAAACTCGACTCTCCAATTCCTCAATCCAAGTCACTATCCATTACTCCACCATACCTCCTTTATTGACTTAGAAGATTAAAATAGAAAATATCTAAAAAGAAGTAAATGGAGGTATCTATATAGAAATATACTTTCTCATAATAGATATGTGCAAAGTCCAATTAAAATTTTGGTGAGAGGATCACATTTGAGAATATTTTTTTAATATTTTACTTTGATATAGTTATCAGTGGGAGGCATTTGCATGCTGTGTTTTGTTTAACGTCACATTAAATTTCTCTGATTGAGATTTCTCTTGGAGAGAACCAAGACACATTCTATCTCTAAGGCATCTTGTGAGTGAAAGAGATATAGAAAGAGATTATTGCATCCTTTTCTTTGGTACTGATAATGCCATTCAGTTTCACTCAAGATATATTTGTTTTTAACTCTATATCTTGTGACTTGAGCCATTCAAGAGTCTGTCTGTCTGTCATATTTCAGTTTAGGTATTTCTCTGGTTTTCTTTAGTTTCTGTAATTTTTCATAGTACCAAAACATGGCTGCTCTCACAGTCAGAACTTGGATATGTTTTACAGTGTAAAACTGCATTTCTGAAACTTTTGTTGATAATTATGTAATCAATTTGGTGTTGATAACTGTGTGTTCATTTGTTATGCACCAGTGAACTCATCTTTTACTGTGTTTGTTTTGGGTTCCTCGTCTGAACTTTCCACCTATTTCACCTATTTGCTCTTTTCTGATATTGGCATTCAGGTCTCCCATGATGATGGGGATTTCCTGTGATTTACATTGTCTTGGCATTGTCCAAAGAGTTGAAAAAGTTGTCAATTTCTTGCTCTGCTCTGTCAGTGTGTATACAATCAATAATAGCAGTGTTAAAGAGAAAGTAGAAAAGAAAAAGAAGACAGTATAACAAGAAAAGGTGCAGTGAGAAATTATAAAAGGAGAGAAAGAAGAAAGTATAAAAGGAGAGAAAGAAGAAAGTATAAAAGGAGAGAAAGAAGAAAGTATAAAAGGAGAGAAAGAAGAAAGTATAAAAGGAGAGAAAGAAGAAATTATAAAAGGAGAGAAAGAAAGAAAATATAAGGAGGAAAAAGAAGAGAAAATATATAAAAAAAATAAAGCAGGAAAAAGAAAGATGCAAGAATGAATAATAAAAAAAAGAGTAGAAAAAGAAACATTGTATTTAATATACTTCTTTATACTTTCTTCCTAAGCAGATTGCATGAAGAGAAAAGTTGCTGATTCAAAAAAGATAGGATAATCTTTGCAAAAAAACCTTTCTGAGATTCTCTTTCTAAAATTTAATGGCAGCAGTCTGCAGTCAAACAAGTATTGATAGGCTTCTGTTTCAAATTTCCTGTAAACTGGCAGCTGTGGTCATCACAGATATTTCAACATGTCAAAAGAATTTTTTTACTTTTTTATGCCTCACAGACACAAGTCTTTTGTTCTTAAGTATTATTCTATTTTTTTTTCTATATTTTCTATTGAATTAGAATAGCAAGTGGAAAAAGAAATATCTGAATATTGTGATTAGAAATTTATATGAAATAAAGCAAAAAATTGCTACCAGCAAAATAAAAGGAAATAATGAAAATTGTTCTCGACAAATAGAAAAACGTTCAAAAACTGAAAAAAATAATTTAAAAAAAATCAAGTGACAACAATTCTACTGGGATAAAATGATTCAACTTTTTTAAAATCATTTCCTGAGATAATTCAGGAAATGAAATTGTAAAATAGCAAACTATATGTTTATTTGGATTAGGCTTACATTCACATTTATAATTGTATAATGACCAAACACAAGAATTGTGGGGTGAGGAACATTTTGGTCATGTTAAGTACTTTTTGGTATGCCTTTGTATAGTGATTCTTCTTCTAAAACAGATGGTGGTTTTCATTTACAGAATATAGAAGTTAGGTTGAGTTTACCTAGTTCAGATTTCTTGCAAGCATTTTTGAGTTCTTTTGTAAACAGTTTAAATTTTCATGACAATTGTCCTAATGAGCTATTTTCATGTCAATTCTTCTAATGATTTCCTCTTTGGTATTTTGACGGCATGAATTTAAGTGTATTAGATTGGTAACTAGCTTTCATTATTTTACTGTTGAATTAGATGTAGCTGTAAGTTCTAATATTTTCTTTTATCACACTTCAGGTTTCTTGCTTCCCTGCTAATTGCATTCTTCAAAAATTTAAATGCAATCTCAGTTGCCATCTTCTATCTTCCTGAATCCTTGTCCTTTCTCCTCACCAAAGACTTCTCATTCCTTTTCACTACCAGTAACCCTTTGCATTTTAGTGGCATAATTACCTTGCTTGGGGTGAAATGATTAAAAAAATGTAAATATTAAAAATGAATATTAGTGGCTGTTGAAATATTTAATTATTCATCCATACACTAATTTACATTTTATTAATGAGAGATAGAAATATATTGTCAAGTGAGGAATAATATTTGATAATTGATGAATTATTTAAATGTGTTGTAATTATTTAGTTACATTGAGATTTTAATAATATATATATATATATACATATATTGATTTTTTTTTCCTTCACCTATGTTTGTAGCTTAGTTAAGCTGATCATAGAACTGAAGATTGGATTAGATTTTAGAGGAAAAAAATGTAGAATTAAGCAAAAATTATCTTCCACTTAAACTGTAAGATCACAAAAAGGACTTGAAGGATTTAAACTTGCTGAGGATTTTTTTTATCTAAATGTTGATCCTGACATTAACGTAGACAGAAGTCTGTAGAAAATTTAAGAAAACTAATTGTTAACTGTTATAGCATACTTAGCATGATTAAGTTTGGCACAAGGCCACAAGTATGGGGTTCCGAGTGAGGATCAAACTCACTACTTGCTGTTCTTTTATTGTCCTTTCTCTTCACTAGTTTTCTCATTCTCTTTCCCACTTGCATTCTAGTGGCATTATCACCTTGCTTGAGGTGAAGTGATTAAAAGATTTTTGGCAAATATTTGTGAAATCAGTATTGTAATATCCACAAAGTAAGCTGAAAGCCAAATGCAAAGGATAATCTTCTAGATAATTTTTCTCACCTGAATCTATCTTACACATTTATAAGTCTACTGTTTATCCATGCATTGAATATTGCTGCCACTTCTGGTCTGGTGTTTCTGATAAGCATCTAGAAATTCTTGATAAAACTCAAAGATAAATTTGCAATGTTATTAATCCTAAGCAGGCATTCAACTTCAATTTAGCTTCATTGTACCTTTTCTAAAATATTTTCATGTTATTTGTTTTGATGAGTTTTCCTCTTTGTCACTTTGATTTTATGAATTTAAGTGTACTACTAGATTGGCAGTTAGGTCTCATCATTTGACTGTTGAAATTGCTAAGTAACTGTAAATTCTATTCTAATGGTTTCTTCTCTCCTGTGAAACTCTTTCCAACTTTTGCTTTCCTGTCAACAATGATCTTCAAAAATTCAAATGCAATGTCAATCATCATCTTTTGTCATTTTTAATCCTATTCTATTATAGTTCTTCCTACTCAGTACCATTTTCTTTGTTTCTTTCACTCTTAGTCCCTTTTGACTTAATGGCTTTATTGCCTTGCTTGGGGTAAACTAATTAAAAAAAGAAAGAAAAGAGAAGTGGTAAAGCTGTTAAAAATTTCATCTTTTTAGGATCAGTTGTCTCATCTATGTCTGATGATACAAATTGACAAATAGTACTTGTCTCAATTGTTTTTGGGCAACTGAAAGAAAAAATCTGAGACCGAAAAGACAGGTTCTGCTCTGCTTGGATTAGCGTCATCACAATTTGTGCCTGTGAAAACCTGAACACTGAAAAAAGAGAATATACAAAAGCTGTCAGCCTTCATAAACAATTTCCTCGGAGCCATGACTGGGAAAACCATCAGAAACAATGGCTACTATAAAGTAAAAGCTAGATTTGAAGCCAGACTTTATTACCCTGATTAGAAGAAGGATGCTAAACTTGTTTGGCCATATAATCACAAGAATGAAACTTTGATTATAAATCTGACAAAAACAACATCCATGACAAAATATTACAAAATGAGGAGGCTGGGTCAGGATGGTGAGCGATTGCGCAGAATACCATGTGGGCATTCTGACACTGATAGATCGCCTTTGTCTAAGTTTTGGATGTAAAACCAAAATGTTGTGAAGTCAGCAGTTCAACAAGAATTTCAAAATTGTCTACATGCTTTCTGCACCCAGATCCTTTAGAGGTTCTAGGCCATATATGGTGGAATGCTAATCCAATGAGTGGGCATGGGTTCCTTTGCAGTTCTTCATCTGGCTATCTCCTAAAGTTGATGCTACCTAGTCTGTTCCTCTTGTATTATGAAATAAATAAGAAAAGGAAACCATCATATTGATACAGTCTATGAAATGAGGCTGAAGTCAGTGGTGTCATGGAACACAACAAAATGATGGTAAACTACCTAACAGATGGAAAGACCAAATCAGGATACTGGAATGCTACTCCTGACAGTTGAAAGGATTATCTTAGTCAGATAAAAATGGCAAAGAAATCTGCTAGGATCTATTTGGGATTATGTGACTAAGTAAATTCAAAGAAATAAGGAATCATTCAAGTACTGATGAGAAATCTCAGTTTTGCATTGGTTATGTCCCTGCTAGTAATTTTATTAAATTTCTGAACACCAATGACCCTATTAACTCATTTTCAATAACCATCATACAGACTGATCGTTTGAAATGCTAAAACAAATTGTATGTTACAAAAAATGGCTACATTTGCTGTTTAATCTGAAAAAAATATTTGTTTTCCTCAGAAAAAATATTTAGCAAGAAGTGACTAAAGCTAAGTGTCAAGGAAATAGCAAAGTAGGTAGTAATAAGAAAAACTGAACCTTGCCTACTTTTCAAATTAAGTTATTGTTAATAATTATCCTTTTATATTTTGCCTATTGCCATAATTTCATCTAAATATATTGTTTAAAACTAAATTGATGGAGGAAGTGATCAGTATGATTGTAGATTAGACAATGTGGACATAGGGGTCAACACTGTATGGTTACAGTCAATTTCACACCACAAGCAGTCTTTAGACTATATAAGTATTAGAATAAATGAATTTTTAAAAAAAATATTTTTAAAATAAATCCTTCCTCTTTGATATGGGTCCTGGATTACATAGCCACTTAGTAATGTTAGCAACAGTTTCTCTATAGCTTGTGTAACTGTATTCTAAAATATCAAAATTATATGTTTTTCTTGCTACATAACCACATTCACTAAGAATGTGCTGTTTGAAATTGTTTTTTTTTTGGGGGGGGGTGCTAAAATGTACTCATTTTTACTCTCTTGGCACACCTTTGAAGTTTTTTGTACCATTATAAGCATAGATGTGAATGAATGGATAAACAACATTTAAATATACTGTACCACATCGACAACAAATCTACTAATAGAAAACAGTGTTCTTTGATGGGTTCCTTTTTTATGGCTTATCAACCCTTTGAAGGTTATTTAAAGAAAAAAAGATACTTTAGATTGTATCTTTTTTTTTTTTTGATAATAAAGATTTAGTGATACAAGTATTACTAATTAATTCATAGTTGGGAGAAGAGGTAGATTCTTACCTTTCCCAAGGGTATATATGCATAAGTAAATATAACAAACTTGGTAGGAATTGGAACTCAGCTTTCCAATTAACAACCGTTACCATTACATCACTTACAGATCCAAGCTTATAACCCCTAGTATTACCAAATGCTCACACATCTAGGTACTCGCCAGGGTTGAGGTTGCTTCCCCAATGATCATATGGGAACCAGTGTTTCAGCATGATGTGGCTGTAAGCCACAGTGCTCTTGTTTTCACTTTAGAGACAAGTGTATCATCAATGAAGCAGCTGATGCTGATGACATGAGTGTTCATAGTTTGTGCAAGAATGACCCTGAACAAATGATCAACATTTAATACCAAGTGGTTCAAGAAGTAAGACTTTAGATAAAGCTTTTTAAAACAAGATCTATTATCTGGAATTGGAATGATTATAGTCATGGCTCCTATCCTGAATTTAAAATAAAAATTCAGGATATGGAATTAATCAATTCTAAACACTTAAAATATTTTGGTGTATGGATCCATTATAAAAAATTTAGTAAAAGAGATAAAGAAGTTGAGTGCAGGATAGGTTGCATGAGGGGGTATGTTTTTTTCCAGCACCATAAGATTCTATGAAATTGGCCTGAAAGCTAGAGTCATGTTCTTCAATAACCTCATTAGATCTAAACTTTCATATGGATGTCATGCATAGCATCTCTTTCAGAAATTTCTAAATTATCCTCTGTATACATTTTCTTATACAAATGATTAAAAATGGCTCAAATGAATTAATCTGAGAGATCTTGATGAATTGCACCCTATAGACTGACAGCAAAATCACAAAGAACTTTACCAAATAACAAAAAAAAAAACAGATCACTTGAACATTTACAATACCAATAACAAAAGTAGAACATGTAACTAGAAGAGAAAATAATGATATAATCAAGCCATTACCTTTCTACATTATCAAAAACAAAAAGGTTTGGAAGGAAACTCCCATCAATATTAGAAAGAACTGTAGCATTTAACATTTGATGTCTAAATTTTTGAAAAACTGTTTCAATAAAAAGATTTTTTAAAATTTTAACATTAGCTCTTTTATGTAATAAATGCAAATGTCAGTGTATCACTGTATCATACTTTTTTTTAACTTTATTCCTAGAGGCCCAACATATCACACCATTTTGGAATCAAGCTGACTCCATGAGCAAATTAAAACCGTCTGGGCTGGATCTGGAACTGCAATCCTAAAATTTTATATTCCCAAGTTTTTATTACTATGAATGTTTTCGGATTCCACCATATTGGCTTCTACTGATAAAAACAATTAAATGAACACAACTCTCTAACATTCAATAGCTCCTGTTCAAATGAAAAAAATACTGTTCTCAAATTACAGTGTTTCAAAATAAAATTGTGTTTTCAACTTTACTCCGAGAGGCTGTAGCCCAGCATATACCATTTTGGAATCAGGCCGACTCCATGAGCATATTAAAAACATTCTGAGCTGGATCTAGACCCACAATCCTGAAATTCTGGATTCCCAAGTTTTCATTACTACAATTGTTTTTGGCAATATTTTTGTGACCAATATTTTTTGGTATGATAACAATCTTTATAAATTGGAAATAAATTTGGGAATAATTGAAATTAATTGTGAAATCCAGCAAAAGTCACCCATGAAATACATACATCAAATTGTCTTTAAATTCATTGGTGGCAGAAGAATTATTGTTGAACTTTTGAAAACTAAGCTTAAATATTCATACAATACTTAAATATGGCAATCTATTTTGAGTTTTTCTGTAGTTTATTGTTGTCTATTGCATCTACTTCTCTCTTCCTATTGTGATGAAGGTCCAATCAAGAGCCCTTTGCAAGAGCTAGCTTAAATGCTGCCTGATAGGTTGGCTTTTAAGCTAGCCAGTCAATAAATGCCAAATGTTTCCTGTATGGAAATGGCTAATTTCACCATTATATGTATTCTGGTGACTGATAGATATATATTGTTTTGTAAATTTGTGTTTTTATTATATTCCAAAGGTATATGATAATATTTGCTTTCCTATAGCAATTAGTAACTCATCAAAATGAACTATTGTGAAGGTGATATAATATTATATGTATGAGGACATTCTAAAACTACACATATTTAAATAAATACAGAAGCTCTTTCTAGCGAGCAAATCGATTAATCCCTTTTAAATTCCTAACATCATCAACACACGTTTATGATGTTTTCCAGGAAACCAAGATTAAGCATAAATGCTCAGAATATTTTAAGCAATTGATTCATAGAATTCCTCTCACTTTTTCAATGTTGTTCAATCAATGACTTTGGCTTCTTGTCAAGAAAACCATTGTTTCTACTTTGGTTGTTCAATTAAAATCTTCTAATAAGATTTGTAGCCAGAAGATATTAATTTGGATGAGATTTACCATTTGAATTAAAAACTATAAAAAGTTTTTAAAATTTTCTGAAACAATTTAAGCTAGATTTATAACCCAACCAAAACAATTAAGATGGCTATATGTTTATTTTGTTTTTAAGTAATAATAAATATTGCACAACAAACAATTCATAAAACAACTTTAATCTCTACTTATGCAGTTTATCAAAAAAGAAATTTGTTCTTTTGTTGACAGTGTTTTATTTTCTTTTAATTTCAGTATAAGGAAATATTTTTTTTGTAATCTAAATTATGCAGGAATGATCCAAAAGTGATGGATGCTATTTATTTCCACAGAAACTACAACAGATACTGGATGCTAATGCCCTTGGATAGTTACAAAAGTTTGTTTTTTTTATTATTATTATTCAAGTAGTGATCACTAGCCTTGCATTTTTTCCAGCAGCTAATAAGGTCTTTTTATTTTATGGGTTGACAACTATACAGGGCTGCTTGAAACATAGTTTGTTATAAAAATCACTCTAACTGGACTTACATTAATTTTTTGACCTTTTTAAAAGTTCACCAAGTGTTAATGAATGTCAGTGTGTACAATTTTTTTCTGCATCAAGTAATTCAACAATACTACTATGTATGCTTCATAAACATTTTCATGTCAGACATCATTTTTTCAGACTGCCACTCAGTTGCTATTTGTAAAAAGGCCAAAAAATAAGTAGAGAGGTTTAGCCTTTACAGCCATCCCATCAACATCCACCTCTGACATATATAATAAAGTAAAAAGACATTTTGGAGTGATGCTCATCTAACCAGTGCCTAATTTATTATCCAATGTTTTCTTGCCATATGGTAATGAGGAATTTAGTATGTAAAATTTGGTATGTAAAGTCTGTAAGCTCAGAAACAAAAATATAGAAATGATCATATAAATCATATCATTATAAAACTAAATGCTGTGTCCCTACAACAGTCTTGTACTAGTAAAATTAGGTTTATATAAATCTTTTATGTGCTGCTTGCCTTTCAGGATGTAGGCGATCATGGCTCTCCACAACCTCCTCTCCTTTGTAGCCCAAGTTATTTTTAACAAAGTTTTTCTATCACTTAATATTTTTAGTTTAAAGTGAAGTTGATGAGATAATGTTACAGAATTATCCAAGAGCGTAAGAATAGTGAATGTATTTTTTGAAACAAGTCATATCCTTGTAAAATCATTGATATCACACTGATAGAAATTAACATTTCCTCTATTGGATTTTTTCTTTGTTAAAAAGAGGATTTCTTTCATGAATTGTGCATACATAGGAATTTCACCCAATACAAGAGCCAAGAGCCACTTAATGGTAGAGGGTTACCAAATGGGGTGTGTGATTTGAATGTAAGACAAGGTAGAAGTGAAGAATATGAAGATACAGAAAATGGTGATTGACTCTAGATTTGAAAGGGTTAATATTAGTGTTCAAGGAAGCATCCACGTGGGAGTCCATCCCACAGTGTAATAGTTCACAGAAAAAAGCTGAGTGAAACTTCCTCCTTACAAATAGAATATGGATGAAATGTAAATGATTAAACACTGTAGGCATAGCATGGCAAGTCCCATCTGTAAAGGTCTGAAGTAGTTCACTAAAGAATGGAGCTCATCTATGCATTTTCTATGGAAGTATCAATAGAGGAGTATCAATAGGCTTGCAATGTTGCATTTGTAGGAAAGAGGTTGTAGAGTGGGAAATAATTAATTCCTTACAAGACCATATAAATGATTTTGAACTCTAACAAGGCTAGAATGTGAGGATTGGGCAACTTTAGCTCAGATATGGAATCAATGCTCCATTTTTGGTCTAATCTGACACTTGTAAAGGTAAAGCATGACAGAAGGAGAGGTATTCTGTAGTGGTACAAGGAGATAATTAATATCTATATATAAAATTCTGTGACTTCCTTAGGTCTGTCCATCACACCCTCTAAAATAGCCATACATTGACTGATCGAAACCAATTTTTGGGGAGAAGTGCAAACGGGTAAGTGGGTACAGAGTACAATTGGTTTTATTAGGGTTCATAGCTTAGTATGATAAATTTTCATTCATTTTTTTTAAATTAACTTTCATTATTTAACATACAAAATACTCCTATTTTAAAAACAATGATTAAAATAACAAATACTTATTTAATAAAAATGCAATATTGTTTTTTGCATAGCTTTGCTTTAAGTTTTTATATTCATTCTGGTATATATAAAAAATTTTCATTGATTGATATGCAAAATTGAACAAAGCTTAGAGTTTGTAAATCTCAACAAAAAATTTTAGCAATAATTTCAACAATACTAAATACTGTGAGGATTTCAACACATGTCAGCGTATTGCAAAAAATTCTAGTATAAAATAATAGAATCAAATATGCAGTTAATAAAGTATTGAATTGAAAACTGAACTTCTGATTTTAATATCACATTGGTAAGCTATTGAGTCATAAATGACTTCTGTTTTTGTTTATCAACTTTGTTCTTAAAAAACAAAGTACAATTATATTTTATTCAATTATATATTCACCATTATTTGCAATAAATTTATACCACTTATCAGGCAGCTATTCAATACCATTTGAATAGAATCCTATAGATAGTGATATGAAAATGTTTTCAATGTCTTGACTCTGGTTTTCATTACAAAATTTTTTTCCTATCAAAGCATTTTGCAGCAATTGAAAAAGGTATTGTTTGGTGCATGGTCAGGTGAATATGGCAGGTGGGATAGAATAAACCAACTTAGTTTCAAAATTTTTTCCTGTGCTATTTAACAAGTGCAGGACACTCTTTGACTAAACTTTGATGGACATGTTCCAGCTGCTGGATGTATAAATGCGCATTTAATGTTTCATTGCATTTTAAGTACTCTAAATGAATAATACTCCAATGATCACACCACATGCATGGCATTACATTTATTCTCTGGAACTTAGTTTCTGGGGTTATTTTTGGAGATTTATCTTTGTTAGTCCAGTATCTTTTGTGGTCAACATTGTCATATGTTAGTGTACTCCAAATTTATTCTTAACTGCCACATATGATTAGTAGTTAGTATGATACATTCATCATTACCCTTGGTTCGCCAAAGCAGAAATGACTTATGACTCAACATAATAGAAACTAACTTTTGAAAAGTGACTAATATCAGATGAGTAAAATCTGTGATAACTATTTATAATATTTGTTTCTATCAAAAGTGTTATGATAGGTATTCACTCTGATAGATATAGTCTCATCAAAAAAAAAGATAGCTCCTCCATAGGTATAGCGATATTGCCTTTTATACAGTATCTCATTTACATATCACTACACCTCCCTGAACTTAAGAGGCTTTATACCTTTAGCTGATCTTTGACTTCTACAAACAACCCTGGGAGACATAATCCATTTCTCAGAGTGAGTCTCTTTATTTCTTTTTATGGAAGATCTAGGTCTTAACTGATTCTCCTCATTTGAATCATCATGATATCTCTGGTCACTCTCATCCCCAGATTGTTCCTCACAACTACTGGATGCACTCATTCTCTCCTCCCTCTCCTGTTCTTCTCTTGGTGGTATTCCTGACCACTCTCAACACTGGATTCATTCATCCTTTCTTGTGTCGTCTGTTATTCTGCTTCCTCTTCCTTTTCCATAACTTCATGCTCTCTTGTGGTTCTAAATTGGTCTTCATGGGCCAGTATGACCTGGCCCTTCTTTGTTAACACAGTTGTGTTAAATCCCTTTTGCACCACAAAATTTGCCTTTTCAGGACTTGAATCCTTGTGCTTTCTGTACCACAAACTTTCGTTCATTGTAAATGACATGGTAATCAGAGCTCTTATTTGTCTTCCCATCAATGCAGATGGGCTTTGTTTTCTGCCTGCATGTGAAATAGCTCTATAACTTAGAAGTAGTCTGGGTAAATAACTCTCTATATCACAATTTGAGAAAATGTTTTTAATCTCATTTTTACTGTTTGAACCATTCTCTCTGCAATTCCATATGACTGTAGGTGGTAAGGTGGTGCTTTGTATGAAATGCAGCCAATATGTTTTAACCATGCACATAAAATTTCTTCACAAAAATCAGGTGCATTGTCAGAGAACAAGGATTTTGGAACTCCATTTCTCAAAAACACTATCGTCAACACCCGCTTTGCAGTAGTACCTTTTCTATCCATGACTTTAATAACTTTAGGCCAACCTGAATACAAGTTGACTAATATCAGTCTTGTACCTTTAATGTAGGCATAATTCATATGTATTTGTGTCCACAATTCCATTTCCTTTGGCCAAGAGTGAATTTTAGTTTGCCTAAATTTCTTTATTTCTGCACACTTTGGGGATTTTTTAACATACTCTTTCATGTCTCTTGAATAGACTGGTCAACATGCTTGCAACTTTAACCTCATTTCTGAAGCCAATATACTGCCGTGTATATCATTCTGCATGGCTTTAATTACTTCTTTTCTCAGAATCAGGGTAGGTACTATCCATTACATATAATTCCTCTTTCTATTATTAATTTGTGTCTTAACTCTTTATATGGCCTCTCAGCCATAGAGCAATTACTCCATGTATTTCTCTTTATTCTATTCATAATTCTATTCAACATTGGATCCTATCTAGTTCCCACCCTAAGCCGATTTAAGGATAATACATCCATTTCTATCCAGTGCAAAATCCTATCCTTACAATTTTCACTTGCTTCAACATTTTTACTCTCAAAATTTAACTGAAATAATGCATTTACATGGAGAATAGTATTTAATATATACAATGTCAAACCATAAGTTTAATTGCTCATCTTAATATTTTGGCAGATGTAACTTTTAGCAACTCTCTTCTGGTGTTGAATATAAATTCCAAAGGCTTACGATCAGATTTTAACAAAAATTTCCTTTCCTGCAATAAATGTCTAGCTCTTTCCATGCTCCATACAATCGCCAGTGCCTACTTCTCAGTATTTGAATAATCTGCCTCTGCTTAACATGTCAATTTCTAACAGACCGTGGCTTTTGATGTTTTCTACCACTGATGTGTATTATCTTGAATCTGTTTTTTGTCTCAGACGTGCCTTCAAAGCATCCTAAAATTTTGATGATTGACCCATCGATCATTTTCTACTGGAGATTACTTTTGTTTAACTTTGGTCTACCTATACTTCCCAAAAATCTCTCACTTTTCAATGTAACATCACTTCCAATATCCACCTGTATGAGTAAAGTTACTTTGTTCAACTTCACCATTTTCCTACTTTTATCCTGTGCTTTTATCTCAAATACTTCCATATTTTTGGGCGATCTACATGTGCATATCATCTTTTTACACTTAAAACACTATTTCCCAAAGGCTGGGCACTTATTTTTGCTCTTTTTATATTCCTTATTGCAATATCTACATACAAGTTAGCTTTTAGTAGCACTACAAGTCCCCATTGTGCCTTCGGAGACATTAAATTTTTGAATCAATTCCAATTGTTGCAAAATGCTTCCAGATTCATATTATGAGCTTGAAGCTGCTCTAGAATTTTATACTTGTAAGAAATATCAAACATTCCATCAATAAGTCTTAGCAAAATTAACTAGTCTTCAATAGACATTTGTTCGAAACCCATTCTTTTAAACACACAATATCTTAGCAGTTTTTCAATCTCTGTACATATTGCATAATAGGTTCATCTGGTTTCTGTCTACTTTCAAGAAATTTAGTTCTGTCTGCTATGACCAATCTTTTTTTGGTTGTATATTTGCTTTTATGATGGCAGCAATTTCTTCATACATTAAATCCTCCAGCACTTTGGGATAGACCATGATGGAGATTTTTTTATGGCCTCACAACCCACTGAGGCCAGAAACAAATCCGTAACTTCATTTTCTCCTCCACTATTTTTGGTGTCCTTTAAGTCTTTCTCTCTCGCTGACACTGTGAAACACCAAAGCCAGTTTTTAATATGTTCAGGGTCCTCCATTGTGGTTAAGTAACTGATCAGTGATGCCATATTGTTATAATAGGTATTCTCTCTAATAGATGTTATCTCATCAAGAGAAGATAACTTACCTGTAGGAATAGCGATACTGCCTTTTATCCAGTACCTCATTTACATATCACTACAAAAAGTATTTTTGTTTTTAATCAATGCTTTATCAAATATTTATTTCATTAAACTATACATTTAAACTATTTAAAAAATTCTTCAAGTAAAAATGGAAAACAAAAATTCCTAATACAGAAAAATATAAACTCAATTTTACATCTAACAATACAAAAAGCTACAACAACCCACTGAGCTTAGCAGAATTGAAATCATCCATAAAAAGATGCCATAACACAGCAGTTGGACCTGATGATGTCCACTAAGAATTTCTAAGACAATTACCAGAAGAATCCTTAGAACCTCTAAAAATATACAATAATATATGCATGAACAGAAAATTCCTGTATGTTTGGAAACAAACTACTATAATACTAGTCCCAAAACCTGGAAAAAACATCTGTGACCTAGAAAACTACAAACTTATTTCACTGACAAGCTATCTATGTACAGCCATGGAATAGATGATAAATGACAGATTGATCTGGTACTTGAAGAAAAATAAGCTTATTACTGATCTACAATGTGGTTTCAGAAAGAAAAAAAAGCACATTGAACCACTTAATCCATTTAGAATCGGCTATAAGAGATGCATTTGTTTGATAAGAACACTTTATAGCAGTCTTTTTTAACCTAGAGAAAGCTTATGATACTGTATGGAAATATGGTATCATGAAGGATCTGCATGCCCTCGATCTGAAAGGCAGACTTAGTAAAATTCATAAGTGGCTTTCTTACTAGCAGAAAATTCAAAGTGGGACTTGGAACAATTCTCTCTAACTTAAAACAACTAAGAAGAGAGTTTGTCACAAGGCAGTATTTTATAAGTGACACTGTTCAGTATAAAAATAAATATAGTAAAAACTTACCCTCCAGAGTAGAAGGACTTTTGTACGTAGATGACTTTCTCATTTTTTACAAATCTAAACAACTGCACACCATAGAAAGAAAATTACAGCAGTGCCTTAATTAAATTAATCAATGGGCAACTGAAAATGTTTTCAGGTTTTCTAAAATAAAAACTAGATGTATGCACATCTGTCAGAAAAGAAAACTACACAATGATCCTACTCTAAGACTAGAAAAGACTGAAATACCAATTGTAGATCAGTACAAGTTCTTGGGAATAATATTTCATAAAAAGCCATTTATCCCACATTTGAAATATCTCAAAAAAGAAATGTAGCAAAGCAGTACATCTCCTTTGTGTAGTGGCACACCCTAAATGGGGGATCAGACTGAAAAAAATTTACAAACACTTTACAGGACTCTAATTCGATGAAAACTAGATAGTATTATATACAGTTCGTCAAGAAATTCCTATTTAAAACTCCTCGATTCTACCATTCATGGAGGATTAACACTGGTGCTTTGGGCTTTTAAAACCTCACCAGTTGAAAGTTTATATGCAGATGCATATGCATCTTAGCTGTGAAAAACTGGCACTACAGTATTATACAAAACTAAAATCCTGTTCATTTAATCCTTCCTACAAAAATACATTCCTCCCACAACACACAAACCTCTATCAACAAAAAGAAAAAAAACTATAAAAAATATTTGAACTTCAAATGGCACTCCTTATTGAGAAATCAAAAATACGACTGGCAACAATCCATGATAATATCATTCCTAACATTGCTCCTTGGACCATACGATCTCCAAAAATAACATTAGACTTATGCAAATTCCAAGCCCTATTTCCACATTATGTGCCCTAGAAATTTCAACTCTGTCATTCTTGTTCCAATTTTATATAAATCTTCTTCATTGCTTGTATGTTCAATCCATGGTATTCTCATCATCCTCCTGTAAAACCACATTGCTGTTGCTTCAAGTCTCATCTTCATCTGAGAGCAGATTGTCTGACATTCACTGCCATAAAGAAGGACTGATATTACGTAAGAGATCAGTACTTTTTTGTTTTTAATCAAATTTTTCTGTTTTTTAATATTCCTCTCAGCTTTTGGAAGGCATCTTTCAATGTTCCAGTGCACCTTCCCAGATTTTTAAATTGTTGTAATTGTTTGGTATCTCCAATTTGTTGATCTTTTCCTTTTGTTATAATAATAACAACCATGCTGAAAGCCTATTTATAAATTTGACCATCTACCTGTTTTTGTATGAAACTGATTAGTTAAAGAACCCCTATCTTTACCAGATGACATACCACAGACATTATATTTGTAAAATGAGTTTTTTCATGGACAGAGCTTTAAAAAAAAGAAAGAAAGTAAGAGAAAATTTAGCAACAAGACATCATATTGATCAATTCATATTATTGAATATTTATTTTGCTTGTCTATGTATTATTGTTCTTTCTTGTCTACTGCAACACATATTGAAGACAGCAACTTGCAGGAATTATTCTGCTGTTTCTATCGTAGCTGCTTCAAAAATATTTCTGTGTGCACCATTATTCGGGCCTGTTTTTCTTTTAATAGAACTACTATTACTTCTGATTCTATTACAGCTGCTACTGCAGCTCTTTTTACAATCCTATACCTTAGCAAGATGCTGCTGCAAAATTAGCATGAATACCAGTGCTTCAATTGAACATATTGTTCATAATGCAAGTATTTCTAAGATCTTTAACAATTTCCATTATTTTATACACAAACCTGTGAAATACAGTACATTAGGCTTATTGAAATATTAACTACAGTATCTTTAGTTAAAATGAGTTGGTATAGCTCAGTCACAAGACTGAACGGAAACATTTCTTGAGGTTTAATGTAAGTTGCTTTATTTCCAAAAATCAATCATGTAAATAAGTAAAACCAATTAGAAGAGCTATTTACTTTGATTTGTCATCAGTTTCTTTTCTGAATAAGTCTTCATTTTCAGAATAATGACATTCTTCTTCTCTTTAAAAACTTTACCATTAATTTCTTTATACATACTTTATTATCATTACTTTATACATACATATGTAAATTACACTATGTTCTTCTATGTGCTATGTCCCTTTATGATGTTGGCATTCGAAGCTCTTCACAATTTCCTATCGTTTGTAGCTCTTAATAAATTTTGTCTTTTTGTTATCTCTCCTAAACCCTGTTCTACCATCCATTCAAAACACGATCACTAGGTAGCTTATGTGCTGCTTTCTTCTATCTCTCTTGCCTTCAATTTATCCCTTGAGTATTAAAGTTTCAAAGCTTTCTTTCCTCATTATGTGCTCCAGAAATTTTAATTTTCTCTTTCTGATGTTAAGCATAAGTGTCCTTTTTGTTTCCATATTCTGTAAAGCTTTGTTGTTGTTCACATGTTCAATATATGGTATTCTCAGCATCCTTCTGAAAAATCATATTTTTGTTGCTTCAAGTCTATTCTTCATCTGTGGAGAGAAGATCCAGTATTCACTGCCATATATGATGACTGATATTACATAACAGTTCAGTACTTTTTTATTTCTAATAAAATTTTCCTGTTTCTTAATATTTAGCTTAACTTTTGAAAGGTATTTTTTGCTATCCCAGTGTGTCTTCAGATTTTGTTGTCACACTTTTCATTTTTTGTTAAAACATTTCTCAGATATTTAAATTGTTGTACTTGTTTGATTTTGGTATTTGTAATTTGCATGTTGGTGTGTTTCTTTTGTTAACAACTATGCATTCTGTTTTCTTGCAATTGATGCGTAGTCCTTTCTTATTTTCCTTCATGACCTTGCATAGAAGTTCTTATAGTTTTCTTTCTGTGCCTGCTATCAGTATTGTGACATCTGAATATTTTATGCTAAGTTTGTATCCACCAAGCAATATCTAAACACTGACAACTGTATATTTCTTTAATTAGTTGTCAGAACTCTGTCACAAGACTGAAGGGCAAAACATTTCAAGGTTCAATGCAAGGTGCTTTATTGATGAAGATCATTCTGATAAATAAGTAAAAGCAATTAGAACTTTTGATTTGACATCAATGTTTCTCTTCTGGGCAAGAAGTTTCTTTTGATTTCAGAATAAAATGTCTTTTCAATAACAGTCTACATTTGCAATGATAACAAGTATGAATAACTTGATGAATTTTTTTTTTTTTTTTTTACAGTAAGGTTCACCCTATACAAAGTCCAGGGGCCACTCAAGGTATAAAATAATATAAATAGAAAGGGAAGATAACAGTTAACTCTAGTCTTGAACTGGTTAAGATTGTAGTGATTGGTGAAATATCCTCTTGGGAGTTTCACAGGAAGAAGCTGTTTGAGTGGAACTTACTTTTTGCTGATGGAATATGGAGGGAATGTGGGTAGTTTGCTACAATGTAAGTGGCATGGCAGGTCCTAGCTGTGATGGTTAGACTTGGCAGAACCAAGGAATATAGTTCATCTGAGCACTTTCCATTGAAGTAGCGATAGAACAGTGATAGGCTCACCACTTGTGAGAGAGAGGTTGCATGGTAGAAAATAATCCTTTTCCAACAAAGACTTGGAGATGCTTTTGAACTCTTTCAAGCCTGGAAAATGAGGACCAGGAAGCTCATGCCCAAATGTGGCAATAGTACTCCATTTTCTGCCTGATCTGGCTCTTATAAAGGTAGAAGATAACATGAAAAGTCAGGTACTTACTGGAGCGGTATAAGGAACTGATATGAACCAGAAAGGGATATATTTGTTCAAAGTAGCAAAGTGGTTTTGAACTATTGTAACCGAGTAGGACAATCTAGCAGGTAACCATAATGGACTGGTCTTCGTTGAAGTGGTAGGCAATATGCGTAGTCAATAGGCAATGTCAATAGGCATCATCCTGTACCTCTACATCAGTCTGTATTTATGACTGACACCAGCCAATCATATTACTGTGATGGGGAACCCAGGTGTATGCATATTCATTACATCAGGAACTGATCATTTTACCTGCATCTTTAGTGATGGATCATATATAAGAATTGCACTTGAGGTCAAGTGCAAGTTTGAAGCCCAATATTCTTTCAAGGCATGGTGCCTCCTTGAAGGGACATCCATTCAGCATAACTGATGGTAGTTTTGGGTCTGATCGCCAGTGATAAAATGTAACTAGTTTGGTTTTCGAGGCATTGAATGTAACCAGCCAGTTATTTTTCTCACTGGGAAGTTAAATCTTGACTTCATACAACAAGAAATTATCTTTCTCTACCAACCAAAATGTAGTCATCAAAATTTTCTGAATGTGCACTACCAAAGTTAATACTCCCAGGTATAATCCCAAGGTAGAGTATTCAATTTTAGATTAAAAAAAATCCAAGATTAAAATCAAATTTTAAAATCACATTTGCTATATATGTTATCACAATTTCATCAGCAGGTGGGCAAGTTATGTTTAAGGCTTCAAGTTCTCCACAGAGAATTGTCCTACAGGACAATAGTCTTGTTGATTTTTGTGAATTTAGTGACATAGTAATTGTGAGTTTAATCTCTATACCAGACAGTGTGTACTTGGACTCAGTGGAATCAATAACTGAGCATTTTTATATGTAATAACTGAGCAGTACTAAAATAAGAACTAGATGAGGTATCCCTAGATATGGACAGTGGAATGAGTACAATCTACCCCCATAAATTAAATAAAAAGTTCCATTCAGAATTACCTATGGGTTATCCAAATTGATATAAAAACCTGATAAAGATTGGAGAGCACAACGGCAGAAATGTTTGGCTAACAACAATAAAGAGAACATATTCTACAAACAGGAAACAATGAGTCTTGGGTTTTTTAGTTTTTTCCCAAATTGAGGATTGCAAGCTGGTAAAGATATATTCACAAAAGGAAATGACACCCTGAATTTGTAACCTGCTGGGGAGTCAAATTTAACCTTTTTCTGGGTCAGGGTGTGTCTGGACTAAAGAAAGCAACCTCTCTGGCTGCTGTAAATGAACTGAATTTGGCTGCCACTATTGTCACTGTGGAGTGACATCAGTAAGTGGTCTGTCATGTGACTTATATCTACGAAAGGGAGATAAGCACCTTCTGTATCCTTATAACATATAAAAATGTCTATACCTGCAAACATAGACTTACATGTTATTAATTAAGTATATAGGAACAAATACACTTTTATACATGATTATGGTAACCTACTAAATTTCATTTTGTGCATTAAAATAGAAAAAAGTGATTTAAGTTCTTTTGATTGTGCCATAGTTGTTGGTACTAGACAAGTGGGTTTGAGAATTTCAAAGACTGATCTACTAAAAGTTTTATGCATAGCCATTTCTAGGGTTTACAGTGAATGTTCATAAAAAAAAGTTAAAAAAAAATTCCAGCTTTGTTGATGTAAGATGTCAGTGGAGAATGGCCAGACTGGTTCAAGTAAAAGTCTGCTCTTAAATTATCAGGACTGATGTGCTGTGTGAGCTGTGGGTGAAGCATATTGTGTTATCATCTAACATGATATCTTGGGAGTATATAAATGTAATCTTAGATTTCTGCAATCACTGAATTTTTTTTTCCCATGATAGTTGTGGCAGGACAAATTGTGGCCTGCTTTATCACAGCAAAATGCATCTGTTCACATTGTGCTGAACATCCAGCAGTTCTTGGCTGAGAAGAATATAGCTGTACAGGAACAATTTTCCTATTCTACTGATCTTCCTCCATGTGTCTTTCTTTTCCCCAAACTCAAGGGAATCATCAAGGGGATCCATTTTGAAGGTGTGAAGATGTCGAGAAGGCTGTAACAATGGAAATGAGTGGCATCCAAGAAGAATCCTTCCAGCAATACATAGAAGCATTGCAAAGTGCATTAGACTCAAGGTGGGATTACTTTAACAGGGAAACCATGTAGTTTGAAATTGAAATAAATTGTTTCTGACACCAGTTCCATTACTTTTCAGGCAGACCTTGTATATCTGTTAAAGCCAAACTTAAAACTTTGAATGCTAAACAACATTTCTTAGAACCCTGTTAATATGTTTTGTAAATACCCATTTGTGTATAGTTATTTGTCACTCTAAAGATAACATTGGGTCTCCTATAATAACCCAGAATTATCTTATTCAGAAATGAGTTTCATGTTGATTAAGAATGTTTAAATATTGATCAATGTTTATTTCCATGAGTTTATTAAAATATATCCGTATATAGGATCTACTAATGTTTAATGATTATGTTAGCAATAGAGATTAGAGTAAACTAATGTTTCTCTAGCATTGGGTAAAAGATATTGCTGGAATCTGTTGCATTAACTTAATATTTTGTTTAGATTTAATTACTTAAAAGGTGTATTAACTGTTCAGTCAATGGATGCTGAATGTAATGAAGACAGCTAATTTTACCTTTACCATTAAGATAAAGATTACAATATTTTACTTTTCATAATATGCTAAATTGTTTTTTTTGTATTAATATAATTATAAAATTATTATGAATTTATATAATCCAAAATATTTTAATTACAAGTAAAATAATTATTCTATGTAGATTATTTTTTATTAGATTATTCTAAAAAAAATTGTTTCTCTTTGGAATTTAATGCATTTTTCTCAGAACTATTAACCTGTAACCAGCTGTATTTTCTTCTTTCTTTTCAAAACTTTGTTTTAATGCAATTTTTCTTAATTTTCTTACTCTCTTTTTTTTTTCTTTGGCTTCTCACTGTTTCTTCACTCTTTTTCATAATTTTTTCTCATTTTACCTTCAGTTTGCTGTTTTCCTGCTGCTTAAAAAAGGTAAATCAAGCATAAAGACAAAGGAATTATATGTAAAGAAGCAGAAATTGTTGCTTTTAGCATTATTTGCAATATTGGCAAATAACAAAATGTTGTTTGTATGAACCAAGAAACACAACAACCAAGATTCTTATCTTCATTGTTTTTAGCATAAAATTTTTAACTCATTGATGCCTACCATAAAATCTAATATTAAAAATAAAAATCTGATATTAATTATAAAAATGTTAAAAAAAAAAAATCTGGTATTAGCCCATAATCTCCTGGCCTAAGTTTACACAAACTCCAGTTTCCATTGTCAGAAAATGAAATAAAATAATCTGTCCTGGGTATGATGATAAACTACATCTGTGTCCTGGGAAAGACAATAAACTACATCCAGCAGCAAGACCTCTGCTCAGGAGGTTTTGAGGTGCATGGAACCACTTTTTAATTGCTGGTGTTCTCAGGTCCACCCTGACCTGGGGTGGTAGCACCTGTTAGGGTCTCAGCTATGTGTAAATAGTTAACCTCCAAACTGGGGTCAAAACACTATGAACATGTAAAAATAGGTTATGATACCAGAAATACTTTATAATAAATTTTTGAAACTTATTACTAGCAATACGTTTTTGAAAAAAAATATTAGCAGCAATAAAAATCTTGCCAATATTAAATAACCCATTGAGGCTGATATGCCGTAAAACAAAACAAAATAAAATAATAATATAGAATAAAAAAATTAATACATTTAGAAAGAACAGAACCATTCTCTTTCCACTTTCCAGTGCAAAGCATTTGAACTTGGTTTTGCAGTTCCACTCATAAAATAATTTAGTTGTTCAAGCTCAGTGCAAATCTGACTTGAGCATGACCATTTTAGCCATTCCTAACCTTACTTACAATAACTTACTTCTGGTGCAAAAAACAAAAAAGAACAAAAAACAGACTGACCCAAGAGACCTTGAAAACTTTCTTTCTCTACAGTCACCATAAAAAGGAATAAGTGGTCTATAGTAGAAACCCAAGTTTTTGTTGCTTTTACATTTATTTTTTATATGTGAATATACACACATCCACAACAGATACAAACAGGCAACCTTTAAATTTCACATTATATATCTAAACTATAATTTGGAAAGTAAAACTTTCATTGATCTGGGAAAATTTCCATGTTTTTATCTGAAATCAAGAAAATAAAAACTTTGATGACAGTTTTTATTTTCTTGATTTCAGATAAAAACATGGAAATTTAAAATAAAAAATTTTTTTTTTAATTTTTAAAAAAATATAAATAAAAAAAAATAAAAAATTTCGCTTGAAGATGGAACAGAGCCTACTTTATCTCAAGTTAATTCAAATATTATTTTGAAGTTTTCGGCTCTTGTTTTGAAACATGAGACCTCTTATGTAGCGAGTTGGAATCATATTTTTAAATAAATAATTATATTTATTCTCTACTTTCGTATCGAGCACTATTTTTTAAAAATAATAACAAAAATACTAAGGAACTTTTGATTATTTACCAAACCAGTTTCTTTCCTATTTTCTATAATATTTTTACATATATATATATATATATACATATACACACACACACACACACATATATATATATATACACACATATACACATACATACACATACATATACATATATATATATACATACATACACACATATCCACCTATACCATATACACACATACATACACATGCACACATATACATGTATATACATGCACACACATACAAAAATAGATATATATATATATATACATACAAAAATGCACACACACATATCTACATATACACACATACATCCATACGCATCCACTCCTTACACATTTACCCACACATATACATATGAACATACGCATACATGCGCATAAACATATATACCTAAAACCCTACATTTCTGTACAATTACATACACCCATTTAAACAAATAAACAATGTATCCCTGTATCTATCCGTCTAGCTATACATACATATATACACACATATATACCCATACACACACACACACACACACATATATATATATATATATATATATATATATATATATGGGTACATACATACCAAAACATACGCACATATATATACACACATCTCTACATATATATCCATCTACATATACCTACATCCATATACGTATACACGAATATACATATACACACATACGCATGCATATACATATACATCCATACATATATATATATATACATATACCTATACACACACGCCTAAATATATACCTATATATACACGCAGCTAAGTACATACATACATACATATATACATACACATACATATACACACATATATATACACATATACCTACATACATACATATAGATACGTATAAATTAGAATTTAAAAACTAAATAAGTAAAATTTCAACAATTTGATGGGTAAAAAAATATATATATACATAGCGCATCACATAAACATACACAATGATCTATATAGAGATAAACAAAATAAACATAATAGTCATTCCGTTAAAATGTCATGCCTGATATTTTGAACCAAGATGGAATTGTGTGTAGATACACACACATGTATGTGTGTAGACAAACACATAAATATAAAAACATATGTGCATATAATACCTATGTGTGTGCACATGTACTTGTAAATATATATTATACATAGTATATTTAGACACCAATCCTTCATTTAAACATGTTTTATGAAATAGAACATGCAGGTTTTGGGCAGGTGGGGAAGGGGTTCTTGGTGTTGAAAAGGTTGTTTAATGACAGGTTGAAACTTGTAAATGAATTTGCCAAAGTTTTGTATTATGTTCCAAATATTTTCGATGATTGTTGGTTTTTTGGTTTTCAAGGAACGAACATAGAAAGGTAAGTGGTAGCCAGTATAGTATTTATATTTTTAATGTTCTGAAGTTTGAAATAAATGAGTGTTTACATGCTGCGACTACAGAATATATTTTAGCATTATATGGCTAAAATGACATTACAATTCAAAGATGTGTCTCGATTGAAATAAATTTTATTGATAATGAATCTTTGATGTGAAGAGTTTCTAGAAATTTTTATTGTTTTACAGTTGGATTAGCAGAGTATTGTGTTGTTGACCAAAATCTGATAGAAAACAGGATTTGTGTTTTATACAAGAAACTCAGCATAGACTCAGTACACTTTTCTTATCCAACATTTATCCATTCTATTTAATAAACAAATATTATATACTTCAAATTTCTTATTTATACTATTAAGAATTTCCCCAGGTGTATATCGATCTGGGTAACCTCCAGGTAATTCTGAACCCTTTATTTAATCTACAGCCAAAACGTGACAACAACAACAAAGATGAAGACAATAGTTTGAATGTAAATAGTGTAAATAATGATAACACCTCATCCCGGAAATTCAAACAAAAATTAAAATTTCTTATAAATGACCAAATGTAAAGATTTCTTAAAAGTGTTTCTTGGTAAGGTTGAGAACTTTTAGCCCACTATCATATATATATATATATATATATATATATATATATATATATATATAATTTCAATCCTGGCTTGAGACAATCAGATGTATAGTTACACTGATGAGCTGTGATACAGTGAAACAGATATATGTCCCCGAAAAATAAAATTTAGTCAAGCACTTTAGAAGGAAAAGTGCAAATTTGTAAACAGTGATTGCTACTGCTGATGCAAAAGCTCTTCTATGAATTGAGCACTCCAAGTCACTGGTATGTTTATTCTTAAATATATACATAAAAATTCACCTTCTTTTCTGCTGGGAGCTGATAGCTCAGAGGAAAAATCTCTGACTGATGCCAAATCGGTTGGGTCATGGTCTTGGTTTGAAGCAATTGGATGTCTAGCCACCCTGATGAGCTGTGATACAGCATAACAGTCTTTGTGTGTGTATGAGATCCACAGACATATATATTGTAGAGTAGTAATATACCTTTGATTATAATTTCTTAAAGCATATATTAGCATATTCACCTGTATAAGTACAAAGCAAAGAAAGTTCCATATGTGGGACTAGACTGTCATATGTGATAACATATGACCCTTTTTTATCCCCCCAAATGGCTATAAATATATCTTCTAAATTGGTAGGTTAATATTTATCATATGCTTCAGACTTCCAGTGTTAATGTAAATAGGATAATAGTTCTTGTATGCCATCAAATATGGTGCATTTAAGAAAGCATCAATCAATTTATTAGGTTGGTGCAAAAATAATGACATAATAATGTCATTTTTTGACGTTAAAAAATATATCAAAAAACGACATTATTACGTCATTATTTTTGCACCAACCTAATATTTGAAAATCCAAAAATAAACCTTTGTTAAAAGTCTATTTGAAAAATCTCATTAAAAGATGTTTTCTCATAATCTAATATTATTAATATTCATGGAAATTCTTCTATAAAATATAAACATAATCTATAATCAAATATATTTTAATATAATCTAATGTTTTCACATGATCTGTGCTTTGGTTCAGATTTAAATTTTTGAAAGGATAGCTGAGGTTGAAATATAACAGTTTATCAAGTTGAAAGATATACCTAAATGTGAATCTGACATTATTAAAATTTAATTAGAACTCAGGTTGTTAGTTTTCCTTTCAAATATAGAAGGAAAGAATTTGATTAAAACAGTTTGTTAAAATTTTCTTGGAATGTGCATTACATTTAATTGAAATGCATTTTAATAAAACATCATTAATGTCAATTATCTTTGACATTAACAAAGATTCATTGAAGAAAATCTAATTTTAAGCTATAAGGGAAGTGAATGAAATTGAAGTTTAAGTTCCGAAGCAAAATTTTCTTTACAATGAGAATTTTATATTAAGGAATTTTGTTAATTTTATTGGTGAGGATTAAAGTATTATCCTTTTTTTTTTTAAATCTTGTGAGGTCTATTGCATGTCTTTTTAAAGGTTATATAATGCTCTACATGTGGGTATATTTCAATGTTCCCAGCTCTTCAGAAAGTAACTTATGCTCATATTCTAGTGTAGTGTTACTGATTCATGAGAAGTAATATTGCACTCTGCTGTCTCATTGATAATAGCTGTAACTATTTATAGTCTTTGTGACTTTATAAGTAAATGAGCCACCTCATCTCCCTTTACTGAAGAGGTTTTATCCCCTTATTTTCTTTGGTAATTGTCCTCGGAGCTTTTGCCTCCTCATTATCTTCCTCTCCCTGAATAATTTTCTAGTTATGGGAGATCTCCTTTGTTTTTTATAGGAATGTTCCTCCAATTGTTCATCTTCAGAGTCTACATTATTCTCGATTTCAGTGTCTAGTTTATCTTGCCTCAATGGGACACTTTCACCTTCAATACTTTCAGGCCCACTATACATTTCTTTATCGCTGTCATGTTGTAATCTAGCTTAGTCCACATGCACTAATATCCCATTTCCATTTTTTTCTATTATCATAATGTTCTGTCCACTTTAAATTATAAATCTTGACTCTTGTAGGTTAGATTCACTATTATTTTTATGCCATAGTTTTTCATTGGTATGAGACATGGTCAATGGCATTCTAATTTGTCTACCTATGAGTGTGGGTGGGGACTATTTCAAATTTCCAGCATGTGGTATTGTTCACTAGCTCAGCAACAAATCTAGGCCATGTGTGTGTTTTTTTCTGTTTAAATTTTCTTCTTTCTTTGCACATTTTACATCTTTTTATGTATTCTACATCAGTAGAATAGCCTTGGCACCATGCCTCTAGCCATAATCTCCTTTGCATAGACGTTATTCTACAATAAACTTCATCATTTATGCTTTTTATAATTTTGCTCCTTTGCATTACTGGTGGAACCACTAAACCTCCATTAAATATTATGCCCTATTCTACAGTTAACTTGTGCTTAACCTCTTTAAAACATCTTTTTGCCCATGAGCAATTATTTCACTTATTATTATTGTTCAATATGGGATCTCACTTTTTATCCTCAGCTAATTTGTCTATTGAGAAAATATCAGTTTCCACCCAGTGTAGGAAAGTATCTTTGAATTTTTTCTCCTCTTTGTCACTTTTGAAAGTAATAAACCCCAATCTCAATAAAGTGCCTGCATGCAAATGGTATTGCCTTTCACATACTCAATATCAAACGTCATTAACATTAAGGCCCATTTTAGAATTCTAGATGATGTTACCTTAGGAAATACCTTCCACAGATTAAATATGGTTGAACCTTAGTAAAAATTTCTTTCCAATCAATAATTGAAGAGATCTATTTGTCATCTATGTTATGGCCAACACTTCTTTCTTGGTATTTGAGTAGTTCAATTTGGCTTTTGACAATTTTCTTGAAAGATACGTAATAGAATGGCCATCCTGTGCTAATATTCCTGAAATTGTGTGTTCACTTGCATCAGTTGTTACTAATATTTCCTTTCTAGGGTCGAATATTTTTTACTACTGGCATCTTTGCCAGGTCAGCATTTAAATTTTCATATGCCACTTATTGTTCTTTTATCCAAATAAATTCCACATTCTTTTTACTTAAAGCAACAAAAAGTTCTGTTAATTCAGAGTATCACACTACATATCATCTGTAGAAATTTACAAGTCCTAAGAAAGATTCCAATTCTTTTATGTTCTTAACTACTTCAACTTTTAATATTTTGTCAATTAGTGATTGGTCTGGTGATATGCCTTCGTTAGATATGGAATATCCCATAATTGATATTTTTTTAGTGTTATGCACACATTTTGTTTTTGTTAATTGTTTATCCAGCATTTTTAACTTATTCAAAACCATTTTTTTGCATAGCTGGTTTTCCATTTTAATTCTTCATCATTAATTGCCCCAGCACAAATGTCATCCTAGTAGCATATTGTATTTTTTAGATCACTACCAATAACTTGCTCTGTAGCCCTTTGAAAAATCACATTTGCAGTTTTAATTCCATGCGACATTCTTTTCCATCTTAATAAGCCTATTGGCATGTTTATTTTTGTGACTTATTTAAAATCTTTGTCAATATGTATTTGATGGTGTGCCAACCTAAGATCAATTTTAGAGAATATTTTCATACCCACAAGGGAGTTCAAAGCCAATTTTACATTGGGAATAGGATATGAGTCTGCACATATTTTGTGGTTTATACCTGTTTTGCAGTCACCACAAATGCACAGATTCCCATCCTTCTTTCTTAAAACTACTAATGTGGTGACCCATTTGCTCCCTTCTGGCAGAACTCATTCAAGCAGATCTTGTTCCAGTAATGTTTTTAGTTTTTCCACAAATATTGATAGTAGATGGACTGGCACTTTTCGTGCTTGAAAATATGAGGGGGAGACATTTTCCTTTAGTCTTAACTTTGCTTCATAGTTTATTAACATTATAGTTTCTTCTGCCTTGATTAATTTTATCAAATTTAAGTTCAATGCATCATTTCCTATTCGACTATGATTCTTTTCACAGTTCACCATGATGTAGGCTTCAAAATAGCCTAATGTTTTTATCATGGATCCAATGAACTAATTCAATTGGACAAAGCTTTTCTTTAATCTTCATTTCCCTAATTTCTTGCAGAAATTTCTGGGTATCATTGCCATGTCATTTCTTATATCTACATTATTGATTCAAATTTTTAATAACCCTTTTTATTTTTTTATTTTCAGTGAAAAGACGTCCATATTTATTTTCTCTTTATTTTGTTGAACCGTCTCTATGTTTTTCTTTTTAGATTTCTGGATACATTTAAAATAATTAATTTTGAAACACTTTTCACATTTTTTTATATGCTGGACATTTTTGTTTTTCTCTTTGATGTTGATGTTCACAAAAGGTACACCTTATCTTATCTTTTTTCTTTATTGCTGATGTGTCCATTTCCTGTACCAGATCTGTAATTTTTGTTCTATTAAATTTTCCAATTAATTCTTGTTTTTGAACAAATTCAACACACTGTTCCAGTGAAAACTTTTCCAGTTGTAAATGCATTAATCATTTGCCGATACTCCTCGTTTTGAAGGCTGTTTGAAATTTCATTTGGATCAAATTGTCTCTGATTCACTGGTTTTCCAATCTGAGTTTCTAAAATTCACAATATTTAGTGGCCTGTTTTGAACAAAGAACATATACAATAACTAGTTCCTTCACTTTTTGAAAACTATTCTTGATCTTAGATCTCTCTGCTTCACTAATTTTTTCTTGGGTGCTATATTTTTCACTCTTGGGTGTACAATTACTGATAATTGTATGATGGGCTCACAACCAGCAGTTGCTAAGAAGATAACAATTACTTGATTTTCTCCCCAAACTGACTTTAAATCCTTTAGTTTTCTTTTTCTTTTTTTTCTTTATCTAGCTTTAGCTACTAGTATACTAAGCCACCCTTGTTTGTATTCATAATTATCCAGTGATAAATGTTCATTCAGTTCTTTAGATGTCAGTGATGCCATTGTAGCATAGTGTTACAGATTCACGAGAAGTAGTATTCACTCAGCTGCCTCATGGGTAATAGCTGTAGCTATTTATAATCTTTGTGACTGTATATGTAAATGAGTCACCTCACATATAATGTTGAAACACTGGTTATCATACATCCCCAAAGTTAAGCAAGATTGAACCTGGAAAACTAGATGGGTGACCACTTGGGAATACCAGGTAATTTAAACTTGCTTGTGTAATGGCTTGGAATTGGAAGTCAGACAATGGTTTTACTTCCAGTCAGGTTTGTTACATCTACTGATGTGCAATTACCCTTGGGAACAGTATAAAGCCACCTCTTCTCCACACTCACAATTATGGGTTAATTAGTAGGATTTGTATCAGTAAATCCTTATTACCCCCAAAATATTCTTAGAACCTAAAAATATTTTCTGGTTGTAAAATAACCTGCAAAAGGTTGATAAGCCATAAAAAACAAATCAATCAATCTTCTGAAAGTTTTTGAGGCCTAGTACTTGAGTTCTGTACACTCTCATTATAATTGCTTTTATTTCAAAGGTCAAGTCACTGTCCATAAAATACTACAAAGTACTCACAAAAACATTAAATATGGACTATATCTTAATTCTTGCTTAATCACTTAGTTAAATTTCAGTCAGGTTTGTCTAAAGGAGTCTAAATGTACCTTATAACCAAATAAAATTTATAAAATTAGTATCAGTTTGTGTTGCAAACTAGATATCCTTTTTTTAAATAATCCATATTTCATTCATTATCTATACTTTGTACTAAAGTTGGAGATTTTTGCTCTAATAAATTTCAGAAAAATAACTAATAAATATTTTAGCTTTAGTTTTTTAGTAATGCTGAAGATGAGGACAAAACTGTAGTGTTGTTTCTTAATGTAATAACCATGTCAGCATGAATGTTCTTGGGGCCCAACTCTTTTCTGCAGATACTTGATAGTACCGTAATGCCAAATTTTGTCCATTTTCAAGACAAATCACTACTAGTTGCTTTTGAATTCTTCTTTGAGCAATCAGATATCATTTTTCATGGAAATAAACAATACAGTTATTAATAAAAAGAGTTGAAAATAATGCATGCAAAATTTCACAGCTCTAGCATTACTCCTTCATAGCCAGAACTTTTAAGCCCATTCTCATAACTGGAATGAAACAATGCAGTTATTAATAAGAAGAGTCAAAATTAATGCATGCAAGTTTATTTGATAAGAAAACATTTTTATCTCTTAAAATATTTTTTTTATCTTAAATATATAACTGTCATTAAAAAAAAATGCAAAGGACAAAGCTTTCTTCTTCTTCTATGTGCCATGTCTCTTCAGGATGTTGGTACTCATGGCTCTTCTCAATTTCCTGTCTTTTGCAGCTCTTAATTTTATATTTTTGTTATCTCTCCTAAATTCTGTTCTGTCATCCATTTACTCAAGGTTATGCATTTTTTACTCTGTCACTCTTACCTGAAATCTGTCCTGTGGATATCAGATTTTCCAAGCCTTCTTTCCTCATTATGTGCTCTAGAAATTTCTTCCTGATCTTAAGTATAAGTGTTCTTTTTTGTTTCCATTTTCTCTACAATTTTGTCGTTGCTTACGTGTTTGGTCTATAGTATTCTCAGTATCCCTTTGTGGAGCCACATTTCTATTGCTTCAAGTTTCTTCTTCATCTGTGATGAGATTGTCCAATATTCACTGTTGTATAGGAAGACTGATTTTAAATAACAGTTCAGTACTCTTTTCTTTGTTTCTAATAAAAAATTTTCTGTTTCTTAATACTTTGCTTAGATTTTGGAATGTATTTTTCTCTCTCCCAATGCACCTTTGGATTTCAGTGTCACACTTTCTGTTCTCTGTTAAGACACTACACATATATTTAAATTTTTATACTTGTTTGATTTTGATTTCTCCAATTTGAAATTTGCATGTTGGGCTGTTCCTTGTGTTAAAACCATGCATTCTATCTTCTTGCGATTAATGTGATTTGTTTGTTTGTTTGTTTGGGTTTTATGGCATCAACCACTGTGGGTTATTTAATGCCAAATCCAGTTTATATGAATTTTAAATGCCTATTTTGTATACAATAAAAAACGTAGAGCTGGCAACATTATTGTTTCAAAAACGTAGAGCTGGCAACATTATTTTTCTGAAAACATTATCTGAGACCTTGCTGTTAGATGCAGTTTATCGCCATACCCAGGATGTGGATGTAGTTTACCGTCATACCCAGGACACGGATGTAATTTACCGTCATACCCAGGACGTGAGCAAAACCTGGAAAACTAGCAGTTCACTATTTACCCATAGCTGGGACCCTAACAGGTGCTACCACCCCGGGTCAAGGTGGACCTGGGAACACCAGCAATTAAGAGGTGGTTCCACACTCCTCAAAACCTCCAGATCAGAGGCCTTGCTGTTGGATGCAATTTAACGTCATACCCAGGACGCCTCATTGGGGGGGGGGGGTCTTACCCCTCTACAGAGGTGCAGTCGGCGTATTCTAAAGCCCCAGCTGACAGGGCCGTGGATGCAATTTAACGTCATACCCAGGACGCCTCATTGGGGGGGGGTCTTACCCCTCTACAGAGGTGCAGTCGGCGTATTCTAAAGCCCCAGCCGACAGGGCTAGCAATTAATGTGAGGTCCTCTCTCTTTTTCACTATTTTCTGTAAGACTTCTTTTAATTTCCTTTCTATGTCTGCTATCAACATTGTGTCATCTGCATATCTTATGTTGTTAAGATTGTGGCTGCTAATAATGAATTCTGCTGGGACTTCTAATAATGAATTCTGCTGGGACTTCTAATTAACTCAAAATTGCCTCACTCTATAGATTGGGTAGTTCTTGTGAGAAGACACATCTTTGTCTTACATTCCTTTCTATTTGTTATAATTACTGAGTTCATTTTCTGTCCGGATGTAGGCAGCTTGCTGCAAGTATTTTTTCTGGCTTATTCTAATATCCTTCCCAAATATGTTAAGGTTACTTTTTGACAAAGCTTTAATCAACCCTTTTCCTTGATCACTTTGGTTTTTAAAACATTTAAGAAAAGAAGGGGAAGTTTTAGTTAGACAATGTTACATCAATCTATAAGTAATTAAATCAAAATAGAGGACATCATTACCCATTAGCCTATCATTAAACTATCATTAGATGACATTATTATTAGAGTGACAAAAGAATCAGCATATATATTATTGTTATACTCTGCTTCAAATAATATCATTTTCTGTTTCATTCTACATGTCAGCTGGATGTGAATACTAAAAATGCAACCCCACCCAAATTCATCCAATGTGCAAGGGCTCTGATCATCACATATGGCCAACAAAACAAATCCCCTCAAAAAATATCAAATACAATATAAAGGAAGCCTATCATGAACATTGCTTCCAAAGAAAAAAACATACAAGAAAGATGAGTCATGACATTTGTTACTAAGAGCATCACTCATATATGACTGACAGATTTGCAGCAAATTGGCAAGCTTCATTAATCCACTCCAGGGTTCTCTCAATGTCACCACCATTACCTTGGTCAACTGACCTGATGCACATCAACTCCAGGTCCTACCAACTCTATCATTCCTCCAAGTTACTACTCTTGTCCACAAAGACACATTCTGCTCACATCCTCTGTATTGGCAATACAAAGAATTTTATATTAACAATTCTTGTTTTCTTTTCCTTTAACCTCACTGGTAGTACTTGCTGTTTTGTTTGTTCTTTCATGCTGCCATATGCATATTTATAACACTATTCTCAAATCATCTTATCAGAAGCCAAAGTTATAGTTATCTGTAGCATATAGAAACCACTAATTGAAAAAGAATAAGCAGTGAAATTGAAGTTCTAAAAATATGGCACTACAAATTTGGAGAGCTCATAAAATTTGTAAGGTTCAGCTTTTGGGTCAGATGATTGTGATTGTATTTTTTTATTTTATCACAATGCTTTGGCTGCTATACTCATTAGACAAGAAAATTAGGGTGAATGAATCAATAAAATGAGATCTTAGTGTTCATTTATAGGTGTTTCAAAATACTACTTAAATGACAAGGTCTTTCCTAATACAAATGGCAGATTTATTAGCACAAGGTGATATTATGCAACAACTTTAAAGATATGTTCTGATATCATAATCCTTACATATTCACTCAATCATATACTGATCAATTGAAATTTGTGATAAAGTTAAATAAAAGATCTTTCATATGAATGGGAAAAATTTAGAGAGAAATATCTTTTAGTAAATTTGACCGTGAAAAATATTACTTAACACCTTGTATCTACCATTGAAATAATGTATGAAAGGATATGGTGAAAATTAAGTGTTAGGGTGATACTTTTAAAGAGTAGTGGTAAAAATCCATACTATATTCAATTAAATTTTTGTATTTCAATATTATCAGTTTTATAGCACTTCTGGTATATAACTTGCACTTATAAATTAACAAGGAAAATATTTACAAAAAAACTAATTCAACTGATTATAATTAATAATAATATTCAACTTATGAATTATCCATTATTTATATCAGTTTGTTTTATATTTTAACATTATTTTTTATTTTTAATCATATTTTAATAATTAAAAATTATATACTTCATTCTGGTGTTATCTAGTTTTAGATGTGTATATGAAATAAGCTTCAGAGTAAAGATCTTTTAAATATAAAAATACTTTTGATACACCCTAATATATAATAATCATAGATAGTTTTTAGATGTGTCAATGAAATAAGCTTAAGAGTAAAGGTCTGTAAAAAACGAAAATACTTTTGATATTCCCTAATATATAATGGAATAATATTAATAATATAACAGTCAGGATAGTCTTTAGGTATTTGATAGAAGCTTTATAGTAAAGCTCTCTAAAATACAAGATGACTTCTGATAAACTCTGATAGAAAATGCAGAATTTACAAACTAAAATTTTGTTATATCATGCCAAATTAATTTTATTTTATTTTGAGAATTTGGGGGAGAAAAATATTTTTTATCATAATTGCAAACACACAGAAAAAAGAAACTGTTAAATTTATAATCCCCACCATATATATATATATATATATATATATATATATATATATATATACACACACACACACACTCACATGTATGTGTGTGTATATATATATATATATATATACACACAAGCCAGACAGGAAATAGACAGTAACAAAAAACTGAAAAAATAATTTTTCTACATTTAATAAAATAAAAAAATTAATATTCAATAATTTTTTCATAGTCCTTTTGAGATTATTCTGTGGAATCTCACCAATATATCGAACAAGATGTATAGATTAGAACCAATGTAAAGAAAATAAATATTTAATATGGTGTTTTAGATATTTAGTTAGTATGACACAAGGCCACAATTTTGAAGCATCTAAGATGGATTAAACTCATTACATTATTAAGACTTTGAACTGGCTAGTAAAAGGTATTTACTAAGCTAAGTAAGTCACAAGCACATAGGAGTAAACTCACTACAGTAGTAATCAAATTGGTTATTAAATATTACTGCACTGTAAATTACTGAATAAAAGACATTTTCTAAAATGCAATTAGAATGTCATGAGGACATGTATAGGGTACCAAGTTAAGATTGAGCTCACTACAGGAGTAATACACAAGATTGCTAAATATTGCTAACCATTGAAGTGTGCAATAAGATATTTTCTAACTTAGCATAGCACTAGGTCACATGTTTAGGACATCCAGTGAAGAGTTAACTCACTACAGCAGTAACTGTCTAGGTTACTATATAACCATGTCATGAGTTCCATAACCCATTAGAGTCATGAGGGCATCAGTTGTGCTGCAATGGATGTGTCTATGGTAAAAGGAGCCCATCCCTCTTTGGTCTGGTTTTGAATTTCCTTCTATAATGGTTGCCACTTCAACACAGGAAAGCCTAATCTACTCTCTTCTTCCCCCAGTTATAGTTTAACCCATAGCTGGGGGAAGAAGATATGGATTCCCATCTTTTGGGAATTTGAACATGGCTATCTGATTTCTGTTTCAGAGTTGTTAACTGTAACACTAACTGCACATCCAGTTAACTAGTATTGTACTGAAAAGTACTCAGTAAAATGAATTTTTTAAAGATAGTGTTATATGGCACAAGAACACATGTAAAGAACACTCAGTGATGGTTGAACTTAGTAAAGTAGTAATTGATTAGGTTGCTAACTAGTACTGTGCTTTAAAGTATCCAGTAAATGACAATTTTTAAGGTAATAGAGCAGAATGATACCTATTGAGACGGTAAGGGATACAGTTTGTATTGAGTTAGTAATTGAATGTGAGACTACTACTTGCTAGCCATTATTTTGCATACCCAACACAAATAGAAACTATAAATCTGTAAAACTCTCAATATGTGATGCAGATTCCGGTACAGCTTAAAAAAGAAATTTGGAATGAGAAGTGATAGTTAACTGGTGAATAGAAATATTTATTCTATTAGGTAAATTAGTTGTGTACAACAACAGGGAAACAAGAAAGGAAAAAGAAACTGTTTCTTTTGAAGTTTCTTATGTACAGAGAGTAAATGTAAATATCTTGTACAGTTTGGGTTTAAACTGAAGAAAGAAGAGATTTAATAAGGTGCAGAGTTAAGTTGCTATCTTGTCTTCCTCATCATTTATGCAAGGAAAGGCTAGCTAAGCTTTGAGTATGACAACAGCCATAGTGGAAGTAGCAACCACTCCAACTGTGATGAAGGATGACAGCGGAGGTGGCAGTAGGTATAGCAGCAGTACAAGGAAGAGAAGTAGCATTTGAGTAGCCAGAAGAGAGGGAGATGAAGAAAATGAGTGAGAGATAGAAAGGATGCGAGTGGAAGAGTATTTAGCAACAGTGGTGAACTGAAGGCAGGCAGAGACTAAAGTAAAGGGTAGTGAGTGGGGAAATGGATTATGCCTGTTAGTGATCGAAGAAGCAACTGATGACGGTATGTGGTTGGTGAAGCAGCTGCCATAAAAGCAAGTGGGTGGAGGACAGATGCAATTCCACCTCAGAAGCAACAATAATGTCATTTTGCCCAGACTAGGTTGGTAGTATTAATTAATGAACACAATGAAATATCAAAGGTCACACACACACACACGTGTGTATGTTTGTGTGTGTGTTTATAGATATTCAACAACATTTACAGACGTACATAACAAGATATACGCAGAGATTTTAAATTCTAATAAGCTTTGTTTCATTTTTTTCTTCACAATCAATTACATTGATACAGAATTGAATAAGTCTGACATAATAATTTACATACTATAATAATACATACATAATAATTTACATACATACATATATAATACAGACATATATGTAAATCTGACAAAAATAATTCACGTATTCACAAACATATATTAGGTTTGGTGCAAAAATAATGTCGTTTTCTCATATGTTCCTATGTGAGAAAACGACATTATTTTTGCACCAACCTAATATATATTGTGTGTCTGTATCTATATATATTCATATATATATATATATATATATATATATATATATATAATCATTATTTTATTAAAAGTATTTGTTGAAATCAAAACTTAAATCCCAAAATTGAACTTAAAACCAGAAGATTGCTTCCATGTTTAAGTGATGCTAAGAATAACTTTTGAAAAAATTTGATTCACTCTACTTATAAGCCAAACAGTAATTATTTATTTTTAAGTTGGTGGGGTAAAGAGAATTCACAATTTTTATTAAGGGGGTGTTGGCTTGTTTGAATGAAGATAGCAAGTGTATCTTTTTGTGGCAAATTTAAAGTCGGTTGAGGTCAGGTTCAGGGGTTCAAGATTTCTGTTTTAAACTGACTTTCTTACAAGTGGTTCTGTCATTTGTGTCTGTTTCTTTTTAATTTTATTCAGGTTTACATTACAATATATTTGTATTATATATTTGGAATATTCGGTTTCGAAACAGTAATTTCTGTGTTGCAATGGAAACATGTTTTTAAAAAAATATATTATGGTCTACTGGATTATAAATCTAACTGTTCTTTCCTATTATTTTGATATATGTATACTGTGTGTGTGTGTGTGTGTGTATATATTATATATGATTATATATATATATATATATATATATATATATATATATATATATATATATATATAATGTGTTTGTGTGTGTGTAATATATATATATAAATTTATTCAAAAATAATTTTTGTATAAATATTTACTCTACTCTGTATTGAGCACTCTTTTAAGAATAGTTTTTTTGGTTATTGGAATTTTATTCCGTCTAAACCAATCCTATGCTTATATATATATATATATATCTCATATGTAATTATATATATTGTGTCTGTATATATATACATGTGTATGTGTGTATATATATTAGGTTGGTGCAAAACTAATGTTTTCTCACATAGTAACATATGTGAGAAAACGATATTATTTTTGCTCCAACCTAATATAAATGTGTATGTATATATATATTATATATAATTATCTCTATATTGTGTGTGTGTGTGTGTATGTATGTATATATATATATATATATATATATATATATATATATATATATATATAATGTGCATGCATGTGTGTTTGTATCATTGTGTGTGTATATGTATGCATATATATATTTATATATATATACACACATGTATATTGTGTGTGTGTGTGTGTGTGTGTTTACGTATATTGTTTATGCATATCTATATGTATATTGCGTTATATATATATATATATATGTATATAATGTAGATTGTGTTTTTATATATATATTGTGTGTGTGTATATATGTATATTATTGTATCTATATATATTTTGTGGGTGTGTGTATATATATATATATATATATTTATTGCATTAACATTTTTGAAAATAACAATGTTTTTATCCAATACAATTCCTACTATTTAGCCAATAGCTGGGGGAGGTGGATTCATACTTTTCCAAAGGATATTTGCACATAAGTAGAACTAAGTAATTAATTTTATTTGAACATATTCCATGGAAATAATGATAGAGTAGCAACATCCTTCACATGATTTCTGGAAATTCACAAATGAGAGTCTTATTAGAGGTAAATCATCTGTACCTATTATTATTAATAACCCAGATGTTATCTCATCCTCATTGGACAACCTAAAGTTTTTTGCAATGAACTTTGTCTCAGTTTTGGTTATTTAGTGCAGACTCTGTCTCCTCCTTGAAACCTGTATATTAGTATATTAAAAATAATCTAATATAATACCAGATGAATATATTATTTATATATATAATTATATATACTCAGTGGATCTATAGAAATTCTGTGGGTGTTGATAACTAACATTATCTCTTGCTTATGCTGTTTTCTAGCACTATGCTGTATTGGATATATATAGTAGATTACAGGTACCTTTAAAAATCCATGTTTTTTAAAAGAAAACTACTTGACTTTTACTTTTTCTTTGCAAAGGATCACAGACCCTAATAGGGGAGTGCTTCCTCCCAGCTAGTGAGTAAGTTTTTTGTTTTTTTAAATGTGTATATTTGGACTTGGATTTTTTGTTAATAAAAAATACACTTTTATTATTTTTATCTTATTTTCTTGAATAAATATTTCATAAAATTTCAACCTGTCATGTATTTGCTTTCATTCCATACTGTTTTGTTGGTATAGATATATTCTTCATAGATATCAATACTACTCCACCTGTATCTTCTCATTTTCTTCCTTATCTCTCCTCATCTTTATTGCCCGTCAACATTTTTATCCAAATGTTATTAAACTAGTTCATGTTTGTATACATGAAAAAAGGAATAATGAATGTACAAATGTATTAATACTTACTCTCTTTTATCTTTCTGTTGTAGTTTACCTATGGACGATAATGGTTATGTCCCTATTCACATAAATACAGTAGAAAATACTGTATGATGGTTTGCAGTTGGAGATTCATTGTGGAATTCAACTGGACTAACTTCTAGCAGTTAACTACTACTACCCGCCACTGGCAAATCTTATATGTGTTGTTCTTGCCCTAAGTATTATCGTTCATTGCCAACCTTTGTTGATTATTCTATTCCGTAACCTTTCCGAGGTTACAACACTTTTTTTTCTCTCTCTCTTTAAAAAAATAATATATCAGAGTTTTTGACCATTTCCATCTTTATCTCTCATTATTTCTTGATAACAGGCTTACTTTCATCTCTGTCCCTTCTTCTTTCTGTATCTGTTCATGTTTCATTTTTTCCTTTCATCTGGTTTTCTTTAAATTTTTTCTCTAGCTTTCACGATTCCTATTTTTCCTTCTTCAAACTCTTGATTTCCCCACATTTTCTCTCACTCACTTTTATATTATGTAGTTTTCTTAGCATAACCGATTCCAACACAGAAGATACATTAATCTGTTTGATCCTAGGTAGAAATCACAGTCGTTAGAGATTTGCTAATGAAAACTCACCTAATGCAAGGCCCAAGAGCCACTCACAGAGTTAGAGTCAAAATGGTAATAATGAATTGTGTGTGATATGAATAAAAAAAAGAGTTGATAGGAAGTGAAGATTATCGGGATAAAGGTAAGGAGGATCAATAATGGCCTGAAATGATTGAGATTGTAACGTTCAGAGAAGCACCCTTTCAAGAGTTTGTTCCACAAAGTGACAGTTCTTGTGAAAAATCAGAGTGAAACTTTCTTCTTACATTTGGGACAGAGAGAAAATGAGGGTGATTTGACTCCATGGAAGTGGCATGATATATTCTAGGTGTAATGGCCTAAACTAGCAGAACTAAAGAAATGGAGCTCATCTGCCATAGAAACAGTGATAAAATTACAATAGTTTTATTCAAATTTTGTTTAGACGTAAATGACAATGAGATTCAAGTAACTGTCCTTTATCATCAAAACTGTTATACTTATCTAAGAGAATGGCAAGTTTTAATTTCAAATCTGTTAAGCATGGAACTAGAAACTCTACTTTGTAATTCCTACTTCTGAAACTACATTCATATTACTTTGATAAAAATGCCATTGATAATAAATACAACAAAGTATTAACTATACTCAAATAGTGTTTATTAGTGATTTAGTGAGGTTCCATCTGTATTGTACTCATTTTTGTTGCTGTTTTTGTTGTCATCACAAATTTCAGCTGATGTGTAGTCTATGCCCTTTCTTGAGGGTAAGCACCATATGGAAGGAAAAGTGTCTCTTTTTCTTGATAGTGTAAATAAAAAAATGTGGTAGCAGACACAGAGTAAAGCAGGGAGGGTGGAAGTTTTTGAAAAATTCACATCATTAATTTTAGCTTCAAAAAATTTTTATTGACATCAATGTGTTCACATCAAATTAGCATTTGACAAAATCAAGTTTGGAAAACAACATCCCCTCATACAATGTCCGTTTTCATTGGTGAAGGCGTTCTTGGAAGTTGGCCTCAACTCTTTCCAGCATTGGGATGTGTAGTGTTGTCTTTCATGCAGTTCTTTTGGATTTTCAAGAGCCCAATAGCAACAATTCTGTTGATTCAACATGTCATTGAGATTAAAATAAGCTTCTTCACTCATTAACAAAATGAGGTTGTCATTTGCCTCAAAAATTGCTTACATTACGCCATTGTGCATAGTTCCCTGGTCTCAACTTTTTCCCAGTGACCAAATTGCACAGGTGGAATGCAGTTCTTCATGCAAAATACACTTTACTGAATGGTTATCGATGTCAAGTTCAGTAGCATTCCTCCAAGCAGAGCAATTCAGACTGCAACACAGCTTGCCTTATGCATTTTCTGGGGTATGTACTCTTCATGGCACCACCACCAGTCTGCTGTTTATTAGCATACCTCATGTACGAAGTACCCAAACCCAACATAAGATTGTGTTACATGTGGGAACAGACTGATTTCAGTGAATGTTGAATCAGCAATGAAACTCATGCTGAACAACTGTAACAGACTTGATATTCTTTACAAAATTGTCATAGGCGAACATGCAGTGCTCTATTATTCACAGTGCCATGGCTTCAAATGAAAAGAAAAAAAATGCTAAGACACCACAGACCGAATGGTACCTGTAGGACATATGTCCCTCCCCCTGGGGCTGAGTAATAGCTATTTCAAAAATATCCATCCTCTCTGCCTCACCCAGTATATTGATAAGACCAAAGCTATTCAGAAAAATATTTGTAACACATGATTTTATACTGATTAGAGTCATCGATTTACAGATATGTGCAACACACAAACGATTCTATGCTGATCAGACTCATCCATTCACAGAAATACGTGTAACACAGGTGATTCCATGCTGGTTCTTATCAATGTGAGCAATGCAGATGACTATAGACAAACAGATTTTATGCAATGAATCAGCTTAAATATTTTGGCAAATAGGCATCAAAATGAATGAATTTGGTTATCTGAACAACTATTGCATCGATGATGACTTATTACAAAGTTATAGAAGATACTGATCTATAAGTACAAAATTGAATGCTCTTAATGATGTTTTTAGAGGTTAACAATTAAAAAAAAGAGTTAATTCTAGGGAATGCTGTCTTTGGAATAAAACAACTTATCTCACATATCTGAACTTCTTGGCAATAAGTAATACTTTTCATTGACTGATTTATCACAAAATTTTGATGCATATTTACCATCAAGAAATAGGAATCTTTACAAGTAAACTGCCTATAGTTCCCAGTTTTAAATTCACTCTACTGTTAAATATTTATCATTTTTATTGCTAAACAAGATTTGCCTTCTTGAGCATTTCACAACACCTTGCAGGTGTCAGACATAGCATTAGAGATCGACTCCATTGAATTCATTCTGCCATGATGTTAGAAATCAAATTAATTTCCTTTCTGTTAACTCCTACGCTGCTGCAGGCATTCACTATTCAATAACATGACAGATCAGTTACTCACTCTTGGGATATGCTTTAGACAAGATGAGAAAGCCTCCATCTGCAAACATGCGAGAAAAGGGATCCATGTTTAATCAACAGAAAAATTAACACAGCAGAAATACAAATATAGAAACAATTAATGAAGCAATCAATTTTGCCACCTCTGGCTAAGTGGTGGTTAAGGGGTTTAAAAATGAATGAGTTATGGGACATAGTAATGTGAAAGATTTTGGATGCAAACTTGAAATAGCATGTCGAATTCCAAGTCAAACACTGCATTCTACATAAAAGCAGAAAGTATTGTGGTCTATCATATTTCTATACTATAGAACACACAACTTTAGAGTCAAGTAGAAGGAATGCTAAATTTTTGGAGGTTATTTTAATGCTAAATTTCATTCAATACAAGGCTTGAGAATCACTCAAGGTAGTGTCAAAATGGTAATTATGAAGAGGAGATGGTAGGAAGTGAGGATAGATAATGATTAACCATTGACTTTGAGGTCATGATGGAAGTAATTCAAGGAAGAACTCTTACACGAGTCTCTATCCCACAGTGCTGGTTTTTGAGAAAAAGCTGAATGAAAATTTTCTTTGGAACATAAAGGAAATGAGGATGATTTGATTCTGTGAAAGTGGCATGTTTTAGCTGTACTGTGTAAACTAAAGAATAGAGCTCATCTGAACATTTGCCATGATAATAGCAACAGAATAGTGACAGATTTGGGAAGGTGTGTCTGTGGGAAAGAGGCTGAAGTGTGAAGATTACATCTTCTCCCACAAAACCACATAAATAATTGTTACGAATGCAGATAGCCCAAACACGATACACGCATATATTAAGGTTAATCTCCGCTTGACAACAGAAGAGGTCACGTGGGAGTCTCGAGACATTTTGGGAAAGCAAGTCAAGAGGTGGACTGACCCAGTTACCCGTAGCAACAGACATCTAGACAGAATCTAGACAGGGGACTGACGTAAGGTCATGAAGCAGCAGAAACTGGAATTCGCGCCAAAATGCAGGACACGTCGGAATTAGAAAGTTACTTGGAAGTCAGTTGCTGTCTTGTCTTTGAAGGAGCAAGACTCGAAATCAAAGTGCTGATAACTTATGAACGGAAAGATGAGACTCATTTTGGTAATGATGGAACTTGTCCGATTCAACATAAGCAACTCTGGATAAGAAATATAAGGATGTATATTTCTGTTCGTTAACTCCAGATTGAAGAAGATAAATCGAGTTATTTATCACAGAAGACACAAGGAAATTTGTATGTTGAGAATACAGCCTGTGTTTGACGAAAGAAAAGAGAAACCAGAGAGAAGGAGAAAGTATATATCTCTGTTGCAGCCGGACCGTGTTTGAAGCTGAACTATATAAAGAAGAAGAAAGAAAAAAAAGAAACCAAAGAGAGGAAGAAAATATATATCTCTGTTGCAGCCAGACCGTGTGTGAAATTGGATTTGTGTAAAGAAAAAGAAAGAAAGAGGAAACGTGAGAGAGAAAAGAAAGGACAATGAGAAAGAGAGAGAACTGTATATAAAGATAAGTAACTATATATTTTGAACCCGTGTTAGAAAGATACACATGCATCCATAAACTTTATGTTCTCACAAACACCTTTCCACATGTCAAAATAGTAATATATAAATCCTATCCCATATCTTTTTTTTGGTTATGCATTGATTTCTGCATTCGTAGTTATTCATACTTATTATTTTTTTTCTTATCCGTTCGGGTTCAGTCAAATCCACTTGGATTTGGGCATATTTTGGTATCCCAACATAAGTCTTGAGGTTCTGGTCGTCGGATGCTTTACTCATGCTTATATTTTTCTTTTATTTTAATATCTTGTGTATATGTATATATTAAAATTCTTATACCAAAATTTATTACGCCTTATTGTTCATCCTTGAATTGTGGATCAGTATTTGTGTTGAAACCGAAGCAAACCTGGGAAAAGATTACTGTTTGATTATCCTAATCGAACAGCATTCTTTAAAATATTTTTGTTTACTAATTGTCCATTTGTCATGGTCTGGGAGAGATAGCCCGTATCTCTCCATAGACATGAGAATGTATATATCTCCTGGTCGGCGTATGATTGCATTATAAATTATTTGTCGAGTAGGGTATATGATAATAATTTTGAACTATAATCAAGAGGAATGTTCATAACACACATGATTCTATACTGATTAACTCTGAAAATGAGGATTGAACAGCTGCACTCCAGATATGGCAGCAATAGTCCATTTTTGATCTAAATGGACTCTTGTAAAGAGGAAGCATGACAGAGGGACAGAGGGACTTTATAAAAGCTGGAAACAGAGGGACTCCAGATATGGAAGCAATACTTTTTTAATTTTAGGTTGAGATGTTTTCTATAAGATATCCTTTTTTTTCTTATTTCATAAAGCATATCTTTTCCGGCACCTTTAATATTTTTCTCTTTTTCTACCATTAAATCACTCCAACTTGTCAAATAGCTCACCTATTATTTTCCTCTGCTTCGCTCACACATTTGTGAGTAACTTCTGACATTATACAAAGTCTGTTTGTAAATGACCCAGCTGTTTAATTTTAACAAAAATAGCCTACCTATGGCAATGCCACCTTCAGCCTCTTAAAAGTACTCTTCTTGTGATATTATACACTTAGCAAAGTATCCTTTCCACTTTTTAAGAGTCTGAAAAGTCATCTTTTTGGATCACCATCAGCTGCCTATGTTTTCCTTAATATTACCCATGGTCTGAAACATCCTTCCTTTCAAAAGTCATAGTTAGAAGTCATAGTAAGCTAGATCTGGATTCTTAGATTGCTGTGGATAGCATAAAATGGCTACATTAGTGTCCAGTCTAGACATGAACTAAGGATGAACAACAAAATGTTTGGTAACATCACTATGTAGGTAGAAATCTTAAAAATAGCTTTTTAATATCTGTCTATATTTCTGAGATGAGTTATTGTAATTATTTACAGTATTTACACTTTTTCAGACTGTTGTCCTCATCTTTGTTGCCATATTCACAACGTTTCAGCTGTTGTACACTCTAGCTTTCTTCAGGTGATTGGAATTTTCAAACTGAACCCTTTATTTCGTCCTTCAGTGTAGATTATTCTAGTTCATGACACATGACCCAGTGGATAAAAGCATTGGTTGAAGTAATCCAGTGACTTGACCCAAAGAGTTGCGAGTTCAATACCAAACCACAGCAAAAGTGAACAAAAGAACTTGGAAAGTAGAGTTAAAGGGAGATAATTGATACTGAGATATCTGGAAAAAGCATGGCATATGGAATTAAAACAATCTGTCCAGTCACCTGAAGAAGGCCAGTGTGTACAATGGCCGAAATGTCATGAATATGACAATAAGGATGAGGACAATAGTCTGAACAATGCAAATAGTGTAAATAATAGCTTTTTAATAATTTTCTTATTTTGGAAACTCGAATAATTTATTTTTAGTCATGACAAAAGAATAAATAATTTTCGTTGTAGACAAAAGAAAATTTATGATATTGATGTGATTTGAGAAAATGTCACTGGCTGTAATATAATACCCAACTTACAGACTACTTGCAATAATTCACTGATTTAGGTTTGTGGCCAATGTCTACAGTTTATAGGATTTGGAACTTTTATGCCAGACCCATAATGCCTTGCTCTGCAACAAGTGATAAAATCAATAACATTTGTTAAAAATACCAGTTGTTAGATGCATAAATAATCGATAAATTTAATGATAGTAAAATATAAAAATATGACTGTAGAATTTATTTTCTATCTTTGTTAGCCATTACTGCCAAATTGAAATTAATCTTCACTGGGTGTCTCATACCTATGGACTTTTGTCAGACTAATTTCCAATTAGTATATCATGGTTGCTTCATTCACATTGGTTAGCAAACTCATCTCACAAGCCATTATTACTGCTGTGAATTTCATCTACACTGGTGACCTCATTATGTCAGACTAAACCTTTTTTAATTGCCATTTCCCTTCAGAACATAACTGATCATGGTGCTGTATAACTTACTATCCTTTCTAGATCTAAGTAATATTTTCCCCTTTCTCTTAATCCCAATAACTGTTCTACCATCAATGTACATAAGCTTATTATGTAGGTTACTCAATGTTTCCCTCTGTTTCTCTTGCCTTCAGTATATCCTGTGATTGTCATATACTCCAAGCCCTCTTTCATTATTAACACGCCCCAGAAATTTCAACTCTCTTTCTGGTTCTAAGCATGAGTCCTTTTTGCTTTCATTTTCCTTAAAACTTCTTTATTGCTCACTGCAGTATTCTCAGCATCCTTCTGTAGAACTATATCTTGATGGAATTAAGTCTCCTCTTCATCTGTGATGCAATTGTCCAGCATTCACTATCATATGGGAGGATTGATATTATATAACTGTTCAGCTATCCTAGACAGTTTTTGTATATTCAGTAAGACATTTTAACCATTCTTGTCCAAATTTTGTGAGAAAAAGAGTTTTAATCACTGTATGCATTTTGCTTTTAGACTTATTTCTTCTTGTTTTTTTTTGTTTTTTTTTGTTTCTTTCTTTGTTTCTTATTTTTTCTGTTTACCCCCATTGGATCTTATTTAGATGCTTGATTTGTTTTGTATTTGTTTTTCAATAATAGTTGTCAAACCATTAATTATTTCTTCATTATGTATTCATTCATAATGTCAAAATATATCAGTCACTTTACATCAGGCTTAAACAGAAATGTAATCATGAAATTATTGTCACACAGAACGTTATTTATTCACAATTTGTTAAACAAACAATTATCCGTAAATCAAATATAGATGCAAACATGACAAACAAAAGATCTTTTCTCATTAAACTATTGTACACATAAAATGGACAGTGATAAACTAAAGTCATATTATGGTGTTTTTTTTTTTTTTTTTCAGGTTTGCCTCCCAAAAGGGATCCATAAAATTGAGAAGATTGCAGTATCTATCACTATTTATGTCTATCTCATTATGTTCACATACAGGGTGCAATGGATAAATTATTATACAAATTATGCAAAAATGAAAATAACACTGACATCTCATTTTAACATATTTTTTACCAGAATCACACAAAAATATCTTGAAATACTACAGAGTAAATTTATTTAATAAAATTGCCATTGGCTTCAACCGTGTCCTCCAGACAATTTCAGAATCACCTGCAACTCTTCTGGATGGTCTCCTTCTTTAAGTTAATGAATGCTGCCATAATCCTTGCTTTCAGTTCATTTTTGGTGTTACAAGGAGTTTTATTGGTCTCTTTCTCAACTGCATCCCACAGATAATAATCAAAAGGGTTGCCCTCTGGGGAGTTAGGTGGCCAAATGTAAGGGGTGATGTGGTTGCAAAAATTGTCTGAGTGCCATGACTTGGTTCTCTTGCTTTTGTAGCATAGTGCAGCAGAGCTTGTTGCCAGATATAGGGTCTTCCAGCAGCCACTCTCTTCACGCAAGGCAGCACTACATCCTCAAGGAACTTGATGTAGACCTCTGTGTTGAATCTGAGGCCTTCACCAACATATTTCAGAGTTCTTTTCTCATTGTAATGATCTGAGTTACCATACCTTCATAATCTCCATTAGACTCATCCAACTTTATCCAAATCCTCTGCATTTACCGCAGATTGGCATCCAAACACTCTGAAATGTTCAAATTGGATATTCTGGTATGAATGCCAAGCAGTACAGCATACTGTTTACAAAATTTTGATGGAGTGAATTGCGTCATGGTGCTCTTTTTCTCACAGATGGTACACAACTGACCTAATTATACTGTGCAGTCAACAAAATCAGAAAAAACATGCATGTTTGAAATTAAAAATATAAAATGGCAACAATTTACCCATCACATCCTGTATATCTCTTTCATTCTGTTAATGTCTCACTATCTCATTTAGTTAATGTCTATTTGTCTCATTCTGATAATGTCTATCTCTCAATCTATCCTGTTCATATCTATTTATATAATTCCGTTCATGTCTATATCATTCTATCTAATGTTTATCTCATTTTATTCATGTCTATCTATCTTGTTTAGTTACAGTCTACTGAAATGATTGCAGTATCTATCTCAGTCTGTTCATACTATCTATATATTTATCTATCTCATTCTATTCATGTCTATCTATTGAGTATGAATTTAAGTGTATTACTAGATTGGTAACTAGGTCTCATCATTTTACCTTTGAAACAGCTTAGATGTAGCTCTATGTTCTATTCTAATAGTTTATTTTCTCACACTACTCACCTCTGGAACTCACTTCTTTTTTTTGATTCCATGCTAACTACAATCTTCAAAATTTAAATGCAACATCAAGTGTCATCTTTTATCTTCCTGAATCTTGTTCTTTTATTGTCCTTTCTCACTAAAGTCTTCTGATTCCTTCCCTCCCAGTAACCCATTACTTCTTAGTGGCATTATTGCCTTATTTGGGGTGAAGTGATTAAAAAAAATGTTTTCAAAATGTTCACTTTTTCTTTTTTCTTTTTTTTTTCTTTTTTTAAAAGCATATTACCCCAAGCAAGGCAGGAGTACCACTAGCAAGGGGTTACAGGGAATGAGAGTAAAGTGTAAACAATGGTTTCTGTCAAACAACTAAATTATACAAATAATAAAATTAATGAATTTGTCTCATATTTTTTCCATCAATTTTCATAAAATCGACAGAATGTTATTTAATTTTCAATACATCAGACTGAAATCAAATACAATGCCTGTATCCAAGCACATTAATGTTTGGTAAATGGTATTATGTGATTGCAAAATATCATGATTTAATGCAAAGGATCACAGAATAGTAGAAACAAAAAAAAAATCAATGCACTTGGTGCATAGAGACTAATTTTCAAAAGAACTTGATAAAAACAGAATTACAGTAGTTGGTTATCAAAGGCAGCAAGTATGGATATCTTGGAACGGAGCTGGTTCTTTAATCAGGTTATTCACCTCTGAAGGGGCAACACAAATACATCATATTACTTTGTCACATTGGAAGGTGTGGCTGAAGTAAGTAGGAAAATAATTATTTCATAAAAACTTGATATTTTCAGTAGATGCTGAATAGAGAGGATGGTGTATGAAAGAGTTCTTCAAGGGAAAATAATGTTTATTTTCAGCATATTTTCAGGTCTTTTACAGTAGTTTAATATCTCTTACCCATCTTCTGAAGTACCATAATGTGAAAAAACTTGTTCCAAAAGTTAAGGTTAGGATTCAGTAAAGATACCTAAATATTAAAAAAGAAAATCTGTCTCTCGGAGTGTCCCCAGACAAATACTTCCTACCTCTTCTTTCCAACCATTTCTGTCATTCTTAGTTCTATCCAGTTCTTCCTTTCTGATTCTATTATCATCTATGACTTGATTTATGTTCTTGCTAGCCTACACATTGAGTTTTTTTTTTTTCATAATTTGGATCCCATAGTAGAAGCTGATGCACTACTTCTTGTTTATTTCTCCAGTAATGACTACTAAGCCACAACTCGCCTCTCACGGATTATGTCCATAATCTTTGGTAGGTCATGTTATATGCTGCTATAAATTAGATCTCTAATCAAAACTCTACATCAAAACTTGTCAGCTGGATATGAACACTATGAAAGCAAAACTAAAATTGAAAAGTCGCTTTCTGCACAGGGGGCTCTGAGCATCAAATCTGGCTTATAAAACAAATCCCCCCCCAACAACAACCAAAAATATAAAATACAATATACAAAGAGCTAATTATGAATGTTGCTGTTAAAGCAAAAAGCATGACAAAAAACACTGAATCATGATCTACTTTGTCTGCTTTTAAGGACACCACTCACAGCACTGAAGCAGTCACAGAGGAGCCAAAAGGCTGTCACCATCACCACCACTGACTTCAGTCAATTGACTGGAAAACAAGCATCAACTACACTATTGACCCTCTACTTTCTCTGGGTCACTTCCCTCACCCACAAAGATAATCCTGCCTTGACCCTCTATATTGGCAATACAAAGAAATTTTTTACTTAATAATATGATTTTGTTAATATCCAACTGCCTTTCCTGTAGAATAGAATTGTTTCTACTGCTAACTTTGCACTTTCAGACTTTTTTTCATTTTGAGTTCCAGATGGTATTCCTTTTTGATAGTGCCATCCATACCAATGTAATTCTAATATCTTTGTCTCTTACTCCAGTAAGAAAATATTTTATGAAAACTTCCCAATATATCTCTTATGCTACCTGTCATAGTTTGTTAATATGTAGCTGTCTGCCCACCCGTCTGTCTCTATATCTATTTAGATTAGAGAGAGACATAGAAGTAGACAGTCAGTCAGAGAGATTTTATATAAATTATGATATAATTCATAGATGCCGTTTATTGCATATAATATTGAAAATTATTGCACTTTTTATATCAATAAGTTTGTGTGTGCTTGTATGTATCCATATTATTGATACATGAATTCAGTAAATAGTGTCTGAAAGTGCAAAGTTAGCAGTAGAAACAATTCTATTCTACAGGAAAGGCAGTTGGATATTAACAAAACCATATTATTAAGTAAAAAAATTCTTTGTATTGCCAATATAGAGGGTCAAGGCAGGATTATCTTTGTGTGTGAGGGAAGTGACCCAGAGAAAGTAGAGGGCCAATGGTGTAGTTGATGCTTGTTTTCCAGTCTCACCAGACTTCTACCTTTATAGTGAAGAAATCCTGAGATAATTAAAAGTCCTAACAGGGTTCATTATTGGTAATCACAATCTTAACATCTCAGATATGCAAATGACGCAATATTGATAGTAGACAGAGAAAAGAAACTACAGGAACTCCTACAGAAGGTAGTGATTGAAAGCAAGGAGAAAGGATTAAACATCAATTGTAAGAATATAGACGGTATCAAACAAGTATGAAAATAGAAATATCTGGGAAGTGTTTTAACAGAAGTTGTTAAATCCAAAGCTGCATTGGAATAGTGAAAATGCCTTCCATAAACTAAGCAAAGTACTAAGAAACAGGAAAATTTCATTAGAAACAAAGAAAAGGGTACTGAACTGTAATATCAGTTCTCCTACATGGCAGTGAATTACTGGACAATCTTATCACAAATGAAGAAATGTATGATCTCTGTAAATATTGAGCAAGATGCAATGAATGTCAATCAGCTGAATTTAGTTCTGCATGATGGAATTCATTCATGCCCTTCTGCTTCTGATGTACTTTCATGTCAGATGCAAGGTTGCTATATATATATATATATATGTAATGCTGGACAATCTTATCACATATAAAGAAGAGACTTGAGATAACAGAAGTGTGGTTCTACTGAAAGATGCTAAGAATATCATGCATCAAAGAAGTTTGACACAAATCAGACAGAGAAAATTTAAGTTTCTAGAGCACATAATGAGAAACGAGGACTTGGAGAATCTGACTCTCACAGGATATGTTTCCACTACTGAAATCTATTATCCAACACTTAACAAGGCTTACATCCACTGTATGGTCTCTATAAATACTGAGCAAGAGGCAACGAATGTCAATGAGTAGAATTTATTTCTGCATTATGGAATTCAATGATACCCTTCTGCTTCAGATATACTTTCATGTCAGATGCCAGTTTACCAGATTGATACATATATTTATAAAGAAATATTTAAATGTGTGCATATATGGACATGTGACCAATTGGTTAGAATGTTCACGTTCTGACCATGAGATTTAGGTTTGAATCTCAGCATGTTCAATTTCTCAGGGTGGTGATTTCTTAATGTTATCAACCTGGAGCACTATTGGAAATTTTAACCAAGTCTTGTGAGTGAAAAATGGATAGACAGAACTGTTGGAAAGTCATCGCTCATTGTTTTAGAATGAAATCATTGTGACCGAGTATTTGAACTGTCCTTGTTCAAAATATTGATCACAACTCTCTCCCTAAAACACTAACTAATGTCTGCTCAGCATAGTTGCAATGTAAACCACAGATAAGCTGTGTGTTTATTGAACAAAGGAAAATATGCCTGAGCAGGCATCTTTAACAGGGATTGGCTAGCTACTGTATCAGACGGGAGTGTTTGTAAATAGTAACAGACAACTCTATATTCCTTTAATGCATAGATACATATATATGTATATTTGTATACATATATACATACATACACACACACACACACACACACACACATTATATATATATATATATATATATATATATATATATATACACACACACACATATATATATATATATATATATATATATATATATATATATATATATATATATATATATATATATAATGTCACACATTATGAAATGGACAAAGTCCGAGAATTATTTTAAGACATTTTTATGTTTATACATTCTTTTTATAGATACAAATATTTAAGTAAATAAATTTTACTTAAATATTTGTATCTATAAAAAGAATGTATAAACATAAAAATGTCTTAAAATATATAGGCACATGCATATATATAACATGTAGACCTTTATGCATATATGTACACACACATATATATATATATATATATATATATATATATATATATATATATATATATAACTTATGTACCTATATATACATTTAACTTGTGTTTGCACACACAAATATGTACATATATCTTATAAACATACATAATTTGAATGTATACAAGATGATAGACATTGATTCTTTCTCTCAGAAATGCAGACACATATGCACATATATACTTATACACATGTAAGTAAATTAATATCTAAGCAAATACCTGTATAAATTAATGTATCTGATGGACATGGCTAAATATAGGCTCACTCAAGTGTGCTATAACACTCTGCTATTTGCATTAGTGTTAAAGTTCATCTCATCATGAGACAAAATTATTGATCCTTACCATTCCATTATGTATTTTTAGCCATGAAATCCTCTGCCTGCCTGCTTGCTGTAGCAGCCACCTAATCTTTGACCAACTCTACAAATTCAGTTATTTCCACTCCTCTCTTCTTTAGTCTCACGGAAAGAAACTTTATTCAGAAATCGTCAAGATACCTAATTGATGCTGCTATTTATCTAAGCTTTTATTTCATGTCAAGCTGATCTCTTTGAAATTTACTGCAGTTTGTCCCGATGTCATACCTGTGTGGGTGGCACCTGAAAATGGTAAGCTGCCCAGGAACTATTGATTCTGTGAATTCCATTCTTCCTTCCTCCCTTTCTCCTTACAATTTTACTTTTATTTTTAGGCCATTTACACTTCACTTAACCCCCTCCCCTGGCCAGCAATACCTACCAACTGTTAGTAGTGTGTACTAAAAACAAGTTTCGCACTAATCACTACAAAGCCCGTTTGACCTATCACAGAATACAGCTTCCACATATATAGAAAACTAAATAATATAGATATACAATAAAATTGCTCATTTAACTCAGTCTTTTTTATCATCATACCAATTACATTTTATAGCTGAGCTAACTTTAGTATGGCACAAGGCCACAAGGGTGGGTCATTGAGTGGGTATCAAACTGCTTGTAAGAGTAAATGAAATGTATGGCTACTGTAACAGTTAATGGTGCATAAATTGAAATCAGCAAGTCAAGTTCAAATTTTGGCTAAGTCGCTTTCATTCACTTTTATACAAATGTCATTAGGAAAAACATGAATATATATCTTCTCCAAGCAATAGTTTAAGTAACAGGGTAGACTGAGCTCTCGAGTTTTGGGTGTTGATAAGTCTAAGAGAATCATGGTGAAGGCAATAAGAAAACATTCTACTCTTCTTTATGAAGAAGTGATAGCAATTTACAGATAATAAAGAAATGGAAACTGTGGAGAGCCATGATTGCCAATGTCCTGGTGAAATATGGCATTTGAAAGAGGGAAGTGAAAATGAAACTGATTTCTCTCATTAACATCCTATAATTTTTAATTATCCCTCAACTATATTTATCGTTATAGCTTGCTGCATTCAAGTATTAAATCACTCTTTTCCATATTATCTTGCAAGTAAAAGATGTATACAGCATTTCAACTAAGAGGTAGGTTCTTTAACAAGTTGTATTTATATCATTTACTTTATATACTTGAGTATAGTGTGAGTTTTTATGTTCAGCTTTTTACAGAAAAATAGGGGTCCTATTATAAAATCATTATTTTTTTTGAAGAAGTTAAAATTCATACATTTTCAGTAACAAGTTACACTATTATTGTAGCATGCCTATGGACAATAATGTATATGTGTCCCCATTCACATAAATACAGTAGTAATTACTGTATGTTGGTTTGCAATTGGAGATTCATTGTGGAATTCACTCGACTCACTTCTAGCAGTTGACTTCTTCTTCTATGTGCTGCTGGTGAATCTTATTTGTTGTTTGTGTCCTAAGTATTATTGTTCATTATCAACCTTCATATGATTATTCAGTAACCTTCCCTAGGTTACAACATTTTGGTGATGAGGATTAGCCAAAATCGTCATTTTTTAATATTTCAGGTTGATGAGAACAGTATATTTGTATAGCATTATAAGTTTTTTGCATATTTATAAATATTTAGAACAACTTTATAGTATGGAGAGAGATTTTTGCCATGAAAAAAATGGCTGAAATAAATCTCATTGACAAAAATATATTATATTAATTGATGATTATATTTTGTAAATTCAAATAAGGCTAAGATTTGTCTGTGTGTCCCCACCATACATCAATAGATTGATGGATTTGGTCTTTTTTTTTTTTTTTACAGTTTATCAACCTTTTGTAGCTTATTTAAAGTCAGAAAATATTTTGAGATTGGATGAACTTTTTGACAATAATAACGATTTACTGATGCAAGTTCTACTAATTAAGCCATAGCTGAGGGGAGAAGAGGTGAATTCATACCTTTCCCAAGAGTATTTGCACATAAGCAAATATAATTAACCTGACTTGAATTGGAACTGACTCTTCAACTTCCAATACTGAGCCATTATTATTACACCACCTCCACATCCAAGCTTACAGCATGTGCTATTGCAACATGGTCACCCATCTAGGTACTGACCAAGCTTGGCATTGCTTAACCTTTGGTGATCATATGAGGATCAGTATTTCAATGTTTACATCAGTAGATAAAATGGCCCACATTGTTAATATGCAAAGAATTTTTTACCAGCCTTTTATAAATATCACTAATAAGTGACATTTCCAACATTAGCAGAAACTTTTAATTTGCATAACAGTTTTTAAAAGCATATTTTAAAAATGTTTCTTCTGTGATATTTTAATTTTTAATTCAAAATTTATATACATATACAACTAATGTTTCTATAAAGTTTTTTTTTTAATTTATCATGTTTGTATAGAAAGAAGTTTAAATATGTCTTGTCTGCAGCATTCATAATAAGCATGGGTGTCATCTACTATTTCATATTACTACAATTTATGAAGTTGAATGGAATTATTTAAATAAGTAAAAATAATTTGTTTAATTATATATTCTTAATACTGAACCAACAATTTAAAAACTGGTAAGTTTGTTAAATTAATTTTTATTGTTATTATCATAATATTATAAAATTTTCTATTATATTTCTTTCATGGACAGTAGATGTCTTGCTGAAGATGTTGTTTATACAGACATTTTAGAGAGTTAGGAAAACTTCTATGACAACTTTTCTCTGTTCTTAGTATAGCAATTTGGCTAGGGAATTATATTAGCACTTTAAGATGCCCGGGATTTGAACACTAAACCTAATTTGTGTTAAAACTAAGTAGTTTTATGACATAGACAAGATTGCTGAACAAAAGATTGTCAGTTTTAATTACAGTCATCTGAGGAATTAAGAAGAGTGGTTAAAATGTAATTCCTCAGAGAAAATAAATTTTTCTAACTGCTTGAAAAACAAACAATACATATTTGAGTATCCTGTGAAATATTCCTAAATTATTATTTAGTAAGCAGTATATAAAATTCTGTCAAAGCAAAAATAACTTATATATATACTAGTTTATCCATCCATCAAAACTGTTGTTGTATTAGACAGTTTTATAGAGTCACTCCTTTAACCTCCTGAGTTTGGAAACATCTTGAAACCATTTGTAAGGATACAAAAGGTGATTATCTCTTTGGTGGAGATAAGTTATGTGTATCATGTGACTGCAACTTAATGGCATCACTCTATACAGTGACAGTAGTGGGAATCAATTTCAGTTCATCTAAAGCAGCTAAACTGTGTTTTCTTTAGCTTGGCACCCCCATGTCCCAGGCAGAATCTAAATCTGCCTCCCTAGCAGCTTACAATTCAATGATGCCATTCACTTTTGGGAACCTATCTTTCCCAGATGTAGAAAGAAACTCCAGCTCGCAGTCCTCAATTTGGGAAAACCCTAGACTTGCTGTTTCCAGTTCGTGGAATATGTTCTTGCTTGAGACATAGATGAATCCATCCCACTTGAATCTGGTGTCTTAAAAATGGCTTCTCCAGACACAGGGGTATCTTGATATTATATGTAAGACCTTTCCTTTTGTTTCTCCTTACACTTTGCTTTGCTGTGTATATATCTATATATATATATATATATATATGATGTAACTTCTCTGCATGGGACATGTGTATATAGGTATATATAGTTATGTGTATGTCTTAGTGTATAAAAGACTTTCTGAGAAGAAAGCATGTTTGTCATTCATTTTCCTTTCAGCCAGTGTATTCTGTTCTTGAATTACAGTTTTATTATATCATGGCTATAATAATACCCATTACAGAGGAAATATAAATGAGATAATAAATCTTTTTCCCAGCACTCTCATGTTACACATTGTTATAACATAGACATTTTCATCCTGCTTAGTATTAGGGTGTATCAAAAATAGTTTCTCCATTTTTTTAATAGCCTAAAGCTTATTTCATGTACACTTCTAAAGACTATCTATTAGTCCAATATATTATCAATATTATTATTATTAGAGTGTATTGAAAGTATTTAATCATTTTTACAGCTCTTTAGTCTAGATCTTATTTCAATGTACAAATCTAAAGAGTATCTATAATCCTTTAGATGTGTACATGAAGTAAGTAAATATATTGAAGTCATACTATAACTGTAATACGTTATTAATATTTTATTATATTAGGTTGAATCATAAGAAATTTCCGTTTTGTGAAACTAGTTGTAATGATGAATGTATAGTCCTCGTATGGCAGGCAGTTAAGAATAAATTTTGAGTACACTAACTTACCTCAGTTTTCCACATCAGTAGTAATGCACAAGATAGATTAAAGTAAAAATATTGTTCTCCTTCATAGCAATACAAAATCATATACATCAAGAAATACACAGGGAAAATTATTCACCTGACCTTGCAATAACTGATTATTAGCTTATTCAATTGCTGCAGAATGCTTTGATGTGGAAAAGTTTATCTAATGAAAACCTGATTCCAGAGTTCATTGAAAACTTTTTCAGATCAAACTCATGGAATTCTTCTTAAAAGGTATCAAAGATGTTCCTGATAAGTGGCAACAAGCCATTGCAAATAATGGTGAATATATAATGGAATAAAATGTAATTGCACTTTATTTTTCAAAGAATAAAGTTGGTAAACAAAAACAGAAATTATTTATGACTCAGCCTAATATATGAGGGTGTATCAAAAGTATTCTACAGACCTTTAAAGCATATATCATGTGCACATCTAAAGACATCAACTGATATCTAAAGTCATCAGTTGTATTTTTGTTTAAGTTGGGGCAAAATTGAAATCCTACCAATAATTGTAGGCGCCCTATATACAAATTTCAGAAAAATATGTTAGAACAAAGTTAAATATTGCAGAAAAGAAATATGGCAATAAAAAAAAATATGAAATGTACCTTAAGTTTATTCATGCTTGTGGTTATGAGAAGCATGATCCTGATGAGTCTTAGTGATTTCTTCAATGTTTGGGTGTATATTTTATAGGCAAACTCTCATTTTCTCCTCAATACATTGAAAAGTTCCTATCTTTTTGCATTTAATTGTGGAGAGCAGAAAAACCAAATTCACATAAATATGAATGAGACGGGTACCACAATATAATAAAGTAAATATATTTATTTCTTATATCTGAACACATATTTCTCTGGAATGCCAGGGCGCACCCTGAAATCTTCCAGGGTGTTCCCAGGTGCACCATTTGAGAACCACTGGGTTAAGGTGTTATAATGGTGGATACAAGTATTGAAATTCTTGCAATTTTGAGGAATTGTTTCTAAAGTAAGCAATTAAGCTGCTGAAAATGCTCACAGAATTCAAGGAATGGAAGGAAATATAAGGAAGGATATATATAAGGAAATATAATTGAAGGATATATATAAGGAAATATAATTGAAGGATATATAAGCGTAGTGCCTAAAAAATGGTTTAAGCATTTTAATGGTGGTGCCTTGAAATAAAGCTCCAAAGTTGAAGACTATTAAGTTGTTAATGGTTTAAAGTAAACCTGAATATTAAGCTAGGATCATTGAAAGAAAAAATATATTGAACATTACATGAGCTGAAAAGAATATAAATGTCTGTAAAAAAAAATAAATATTGTAATGGGTATGTGAAGAACACAAAAGCAATATCTAATTTTTATTTTCAATAACAAATAAGCATCTGCAGAAGTTGCCTCAGATTTTTCTGGAAAACGTCTGTTAAACTTCACATTTATTTAAGTATTAGTGTTGAAATCCTCACAGTATTTAGTAATGTTGAAGTTACCGCCAACATTTTTTGTTGAGATTTACAACTGTTCAATGTATGGCTACTTTACAAGGTGTGATGAATGGATGGATTGACTAACAGAAGTCACAGAATTTTATATATAGGTAGATTATGAATGTTGTGAAGCCAACAGTGAATCTCTTTACTTTTTTTATTTTTGTATTGGTCACTTTTTTAAAAAAATTTTTTCACTTCAAGTAAAGCAATAAAAGCCATTAAAATGCAGGGTGCTACTGAGAATGGAAAAACAAATGGGCCAATAGATGAACAAGATTCAAATAGAAGATGATAATTGACATTGCATTTACATTTTTGAAGATCATAGTTAATGGTAATACAAGGATCCTAGAAGAGTTCAACAACCGACAAGTGTATCTAAATTTTCCTCTTTTAAATAGGCCTTAACCAAAATATTGATTCTTCAAATTCCATTTAATATCTTTAGAACTGATATTTTAAGCCTATATAAAAGAAAGTTCATAAGAAAGAAACCTTGAGTTTGTACAACTTCACATCTAGTCTAGAATATATGGTTTAAGATAACTTTTTAACATTATTTTTACACTTTTAAAAATGTGGCAGTCATATTTGAAAATTGCAAGTCTTAATCTCTGCTATTAGGCAAAGATCAATATAAATAATAGATTTTTCATAATTTTCATATTTGTTCAGTGAAATAAAGTCACTGGTAAAAATAAATGAGTACTTAAACAAGAAGTCATCAGTGAAGAGATGTTACTGAATTGTTGATTTGAACTTGACTAACCATATTGTATCAATAGTTATAAAAACATTCCAATTCTATAGTAAGTTTCATGTGAGACAATAATAGACCACAATTGTGATTTTTAAAATTTATTTATAAATTCTGACAGAATAGAACAGTGTTTAGCTCAATATCTGGGCATTAGATAATATTTTATTTTTTTATTTACACATAAAGATAACCACTTTAAAATTTGAATTGTGTTATAAATGATAACCTATTTAAAATTTTCTTATAAATACTGAATACTGTTACATAATTGAATCACATTCTGTTATTTCAAATATAAAAGTGTAATAAACGTATATGGGATAAATGTGATGAAAAAATTGAAATATATAACAACAGTTAATTACAACCAAATTGTTTGGAAGCAGAATGTTTAATTTATTTAGAGAGATGTGTATATGTTGTATGTACTGGTGAAGCATAAAGCTATTGACCTATAAATGTAGAAGGGCAAATAAAAATGTCAAATTATGAAAATTGATAAAGATTCTCATAGAAATAATGGAGGAAGTGAAGAAGGTAAGTGGAGGAGGTTGAAGTGAGAACAAGAAATGCAGAGAGACAAAATACAGCAAGAGAAAAAGAGACATTTGCATTTAATTGTTGTTCAATAGAATATGTATGTACAGAAGAAAGTAGATACAAATATGTGTGCATACATTTATACATATATACAGAGAAAAAAAACAGGATTGAGTTAACAAACTGAGATAACATTTATGCACACATGTGTGGATATGTAATTTAAGCAATTATTAATGGAGGCTTGCAGCCATATCATAATGAAACACTGGTTAAGCAAGATTGAGCCTGGTCTGTTCCGAGATGGGTGAGCTCTTGGGAACACCAGATTTTGTAAGCTTGGATGTGTATATGATAATGGCTCAGAATAAGAAATCAGAAAACCAAGTTCAAATTTCAGTTAGGTTCTTTTTGTTATTGCAATGTCATTATCTATTTTCTTCTTCATTCCTCCTCTTTTATTATTTTCTCACATTAATGTTTTTCCTTTTCTTATTTTTTCACACTCAGTAAACCCTTGTGATTTAGTGGCTTTATTTCCTTACATGGGGTGAAATGATTAAAAAATAATGCACAATTACTCTTTGAAAATTTATGAATCCATTTCTTCTCCTCTAGCTGTGGGTTAAATAATAAGACTTGTATCAGTAAATTATTATTACAATCCAAAAATGATAAATAACCTGCAAAAGGTTGATAAGCCATAAAAAAAATCAAAAGCTATTAATAGAACATTCTAATCCAACATAGGTTCTTACTATCCTTATTACTTATTTTAGTGAGTATCTATATTTTGTCTCATTCTTTAAAAAACATGGGAAAATTTAGTACATCAAGAATCTTATTAAAAAAATGTATCTTTCAACAGGGATTGAACCTGCATTCTTTTCTTTTCCTAGGAAACCACCTTTTAGCTAGACATGCTTTACCTTTTTGGACACAGAGGTTTCTATAGCAAAGTAAGATGGCCTCACAGGATTGCAGATCCAGTCCCTGCCAAGAGGAACATTTCCTTTACTAAGACTTTTAATTTTCTAGGCGGGTAGATATTAATTTCACCATTTGAAAAAAGAGATGTCTAACCATTTAACTAACATTTATAGTAATAAGAAATAATGAGTGTTTGCATGTTGGTGAGGGTGTGTGTTGATATATGTGCATACGTGTGTGGCATCTGTTGTGAAACCATAGATCTATGCCCAAAGAGTTATGCCTCAGCAATGCAGATTCTCTTATGGTTGTAGAGGCATAAATGGGAAAGATTGCAACAAATGCATGGGAAAACAAAACCCTCCACTAGTATTGCCATGTTGTATTGTTTCTGTTGAGCATGCTTCTCCTTGGCAATAAACCTCCATTTCTCCAACCCTCAGTGTAAATCGCATATCTCACTTATCAATATCCATGTACGTATGTGTATATATATATATATATATATATATATATATATATATATATATATATATATATATGCATGTGAATATGAACAAACATATATATATATGACAGGTACATGGTACTAGGAGCAAATAGTAATTCTTGACCTAATCTAATCTTTGAAAAGATAGTAGAATGATTTCCAATTGGCATCTTCACAGTTTTGACTGTAGTTTTTTTTTAGACTGACTGCTACTCAAGGCTCAGTCTATTCTGCTATTTTAGTTATAGCTTCAGAGAGAAAAGATGAATTCTTGACTTTGTCATGGTCATCAATGCAAAAGTAACTCTAATAGATGTGGTGAGAATTTGAACTCCATTTGCTGATTCCAGTTTCCACATTGGTAACCATTATACAGTACAAATATCTACATGGATAGACACAGTGTTTAATAAATTTGGATTAACAATATTAATGTTATAGTGCAAAACCATTTTCTTTGACTTTTATTTGTAACTCTGAGATCATAGTATCTATTAGTATGGTTTACAAGATCATCACATGGAGCATTTTCCTCGTGCTGTCTGCTTGATCCTTAGGGGAGTACATCACTGCTGTGGTCTTGTGTCAGACCAAGCAACAGTTAATAAAGAAGCATTATGTAATAATCTGTTTTTCTCTTTTCTCCAACTTCTGTCTATAATAAAATAAATAAAATTTTGTGTGAATTTTATGTGGATGCATGTTCATATGTGATAAGCAAAGAAGCAGCATTATCAAAATTTGTGTTTCTACCACAGACCATTTATTCTCTTTTTATATATAAACTGTTGTGAAACAAAATTCTTAAGGCCTCTTGGGTATGTCTGTTTTCCTTTTGTTCCAAGAGTTAAGCAAGTATAATCATCACATTAATTGTTGAGCTCAAGTCAGCCTTGCACAGAGTTGGAAAAACCAATGGAAAGTTTGTACTTACTTTATCACTGGCAGGTTTATACATGATTATGAGATGTTTGATTTCTTTTTCTTTATCCAGAAGTTAGAGTAAATAAGTATAAGCATGATTACAATGGTTGCACTCAAGTCAAACTTGTGCCGAGTTAGAAATTCAAAGAGCTAGATTTACTTCAGAGGCAGAGGTTTTTGGAAGACACATGTGAGTGTCATGCATTGGAAAGTGAAAAGAGTTCAGTTGTCAGTAAACTGGGGAAGCTAACATTCACCAATGTGAGCATAATTACTCTGTAGTTTTATATCTTGGAGCAAACAGGGAATGAGGCAGGAAATGTTTGCCTTTTTATAGACTTCAACAGTGTTTGATTAAACAAAGTGGGGTAATCATATTTCCAATTCTTTTACGCTTAACATCATGGGGAAAATGTATTTCTTTTCTTATTATTATTTATTGATTTTTATTTCATTTTCCCAAAATATCATCTCAAAAACAATTTCATTTTCCTCCTCCTCCTTTATTTGTATCTGATCTATCACATTCTTGAGTAAGAATAGTGCCATACTCTCCACACTTGGCCTGTAGAAGGTGAGGAGTTTTCTCTCAGGGACCTTCTCTTAACTGGAGAGTGGAGTCAATTTAAATTCTGGTTTTGAATTAAAAATATTTCTTCTGGTAACCTGGTTGCTAATCAAAGCTAGAGAACCCAAACTATTAAGATTTTATTTGATTCTTTTCTATTAATTGGTTGTAAATAATTCTGTTGACACAAACTTACTTTTAGTTACTAATCAATATAAAATAATGGGTCAGTGGAAAGCTGAACGAGTAATTTGGAACAACTGGAAGTGGTTTGAACTGATAAGAGGGATAGCTAAGCAAATAGACACTATTGCTTTTATATATATATATATATATATAATGTGAGTATCTGAAAGTACAAATATAAAAAGAGAATAAGAGTTATGCACATGTGCACACATAAATGCATGTGTTTGGAGAAAGAAAAGAGAATTAAAGAAAAGTAGAGAAAAAAAGGGGAGTGAGAAAGAAAAAGAAAATGTTTTAAAAGAGAGAAACAGAGGGAGAAAGAAAATCGAAAGTAATGTATAGAGAAAGAAAAATAAAAATAAAAGAAAAAGTGAGAAAAAGTGAATAAAGAAAAAGATTAAATAAAAGGTAAGTAAACATCTAGATAGCAGCAGGATGGAAAGGAAGATGGTGTATTTCACATGAGGAACCAATAAAAATTGATTCTGAAGTACATTGTACAAAAGACATTGGTAGTTGCATTTGGTTTCTAACATTTCAAATGCTTTACTTAATGTATATTATTGTCTTTTTCTTTACTATTAAAAAAAATCCAGTATATGTCCAATAATTTAGTGATCTTTGTTATGAAATAATAATATTCTTACTTCCACTGGTACCATTTGCATTAAAGTGAATAAAAGACATTTAAACAATCAGTGTATAAATGTAATAGAAAGGTCAATGTATTATTGGGCATTTGCAATGACACACATGTTCAACATAATGGTAATATTAGCCGTTTCCTTATAAGGAAACATTCAGCATTCATTGACTGAGCAGCCAGTGCTACTTTTCATTGAAATTTATAAAATCTTTCTCTGAAAACAATTTCTGTTTAGTCTGTTGCATTTATTTACACAAATGCCCTTTGGAAAGTCATGAATACATCCCTTCAAGATAAGCAAGCAGTGAACCAGATAGGTCTCTGTTATGATGCAAGACAGAATATATCACAATCTCCCCTGAACCATCAGAGTTGAAATCACTCAATATTACATCCATCAAAAAAGTTGAGGATTTGAATCTCACATTATTATGTGAGATTCTCAAAAAGACTTCAGCATCCTCAAAGCTCTTGCATGTGATGTATGTAGCAAACTTCACAAGATTTTGCCCTCAAACCTTCCATCCTCTTTAAAAGACCAAACCTTTCAAACATTAACTGAACCAGTCCTACTGTATGGATCAGAAACTTGGACATTATCTGCTCGTCTTGAAAGATAGCTGGATGGAACATATACAAATCTACTAACAAAAACCAGGAATAATTGGAGATCCCATGCAACACTTAACACAATTCATGGAGAACTAAAACCAATCTCTCTTAGGCTCAAACAAAAACGATTACAGTTTGCCGGCTGCTGCCACTGAGCAGACAGGGAAATCATCTAATCCTTACTCCTGTGGCATCCTTCTGGAAGTGTCTTCTCATGAAAATTGGCTTTCCCAGACACTATAACTCAAGACATAGGGTCAGACATTGGAGATCTGGGGACAGCAATGAAGGACCGAACAGTGTGGAAAAGTATTGTTAATGGAGTATTGACCAATTATAGGGAGGTTGAATGATGATGATGATGGATTAAACAGTAGGGTAAGGAGAACTCTCTAGCCTTGGATGACAACCAGTCTAAGAGAACTACGGTGAATTCAAAAGTTGTGGAGAAGCAAATGGGGAAAACACTCTTTTCTTCTTCCCTTCTATTATGCTGCATGTTGTGCATTTATTTATCTATTTTAAAATAATAACACATTGAAATTATCTAGCCCAGATCATGTGAAGATGCCAAATGGTTGAAACCAAGGTAGTGTGATCAGTTGATCTCCTAATTTTTTAAAATTTACAAGCTCTGTATATTAAATTTTTATTTTTATTTGCATTATATGTGTTCAGAACTTTTTAATACTACTGTTTTCTGGTCTAATACAACTTTGGCCAATAACGTCTTTATATATATATATATGAATTGCTAGTTGCCTACTTGTCACCTAGCAGGCCATGGCAAATGAGGTGGATCCTCCATACAAATCCCAAAAAACTGTATGGTACCCACATGATTATTTAAATTTATTCATAGCTTGTGCAACACAATGTGAACTCTCAGTATTTATTAGACAGCCTTGTACCAATGACAAGAGCCAGTCAAAATAATTGGAGACTAACTTTTCTACTTATGATTTGAGTCATTAATCCCTGAATCATATTATGATTAAATATATATATATATATATAGCTATATAGATGAAGAGTACTCAGTATCTGAAATAGAGCATGTCAAGAGTGTAAATATAGGAATCAATACTGCATGCTGATTGCTATATCCATAGTTTATATATATATATATATATATATATATATATATATAAGGCACATGGCCGAGTGGTTAGAATGTTCACTTTTTAAGCATGAGACCTGAGTTCAAATCTCACCATGGTTGATTTGATAGGAAGGAGACTTCCTGATATTATCAGACTGAAGGGGATTGATCCCAACATGTGGCACCTTTGAAAAGTGTTTGAAAACCAAACCATGTGTTGACCCAAGCCTTGTGAGTGAAATTGGGTAGATGGAACACATGGGGACCGTCGATAGCTGTGCTAACACAAAGTCACAAGTCATCATGACCGAGGGTTTGAGTGTGCTGGCATTGTTCAGATTGTTGGTCATGCTACGTAACACACTCTCTCCTAGTAACTGTAACTACGGTCTGCTCAGTATAGTTGCAGTATAAACCACAGGTTGGCTCTGTGGATGTTGAACAAACACAAATATGCCTGAGTGAGTCGAATACGAGTGGCCAGCTATTATTTATATATATATATATATATATATATATATATATAATATTCTCCTTAAATTATTTCACCCCAAACAGCAAGGCCACTAAGGTGCAAGGAGTAAAGGCAGTGAGAAAAATAAAATTACAAGAATAAAGAAAACAGAAGATAATGATTGACATTGCATTTAAATTTTTGAAGATCAAAGTTGACTGGAAAGTGTGAAACTGGAAGAGTGAAGTATGAGAGAAGAAACTATTAACATAGAACTAATGGTTACATCTAGCCATTTCAACTGTAAAATGATGAGACCTTGCTGCAAATCTAGTACTGTGCTTAAATTCAATAAGTCTAGGTACCATAGAGGAAAGTCCATCAGTACAATTACCATGAAAGTATTTATAGAAAAGCCAGAGGAAAACAACATTATGGCATTGAGAAAGTGACTGAAGCCAAGATGCTAGGTCATGACCAATAACATTGCAGATTCTACTTTGGATTTTATCAAGAATCTCTAAATATATAACAGGAGCACCAGACCAGATGTAGCAGCAATATTCAAAGTATGAATGAATGGTAGACTTTTAAATATGTTAGATAAATTCTATTGAGAATAATTGTCTGGCACAACACAGGAAACCAACTTTCCTAGCAGCAGACCTAGGAATTTATTCAATATAATCTTTCCACTTCACGTCAATGGAAAACATTTGGCTGAGATGGCACAGAGAGATACTCTCCTAAAGGTTAACATCTCGGATATAATCTTCTTCCTCAAAGCACTTAACCCAATACATTTCCATAGATCATGTCGATCAAATATGAATAGCTAAAAGTTCATACTAAACTGACTCACAAATATCAATATCTGTCTGTATTTCTGAGATGAGGTATTGTAATTATTTACATTATTCGAACTTTTGTCCTCATCTTTATTGCCATATTCACGTGTCGGCCATTGTACATTATAAGGAATCGGCACATATGCTAGGCCACAAAACTCTAAACCAGTCAAGCATAGAAATGAATACAATATGGGGACTAGTAATATGAAGTGCTAGAGATGAGCAATAATAACAACAAAAATTGCAATATGAGCAATATAGTTACTGAGGCATTAAGTTTATAAATCCCCAAAATTCATACACTGATGTCCTCAAGTATACATGGCTCAGTGGATAAAAGTATTGGTTGGATCAAGTAACTTGAAGCAAAGAGTTGTGAGTTCAATACCTGAACAAAAACTTGGAGAGACATCTGGAAGAGGCATAGCACATGGAACTAGCACAATCTACCCCCGGATGAGATAAAGGATTCAGTTCAAAATTCCAATCACCTGAAGAAGTCAGGAGTGTATAATGGTGAAAACATGATGAATATGACAATAAAGATGAGGACAACATTCCAAACAATAAGAAATGTCAGTCTCTGAACTTATTTACCCACACTCATATTTAAAATTTGGTTAATGATCACAGATCTGTTTTTCTTGAAGCATTTCTACTTCTATACCAGAATAGATATATAGATATTTTGTGAAAGAATTTTACATTAAATGCATTTGGTTTCTTGTTTGTTTTCAAGATCAAGGACATTAATCTGTATTAAGTTATATACTCCTGAGATCAGTTTAAAGTGATATTTTCTTTTTTTCCATATATCCAAACTTTAATCTCATTGAATTACAGAGTGCGATGGGTAAATTGTCACAATTTTATATTTTTAATTTCACACGTGTGTTGTTTGTTTTTGATTTTGTCAATGGCACAGTATAGTAGGGTCAGTTGGGCACCATCTGTGAGAAAAAGAGCACCATGATGTAATTCACTCTGCCAGAAATTTGGGAATAGTATACTGTAAGGATTGGCATTCACACTGGAAGTTTCAATACAAACATTTCCGAGTGTTTGGGTGTCAATCTGAGTACAGTGCAGAGGATTTGGAAAGAATTGGATGATACAGTGGGCAGTGGACAAATATTTGTATGCATACAAATTTTTAATATATTGTATTTCCGACTAATGAATAAACATACTTTTCATATAATTAACTGTGGATGCATAATAACTAAATATGCATAAAAAATGGAAAAAAATTGATTTGTGAGAAATAAATCCCACTTATCCATTTTAATGGGTGAAAAAAGTATTTGTACAATGCAAATTTCATATTTTAAAACTTTTAAATTGCTTTAATACTCAATACTTATTCAAGTGGAATATTCTAGAATGTTCAAATAATGTTAACAGTAGTTATTTTTAGCCCCAAAATACAAATAGAACATTCTGTAATTGATATTTGTGCAAGAAGGTTTTCATCATGACTGGAGGTAAAGAATTAACAAATTCACAAAAAGAACTGATTGTTAAGCTCTGGAAAGAAGGTAAAAGTTACAGGAAAATCTCAGACAACCCAAATATTCCATTTACTACTATTAGTTCATTCATTGCAAGGTATAAAAAAATTTAAAACTGTTGAAAACCAAAGAAGAACTGGTGCTTCACGGAAGATTTCTTCAAGATCTTCGAAGGAATTAATGTGTCAAATTAAACAAAATCCAATGGTTACTTGTCAAGAGTTGCAGGATTATTAGTTTTCATCAGGAATCTGTGTCACTAAATGGACAATAAGCAATGAAATTCATAGGAACAATCTAAAGTTACGCTCCCTTTGGAAAACTCCACTGCTATTGAAAAGACACAGAGATGCCAGGTTGAAATTTGTTCATGAATATAAGGATAAGGAAAAATCATATTGGGAAAGAGCATTATGGACAGATGAAACTAAAATTGTATGGAGGAAAGATGGCAATGCCTTCAAACAAAAGAACACAATTCCAATGGTGAAATTTGGTGGTGGCAGCATCATGGTTTGGGATGTTTTTCTGCAAAAGGCACTGGCAACATATCAGTAATAAATGGTAGAATGAATGTTGCAGCATATCAAAATATCTTGGAAGAAAATTTAATGATTTTGGTTGAAAATCTTGAACTTCCTACTGATTGGATCTTCCAGCAAGATAATGACCCTAGGCACACTGCAAAATCTACAAAGAAATAGCTTGCTAAAAATAATGTAAATATCCTGAAATGGTGAAGTTAGTCTCCAGATTTAAACCCAATTGAGAATCTGTGGCGATATTTGAAAATTCAAATCCAATCAAGAGCTCCAACAAACATCCCAGATCTGAAGACCATATCCAAAGAAAAATGGAACAAAATACCAACTAAAATTTGCAAATCATCCCTTAAGAACTACAAGAAGTTCATTACTGTAGAAGTGAATAATGGCTATTCTACAAAATATTAAATGAAGATTATGTATTCTTTTTTGTATTGTATTTTTTCATACATTAGAATGGATAAATGGGATTTATTTCTATCAAATCAATTTTTTTTTTCTATGTATATTTAGTTATTATGCATCTGTATACAGTTACTTATATGAAAAGTATGTTTATTCATTAGTTGGAAATACAATATATTAAAAATTTGTATGTGTATGAATATTTGCCCCCCTCCCACATCTTTCCAAATCCTCTGCACTGTCCTCAGAGTGACACCCAAACACTCTGAAATGTTTGTATATGAAGGTTTTCTGCACATATGTATAAATTACTATCTATATCTTGAGAAAAGTTAATTCTTTTCACCAAGATATTTTTCAACAATTCAGTCAGAGGAGAAAATTCTGCCAAATATAAGCCTTGTATCCATTATTCACATTAATGGATGAATTAAAGGAGGAAACGGTGATGAGGAATATAAACCCTAAAATATGAGGTTAAAGTGATTGAGAGTATCAAGCTAAGATTAGTTTTTTCATATCCCTACAATGGATGAAAAACTTCTATTGTGTAACATACATACATACATACATACACTACAGTGGCATATCAATGACTGGTATTCTCCAGGAGTAAGATCTGTAAGTTTTTTTTCTGCTCTCAGTGTTAAATAATATGATTATTATGAGTAGAGCTATATACACTACCTTTGTTGTAAACACTGCTGCTGTAATTATGGCAAGTGAGAGAACTAGTAGGAGTGAAAGTACAACCATTAACTGTTAACACCATATACAACTATAGCATATATATATATATATATATATAATATGAGAGAGAGAGATACATATGGTAGTGGATCAGTATGCTAGATTGATATAATTATTAGTTGAATTTTGATCTAAAATTTTCACTTTATAATATTTAATACACAAGACATATTGAGTTAGGTGCAATAACAAAGGAAATAAGTGCTATGTACTTACTGATTTGCACCCTCCACACACACACACACACACACACACACATATCTATATTTAAGAAAGAAATGTATTTTTTACCCAACATTATTTCCTACTACTCCAAATGTTATTATTTTGTGGATGCCCATGTTTGAGTAGATGCCCTGTTTTTTAAAAAGTGTGAATTACATTTACTGACCTGTGCACTCAAAAAAATTTAATAATAAAGCATGCAAGATTGGTGAATGCCTTCTCCTCAAAATGACAAACTGTATATATATATATATATATATAATGTGTGTGTGTTCATGTATAGTAATAATAATATTAGCCTTTCCTTATAAGGAAACAATTGTTATTCATTGGATGGTCTTTGCTAAGACCTACAGACTTCATTCACTCAAAGCCACTTTAACCATGATCTAAGAAAGCATTTCTATATAACTGACAGTTTAAATATATCTGACTGAGTTTGGTGCAAATGTATGCCATCCCTATGAAAGCCTACATCTAAAGAAGCTATTTAAGAACATGAGAGTTTAGGTTCATTTTTTAGTTTTACCTATAATTCTTATATCTATATAAATACATGAATATATATCTTTATTTGTGAAGCGATATATATATATATATATATATATATTGACCTGAAGCATTTCTTACAATCTGACCAGCTGACCAAACATCAGAATTTTTATGGGCTTATAGACCACATTGAGAACTTTCCAGTATTAACTCCTACTTATATTTTAATATTTCCATGTCATCTCTTATTTACCAAATGCCTATAAATATTAACATTACATCCAGAATTACTGTCCATAATACTTACACACATCTTTTATTCATAATCAGTAATTAGATAATGATTTTCTTTATGTTCTTATTATCCAACCTTTTGTTAATCTTTTTATAACTATTGATTCAACTCATTTATTAAAGCCAACAAGGAAAGAAAAAAAAATCTTATGTAATGCAATACCAAAAGAATGCTAATTTTCTTTCAACTTGACATCTTTATCATTTGGTTTTTGGTTTTTCATCTCCTCAATTAGTCTTCTCTGTGATAAATTACTGTTTGATCATTTCTCTGTTTGCTTTGTGTTTCAATCTATACATTTTTTTTGTTGCAATTATATACTTTATAAATGCTTATTCACTGTCATGGACTTTGAAAGAATAGGAGAGAGAAAGGTGCTGTCATAATGAAGAAACTTTGTGAAATGGTTTATGATGGAAAAAAAATACTTATTGCCCTTAGCTCATCGTATTCTGATGAAATGACTTATAGGATAAAATAAATATAGACAATAGGAAAATCCTTATTGCCTATATATAGCTTATGATAAGAAATAAATACACATTGTGTACAGCTCATTCTGATGAGATGACAGGATGGAAAGTAAATACTCTCTGAATGAGAAAAGAAAATCCAAAATTCAAACTAGAGGTCTTCCTCTTCAAAATTATCCCTCTTGAGTCTAAAGCACTCTCCCATCATTCTCCACCACATCTCCATGTACACCTGGAAGAATTCTCCCCTCAGGATTCTTTGTAGCTCTGTTTTCACAGACCTCTTGATGACTTCCACATCCAGAAAACGATGACCATTGCTATGCTGGAGCAAACTCCCTACTCACACAACCTGTCTCCCTATGATTTTTAACTTTCTCTTAAATTCTAGAGGGTCATCAAGGGGACCTTGTTTACTAGACATGGAAGCCATCAAGGGAGTTGTTATGATACCACTGCAAAGAATCCTTCCAAGAGTGCAAGGAGGTGTGGCAGAGAAGGATGGGAAAAGGCGTTAGACTTGAGGGGGATAATTTTGAAGGGAAAAACTTATGTTTGGATTTGAAATTGATCTTTTGTGACTTCAGTTCTGCTTTTTTATTTTTGACATACCTTCTGTGTGTGTGTGTGTGTGTCTCTCTCTCTCGCTCTCTCTCTCTCTCTCTCTATATATATATATATATATATATATAGGGTGAAATGAATAAATTGGTATCTAAATTATGCAAAAATGAAAATAAAACTGACATCTCATTTTAACAGATATATTTACTTTATTTAATGAAATCACCATTGGCTTTAACCATGGCCTCCAGACGACTTCGGAATCTCCTGCAACTCTTCTGGACAGTCTCTTGTTATAATTGATGAATGCTGCCATAATCATTGCCTTCAGTTCATCTTTGGTGTTACAAGGAGTTTTGTTGGTCTCTCACTCAACTGTGCTTCACACGTATTAATCAAAGTTTCAGTCTGCAGTCTGAAGAGTTAGATGGCTAGATGTAGAAATTGTCTGACAGCCATGACTAGGTTCTCCTGCTTGTGTGGCATGGTGCAGAATCCTGTTGTCAGATATAGGATCTTTCAGCAGACAAGATTTTTGATGTAGGCCTCTAACAAATTCATGAGTTCTTATCAGAATGATCAGAGTAAATTTGATGAGTTGTCACCATTAGATTCATCTAACTCTTTCTAAATCCTCTGCACTGTGCCCAGATTAACACCCAGACACTTTGAAATGTTTGTATTGGAGTTTCCAGTGTGAATACCAAACACTACAGCATTCTGTTTCCAAATTTCTGGCAGAATGAATTGTGTCATGGTGTTTTTCTCACAGATGGTGCCCAACTGACCCTACTATACTGTGCAGTTGACAAAATCAAAAACAAGCAACACACGTGTGTGATATTAAAAATATAAAATGGCGACAATTTACCCATCAAACCTTGACTTACATATGAATCAATCTCTTGTTACCTAGCTATGGACATCTATCTGAAACAAAATCATTGTTACCCTCAAAAAATTATTAAGTATGTATTCAGTCACAAAATAGAATTATTCTTACAATCCAAAGATATGTTTAATCTTTAAATAACACAAAAGGTTGATAAGTCTTAAACAACAAATCAAAGCACTGAAAATGATTTTATTAAAAAGTTTACATTGAAAATTAAGAGAAATGGGATTATTAATAGTCAGGAATTTGTCAACATTGGCAGCCTCTTGCATTCGAATTATCATCCTCTCTCCTCGTTTCCTTTCTTCCCTCTGTTGTCAGTGAGGGAGATGGCTGTGAAGGCCCAGCCTACTCCTGAAGAGTTGTGAGCATGGGTGGTGGATGCAGCTATGTGAATCAGGCTCTTGTGACAGCAGGTTGCATATCCTCTTCATGTTGATAGTTGGACTAGAAAGTCTCAGTTCTCTCTTGGATGGTCCTACAACAGGAAGGCTGATTTGATGCAACAGTTTCCAAGGTCTCAGGGTCGATGTTAATGCTAGTCAGGAATTAACATAAGCAGAAAAAGTTATTTGGTGATTAATGCAGATAGAATTGTACTGGAAATCAGGAAGAAAAAGTATTTTTAATGGTTGGGAATTGATGCAACACTTATTGTTAGAAGAAGGACAACCCTTTTCCCACTGACACAACATTGAAAGTTTGTTGCTACTTTCATGGTAAATGTTATAATAAGCTCCATTATTTAGTTCCACCAGCTCAGAACTTTACAGCTAAGATCCACCTTGCTATATCTACAAGACTGAATCATCTTCACTTCCTACATGTTCTTTAGTTAGTTATTTGTTCCTATCTGCAAGAACTGCCACTTCTACATGGATGCTCCATAAAACACTGCAAACTTAACCTCTTGAATTCTAGGGTCAATAATTATCTATCTTTTATACTTTGTAGAACAGACTCCTGAGATGATGCTTTCTCAAACACTAAAATCTTAACTTCTTTTATTCTAGTGCCAATCATTATTTTCCATATGGTCATATTTTCACTTCCTACTTTATCCACTTAAGTTATTATCACACAGCTCATTCAATAACACTGTAACTTGAGTGGCTTTTGGACCTTGTATTGAGTGAATTTTAGTAATAGAAAATCACACACACACACACACACACATATATATATATACTGTATATTCATTGCTTATGATTTTACTATAAATTTAAATTGAAAATAATTAAGTATTGTCAGTGGCCAGGAATTGATGCAAGTCATAGGATTAGAAATTGCTATTATATGTATGACTGTTGATACAAATCTGTAGATCAATTTTAAAAATTGTATTAAATTGATCTATTTGAGAATTGGGTCCATTAGATCTAAAGTCTTTAAATGCTTTGATTGGTTCCAAGATATTTTATTCTTTGTATTTTGGTTCGTGAATAACAGTAGAAGAAAAGAGCAGGAATATAGATTCAGAAAAGATAATAAAATGATCTCAGCTCTCTTCCAATAATGAATACCTAATATTCTTAGTGTTACAGATTTCCGTCTGTAAATAAAAACACTGCCAATCCCAAACTGTATACTCTATTTTAACATCATTAGCTGAAACTATATTTCAGTCACATATGTTTATTTCTGTCATGTGCATCCATTGAAGTACATTGATAGATTTCTATAATTGGTGTAGACATTAGGTTACTAGCTTCTGTCAATGTTTATTCTTGATATAATGAATGTATTTTTGGTTCTTTGATAGTAGAAAATGGAAAGTAGCTTTTGCTAAAGTCTGTTTGTGGACATGAATACCAAATATACAACCAGAGAGTGTTGATGATGTTAGTTTCAAAATGATTAGTGAAATAGTGAATAAGTATTTTTTTATCTGAAGTGCTGGGACTATACTCCAAAGTAGGCAAATTTTACTAGATGTTTATTATTTGAGAATTATTAGTACTATATATATATATATATATATATATATAGGTCAAAAGTTTGAAACCAGACACAATTTCAAGAATTGCTTAAAAAGTGAAGGTCTTGTGCCTTTTGCAAACTAATTTACTAGCTCACTCCAGGAGAAAGAAAAACTTTCTCTGCCTGAAGAGTTTTATCCTATATTCAATAATAATAACAAAATTAGCCGATTACTGCATACAATTTCGTTAAAATTTTAGCTGTGTTTGACTAATGTACCTTGCTGGCTAATGATAAGCTTAGGGTTAGTTAACTCTAAATGTTACATAACCCCCTCTCTAAAAAATAGAATACCATGTACTAATCAATTATACTGAGGATACCATGGACCAAACATGTGAGCAACAATGAGGTTTCAGAGAAAATGGAAACAAAAAGGAAACTCATACTTAATATAAAAAAAAAGGCAGTTGAAATTCCTGTGGTACGTAATTAGTTATAAGGACTTTGAAAACTTGATACTCATGGGACAGATTGAGAGAAAGAGTGAAGAAACACGTAACATACTTGATGGGCTTGAGTAAATGGATGGAAGAACAGGGTTTTGGAGAAATAACAAAAAGACAAAACTTATTAAGAGCCACAAGGGACAAGAAGATGTGGAGGGCCATGATCGCCTACGTCCTGAAGGGACCTGACATGACAGATTAAAGGAAAGAGGGAGTATCATACCTGATGAGCTTGATCAAATGGATGGCAGAACAGGGTTTGGGAGAAATAACAAAAAGACAAAACTTATTAAGAGCTACAAGGTACAGGTGGCAGTGGAGGGCCATGATTGTTTTGAAAGGACATGGTACTTAAAATAAGCAAATTTCAGAATCCTAGCTTAATAGGAGTTAGTTAAACCAAAGAATGTATAAAAATAACTATTAAATCCAGAGGGTAATCTTAAATTTTTGATCTCTTTTGTGTGTGTGGGGGGGGGGCAGATATGTATTTTTAATTTATTGCTTAAATGTTGTTTTTAATAGATACAAATATTTGAGTAGATGCTCTCTTTTTTATGTATTTATTAAACAGTATATTTATTTATTTATTTCCATCTACTGGCCTGAATATTCAAGGAATCTTGTTAGAAAAATATGCACCCTCTGGCAGGATTTAAACCTACACTGGATTAATAAAAGAAAAATCCATTTCTAAAAACTGTCTTTGTTTACGTTAGGATAAAAAACTGAGCAGATATGTATATTTCAAGGATCAGGAAAAAATAAGTGTCCTAAAGCACTGTTCAAGCTTTGCTTGACCAGGTGATTTTTTTATGGCCATGGTCAAGGCATGTCAGATCTAATGACGGTTCTTCCAAGAGGGAAAAGGTTCAAATCTGTGACTATGTGATTTGAAAAGAATTTTTGTGTTATCAAGTAGAATTTTCCTTAAAGGTTCTTGTAAATTATGAATTAATAAATGTTTATTAATCACACTCTGCTTTGAGAGGTGACATGTAAGATGTCTTCTTAAGGTGGTAGTTGCAAGTCTGATATAGGTAACTGATTTTTGACAAGTAAAAGTTTTATACTATGCATTGAAATCAGTACACTATCTTGGTCACCATTAGTTTAGATTTGGTGGGGTTATTTTGGTGACAACAAGGTTTGTGGTCTTCCATTTTCTATAATATGAACTTCATGTGTTTTTCAGGAGTTACTGCAGAAATATGGAGTTTAATGATTTTCCTTACAGCAAATTTATCCTGCTTATAATTATTGTGCATCTGGTTGCAGTAAAATATGCTGATGTATTGTGGTGTTGTATTTTTGTTGCTGGCATTGTGAATTTTTTTTAAGAGTAATTTTATTTATCAATGATGTAGTTGGGAAAATTATATAAACCAGGTTTTCTTCTCTGACCTATCATAGCCCAAATACCTTCACCAGTACACCAACTATCAAAAGCCTTCAACCATACACAACCAACAACTATAGCATAGCATCAACTCATGACTTCCTCCACATCTTGAAAGCAACAAATCTAATAGGAGATAATATGGCCTTACTGGACATCAAAAATCTCTTAATAAACATCCCAGTTGAAGGAACAATCAATATAATTAGCGACTGTGTCTACAAGCACCCGACAATAGCTGCCTAAATATCTGACCTGCTATTCTCCAAAAACTACTCTTCACTTGTATCATGAAAGCTCTATTCTATGACCATAATGGCAACACATATATCCAAACTAACAGTGTTAGTATGGGAAACCCTTTAGGTCCTACTGACTTTTATATGTCCTACATTGAAAACAAAGTATTTAAAACAACCAATAAACACTAAAATTCACCTATGAACCCATGGTACGTAACAAGATCCCATTCCTCAATGTTGAAATAGAGCTAAAATTCAGTGAATTTACCACATGCACATAAGAATCCTGCTAGTAGGAACTCTTGCCTTCTAAACTATGATAGCCAATGCCTGAAAAGATATAAAATAGCAGTGATAATAAACTTTGTAAATATAGCATACCAAAATTCCTCTTCCCCAAAAAAAGTTTTAAGCAAACTGAAACACATTAAACAAACACTAGTAAACAATAATTTTCCCAACTACATCAAAGATCAATCAATTACCTTATATTGGACACATAACTACCTCCTTAAGTAGATGTCTTAATTGTTACCTCTTGAAACAGAGTGTTTATAATAAACATTTATTAACTCATAATTTAAAATAATCTTTCAGGAAAATTCTAGTCAATAACACAAAAATTCTTTTCACATAGTCACAGACAACTTACCATTAGGGAAGCATTGATGATTAAATACTGTTCCCCTGCTATCAATCTTATACAGTGGAGATGGCATGTTAAAGGTTTTCTAAAAATAGAAGTGATGCTCAGATCAACCAGTTGCACACAGCATATGACCACCAGAAAAAGCATACACCCCCACCCCTGCACATACTCCACACAGCTAAACTACTATGTAGAAGTTAACACATGAAAATTCACGATTCAAAAACAACATCCTTGATAGTGGCTATAGAACTAGCTCAAAGCACTTGAAACAATAATAACTATGACCAATTCCTATATCCCTTAACCCCTGAAAAATGGAAAAATGTTAGAATAACTCAATAAAAGATTAATTAAATCTTCTTTTTTGGGTGTTTACAATGATAGATACTTGAAAGAAAGGTTGTCATCCAAATACACATTAATTAAACATATATATACACACACACACACACACACACACATGTATGTTATAAATATAAAAGTGGACACTGAGGTCACCACCAAGTGCCAACAATCTGTTTCATGCTTGAATGCAATATTCAGGTCATGCGTGTTGTTTTTGTCTCAACTATTTATATATGCTGGTCAGTAGTGCATTATTGGTAGCAAAGCCTATTGTATGATCCTAATTGCTATTGCATAGGCAGTAATGGATATGTTTCAAATTATTCCAGAGACTGTTGTGTGGGAATAATTGATCCAAATGCAATTATAATTATATTTTATAGCATTATTTGTTAACTTTTTATTTGTTATTTATTATTGATTACTTAATTATTTGTTGTTGATTATTATTAAATTATAAATAAAGTTTCCTTTGATTGGTTGGCAAGTTACATTAAAACTGCACAACCAGTTTTTGAGATATTCAAAATGGCTGGATACATTCTGGACAGACATCATACTAATTTCATCAAAAGTCTGTTTGCTTAAATTGCATTCTGATACTGTTGAGATTTCTTTTATAGATTTAATGAAATTACATAAATATGCAGATAGTTTTTAGAGTGAACTTGTTCTGAATTCATAATTATTATATAAATATGCAGACAATAAGTTTGTATATCATCTTGAGAATGTATACTTTTCTAAGATAAAGTTGCCATAATGTCTTCTATTATTCAGAATACAACTACTTGAAAAATCTTTGTTTTTCATTGCATATAGGTTTAGTGTGCAAGTGTAATTACATAAGTGTAGCACTGATTTCCTGGCAATTAATTATCCAGTACCTTTTTTAATTGAGACAAAATTACCAACAAGCATTTGAAATTTACTCAGTTGGTAGACTAATTCACTGGGCATCCATTAGTAGCATTGTGTATGGAATGACTTTAATAGAAGTTAATAACAGTTTAGAAGTTTATAATTAGTATCAGAAGAGTATTTTTTTTTTTTAAACTTTTCACCCCAAGCAAGGTGGGAGTGCTACTAGCATGCAAGGGGTTACAGAGAGTGAGAGCAAGAGTAAAGAGGCGTGAAAGAGGAAAGGATGAAGAGAAGGATGGGGAATAGATCAAGGCATCTGGAGATGTCAATTGACATTGCATTTGAATAGTTGGAGATTATAGCTATCAGGGAAGCAAGTAAGAGGAAGGGAGTTCCCCAGATGGGAAGTGCATGGCATGAACCATTTGGAGTAGAAGAGATGGCTACATTTAACTGTTTTGACAGTGAAAGATTGAGACTGAGATGCCAACTTAATGGCACGTTTAAATTCATGCAGTTTGGGAACTAGAGAAAATAGCTTGTCGAAGAAGCTACTGTGAAAATATTTATAGAAAACACAGAGAGAGGTGACGGCACATCTGTGAGAGAGTGACTGTAAACAAGATGCCAGATCAGGGCCAACAACATTGCATATCTGTATCTGAATTTTGTCAAGGACCCTAAGACAAACAGTGAGAACTCCAGTCCATATATGACAGCAATATTCTATGCAAGGGCGAATGGCTGATTTATAGATTTGAAGGATGGACTCGGGCAAGAAAATATTTTCTGGCGCGACACAGAGAACCAACTTTCCTTGCAGTAGATGAAGCTATTGATTCAATGTAATTGTTCCATCTCAGGTCAGCGGACAGTGTGAGACCAAGCATTCACAAACAAGTGTTCTCATGGAGTTGAGTATCAGGTATTCTAATGGGAGGCAGGGAAGGTTCTTTGTGGTGGGTAATAGAGAGCAGTTTTTTGGGGGTTTTTTTTGCGGGGACATTAAAGTTAATCAGCTATTTCTTGCCCCAGTCAAAAAACTGATTGAAGGTCCTTTTTGAGACCAATGGCCAGGTTAGTTTTGTCAGAGAAACTAGATTTGCTATTTAGGCAGGAGTAAATAGTGGTATCGTCTGCATAGATTCCGAACTGGGAAATGGTGACATCGGGAAGATCATTAATGAAGATAAGGAACAGGGTAGTACCCAGGAGAGTCTTGGGGAACACCTGTATTTGTGAGAAAGGAAGTGGAGGAGAATCCGTTAAGGATGACCTTCATTACATGGTTTGACAGGAATGAAACCAATTGGGTATGAAGCTAATAACTTCATATCACCAAAACCTACTTGCTACAGAAACCACAGCAATGGTACATGGTATGTTGTGAGCTGTAGCCCCATACTCAGTGGTGGTATCCTACTGGTTCACACAAACTGATTCTTAAATAAAAGCTTAGTGAAATAGTTGTTGGAAAATAATCTTACATATTAATAGCCGAAGGTCTTGATAAAATGTTAATTATGCTATGCTTTAAATGGAAATATGGTGAGAACAGAATTTCAATCTGGAAATATCTTAATAAATCAATGCTTTTTCTCTTAAATTATCAAAATGGTTTAATTCTTTTTGATATGAAGTGATTTGTTTCCATTCTAAATACTATCAGAAAATGATTTCAGCAAACAGACTTTTGATGAAATTAGTATAATGTCTGTCCAGAATGTATCCAGCCATTTTGAATATGTCAAAAACTGGATGTACAGCTTTGATGTAATTAGTGAACCATTCTATAAGTAGAATAGATTCCTAAAGATTACCTGCCTTTATAGAACCAGTTCCCCGAAATTAGGGATTTCATTATTGCCTATACTCCTTAGTGGAGTCTTATGGCACTTGAGTGAGTTAGCATATATACAATTTCAAAAGTAACTTCTATTTCTTGAGGGTTTCTCTGTTTAAATACTGATGATTCTGAAAGGGTTACATAGATTTAATCCTTATTATTCATCCCTGTCAATGTCAACACTAGATATCAATACTTTTATATAGTTACTGCATGTGAAAATAGCATTGTTATACAAGATTGGTTCCATTCAAAGGGATAGAATGTAGAGAGGAGATTCATGTTTTTATCAAAGACATTGGTGCAAAGGGAATATAAATAATTTAATGAATCTATAAAGATGGAAAGTTGATTTAATCAAATTTAATCAAAATTGTTTAATGTATAAAAATGGAAATTTCATTTAATCAAATTTAATACAAATATTTTAATTTAATGAATGCATAAACATGGAAATTTGATTGAAGCTCCCATAGCTCAATCCTATAAGAATTCTGTAATTTAATTCTGTAAATACTGCCAGTAGAAGAACAGAAAGCTTATGCCATTCCATAATATGGTTTAATGCGTAAAAATACTGTAACTAACAAGAGAAAATTCTGCATCATTGGAACCAGATTAAATGGTTAGTTTAAATTGTATTCCTATAATACATGTAAAAATAACACAACACTGCATTTAAATTTTTCGTGCACATGAACTCTCTCTCTCTCTCTCTCTCTCTCTCACACACACACATATATACAGGGTGCGATGGATAAATTGACGTCTAAATTACTCAAAAATGAAAATAACACTGACATCTCATTTTAACAGATATATTTACCAAAATTATACAAAAATATGAAATACTAAAGAGTAAATTTATTCAATAAAATCATTATTAGCTTCAAGCACAGCCTCCACATGACTTAGAAATCTCCTGCAACTCTTCTGGACAGTTTAATTTGGTGAATGCTGCCATAATCATTGCTTTCAGTTCATCTTTGATGTTACAAAGAGTTTTGTTGGTCTCTTGCTCAACTGCACCCACACATAATAATCAAGGGAGTTGCAGTCTGGGGAGTTAGGTGGCCAGATGTAAGAGGTGATGTAGTCACAGAAATTGTCTAATCACTGTGACTGTGTTCTCCTGCTTATACGGCATGGTGCAGAGTCCTTTTCTCAGGCATAGGGCTTTCCAGCAGCCACCCTCTTGACCCAGGGCAGCACTGCCTCTTCAAGGTGATGTAGGCCTCAATGTTAAGTGTTAGGTCCTGTGGGAAGATGAATGGAGGCATAACATCATCATCACTAGTGATCACTTTCGTAATCACCATTAGACACATCCAACTCTTTCTGAATCCTCTGCACTGTCCTCAGATTGACACCCAAACACTTTGAAATGTTCGTATTGGAGCTTCCAGTGTGAATACCAAGCAGTACAGCATTCCATTTCCAAATTTCTGGCTGAGTGAAATGTGTCATGGTGTTTTGTTTTTTTTCACAGACTGCCCAACTGACACCACTATACTGTGCAGTTGACAAAAACAACATGCATGCATGAAATTAAAAATATAAAATGGTGACAATTTACTCATTGCACCCTATATATATATATATATATATATATATATATTAAAGAAAATCAAAAACAGTTGGTGAAATCAATGGGCAACTTGCCAAAACCTAAAACTCTTATCCTGATACAGTCTTGAACAAAAATGACAATACAGAAAAGAGAAAGTGAAAAAAGTGCCAAAAGCAAACTTACCTACTCAGTAAAGTGCTCGAAGCCCAGATTGCCTAGATTGAAAAAAATATGCTTACCAATGTTAAATCCTAGGAAAGAAAGGCTCTAGTTATAACTCAAGTTTCACACTCACATGATCTTCAGACGAATAGAGCTATCCTTGTTTATGTTGTTTTATGATTAAAAATATAGTTTTAAGGTATGTTATATTTATGGGTAAAGGTACTCAGTATCAGTGTATGAAAATAAAAGTGAACACTGAAATTAACATCAAGCAGCAACAGTTTTGTGCTTGAATGCAATCTTCTGGCTATTTTATGTTTTATATATATATATATATATATATAATCATAATATCCCTTTTTATAAATCTTAAAATTTAAAAATTCAACCTCAGCGTTGCGACTGCATGCCCCCCCCCAAATTCTTACAATTAACAATAACACATTTCTAAAAACATTTTTCGGATTACATCTATATTTTTGTTGTCCTGTTATTACCGAGAAGTAAAAAACAAATCTATTTCCATACCTGATGATGTCTGTAGGAACAGATGAAAGCTTGTAAAAAACTAAAAAAAGACCTTATGCAACTGGAATTTATAAACAGGGATCATAACATTCATCTACAAGTTCGCGGTTAATGTACTTTATTAAATTTGTTTGCAAATATGTATTCTTGCCATTTAAATCATTAACTTCTATATCTATTTTTTGTATGAATGTTTCATGTAATGTAAATTGAACTGCACCACATACTTGATATTAATCATAATATATATATATAAAATCATAATGCAGTCACACATTCACAGACACAGAATTATACATGCACTGGTACCTTAGTGTAGCATAATGGTTAATGAGGCTTGTCTGATTGTTTGCTATCACTGAGTACTGAGTTTGATCTTTATTGAATTACTCATACAAAATTTGGCATTACGTTCCCTGACAAGGTTGACATGCCCCAAAATTACCTAATCTAACAGGCACATATATACATGCAAGTATGCCCATTGAAAGTCAAAAATGCACACACAGGCACATATACTGTGAGACACCCATGTATACAATCAAACACAGAAATACACGCATGCAGAGATATAAAGAAATGCTCACACATACAATCAACTGCAAACATAGATACACACAGACAAGCACAGTCACCTCACAATAGTGTAAGGTTAATGAGGCTTGATTAATTGATTGTTTCTACTGAGTAGTGAGATTGATCCTCACTGGGTACCCCATACAAAATTCAAAGTTAAATAACCCAAAAAGGGCTGATGTATAAAATCGATCATTCTCACATTGACAAGCACACAGAGAATTAAACATGCACACACATGGATAGCATTATGCATGCACACACAGAAACATATATGTATGTGCTTACATGCACACACATGCATCTCTCTCTCTCTCTCTCTCTCTATATATATATATATATATATATATATATATATATATATATATATACTGTTACCATGGCAATTGATTCAATTTAAACAGTGCAAGTAGCATTGATGGGTACTGTGTATTCATTTTTATATGTCAGTTTAGACATCATGCAAGAAAATAGGGATTTTTACGATTCTAGGTTTGGTGGAAATGAAATGCTTCTTGAATGTTCTTCAAGTGAAAAAAAATGAGAGAATTTTCAGAATTCAAAGATTTAGATGAGAATAAATATAAGCAGTTGATTTTTGTTCCTTCTATTAAAAGATTTCAAGTATTTAGCTTTCATTTTTATTGCTCATAATTTTTGTGTCAAATTAGCGGGTGGTGATACATTCAGGGAAATAATTTATTTTAAAAAGTTATTTCTGGACACTTAATAAAATCTGCTCTCTGGTAGGATTTGAACATGCATTAAAAAAATGACCTGAAAATGTGTGCATAGTATGCAGGAAACTGATAATCATTGTCAGACCTGAACTGAAAGAATATGATTATATATATATATATATATATAATCAGTATCACTCCAAACAAGGTAGTACGGCCATAAGCATGCAAGGGGTTACAGGGTATGAAATAATTAGGAACAGAATTGAGTAATGAGGAGAAAGAAAAGGGCAATCAGAAGGATAGTAGATATCAATTGACATTGCATTTAAATTTTTTCACATTAAAGTTGTTTGGAAAGCATGTAGCTGGAAGGGAGTTCCACATGTCAGAAGTGTGGAATAAGAAACTGTTTGCATAGAAGTTATGGCTACATCTAGCTGGCTCAATTGATGAGATCTTGCTGCCAGTCTAGTATTGCACTTCATACTGTACTAGGTACCATAGCAAAGAGCTCATCTGAAGAATTAAAAAAGTGAATTTAGTAGCATAATTGCAGAAGTCATAGGATATATTGACCATTCTACCTTGTATTGAAAATGTACTACAATAAATTTGGAAACAGTTGAGATTGCTTAATTAGATGTGGGACAGGTTGACTAGAATGAAGGAGGCTTTTACAGGGTGGATATTTATGGCCTATAGCAATCTGGGGAGGGTGAAATAGGATGAGGGACAATGGATATCTATGCTAATGAGATCAATAGATTGGCTGGATTTACTGGAGATAGGTTAGGAAGAGTGGTTACACCCACATTTGTGACTGGTTTTCATTTCAGTAGGGGTTGTTATAGACAAGCGTATGGTTGCAAGAAAGAAATACGACAACAGCAGAAATAGATTTACATGGTTTATTTCAACAGGAACGTGAGGGTTTGGGACAGCTACCTTGTGGCATAGTTCATAAGTCGGCTTCGGATCTAGGTCGATCTCTCATAGTAGTTCACACATGTTGACGGTGGTTGATGCTCTCCTGCTGACAGTGACGAGTCTCATCCCTGGCCACCTGTTGACTGCCTGTTGAACTTCCGTGTGACCCCTTTTATAGCGTTTTTTTATGGCTTAACAGGCTCGAAAAACGAAGCGAGTATAATTAGGAGGGAAGCATTTTTATTGGACGAAAAATAGAACACTTTAAGTATTATTTTATTTTTCGACTGGAACTCGTGTGTCGGGAACATTTGTAACGAAGATAATGGTCATTTTGTGACGGGGCTTTGTCCCATTCACATCCAGCTCTCGCTCTTGAGTATTTGCCTGTAAATCAGCCGAGATATGTCTTAATTTATTTTATAACAGGGTGCAGCAGTTACCAGATATTGTCTATAGGAGAATTAGTGGTCAAGGCTAGGATGTTGATGCTTAATAAAATCAAAGATCTTCCATTAGTGGCCACAAGGAGTTCTAATGTAATAAGATGATAAGTCTTGAATAACAATAAATTGAGAGAAGAAAAAAGTGCAGACATTCAAGGGGAAGTGCTTTAGGCGTTCAAGAGGAAGTGCTGTAATATTGTTAAGAATGGCAAATGATTCAAGCCTGATTTGATTTGCTACTGATGTAATGAGGCAGGTCATATAGCTAGACAATCTAGCCAGTGAAACGCTCAAGAATAAATGCTAAAGCTACCACTTTAGCCAAGTAAGGGTGCTCTGACATTAATTGACAATGCCGGAAGTTTTGGTATTGGAGAGGTGAACAAGAACCCCCATTAATACAGGTTGCTCGACTATATTGATTACTAGAGTGGGATGGAATGCTTAAAAGCCGTCAATGGAAGAGAAAATGAGTCTAGATACACCAGTACTGTGGAGTTAATAGTGTTCTGGATTCTATTAGGTTGGTGCAAAAATAATGACGTAATAATGTTTTTGACGTTAAAAAATATGTCAAAAAACGACATTATTACGTCATTATTTTTGCACCAACCTAATACCTGGAAGTTTAGATAAATATACCTGATAAAATTGTTTATGATATCAGCATAGTAATGTATATATACTTGATCCATCAACTATGTGGGGGTGTTATAGTTAGTGATGAAGGAGTAAGGTTTGTGGGGAGTTTTTGCTGTGTGTGCAAATAAAGAGTAGGACTCATATAATTGTTGAAATCACCTGGAGAGAAGTGGATATTTCTGTGCAGGGTGCAGGATTTAAAGGTCAACAATGGATGGTGAAATGATTTGGGAAGAGATAGCCTCAAATAGTGACAAATAAATTTAGTTGTTATATATATTCCCCAGAAGTTGATGGGCAAAAATTAAATTTTGAGAGGTGGATTGAAGTTAGTATTTGATTTTCAAGAATCGTGGCAAGTTACTTAGAGGAAGACATGTATACAGACAGATCTTTGTATAAATGACACAAGATTTGACAATTGTTGATGTCAAATCAGCCTATCTACAGTTTTGTGTATATAACAAAGTGGGAATATCACCTGGTAAATTACAAGTGCAGATTATACTGTTTGGAATTTGGACATAATTCTTCACCTAAAATCAGATAAAAATGTCTTTGAGTATAGACCTTCTAAGCTAAGAGAAAATTTGCTGATAAACTTATTAAAAATAAGTGTACTCAAAGTTACCAAACCATTCAAAATTTCAAAACAACTCATAAGATATGAATTATCTGGAAGTTTCAACAAAAAAAAACTTCCTCAGGAAATAAAATGTTTTTAGTTTGCTAGAAAATAAGGGTAGTGAAAAGAGTTTCTTTGAGCCGATGTGTCCCAATTCAAACTCTTTGGTTGTAATCAAAGGCAGTGCATGAGAAGATTAAAATGAGAAATGTTATTTGCATGTGTGTTATCACATCTATGAAATAGAGTAGAAGTAATTGTGTATGTGTGTTTTTTGCTTAAGGTCCTGGAAACAACACTTCAGTAATGAAGTACTGTTGCCACACTTGGGCTAGAGCTGCCCAGTACTCACTTTCCCCAGCCTTGTGCATGTTGAATTATTTTTGCCATTACAACCCCTTTCCTACAGATGAGCACACCTCTTTCCTACAAATGAAATGCTGCTAGCCTGTTGCTTACTTTATCACTATTTTCATGGCAAATGTTCACTGAGCTACATTAGTTCTACCAATCCAAACATTCACAGCTCAGGCCCACCACACCAGGTATTCCTGGTTACTTGCCTCCATTCCCTTTGTATTCCATTGGTTAAGTGGAATTTTTACTCAGAGAACTTCTTTACTTGTGAAACAGACTCATGATAGGGATGCTTCTCCAATTGCTACAATCGTGACCTCTTCCTAGGGTCAACCGTTACCTATCTTATGTATCCTCATGATGCACCCCTCTCTTACTCAATCATAGTACACTCTAACAACAACCTAACTGAGCAACCTACATTGAGTGGTTATTGTGTCCTGTATGTTTTTTAAACTGTTTATCCAATACAAGAGCCATTTATGGTAGAGATTGTTGTGATAGATAATGGTTGACCCTGAAGAGACCAAGTTGATAGTTGTTAGGAAAGCATCCTCTCTGGAGTTTGTTCCACAAGTAACAGTTATCAATAGAATAAAAGGTGGTGTAACTGACAAAAACTAATATGTCCAGATCAACTGATGTAGTCTTCAAATTATTGCCCATGGATTTAATTATCAAGAAAGTAATGATCAGAAGCTGTGTAGAAATTATTTGGTTAAAAAAAAAAGGGGGCAGCAAAAATATTGCACATGATGGACTGGCCACTGTTCTCTTGAACGTTTGTGGGATTTGATTGATTACAAATTCAAGAATAGCAAAATTACATCTGAACAAACAATGTAAGTACTAATTAGACCTCTTTGGTACACTGTTGCAAAAGAAATATTGCTAAAATGTATTTAAATTATATCCCAAGGGTCCAAACAAATTTTGAAAGGCAATGGATGGTCATAGTAAATATTAAATGATTTCTTGTTTTCATTATTTGAGAGGATTTCTTTTTCATTATTCAATGAATTTCACTTTTTATGCTGATTGAATTTTAAACAATATTAAAATCTTAAATTATTTCAATGAAAATTAGTAATCTAAATTATATATTACTGTTGTATTCATTGCTCATTCACACACACACACACACACACACATATATATATATATGTATATATATATATACAGTGCTGACTCACCTGATTTTTTTACTTAAAATTTTTTTCACCTATTGTTTTTGGGGTCAAACTAATTTTTAATTTTACTAATATAAAGACCCCTTCCCGACCACCTGGTAAAAAAAGTTTACTCCCCCTAAGGTATTCTATTGATAATTATAATTTTGGATTTAAATGAGATAATGGGAAAAACTCTGTGCAAAAAAAGTGACTCAATTATTTTCTGCAACTAACAATCAATAGAAATATAACCGAACAGCTTTAAATAAGGAATAATAGAGGTATAATTTATTTATAATAGGTAATATAGTTCAAAATATTTAACAATCTATGGGTCCTCCTTTATTTTGAATAACCTTTTCAACCCTTTTTGGTATTGACTTGATTAGGTTCTGGCAAATCTCATCTCCAAGCATTGAATTCCATTCGGATATGAAATTCACAATCAAATCCTCTTTCTTGAAAGCCTGTACTTTATAATGCTCCATAGGTTTTCTATGGGGTTGAGGTCAGGAGATTTGGACGACCATGTTATAACACTCACCTGCTTCTCAAAGTATTCCTTCATCAATTTTGATTTGTGACAGGGAGCATTATCCTGCATAAAAATGAGTTTGGTAGGGTTGATTTGCACCCTTTCGGCATAAGGGAGCAGACAAGACTCTAAAATTCTCTTGTACTGCTCGCTCCAGAGGGTCTTTTCAATAGGTTTTAAGAAACCAGTTCCATGAAAAGAAAAGCATCCCCAGAGCATTATACTGAACTGATGCTTGACAGTAATTGCTGCTAAATTCAAAGAGCTTTTAAAGCTTCTTCTTTGGATTTTAGATCGCTTATCCTTTGAATTTAGCTCAACTTTCATATCATTGGAGAAGAGAACATTCTTCCATTTTGACCCCAAAAACAATAGACAAAAAATATTTTAGTAAAAAAAAAAAAATCAGGTGAGTCACTTTTATCAAACAGCAATATATATATATATATATATATATATGTATATATATATATATATATATATATATATATATATATATTTATTTAATAGATCAGTTCATAAATTTGTGGAATAAAAAGCCAACAAAATGATAACAATATTGACAATAAAAATTATGAAATTTATTATATATTAGTCTTTTGACTAAATTGAAGCCCAAAGAGAAATATTTTAAAATTGGAATTTTTGGACACACCTGTGACCCTTTTCAACAATACAAGGAATAAACAAAGAAGTGTGACTTACTCTTTCAAAGAATGGTATTGTTGGTTATAGGGCTTCCTGTGTAAATTATACTGAGTAAACCCAAATTCCTGTTTAATCCCTCAATGTATGATTTTATTTTGAAAATATATTTCAACTCTGATCTGTGTCTTTCTTGTCATCTGTTGAATGAAGACACTCAAAGCATGCATTTGATGTCATCAATGCTATGAAACAGTTGGTTGAAGTGTGTAGCAACAAAAATTGTTGTTTTTGACATGCACACACACACACACATACAGTTCTGTGCATCTTTTTTACCCTCTCTCTATGCACACAAAAGGGTGCTAAAGAGTTTTCAGTCTGAACCACTTCTGGAATTTGACCAAATGACCAAACAAAATACTCACATGCCCACTATATCTATATCCATCATAACATCAAAAGAATCATGATTCTTGAAGCAGGGCAATAAATAAGGAAAAATTTCCTAATTCAGTATGACTCGGTTATTACTTGCCCTATTTCCAGTGACTTCAAATATGCAATACCCTGCCCAGAGATTGAATTCAAAATTACTATGTCACAAAATTCACAAATCAATGCTTTGTTGAGAACTTGGAGCCTTAAACCTAATCAGCCAAATGATATCCTTAGACATGGTCAGCAGAATGAGAACATGTAGACTGATCTTATTCTGTAGATCAAAATTCACAAACCAATACTTTAATCCATTTGGCTATTGTTCCTCTGTAATTCCTGTTTTGAAGAGTTCTGGAGAACCTTCTGACCACTTAAATTATTGCACTATTAGTCTCTTACATCTTTTTATCATACTCAGGGCTCTAATCAATTCCAAATTGGTTGAGCATCTTACTTCACATGGCCCCCTTTTGGACAAACGATATGGCTTCCATTTCACCAGATCTGCTGCTGATTTGTTAACAGTCATCTCTGAATTTGTCTATCAAACTTTAGATAAGAACAGCAAACCCCAGGCTGCAGCTCTAGACATCTCAAAGTCATTTGACAGGGTTTAACATGTTGGCCTTCTCCTCAAGCTCAACGGCTACCATATCACGGGATGAATATTTGGCTTAATCCAATCATTCAAAACAAATCATGTAATAACAGTTGTGATGAATGGGGATGCTCCTAGATCATTTCATACTAATGCATGTTTCCCTCAGGATTTTATCCTTAGACCTAAGCTGTTTCTGATCTTCATCAATGACATCCCCAATGTCATCAGTTTTCAGCTAGGTATTTATGCAGATGACACAACCATTTACTCTCGTCTTAGTAGCAAGTCTGACACATCCAACAAAGTAAACCTGGCAACTGCTCTTGAAAAAGGCCTCCAAGCAGTGGTTAACTGGGACAAGAAATGGCTTGTAAATTTGAATGCCTCCAAAATAAAACTTCCTTCATTTAATTACCACAGAGAATCTTTTCTGCCTGCCATCAGTAAAGCAACATTCTATGCCTTCTCAATTTTACATTTTCCACTTGGAGTGAAGTGACTATATTGAATCAACTGCTACATCTACTGCTTGGAAAGTTTATTCACTATATTGTGCCAGAAAATTTTTCTCATCAGAATCCATCTTGCATATTTATAAATCTACTATCCTACATATTCCATCATTATGCATTATTTAGTCTGAAGAAGTCATTTTGAAGGTTGAAACACATGTCACATAGCATTTTAACATTTTGTTATTCAATAACCCAATAAGAGTCTGATGTATATAGTTTATATATCATATTATTATTAAAATGGCTTCCTCATATGAAGAATATTATAAAATGTAAATTGTTGCTTAAATTATGTGCAGAACAATTTCTTCACAGCTGTAGTGCTTCTTATAAATAAAAAAAATAATTGTTTTGAATATGATGAAAGACTAAAAAATAAGATAAAATGTATGTTGGATGTATTTGATTTGTAGAGAACAGAATAAAACAAAAAGATCTGATCAGACTTTGCCACCTAAATGTCAGATATAAAGAGAGATTCTACTGGGATATTATAAGGACACACTATGTTTCCATCCACTAGGCCACTATTTGAAACAGAAATTTCAAGGCTTATTTAGATATGTTAAATAAGGTTTAAAATGTCAGATATTGGAGTAGAAGAAAACAGATGCTGGAAATGCTATGGGATCAATGCAAGAAGAAAAATATCCAGAAATGTCAGATAAGTTAAAAGACTGAAGTAGCCAAAAGAAGTCTTTAAATGTCAAATAGTGAAAGAAAATTGTTGATTGAGCCTAGCATATTTCATAAAATGAAACATCAGTGGCTCATGGCAAGTTTCAAGCATCATACAGGTCAATATTTGATCATAAAATATGGCAGATTTTATAACTATTTTACTGATTAAAGGATCATTAAGAATCAGTATATTTAAATTTCTTATTTTCTTTAGTAAATAAAACCTGTTTTTTTTTTGTCTATAAAATTGAAACCTTTTGACTTTCTATCAGTGTGAAAGGGAAAATTATTCTGTAAGCTATATATATATTGTCATCCACAGACTGTTTCACTGTATCACAGCAATCAGTGTGGTTAGATGTCCAATTGCTTGAAGCTGAGATCGAAACCCAACCAATTTGGCATCAGACAGAGATCCAACCCCTAGGCTATCACTGCATGGCAGAGAGAAAGGTAAATTTTAATGTTTTCTGTATGAAATATGGCAGTGGCCTGGAGAGCTCAATTCAGTTGAAGAGTAATGCATATATATATAAAGAATTAAGGTATTTATTTTAATAGAATATTTTTATTACTTCAGGCATCATTATTATAGTGATTTATATTTGTATTTGAAATAGACAACCCATGTTTATGCAGACAGACATAATACACACTGTTTAATAAATAAAAATGGTTGTCTATTTCAAATATGAAGCATCCATTATAATAATGTTTGAAGTAATATATATGCTAGTGAGATGAAGGAAGGAAATGGCCAGGAGACATACCACACATATCTATGAATAAAGACAAAAGAAAAACAACACATTTCATCCTCTGATGGACTTCATCAAGGCAAATGTAAAGATTTTATTTTGCAGCTAGTATTTATATGCAGAAGTAAAAATGTCATTAGTTTTTTTACAATTTTTAAAATTAAGAATGTTTGTAAATATGCTTTAGGTTAAACGAAAGTCAAGGTAAATTATGGAGGATGCTAAGTGATATAATCTAATATCTAATAAACAAAAGTGTGTAAATGTTGTTGAAATTTTTTTATAATGTAATTATTATTTATATTATTTTACTTTGAGAAATTAAGTTATGCATAAAACATTTTAAACAATAGAAGGTTTTGAATTTGACCATTTTCTTTCAATTTAAAAAAAAATTGTAGTCACATATGTTGGTTTAGGAAAAGAGTATTTCATTTAGGAAAGGATATATTTGAAAAAATTCAGGGAGCAGATTTTTATTTTGTTAAGATTTGATTCGGGCACTCACAAGAATTTTCCTTCTAAGGAAGTTATTTTCTCTTTCAATAAATGTGATGTTCTTTACATTGAAGTTGTGGCTGAACTTATTCCGATATATGACTAATGCATTTGATAAATTTCTGAGTTTATTGCCCAGTGCCTGAAGCATTACCAAAGTGGGAAGTGCCAATGGAGTTTGGTTCAGGAGCAACAAAATGATGACTGTTGAAAAGATGCTACAGTTAGCAGCAGTTAGTGACTGACCAAGACAAAAAGAAGAGGGCATTGGTATTAGCACCACTACTTCATGGAAAAACCATATGTTTATATAGAACTCAATGGGCAGAACCCTTTTCAACAGCAGGTGTAACAGGTCAACTTATTAAAGCCTATATTTACATTAGCTGAAGGCTATCAGTTCAATACTGGTGCTTTAACAAGTTGACCTGTTCCACCTATAGTTGGAATGAGCTCTTCCCATTGAGTTCTATATGGACACTACTTGGGAAAAATGAAAAACAAACAATACGAAATTTGAAAATATAGAAATTTTTTCTTTTTGTCCATGTGTCATTCTTTGATGAAACTTATATATATATATATATATATATATATATATATATATATATATATACTTCACTGAAGATGACTAACAAGGGCACTGTGATTAAGCTTTTCATTATTTTTTCTTGTATTCTTACAAGTGATTTCTTTTTTGTACATAATGGGTAAGAACTGTTCAAATGAATTGTATGTTTTGAGTGCTTTCCACCAATCTATTAGTCAGAACACTATGGTGGTGTTGATACACAATTTTATACATATATATATATATATATATATATATATATAGGAAAATACAAATTTACTGATATCCATGCTGTGTATTAAGAATTAATGTTTTTGGCTGAGCTTACAGAATAGCTGATTCAAATTTGACCTCTATTGATGCAATGACACAGGTTTGCTAATTCAGCCAAAAACAAAGAAATAAGAAATATTTATATCTTATCTACTTTTCTTATTAAGTATTAAGAACATTCTAAAGATAGCAGATTAAAAAAAAAACATTGGTAAATGTTTGCCAAAAACAGACTGTGTCAGTGGAAAGATGTTGAGAAATTAGAAACATAGCTTAAAAAGGTTCTAGGGAGATTACTTTTATTAGACTAGCATTTAACCGAATTAGACCCAGAAGTAGAACAAGAACAGCGTGGCTTTGTTAAAGACATGAGAATAAGAAATTTGATATTTATAATCAGAATGATATCAGAAAGAACAATGCTAAAGGATGTATACCTGTTTCATAGACTATGCAAAAGCATTTGATAAAGTATAGCACAAAGACCTATTTAGACTGCTAGGAAAACTTGATTTATTTGGGAAAGATTTTAGAATAATCCAGAACTTATCATGGTAGCAAACCACCTGCATACGGATAGAAGATGAATTGAGTAAATACGCAAAAGTTGAAAGGGGTATAAAACAAATATGTGCCTTCTCACCAGATTTATTCAACCTTTAGTAAAAGTTAACCCTAAGAGAACTAGAAGTACTCCCAGGATTCTTTATTGGTGGACATAATCTTAACAACATGAAATGCAGATGACACAAGGTGATGATAGCAGACACAAGGAAAATGACAGGAAAAGGTAGAAAAATGAAAAAAAAGATCTAACCATTAATTCTAAAAAGAGAGAATGTATCATTGTCAGCAAGAGAAACAGCCAAAGAAATAGAAGAATGTGCTTTTGTTTAATTTAGCATATTTAGAAAGAACAGAAGAGATTAGACATTTACTCCTTTTTTTATATGCCATGTCTTTTCAGGATGTGGGCGATCATAACTCGCCTACAACTTTCTATCCTTTGTAGCTCTTAATAATGTTTGTCTTTTAACTATCTCTCCAATTCCCTCTTCTGCCATTCATTTACAGATACTTGTTTGGTAGGTTAAAAAATGTTTCCCTCTACACTTTTAGCCTTATGTAATTCATATGAATATTAAATTCTCCAAACCTTCTTTCTTCATCATATGTCCAAGAAGTTTCAAATGTCCTTTTGATTCTAGGTATCCTTTTTTGTCTCCATTTTCCTTAAAAGTTTCTTGCATCTCAAGCATTCCATCAATGGTATTCTGTAGAACCATATCTTTGTTACCTTGAATCTCATCTTCATCTATGAAGAAATTGTCCGGCATTAACTGTCATGTAGAAGGATTGACGTTACATAAGACTTCTCTGTTTTCAACCAAATTTTTCTTTATCTTAACACTTTGTTAACTTTCACTATTCAAATATGCCTTCGAACTTCTTTGTTACAATTTCAATTGTTTCTTATAACGTTTCTCAAAGTGTTAAATTTTTGTACTTGCTTGATTTTAGTATCTCAGATTCATAGCTCATATCTTTGACAGTCCCTCTTGGTAATGACCATAGATTTTGTCTTTTATCACTTTGCTTTATTATCTTGTCTAGGTGTGTTACTGCAGTTTTCTTTTTACATTTGCCATCAACAATGTCATCTGTCTATCTTTTGTTGGTGAGATTATTAAAAAAGATAAAATCAACACAGTTATTTGGATTTGACTATGCAGATGAACTAGCTATCACCGCAGATACCATTACCAATGTCACATTACTCCTATATCAATGCTGCCAATGATGTTGAACTCTATGTAAATGACTCTAAATGGAATTTGTAGGCTTCAACCAGGAAGGTTTAATACAAACTGTCTAAGGTAAATCAATAAAATCTGTTGAATCTTTTACATACCTAGGATGCAAGATAAATTCTACTGAAAAGGATGTGAAAATTCACATAGCTAAAACCTAGGTCCCCTTGAATAAAATGGATGTAATTTGGAAACTAGATCTACCAGACAATCTCAAATAGAGATTCTTTCAAGCCACTGTAGATGCAGTGTTAATGTATGATGCCACTGCCTTGGACATTAACTAAAACCTGAGTGTTTAAGCTTGATAGAACCTACACTCAGATGCTGAGAGCTATACTTAACATCTTTTGGAAACAACATCTAATTCACAGCTGTATGGACTCATCCCTGATATTTCTACAATCTTATGTGAATACAGAATGCACTTGCAGGATACTGTGGGAAGAACAAGAACTTGCAAGTGATCTACTACTCTGACACCTAGCCATGATAAAAAAGGGGTAGGTTACCCAGCAACCACCTACATTGACCAGCTATTAGAGAAAACGACATTATTTTTTGCACCAACCTAATATATTATGACACAGAATGGCCTAATTGGTCACCATTTTGTTGCTGACACTTACAATTATACACAGTGTAGCTCCACTTCTAATAACAAACCACGACAAAAGAAACATGAAATTAAAATAACAGGAAATATCAAATATATATATATATGAAGAAATATAGTTTTAACGTGTGCTATATTTACAGGATAAAGTGCTCAGTATCAGAGATAGAGCATATATAAATATAAAAGTGAACGTTGAAGTCAGCACTCAGAGGTGACAGGCTGTTTCATGCTAGACACAATTGTCAGTCCACCTGATGATTCCATCTAGCATGAAACAGTCTGTTACCTCTAGGTGTTGACTTCAATGTTTACTTATATATATATATATATATCTTTAGAAGGGTCATCACTCAGTACATTTTCATTGCTTCAGGGTAAGTTGATATAGATTTTCTAAATTATCTGTCAAGGTGTAAATGAGGCAGGGCTGTCATTGGCTTGTCTATTGACCAATCAGAGGACTCGTTACATGCTGGTTACAGCAATACTGTGAGAGAGACCACTGGATTGAACCTTTCTGTTATTTTCTTAATGGCACCATTACAAACTCATAAATGTTTGAGCTAGCTTGACTGAATAAATAAAATGTGTAAGTTGAACAGTTTTGCCATGAATAAAAAAAGACTTTAATCAGCAAAGATTAAATTTTATCAACAAATGGACAAAAGAGCAGATGACAATTCAAATGAGGAAATTCTAAGAAGAGGAACTACAAAAAATTTCCTTGTTTAAAAGACTTCTTGATAGCATTTGATAAAAAGATTCTGGTCGAAAATCAATTGAAAGTATTCATCATATGTTGATTTAGAACAACTTGGAAAATATGTCTGTTTTCTTATGTAACACCTTCTTGATCTTCCATAGATTTTTATTCAACCATTGGCTTCCTATGGTTTTACTGATGATAAAGAGACATTTAATTAACTCATCAATGCCTACCATAAAATCTGGTATTATATGTTTCTAAAATAATACAGTATTAAAGGTTTATAAAAATCAAATAATAATTATAGGCTTTTAAAAATCTAGTATTAGAGGTTTCTAAAAAAAAAATGCAGTATTATAAGTTTATAAAAATCTGGTATTTATTATAGCTTTGTAAGAAATCCAGTATTAATTGAAGGTTAATTAAAGTAATAATTATAGGCTTTAAAAATAATCTGATATAGGTTTCTAAAAAAATCTGGTATTAGTAATAGGTTTCTAAAAAATATTTGGTATTATGGGTTATAAAAATATGGTATTAATTATAAGTTTCTCTCTGTAAACCATTGATACACACTGTCCTAAATATGGAATGATGGCCATGATCTCTATCTATAAAAGGCAGGATGTGTGTGTGTGTGTAATGAATGCACGGCCGCAATTTTTGATGAATTTGCACCAAAATTTACATGCACATGCTCCAAGTTAGCTGGAAGGCCAAGACTAACTTTGCATTTCCCAACTCCCATTGATAGTGGAAATAATCAATATTTTCATGCTTCTACGGCAGTTTTCATGTAGTTTGTGGCCATTTTGTACTGGCCATTTTGTACTGGCCAGAGTGAGAGCCAATAGCTGGCTGCCACGAATAGGCAGGAAGATTCTATTGGCCAGCGTGAGAGTGAACAGCTGACTGAAAAAAAAAAATCGATAGCTGCATTCGTCACAAGTGGGAAAAATTTAAGTCTGCATGGCACTTTACTCCAATTGGCTCATTTGCTTGCTTAAACTCAACATTGATTCTGATTCTGCAGAACTGGGTTTGGTGTGAAAAAGTATTTGTTGTTAACATTCTTTTTTCATTCGTTTTTTCCAGTTACGAGTCCTTTTTTAAAGCTGATCGTTTTGTGTTCATTTTGTTTAGTTCTTTTTTTGTAACAGATTTAATATTTAGTATAGAGCATAGAAAAAATTTGCAGTGTGAGATAGGCAAGAAGTAAGGCATGTAGCAACATCAGTACGGCAAAGGGCACTCCTTTAAAGGCAAGGAAGGGCAAAAATATTTTAAGTCAAGGCCATGATGCTAGTAGTTAATAAAACATTTTAACAAGTTCCGTTTTTGTAATACAAAACACTAAAATATTTAGCCTGCTGAAAATAATTGTTCTCTGAGATTGTAATCTCAGCACAAACTGCTAACTTGAAGGCCAACCTGGCTATGTTCATCTCGTTGTCTGAGAAGTATTTTAGTTGATTTAAATTTACTAATTTTTACTATTGTGTTTTTATATTTTTTTCTTCAAGAATTAGAAATCCTCTCAGGATTCATTACGGGTAGTTGCAACCGTAACAACATAATTTATGCTGATGACACAGAATTGGTAGCAGTCACAGGAAGGAAACTATAAGAACCCCTACAGAAGGTAAGGAAGGAAAGCGAAAAGAAAGGATGAAACTAAAATTGCCAAAAGAGAGAATGCCTGGTTGTTAACAAAAGGAAAAGCCCAACATGCAAATTAGAAATTGGAGATGTCAAAATCAAGATATCAAAAGTACAATAATCTGGGAAGTGTTTTAACAGGTGATATAAAATGTGATACTGAAACCTAGAGGTGCACTGGAATAGTGAATAATGCCTTCCAAAAGCTAAACAAAGTATTAAGAAACTGGAAATTTTCATTATAAACAAAGAAAAGAGTACTGAACTGTTCAATAATATCAATCCTCCTATGTGACAGTGAATGCTGGTCAATCTCCTCACAGACGAAGAAGAGACGTGAAGCAACAGAAATATGGTTCTACAGAAGGATGCTGAGAATAACATGAATCAAACATGCAAGCAACAACAAAGTTTTAGAGTAAATGGAAACAAAAAAGACACATGATTAACATCAGGAAATGATAGTTAAAATTTCTAGGGCATTTAATGAGGAAAGAATTCTTAGAAAATTTGAAATAGAAAAATGACCCTTTGCAGGTTTTTAATTCAATGTTGTCCTTCTCCTAGACCAGTTGCCATCCAAGGCTCTAGAACCTAGTCTGTCCCACTATTTACCCAGAGAAAAAGAAGAGGATTAATACCTTTCCCAAGGGTATTAGCATGTAAGTGAATGTCATGGATTTGACTGGAATTTGAACTCAGCCCTCCAATTCCTCAATCCAGGCCGCTATCCTACTGTACCTTCATATATATATATATATATATATATATATATATGAAGAATTATATATTTAGAGTATATTTCGTTTATTTATTTGCAATTGCTATGCAAAAACTTATCTTGGTTGATCCAGCCATAGTCTTTGCTTCTGTGTGTACACATATATATATATATATATATATATATATATATATATGTGTAGCAGAAAAATAATTGACTATATATATATATAGTCAATTATTTTTCCACTACAACAATCTTTAAACCCAAATCTGTCAACACTGAAATAATTGTGTCTGATGATGAATTCAGCTTCAAAAAAGACTAACTTCTTTCTTATATGCAACAATTATTACTGCAAAATAATCACTATATTTTATTTTCCCAACATTTCTAATATAATGTTACAAAAAAAGAAAAAAACTGTTAGAAATTAATTTTTCTAGTTGAATTTATGAAAATAAGCATTTCAAGCCTTAAAGTCTACTTCCAATGAACTATTATGGTGATCTTTATTAACAAGTCTTGATCTGGTAATGGAGAAAAAGAAATCAGAGCAAAAACTAGTTCATTATAAAGGGAGATAAAAAAAAATAGATTGTGACAAGTTAGAAAATAGCAATGTCTCAAGCAATATATTCAATTTGGTTGACAGTTTTGGCCTCAAGAAACAGTGCAATATAAAAGAGTGTCAAAAAGCCAGAACATGGATCGACCAGACTTCTGATTAATTGGAGGAGTAAGAAACGTGTGCAACAACCAGGATGAATTTATTGAAACAGAAATCTGACATGTCAAGATATTGAGTAGATAGAAAAAGCAGCTTCATTGCAGAAAGCAAAATCTAAAAAACATAGCAGGCGAATTAGGAATAAAGAGGAAAAAGATAAAAATGAACAAAACAAAAGATAAAGAAGGGAATAAATGTCAAATTAGGTTCGTATTTCAATCATTATTTTTACTTTTTTTCTTATGAAATAATGAATACGTAAATTGAATTTAAGAGAAGAAAATCAAAACAAAGAGAAATTAAATTTTAAATGGAGAGAAATGCTTAGGAAGAGTCAAGTGTACAAAAAGAAGCAGTTATCAAAGAAGAAAGTAGAAGGTAATGGGAAAAATTAACAAGAAAAGTGTTGTCCAAAATTAAGCATGACTTACAAACCAAAAATAACAAATACCATTAAATCTATCTGAATTTCTGGGATGAGGATTTATCATTATTTACATTCAGACTAATGTCTTCATCTTTGTTGTTATCTCAGTGTAGTCATATCATCCAAGGAGTTTAAAGATAGAACAAAGATTGAAAAATTAAAGGAGAATATTACTACCACATCTGATCTGGTGCTTCTATCTAGAGAGGCATAACAAAATCCAAAGAAGAATTGTTATTGGTCCTGAACAGGCATCTCGGCTTCAATCACTTTCTCACCACCATAATATAGCTTTCCTTGGCTTTTTTCATATTTTCATGGTGATTGTTCTGATGAGCTTTCTTCATTGGTACCTTGACTTCAGGAATTTAAGCCTAGTACTAGATTGGCAGTTAAGTCCCATAATTTCATTGTTCTTTTTGCTAGTAGTAACCATGTTCTATGCAGATTGTTTCTTCTATGCTTCTCACTTGTGGAACTCTTTTATGGTTCCCTGCTTTCCTGTCTTTAAAACTTTAAATTCAATGTCAATCATCATCAACTTCCTCCTTGGTTCCTCCTCTAATATTGCCCCTCCCACCACTCACTTTCTTTCTCTTTCAGTAACCCTTTGCATCCTAGTGGTTTTATTGGCTTAATTGTGTTGAGAAAGTATGCAATGATGCAGTAAATTCTTTAAAAAGAAAGAAGTCTGAAAGAAGAATATAGAAAAGTAAGAATAATATAGTGGAAATAGTAATAATAATAATAAATTATTATGAACTAATGAAAAATATTACTGATAATGAAGTGGATAATATTATCTTAAATTTTATTATTATTAATTTTCATTAGTATTTCTTTCATCTTAATTTCAGCTGCCTTTTATTGCAACTAACCAGACTGTTCTTCTCTGTTAAACATAGTAGCAAACATTTCAATAAATATCAAACATCAGAAACATAGAATAAGCTTTCCATGTGAGTCAAACTCACATTTCTTTTTTTTTACTCAGAAAGACTGTCTTAGATTGACAGCTGCTCTACCATTTCAGCTACAGAAACTAACTGGAATGCAAGTGTTAGAACAGCCATCATGCTTAAATAGGTTTCCCAAGGAAAAAAGATGCATGTTTGAGTCTTGCCTTATTCTTTATTTCTGGATAGGCGGGTACAAGAGAAGGAAAACAACACTCCGAAAACAGTCTGCCTGCCTTATGTGAAGAAAAACAAAGGATCTGTGGTCCATATAATATCAGGACAACCTTCAAAAGCTGGACGACACTTCATGTCTCCCGAGTAAGACCCCCGCCCATAGAGGCGAACATGACTAAAGACCATGTGTACACCATCCAGTGCGACTGCAAAAAGAAATATAGAGGGGACATAGGCCACTCCCTTAAGGTAAGGCTTCAAGAACACCAAAAAGCTGTAACATGAGGGGAAGTGGAAAAATCAGGTGTGGCTGACTACATATGGAGAGAAAAGGGAGATCATTGCTCTCTGAGGGATCAGGTTGAAATCTTAGACAAAGAATTTGTAAACTTAAGGAATCAGCACATATGCTAGGCTACAAAAATCTCCTGAGCTGACCGAGCATAGAAATGAATACAATATGGGAACCAGTAATAAGGAGTGCCAGAGAAAAGCAATAACAACAACGAAAATTGCAATATGAGCACTGGTAAAAAATGTTGCTGAAGACATTAGGTTTATAAGTCCCAGAAATTCATACACAGATCTCAATGACACATAGCACAGTGGATAAAGGCATTAGTTAGATCCAGTGACAGAACCCAAAGAGTGTAAGTTCAATATCTGGCTACGGTGATGGAGAACTTGGAGAGGGGAATTAACAGGAGATATCTAATAACTGAGATCCATTAAACATGGCACATGGAACTAGAACAGTCTACCCAAAATAAAGAGTTCAGTTCGACATTCCAACCACCTGAAGAAGGCTGGAGTGTACAATGGACAAAACGTTGTGATAAATATGGCAGCAAAGATGACGACGATAATCCAAACAATGTATTAGTCAGTGCAAAAATAATGACGTAATAATGTCGTTTTTTGACGTTAAAAAATACGTCAAAAAAACAAGATTATTATGTCATTATTTTTGCACCAACCTAATAAATAGTTTAAATAATACCTCATCCCAGAAATATAGACAGATTCTTTATTTCTGATATTTAATGTTTATTAACAGAGTAATTGCAAGAAAATAACACTGAAATTAAGAGTAGTTGCAATAATAAAATAACTGAAATTAAGATGTAAGAAATACCAGTCAAAAAATTAATTAAGAGATTATATAAAAGAATATTATAGGAAGGGAAAGATAAAAAAAAGAGACAAGCAAAAAATTAGTTAAAAGATTAATGTATGATTTCTTGATAACTAAGAATTTAATTTATATACTATAATTTTAGTTTATGTAAAGATATTTACTGTACTTTTGAGATGAATAATTATTATTCCAATTGTTTTTCATCTTATTGAACTCATTGTTTTTGTTGCTTTACTTGTTATCACATATCATCCAATCTATTCTATAGCCTTCTTCAGGTGTACACTCTCTATAGAAAGAGAAATGTATATTTTTCTTGTGTGGCTCAAATCACCTGGTTACTATTTTCTGCTGAGAAAAAGAAATGAAACCCTGCTTTGTTAAATGTGGATTATACATTGAAGAGAAGCTATAGAATGGATTGGTCAAATGAAGCAGAAATGAAAAGCAACCAAAAGAAAATAAGATCAATAGTCCAAATGACTCTTTGAATCAGAATTTTGTGTTTTAAATGAGATCAGTAGTCCAAATGATTCTTTGAATCAGAATTCTGTGTTTTAAATGAGATCAGTAGTCCAAATGACTCTTTGAATCAGAATTCTGTGTTTTAAATGAGATCAGTAGTCCAAATGATTCTTTGAATCAGAATTCTGTCTTTTAAATAAGATCAGTAGTCGAAATAATTCTTTGAATCGGAATTCTGTGTTTTAAATGAGATCAATAGTCCAAATGACTCTTTGAATCAGAATTCTGTGTTTTAAATGAAGCCTGAATTTGCATGATGGTATTGAGTGTAATTGAAGCATTATTGTCTGAAAAGAGGACAATGTATACATGTGACGGCATAATTTGAAATAAATATAAAAGGACAAAACTGTAGAATAAAATTTTGCTGATGGAAAATAGGAAACAACTGGAGACAGGAGGAAATTGATTAGAAAAGAATAAAAGAGTTTTAATCTAAAGTAACATTACAAAATCATTGTTGATAAATCTAAAAAAAGAAACAAAAAAATGAAAAGAAAAATGAGGTGGAAACAGTTATATGTTAAAGAAAAATAAAAGGAAAAACAGGTGAAAATATTAAGCTGAAGGTAAAGAAATAAACATGAGGAAGTAGTTTCATGCAAGTTGTCTTGAATGGCCATTCCTTTAGATCTTTTTACATGAATGCAGAGACCCCCCCCTGAGCTCTATTTGTGGACCCACTCTGTTCCTTATTTTCATCAATGACCTTCCTGATAAAATCAGTTTCTGACTTTGTATCTATACTGATGACACAACTATTTATATCTGTCTTAAGTGCATGTCTGAGAGGCTCAATAAAAACAAGTTAGCAACTGATTTCAAAAACAACCTATTAGGTTGGTGCAAAAATATTGTCGTTTTCTCACATAGTAACATATGTGAGAAAACGACAATATTTTTGCACCAACCCAATACAATCTGTTGTTAAATATGGCAATAAGTAACTTGTTAATTTTAACACCTCTAAAATGAAACTGCTCTCTGCTAATCACCTTAAAGAATCTTTTTTTTTTTTTTTTTTTGCTCTCCATTAGTAAGACTGATGCTAACTTCCAGGAGAATAACTCACTGAATCTTTTGGTTTCATGTTTTCCAGACATTAAGCGAAATGATTATGTTGAATCAAATCTGCTGCTCGAAACATCTGTTCACTATGTTGTGCTAGACAAATTTTCTTGCCAGAATCTATCTTGCACATTTATAAATTTACCATTTTTCTGAGCATCAAATATTGCTGCCACATCTGGCCTTGTGCTTCTGCTATATATCACAAGATTCAAGAACAATCTGCAATATTATCAGTCCTGACCTGATATCTCCATTTCAGTCAATTTTCCACTGGTGTAATGTAGCTTCCTTTTGCTTTTTCTATTAATTCTTTTTCCTTGGGAGGCCTATCTTAGTATGATGACTGTTCTACCACTTACATTCCAGTTAATTTCTGTAGGACAAGTGATAGAGCAGCTGTCAACCTAAGACAGGCTTTCTGAGGAAAAAATAAATGTAAGTTTGAATCACATTTCAACCCAAGAAAGGCAATAAAGCCGCTAGGATGCAAGGAATTACTGAGAGTGAAAGAAAGAGGGAGGACAATAAAGAACTGCATTTAAGGAGACAAAAAGTAACAGTTGACATTACATTTGAATTTATGAAGATCATAGTTGACAGGGAAGATGAAAGAAAAGAGAATGTAGGGTTAAAACTAGTAATTTCAACAGTGAAATTATGAGACCTAGCTGCCAAGCTAGTACTGAACTTAAATGTCATGAAGTTGAGGTACAAAATGAAGAATGCTCATTAGAACAATTACCATGAAAATACTTATAGAAGAGGCAAAAGGAAACTAGATTATCCTGGTGGGAAATTGACTGAAGGCCAGGACTGATAATGTTGCAGATTCTCCTTGAATGTTGAGATATATAGCAGGAGTAATTATTCTGATGTGCCTTCTTCATTGGTACCTCACCTTCACGAAATTTAAGTGCAGTACTACATTGGCAGCTAGGTTTCATTATTTCACTGGAGAAATTACTAGTTTTAACCCTATATTCTCTCTTCCAGTTTCCCTGTCAACTATAATCTTCATAAATTTAAATGTAATGTCAGTTGTTATTTTTTGTCTCCTTAAATGCAGTTCTTTTATTGTCTTCCCTCTTTCTTTCACTCTCAGTAATCCCTTGCATCCTAGTGGCTTTATTGCCTTTCTTGGGTTGAAATAAAAAAAGAAAAAGTAAGCAGAGTAGGTAGAAATGTTGAAGAATGAAAAGAATAGTAGGAATGGTATGGTGGAGTGAAGAAATAAGAAAGACTTAATGTAAGAAATTAGAAAATACTGTTGAAAGGGAGTGGAATGAAAAAGCAAAGCAAAACAGATGTGTAATACAAGAATGGGTATAAAGAAAGAGAAAGAAGAATTTAGTGGTCAGGAGAATGAAATAAAATGAAGGATTGCATGGAGAAAGACTGAGGCAAATAAAAAAAAAAAGAGAGAATTGAATTTTTACTGAAGATTATCATGTAAAATTTCAAAATAGCAGAAGATGACAATCAAAGTGAAAATAAAATATTTTGTCTATAATGAAGAGAGGAAAGAAATGTTTGATGATGGGAAGAGAAATGAAGGAATTAAATTGAAAATATCCAAATGAACAGATGCGCCTGAAAACAGAAGCAGAATGAATGAAGAGTGTTGAAAAAAATGGAAAGGAATGAAAGAAAGAAAGATCATGAAGAAAGAAAGAAAGTGTAAAAAGGGTTCTGCAAAAGAAAAGAATGAAAGGAAAAAAAAAAAAGAATGAAAAAAGAGTGCCAAAAAAGAATGAAAGAAAAATATGGTGGAAAAGAAAGAAACGAATGAAAGAAAAATGTTAAAATAGAAAAGAAATATTTATATGGCAGGTATAGAAAAAGGAAATGAAGATATCAGAGTAGAAATAGTAAAAAGAAGAAACAAAAACAGAATGAAAGAAAGATGACAGAAAAGAAAATGATAGCAGATAGAAAAAGAACTAAATGAAGATATAATACAGAAGAATTAGCAGCTATATTGACAAACAACATAAAACAGGTAAACAAAATGTAAACAAAGTGAAATGAAAATATCAGGTTTGAGAGAGAGATAGGGAGGGTATTTTTCATTCACTGTGTAGGTTGCATACAAAGAGCAATAGATGCTGCTGATTGTAATGATTAATATCACCAGTTCGTGTAAATGCTGGCTACTACAAGCTGCTCCATTCGACAGTATGGATAGCATCCTCCTCCAGTGTCCTTGTATCTTTGCAGCCTGCTTGTAATTCTTAACAGACACTTGTTTCGTTTCTATGGATTAGACAAATGTCCAACTGTCACACAAGACTGTCAACCAAATAACAACAATTAAAAACACACACACACGCAATGATGTATAACATGCATGCATGCATTTATGCACAAACATATACATGTACTGATTAAACTGTACATATTTATATAGTTAACATCAACATATTTATCCATATCTATTTAAATGTTAATATGTATGTATATAGACAAAATCATTCATAGGCAAAAATAGTGTCAGTGTTCAGGTAAAAAGCAATGATATCTTTTAAACCAGATTTGTTCTTCCCAGTTCAAAATCTGTCACTAAACAATCTTCTTTCTCCTGCAGTCAATGCACTGAAGGTAAAAATATCTTAGCTTTTTGTCTGCAGATATGTTTTGTGGCTGAAACAGTTATATATGTAGTGCTTATTACTTCAACTTTATTTTTAGTGGACATCCATACTTGAGTAGACACTTCATTTTATTTTAAACAGTATTTATTTCTAGGAAGTTTTAAGGAAAATAGGAGCAAAAGGGCCACTTGTCCTTAGAATCAGAGAGGAAGAATTTAAATTTCTGGGACATATAATGAAGAAAGAAGAGTTGGAAAATTTGAAACTCACAAGACATATTAAAGCCAAGAGGGACAGAAGAAAACATTGAGTAACCAGCCTAATGTATATGTGTGAATAACAGAATGGACTGGAGGGAATAGTAGAGATGAATATTACTTAGAGCGACAAAGGATAGGAAGTTGTGGAGAGCAATGATCATATACCTCCTGAAGGGCCATGGTGCATAAAAGAATAAAAAAGTCCAAGTTTTTTTGTTTTTTTTTTAAAAAAAAAAAACAATACTTCAAATTTTGATTTTCAAGACAGGCAGTCCCTCCCCACTAGGAAAAATGACATAGCACAAATTTCAAGCTCACTTGTGAGCCAGTACATTTCTCTATTTGTAAAATCTACAATACGAACATAGATTTCAAAGGACATACACATGTGCATATTTAGATGTAGATGTATCCATATACTTATAAATGCAAATATATATTTATACAAATATATTCTCAGTCAATTAAACTAATATGTACACTGACACAACACAATCTTCCAAAATTATCTTTTCTAACAGCCATTGCTGATTCAATATATCTGTTCAGACAATGATATACCTTTTCATCTTTATCCCTTTGATTATTGTTTTGGTTATTATACTCTCATGAAGGTTAGTATTGGCACAGTAAAGATGATGATACTAGTTCAAATAATTCATGTAACAAAAACTATTAGGTTGGTGCAAAGATAATGTCGTTTTCTCACATAGTAACATATCTGAGAAAACGACATTATTTTTGCACCAACCTAATACTTAATCACAGGTACTTAAAAAAATTATTTATTTAATTTTCTTATAAAATAGTACTTACAGATATAATGGAAAAAGGACCAAACACAAAGACAGATATATAAATATAATACAATCTTTTTCTTCTTCAGAATGTGGGTAATAATAGTTCTCCACAACTTCCTCTTTCTTGTAACTCTTAGTAATGTTTATCTTTTTACCATTCCTTCTACTCCTTATTTAACATCCATTTGCATGAGCTTGTCAGGTAGATGGCCTGCTGCTCCCCACATATCCCTCTTGACTTCAATATGTCTTATGAGTGTCAAAAATGACCTCCAATCAGTGATTAAATGAGGTAAGGAATAATGCGTATTTTTTAATGCCTCCAAAACAAAACTGCTTTTATTTAATCACCATAGAAAACATTTTATGCCTTCCATCAGGATGGTTGATGCTAACTTCCAGGAAATCAACTTTCTTGCTTATCTTGTACCTTCTATTTTTCTTAAAATTTCTCATTGCTCACATGTTCAGTCTCCTTTTGTAGAACCATATCTTTGTTGCTTCATGGCTCTTCTTCATTTGTGAGGAGGTTGTCCAGCATTCACTGCTCTATGGGAGATAAGATATTACATAGTAGTTCAGCATTTGATTCTTTGTTCCGAATGAAATTTTCCTATCTCTTAATACTTTGCTTAGTTTCTGGAAGACAAATTTTGCTATTCTCAATTGCTGGATTCCTGTATTACATTTTTCCATCACCTGTTATTACACAAACTGAATTTCTGCAACTACATGATTTTGATATCCCCAGTATGTACTTACATCTTCAGCTGTCTCTTTTGCTAATAACCATAAATAATGTAAAAAAAAAAAAAAAAAAAAAAATTGACAAATTTTCATTCACAATCAATAACTAATTCATTTGATATTTCTTATCACTATAGAAGAGTTTTCAAGGACTGGTTGCCTTTTCAAGCTCTTTCCTGTTCTTTCAATAAATAATTTTTTTCATAGGTGACGACATCTTGAGCCAAATATTGGAGATTGAAATTTAAGTGTCGCAGTTGTTATTTCACTGTTATGATCATCTATGAAGCATTTTTCTTTTCCAAGTTGCTATTTTATTAGAATTAGTAGTACCCATGAAAATGGTTTTCTTATTTAAATTTTCTGATGAATAATAATTAAGTTAATAGTTGAATAATCTCCTTGCAAGTTCTACAACTATAAAATACCTGTGGAAATTCACCTATTACACTGTTAAATATGTAAGCTCATCTTTAAGAAATATTTCACTGTTTTCCATTTCACTGAAACAGGTGAAAGTGTTATTGCCTCTTCTCTCTGTCTGTCTCACTGAAGCTAAATAGTGTCTCTGATATGTTTTTCTATCATTCCTTATGGTCAAAATAGAATAGTTCATTATTGGCAGATTGTAGCTTATATGCTGACTAAGGGATGAATGAATAAGCAGAATTCTAACATAATACCTCTTTGTTTTTAAATATCTACTACATTATTTAATGCAGTAAACTAATAAAAAATTTATTAGTTATTATCAATAGTTCCCAAGTGCCATGCTGACAATATACTGATATCTTTCCTTTTGTGGCAGTTTTTTGTAAGTCATAACATGAGTTATGAAATGGAGATGTCTAAATCAAACAAGTACAGAAGTTTAAATATCTGGGAAGTGTATTAACAGATGACAGAAAATGTGATTCTAATGTGTACTGGAATAGTTTTGAAAAATCTAAACAAAGTATTAAGATACAAGAAAATTGTGTTAGAAATAAAGAAAAGGGTGCTGAACTGCTATATAATATCAATCATCTCATATAGCAGTGAATGCTGAGAATACCATGGATGGAGTGCTAAGGAAAAAATATAAACAGGAACACTTATTCTCAGAATCTGAAAAAGTCATTTGAATTTTATAGGAAACATAATGAGGAAAGAATACTTGGAGAATCTAACACACACAGGACATATTACAGACAAAAACTGATAGTGGTAAAAAGTGAGTAACTTATTTAATGAATGTGTAAATGGATAGCAGAACAGGGTGTTGGACGGATAGTAATAAGACATAAGAGCGACACATCAATGGGTAGTTAAGTCTCTTTTAAGTCTCTTGGTGGATTGAAAGCCTGTAATGAATTGTACAAGGAGAAATTTATATTCTATTAATCTATTTGATACATTATGAGTGCTGTAACCCATTTGGATCATAGAAGCACCACATATACTGCAGATGTAACAGAGCAGTGATGTGTCTTAGGCTAGATAGCCTGATGGAACCCAACACTTTCTAGATGAGTTTGAATTCAGTTTTCCTTTTCTTAGACTGGTTGGTACCTCAAGACAGGTGAACACAGTCAGCCTGGCTATTTAGTCCCATAAGATGTCATGGATTTTATTGATTCATACTTTATTCGAAAATTTAGATCACATTTAAAAATATTGAAGGTATTTCACAAAAATTTCAAATATCCACATATTTAGATACCTAATTTTTTAAGGGCTCTTTATTATAGCAATAAACACCTGTGCTTTCATAAAAACTATATATGTTGATAAATATCATTGAGAAGCTAAGACCTCCAGGTAGCCATGGATTAAATTTTCATCAATGAAATGAAAGTTACCATGAACACCTACTCTTCTAGATCTTCTTGCATTAATGCAGATGTCCTCCAGGGTTCTATCCTTAGACTTATGTTGTTCTTAATTTTTATCAATGACCTTCCTGATGTCATTAGTTCCCAACTTGGTATCTATGCTGATGACACAACTATTTATTCCTGCCTTAATGGTAAGTCTGATTTGTTTGATAAGGTCAAATTGGTAGTTGAGTTCATAAAGGACTTAAAATTTGTTGTTAACTGGTGCTAGAAATGGTTTGTAAATTTTAACACCTCCAACACAAAATTGTTCCCTTTTAATCATCTGAAAAAACCCTTGCCTTACATCAACATGGCTGAGCCTAAGCTCCTGGAGGTCGACTCATTGCAACTTCTCAGGCTAATATTTTTTGGTGACATAATATAGAAAGATTATATTGAATAAATTGATTCATCCATTAATTGAATATTGCTATCACATCTGGTTTAGTACTTCTGTATATTTATAGATTCTTGATAAAATCCAAAGAAGAATCTGCAATGTTATTGGTCCTGACCTGGCATCTTGGATTCAGTCATCTTCTCACTGCTGTAAAGAAGCTTCCCTGTGTCTTTTCTATAAATACTTTCATGGTAATTGTTCTGATGAACTTTTCACTTTGTTACTTAAAATTTATGAATTTAAGCATACTACTAGACTGGCAGCAAGGTTTCATCATTTTAGAGTTGAAATGGCTAGATGCAACTGTAAGTTCTATACCCACAGCTTCTCCTCTTACACTTCTCACTTTTGGAACTCTCTTCTAGCTCCTTGCTTTCCAGTCAATTTTGATCTTCAAAAATGTAAATGCAACTGTAATTGCTCTCTTCTATCTCCTTAATTCCTGTTCTTTTATTGCTCTCTATCCTTAATAATGTTTTTTTTTCTCATATCCTCTCAAACTCAGTGATACTTTGTGTCTTAGTGACTTTATTACCTTCCTTGTGTTGAAATTATAAAAAAAAACAGGCACTGCATTATTTTTAAAATAAAAGTATATAAAAAAAATGGTCATATCTTTGGTGTGTGGTTTCACTTAAATACAGTGTAACCTGGATATAAGAGAGTTGTCGGGACCGGAGAAGAAGTCTCTTATATCCGGGTTTATCTTATATCCGGTTTTGGTCTATTTTGTTTAGGTAAGTATGGCTCTAATTTGGGACCAGAGAAAATCTCTCTTATATCCGGGTTACACTGTATATACTTTATATGGTTAAGCAAAAAGATAAAATTGAATTTAATTATCCTGATAGACACAAAGTGAGGGTCCATTTTAGCATTATGCTTTTATTGTAAATAGAAGCCTTTTTAAATTAGTATCATCCCATGCAAAGCAGTAAAGCTACTAAGACACAAGGGGTTACAGTGTGTGGAAGAATTAGGAACAGAAACATTAATAATGAAGAGGTGATTGACATTTCATCTAAATTTTTTCAAATTAATGTTGGCTGGAAAGCATTGGTGCCAGAAGGGAGTTCCACAAGCAAGAAATACAAGAAAAGGAACTGTTATCATAGAATTTACGGTTACATCTAGCTAGCTCAACTGTAAATTGATGAGGTCTTAATGCCAGTCTAGTACTGCACTCAAATTCAAAAAAGTCTGCATACCATAGAAAAGAGCTCAGCCAAACAGGAAAAGTATTTACAGAATAACAGAAAAGTGCAAGAGATGTGAAAAGTGCAAGTGATGTGAAAATGATTGAAGCTGAGCAGCCAAATCAGGACCAGTAATCTTTCTAATTCTTCTTTGGATTTTATCAAGAAGTTCAAGATAAATAGCAAGGACACTGGATCATATGTGATAGCAATATTCTAAGCATGGATGAATGGTAGACTTATAGATATGCAAGATAGATTATCCCCAAAAGTCTTACCTAAAAACTGTAAAAATTTTGGAATTTTTATAATTAATATGCTGTAATCCTGCTCTAGTCCCATTTAATCACAGAAAATTTGTTGGCCATACATAGCTCCGTTCTTGAATTATCAGTTGATAGACATATGGACAGTTTGTGGATTATTGTAAGATTTGAATAAATGCAGGCTGGGCAAATGTTTTCCTTGACATCAAACTAAAAATTTATGTAAGGACTGTCCTACTTTACAATCAATAAATCATCCACACACAAAGATAACAAGGGAAAAACAAATGCAATTATAAATACCACGTCTAACATACTGCTAGAGAGTCATGCTCTATTGGTCAGAGAATTCTGCCTGTTTGTCCATATCAATACAATGTCAAGACTCATATCTATTGTGTTATTCAAGTATCTAGTAGAAAAGACAAACCTAGAGGGAGAATGAAATTATTAACTTTCTGTATCAGGTTTAACTCTGTTTATGTCAGTAAGTACATTAGAAAGATATTTTCAGATGCTATTTTTATTATCCTGCTTAACTAATTGATCCTAATTTGATTATAGAAAAAGGCTTTTATAAGGGTTTATTTTTTGTTTGTTATGAATGTTTATTTCAAGTTGTATTTCATTAACATACAAGGCCATCCACATGTTTGGTAGAAAATATACAGAGGGAAAATGAAAAATTTAAATTAAAAACTACAATTTTCTAATTCTCATAAAAATAAATTGAAAATAATCAAGAGTTATTTTTGTCCTTTTTTTTTAAAATCATTTCTCCCCAAGCAAAGCAATAAAGCCACAAAGATGCAAGGGGTTACTTAGTGTTAGCAAATATGAAAAAAAAACACTATTAACGAGAGTGAACGATAAATGAACAAGAATTAGGAAGACAGGAAATAATGATTAACATTGCATTTAAATTTTTAAAGAAAATGTTAACTTGGATGCAAGAAGCTGGAAGAGAATTCTACAAGTGAGAAGTGAGAGTGAAGAAACTGTTAGCATAGAACTTACAGCCATTTCAACTGTAAATCTAGTACTGTGCTTAAATTCGTAAATTCTAGGTACCACAGAGCAAAGTTCATCAGAACAGTTACCATGAAAATATTTATAGAAAAGGCAAAGTGAAGCTACATTACAGTAATGGAAAAGTGACTGAAGCAGAGATACCAGGTCAAGACCAATAACATTGCAGATTCTTCTTTGGATTTTGTCAAGAATCTTCAAATTGAAATGTATATTTTCCAGTGTGCCTATGTCATGACAAAAATATGACACAAGGTCAAGGTTTAAAGTGGGCTTAACAGCAATACTATAGAAAAATTGCCCAAGCCCCTTTGGCACATTTCTTTTTTGGGGAAGCCTCAGGTGCCAGGCAATAAACTTAGCTTCCTCCTGGGGCTTGGGCTTCATATTTTTTATATATACCTGGCATATGAATTTAGTAGTTATTTAAAATCATTAAAATAGCAATGGGTAGACTTTTAGGGTTAAAAATGGCAAATATATTTGTTGGGTTTTTATGCATAATGTACTCGCTCATATTGTAGAATCCAGTTATTATGTTAGATATGTGGATGAGATTTTTTGTATGTTTGAAAATAAGGTTGAAACTGGTTTTCCATGAAATACTTAATACATTGCACTCACCCTGTTACAATTCACATGTGAAAATGAGACCAATGTTGTCCTTACTTTTCTTGATGTCATGATACACAGATCAAATACTGGATTTCTTATATCAGTCTCCCAGAAACCTTTAAAGGCTTATATACCCAATGAGATTCATTCTGTTATAAACAGCTAAAAATTAATTTAATTAAAACTTTGGTTCATCGGGACTTGGCCATATGGTGATTTTCTAAGCATAGCTTTGATGTGGCACAAGGCCGTAAAATGATTTTCTAAGTGTAACTTTGATATGGCACAAGGCTGAAAAATGATTTTCTAAGTGTAACTTTGATGTGACACATGGCTGAAAAATGATTTTCTATGTCTAACTTTGATGTAGCACAAGATTGAAAGTGTGAAGCACTCAGTGAGGATTGTGAGCCTTCATCATATGCTTGGAAAATAAATTAGATTCAGAAATTGATTTTATTAGGAAGTTTCTGAGCCTGTATGGTTACCTTTTGGATACTGTAGTCTCCAGCATTAGAGAAAAAGAATGGGATAATTTTATAAGCCTAGGTCAATTGATCTCCAGAAATGCCCATCTATTTGTGCTTACTGTGGATTGGTGAGGTGAATGCAAGATTTGCTAAGCAAATTTTAGTTAGTGTAGGAAGCTGTTATTTTCCCACCAATCTGTGCATTGATTTTGATGCCTGACTGATGTTGAGACTGATCGGGAAGAATGTTCTTCCTATCCATCATATTAGTTCTGTAACTAACAAATTCAGATGTTAGCACAATACTATTTAGGTAAAATGGATCAAAGGTTGGAAGCATGGATCAACCAACATGTACCATGTTGCAAGGGAAATTTAATTTTTTGTGAGATTTTTCTGAAAAATTTTTCTGAACTGAAAAAGCATTCTTTAAGTTATTGGGATACTTTTTTTTTTATGAGGAGTTATTCTAATCTGAAAACGTTTAAGGTTGATTCTAATTGGCCATGACATATCACTGTTAAATGGGCATTTTGACCTATCTTAAGAAAAATAGAAATTATCTGTACTAAGAAAACATGATGTGAGAGAAAAAAATGGACTTGATTTTCAAATTCGGCATGAAAAAATAGCCCAGAAACATGTGCCCATTTCTCAACAACATTTGGGTCAAAAAAATGTTGACCTGTGTTATATATCTAACAGTAGCAAAATAGTTGAGAAAAGAATAAATGCTGCTATTGAATTAAGGTGTAACATTGAACTATAAATTTTCAATATGCTTTTTCTTATTTTCTATCCTAAATCTCTAGTATTTCTCTCACTCCTTACTCCATATTTATCTCTAAAATCCTCAGAACTTCTCCATCCCTTCTACTACTAATCTTTCTTCTACTAATCCCTTTAATCTCTTCTTGGATTTCACTTCCTATTTACTCTCCTACTTCTATCCCATATACCTTCTTACAATCCTTTTTACATTATTTAATCTTGATATGTATTTATCCAGGATTATGTATGTATGTATATCAATCTTGTTGGCTTCCTGTAGTGTATAGGGTCACAGCTAGAATTTGAAACAGCTTGCTAATCTCATTTTTCATTTTAAGTGCTACACTGTGTACACATCCACCTAATGACTATACCATTTAATAAAGGGTAAAAAATTAACTACAAATTGGTGATTGATATTTATTTCATAAAATATTCCCATTGTATTTGCCAGGTCCAGAAATATACATTTGCTAAATTGGAAAGAGAGACTAGTATAATCAGAATAATAAGCCAATCAGATCACTCACTTTTAGTTTTCAAGTGTCCTAAGCTTAGAGTGTCTAAAAATACAAATAAAAGTTGACAACTTTGCTTTTATGATGATTACAGATTTTGAAAATCCCAGCAGGAACAGAAGTATGAAAAGTACAAATGGATCAGATAGAGGTTTTTGACCAACAGTGCTGGAAGTTTACTAACATCTGAGGAAAATGAGAGCTTCAAATTAGTAGCAGAAGAGCACAAAAAAGAAGAAATTATAAAATATGCCTTAATAGTCAATATGCAGTTGAAGAAATGTTTGCAGTATGGAAATATTCAGGGCAATCTGTGAAGTTAACAATGCCTATATAAAGCAATGGAAAAAAGCTAAGTATCTCTCAACCCATTCCTAAAGGGTCAGCTTTCTCCATTATGAACAGTTTCATCTGATACAGTGATTTCTATTTAAAAAAAAAAGATTCTAGTGATATCAGTGTTACAGAACTGCAATGGATGGATAAGGTAGCTGTTGGTCAGCACTTTAAAGCAATCATTTGTTCTTGATGCAGTTGAAAACTTCAAAACAAATTAATTCAATGTTTAACAAAGAAATTGATTCAACATGTGGAAGAGTTTTATATATATATATATATATATATATATATATATATATATAAACAATATAGCTCACAAAAGAAAAAAGTAACAGAAAATGATATTTACATTTATAAATATAAGAGCTGTTCTTCCTGAAAAATCTAATGAATCCAAAAAGTAGATTATTCTACCCACTAACTCTGTCACAACTACAACCAAAAATTTTTTTATCTAAACTCAGCATAAAATCTGTCACAACTACAACTAAAACAATAAAAAAACAAAACAACAAACCAAAACTTGAAGGAGGAATTTACTCTATCAAGTGCAGGAATTGCTACAAAGAATGCCTGAACACAAAAGAAACATTTTAAAAAACAACACACAAAACACATTGGTTGTTCACTGTAACAAAACTGACCACAATTTTGACATAAGGAATGCTACATTGATTGGAAAGTGCTTTGATTGCTAGTTCAGCTACAGTAAATTAGAATTCAGGTTCTTACAATATATCACCATTCATGGTAGATTTTCTGTTGTCACAATTTGGGATAGTCAGGGACAAAGGTGATGGAGAGAAAAAGAATACAAATGAATTTAGCTACATTGAAAAATATTCTTTCAAAAATATTGAAACTACCAGCATCTCTCATTTCATGCACATGTGAAGATGTGGCAACATCAACAAAGCCCCCATCCTAATGGATGAAATGTGTCACAAACCTTTTTTTCCAATTTGTCATACTATTTTTCTAAATACTGTTTTATTGATATATAAAATTATACACCGTTATATCATACAGATAACTCAAAAAAGTAAAGATAACATTTATGTATATGACCATACTGTGTGCCTGTGTTTGTGTGCATAATGTACACATGGTTTGTTTGAAATTAAGTAGTCAGTTTGCCAGTAGGAGAAAAAACTCCCCCAACTCTCAGCAGAGACAAGTCACTGCTAAGAGAGAGAGAGAGGATTTTATGTATCTCGCTTTTATAGTCCTGAATACAGCAACATCTAACAGGCATCCTAGGCCAACAAGGTGGGATAATCTTAAAGAGTTTTGGTCTGATGACTCATAGAATTTTGCAAAAACAATTGAGAACAAGAATCATTTATTGATGTACACAAAATTCTGTAAAAGATCAAAGATTTGGACCTTGGAAGAGTAGTCAAGGATAATATAATCTGATGGATTTAGTTCATTTTTTTTTTTTTTTTTTAGAATCGTATTTTCTGCTACAAAAAGTGACTATGAATTCAGAAAGCCACTTGACAGTCTTGGAGTCACATCTAGTACTATTCATTGAAATGAGGAGCAGCATGGTTATACATTATGGGTCACAATACCATGCCATTACATGTGTAAACATAGTTTTGAGATCTTGAAATGGCTACTCACCAGACTCAGATCTGATAAATAATCTATGGAATAAAGTAATGAAAGATTGTACCAATAGAAATCCCTGCCTCAAGTTTCAAGTGAAAGAAGTAATGAGGATAATTGAAGCTTACGAAGTTCATGATCATCTTTATAAAAGCCTTGCAGTTTACCTGTCAAGGCAGTATTCAAAAATAAATACTTTCCTTGTAAATATAACTTTTCAACTTAGGTTAATTTAGATTCCTAGTAAGTTTGTCAATTTGAAAATATTCCATTCTTTAATTATGCACATTCTGGGATGAGTAATTATCATTATTTACATTTTAATTATTCTCCTCATCTTTGTTATCATTATCAAAATGTTTTGGTCATTGTACCCTATGGATTTCTTCTGAACCCATCATTATCTGTCTATATTTCTCAGATGATGTATTGTAATTATTTACATTATTCAAACGGTTGTCCTCATCTTTATTGGCATATTTATGATGCTTCGGTTGTTATACACTCCAGCCTTCTTCAGGTTCAGTTGGAAATTCCAATCACCTGAAGAAGGCCAGAGAGTACAACGGCCAAAACATCATGAATATGGCAATAAAAATGAGGACAACAGTCAAAACAATGTAAATAATGTAAATGAACCCATTATTTAATCTATGAAGTGGGGGGTTCTTATTCCACTGTCCATGTTGTTTTTATTTAGTACTACTCAGTTATTTCTTGCCCTATTTCTACTTATTCTAATTCTGCACAACCCAACCCCGGGATTGAACTCACAATTACTATGTCAACAATTTAAGAAACCACTTATTATGGATTAAAGTATTGGTGAATTTGGTTGATTCAATAAATGGTTGAGATAAAATGTTTTTTGAAGGTTACCTGGATGGCAAATGCCTGAAGAAGGCCTGATGACATGACAGCCAAAATTTTGTGATAGTATCAGCAAAGATGAGCACAATAATCTGAATGTAATGTTATTTTCAAGATTTTAGGGATAGGTTTAAAAACTTTTGCAATATACTTTAGTGTATTATTTTTAGTTGATAAGCTTAAAAAAATAATGCATTACAGTATATTGCATTAATTACATCAATTTGACCTTTATATCATATAAAGGTCAATTGAGGTAATTAAATATTATACCAATTTCTAAGTAGAGAAAGCCAGCCTATCTTGAAAATCAGCATTACAAAATCTTGACTTGAACATTGATCACAAGCATTGGAAAGAAATGTGTAATTATCTCAGCCATGAAGCAAGCTCATATATTATAGCTGAAAGTTAATGTTTGGCCATCAGTATGACTTTGGGTAATGTTTGTCCATCAATACAACTTGGGTAAAACAGATGAAAAGAAACATTCAGAGTATTGCATGCAAGGCTCATAAATCATTGATAGCGATATAATTACTGACATGAAAATTGCTCTAACAACCAATTCAAAAAGTTATAAAGATTGTGAAATCAGAGATAATTTCATGGTTTAGGAACAGTTACAGTTACTTATGATGGATAATTCTTTCCTAAGTATTATTATCAAAACTTGTTCTCAAGAACATCATATAGCCATTTAGCTCAGTATAGTCAGTTACAAAGCCATAAGAATGAGGCACCCGGTGAGTATCAAACTCACTATACATTGGATCACATTATAATGACTTTAAAATATCTCCTTTTATTGATGCTGAACCTGTAATTTTTTTTATTCCTTGGAATTTCAAAATTTAAATTCTGTATCAGTTATGTTTTGAAGCAATATGGTTATAGATACCCACTCAATTGAATTGTTACACTTCCTCTATTATGAACAAAAAATATTTTAATTGAAAAATCTCCCTTTCAGTATACTAAGTATGTATAAGCAATTTGAGGACTCTATATGGTCATGTATATATATATATATATATATATATATATATATAGTCCTGGAGATGAACACATCTCTCCAGAATATGACTTGGACAAGGCCAAACAACATATATACTTATGCTGAGAGCTAGCCAAGTGAAAGCCTTACATCCTGACTACAGAATTCAGTAAGACTACATTGATTCCAAGCAACATTCTATTTTATGATTGTGTTAACCTCATTCAATGGAATGAAGACACACATATATATATATATATATATATATATATATATATATATATATATAAAGAAATATAGTCTTAAGGTGTGCTATATTTATGGAATAAAGTGCTCAATATCAGAGATAGAGCGTGTGTAAATATAAAAGTGAACATAGAAGTCAACACTTAGAGGCGACAGTCTGTTTCATGCTATATGCAATCGTCAAGCCACCTATATATATATATATATAGGCAGCAATCCTTCCTTTATGCATGTTTTATTAAAAATGACTGACAAGGTACTATGGTTAAGCTTTTTATTTAATTTTTCTTATGTTTGAACAAGAGCTTTCTTTTCTGGACAAAGGGTGTGTAAGAACTGTCCAAATGTTTTGTATTTCCAAGTGCTTTCGGCCATACCTTTAGCCATTATTAAGGATGATTCCATTTTTCAGCTTAATTGAGTGTGTGCATTATGTGTATGTCTTAGTGTGTGGTAGGGATGTTTTTAATTTCTGAATGCGGTTAGCACGTTGTGGGTTTGTTCGTAGTTAATATGGTGAAGAGTTGGCTTTTTCTTTTTTATTATTAAAGCTTTCATTATTTTTAGTCTTTTTTTTCAGGTGGATGCAGTTAATATATTTGTGTTTTCTACTAGTATGTTCCTAATGGAGTCTGGTAAATTTGTGTGAGTGTTTAAATGGGTTCTAATGGAGCTGTGATCAGATAGGTGTAACGTAAGACGTCTGGATAAGCATGTAGTTGTGTTAATATATATATATATATTGTTATGGGACCTTACCCATAATAACATAATGGACTATTCCATATGTAATAAATACTGCGCCTCAAGAGGAAGCAGAGAGTTCAGTCTGAAGTCTGGAGTGAAGTCTGTCAGTCAGAGTGAGTCAGTTAGTCGGGTCAGAGACAGTCCAAAACAGTTGCGTTCAGACTACTAAGCCTGATTGTTTGTTAACACTTTCTACTTCTCTGCATATATTCCTGTTTGTAATATATCTGTGTTATTCCATATCCGTATTCGAGTTCTTCTTTATTGGTTCTACCTTGGACTATCACCGTGGTACAAGGAACCGGACCATAACAGTGGCGACGAGCGATTCAAACTCATTCGGTGGAAGAAAAAAATTTTTTCGTTTGCCACAGTATAACAGTGGTGACGAAGATTCGAACTCTGACGTGAAGAAAAACAACAAAATCATCTCTCGACAACATAACAAGTGACAGTGAAGAAACCCCTAAAAAGAAAATATGAACTCTATACACGGAGGACTTATTTTTTTGCTATACATCACACATAACAAGTGGCGATCTGGAAAACACTTAAAGAAAAATAAACTTCCTACTCGGAGGACATATTTTTTTTTGCTATCCATCATACGTAACAGTGGATGATGATTAAATTCTAAAAAAAAAAAAAAAAAATTTTCTTTTCTTGATATCAAATTTCACTGACAACAAAGGAAAGTTTTTTTGAGAGCACAGGCTACAGAATATCAGGGGTTACACAAAAAAAAATACGTTAACATGGAAGATCTTAAGTCAACCATTATGTACTTATCAAAACCTAGTTTGAACAACAACAAAGGTATGAACAAAAACATCTAGAAATGCAAGAATTATTGATACGTGCAATGGCAAATAAGAAGCAAAAACCCAAGAATGAATCAGTTCTCTCTCAAGACGCTATTTGGAGTAATATCAAAGATTTCAAGTACGCACCCAACAAAGATAAAACTTTTGCAAATTACTTCCGAAGGTATGAAGATCTATATGATTTTGACTGCAAAGATTGGTCAGACGCACGTAAAGTACGCCTATTACTAAGAAAATTAGGCACAGGCGAATATACCAAATTCGTTGATTATATCCTTCCCAGAGAAACAAGTGAGTTAACGTTCAAAGAATCCATAAAACTGCTAACGGAACTTTTCAGCCATAATACTTCACTATTCCATAAAATATGGAAATGCATGAACCTTACAAAAAAGGATAGCGAAGATTACATAACTTTTGCATCTATTGTTAATAAAAATTGTGATGACTTCAAATTATCGGAACTCAGCGCTGACAACTTCAAATGCTTAATTTATATCCAAGGTCTGGTTTCAACCAAAGACGCAAAAATGAGACATAGAATACTTACTAAATTGGAAAATGAATGAGATCTGACACTTCAAAAACTAGCCGAAGACTGCCAGAGATGCGTCAGCGTAAAAAAAGACTCTAAAGACATAGTACAAGCTGGCATAGCATATATACACAAAGTACGAAGACAAACAAATTTTCCAACCTCACAAACAAACTGAACTGATTTTCCCTCCTCAAGAACAGGTAAAACAAAATTTTCTAATTATAATCAACATAAAAAGAAACTACCACCAAGTCCATGCTATCATTGTCGGTCTTAGCATTGGGTTAAAGACTGTACATATCGTGCTAAAACTTGTCTATCATGTAAAAAATTGGTCACAAAAGTTCTCACTGTTGGTATAGAAAAGAAAGCAGAATAAGAATTACGAGGACTGACCAAACAGATGAGACCAATATAAGAGATTATTGTAGCAAGTGATGCAAGTGCCTATGGTATTGGAGCGTGTATATTACATAAAATGTCAGATGGGACAATAAAACCTATTGCACATGCTTCTCGAACCCTACTACCAGTGGAGAAAAACTATTCTCAAATTGAGAAGGAAGCTCTAGCAATTATCTTTGCAGTAACAAGATTCCATAGATATGTCTATGGTAGACACTTTATTCTGCAGACAGATCACAAACCGTTAATAAAAATTTTTGGTTCAAAAAAAGGTCTACCGGTGTACACGGCAAATAGGCTACTTAGATGGGGGACGATTCTTCTGAACTATAATTTCAGATTGGAATATTTACCAACGAAAAGAATCGGGCATGCAGATGGCCTGTCGAGACTTATACCAACAAAGACAGAGTCATTAGAAGATACGGTAATCGCAGCCCTTAGAAATGAAGAAGACATAAGAACAGTACTATGTTGTACAGTCAGAAACCTCCCAGTCACATTACAAGAAATAAAAAATGAAGCCAAAAATGATGGATTTATTAATGAAACAAAAACAAAAATAGCAGAAAAAATGAGAAAATTTCGGGCAGCTTTTCTCTATGCAATAATGTGCTACTTTACAGCAAAAGGGTTGTAATCCCCAAAACTTTACAAAAACAGATACTAAAGGATTTCCACAGAGGACACCCGGGTAAAAATAGAATGAAGTCGCTAATGCAAAGCTATGTATATTGGAAGAATATAGACCAGGATATTTCTCAAATGGTGGAAATGTGCAAGGGTTGTAATTTAGCAGCTAAAGCCCCGACAATCATACATAAGCCTTGGCCTGAAACTGATCGTCCATGGTCAAGAATACATGCAGATTATGCAGGACCAATTGACGGTTTCTACTATTTAATCATAGTTGATAGCTACAGTAAATGGCCGGAGGTGTTTCAGTGCAAAAATCCTACTACAGAAACGACCATAAATTTCCTACACGAGCTATTCACTCGGTTTGGCGTAGTGGGCTGTTTAATAACAGATAATGGAACGTAATTCACGTCAGCAGATTTCCAAGAGTTTTGTGAAATCTATCAAGTAAAACATATAAAATCCCCGCCTTACCATCCAAGATCAAATGGACAAGCGGAGAGATTCGTGGATACTCTCAAAAGAACATTACAAAAAGCATACAATGTGCCTATGGAGAAAGCATTACAGGTATATAGAATAATGCCAAATAATGTGACACCATCAACATTATCACCAGCAGATATCATGTTTGCTAGGAAAATCAGATCAGTGTTCGATAAATTACTACCAAGTAAAACAAAACAAGTAATACAGTCCTACACACCAAAAAGAAAATTCCTCCCAGGGGAAAAAGTTTTTTTATGGCATACAAAAATAATACCTCTTGCTGGGAACAAGGGATAATTGAGAAAAGAATTGGCAATATGATGTACATAGTTCAAGGAAAAAAATTCTCACACAGAAGACATGTAAACCAAATAAGGAAAAGACCGTTACAGGATGCTAACAGTCCACCTCAAGAAGAGGTACTGGACACAATTTTCGACACATTCGATATAACAAGACCGCAAATAATGCCAGAACTAAGAAAATCGTCTAGAAAAAGAAAATTTACTGAACCTTTGGAAATAGATCCAAAGAAAAAAATATATTAAAAAACCTCTGCTACGCAAAATTTTTGAAAGGGGGTTAAGGGACCTTACCTATAATAGCATAATGGACTATTCCATACGTAATAAATACTGTGCCTCAAGAGGAAGCAGAGAGGTCAGTCTGAAGTCTGGAGTGAAGTCCATCAGAAGTCTGTCAGTCAGAGCAAGTCAGTCAGTCGAGTCAGAGGCAGTCCGAAACAAAGTCGCGTTCAGACAATTACTACTAAGCCTGATTGTACTAACACTTTCTACTTCTCTGTATATATTCCTGTTTGTAATATATCTGTGTTATTCCACATCCGTGTTCGAGTTCTTCTGTATTGGTTCTACCTTGGACTATCACCATGTTACAAGAACCGGACCATAAGATATATATATATATAACAGGAGAGAGTGATAACATGTCCTACTTGATAACACTAATTTACACAGCTTTTTTTAAAACTTTCCAGTTGCATAGAAAAATTAATTTGTAAAAAGTTACTCAGTTGCCCTCTGCACCTCTTGCTTTCAGTATGACCTGTGAATGCAAATTCTTCAAGCCTTCTTTCCTTATTATGTGACCCAGAAATTTCACCTGTTTCTGATTTTAAGTATGTGTTCTTTTTGTTTACATTTTAAGACTTCCTTATTGCTCACATGCTCTGTGCATGGTATTCTCAGCATTCTTCTCTAGAACCAGATCTCTGTTGCCTAATTTAAAATAATCATCTAAGAGTGACAACCTAGGATGAAAAATGGTCCCTTAGTATTGAAAAGAATGACTATTTCATATTGAAATTGGCCACTTAGGATTGAAAATGATCTCTTAGGAAAGAAAATAACTACTTAGAATGAATTCATCATTTCTCCCTCTAGCTATGGGTTAAATAGAAGAGTAGATTGGGCTCTGTGGCCTTGGTTGGCAACCACTCTAAATGAAGAACAATTCCGAATTCAGAATCAATCTGAAGATGAATAGGCTCTGTCAGTTATCATGCCCAAGACACAATGACATTTGGTGTACCAGTGACCTTTATGGTTTCATGGACTTAAGATGAAAGTAAATAATAATTAAAATTATTATCAACACTATATTATCGTTATCATTGTGTATATATTTATCTATATATTTTGGGTAATTCTCTATAGTGGAGAGCTAAATAAATCAAATTAAGATAGTAAATTCATCAGTGGATATTTCCCTTAGTCATTTTAATAATCAGCACTATATAATAATTACTGTTGTGTATTTATTTATATCTTTTGTGTCTATGTAATTCTATTAGTAAGTTGAAAGGTTATTCCTTTTCTCATGTTGATGTCTATTTCCTAGACCCAGTGTTTGCTTATAAGCAGCTGTATGTTGCACTCAGCAAAACAAAAAATAAAATAAAGACAATCAAGGTAATTTCCCTCAAAACAAAACCTTCACAAGAAACATAGTGATAAAGGAATGAATTGACTAAAACAGTTCATCAGTAGCTTCTGTTTAAGGTTCAAATTCTTAAATGACTTCTGAGATCTGCAACTCATGTATTGAGATTTTTTTTTTTTCCTTTTTAGCAGTTTTCTGTCAAAAGTAAAGTCAATCAAGGAATTTTTTTAAAAAGCAAATTATTACAAGAAAAGTAGTAATAAGAGAATAAAATATGTAAACACTTCAGTGGCTTATGCTTAGGTTGTGAATTTTGATCCTTCATTATGTAATATAATGAAATACATGTAATTGTTATGCAATAAATGTAATATAACAAAAAATCTTTTTAAGTAGTAGTAGTAGTAGTGAAACCGGAGTAATTAAACACTTGATTAGCCTCCATTTGTTAATACTAGATCGCCATTTTATTAAATCTGAGCACATTGTTTCAAAGCCTTTGTTTCATTGCATCTCAATATTAAAAATTTCTCACAAATGCTGTTATTTTTGACAGCATGGTTACACTAATTATTAGGTTGGTGCAAAAATAATGACGTAATAATGTTGTTTTTTGACGTATTTTTAACGTCAAAAAATGACATTACGTCATTATTTTTGCACCAACCTAATAATAGTAATAGTAATACTTAGTATACGTTTTCCTTTCACCCACTCTCTGAATCTGTTTTTCTCTCACTGATTACTTCCATTTTTAATTTTTAATTTTATTTTTTCAGATTCTTTGTGATTTATTCCCTTTCTCTCTCTCTCATTCCATGTCTGGCTATTTACTTCCTTTCTTGCATCTGTAATTCTTAACTTGGACATTCTCTTACTCCAATAAATACTTGTCTTATGCCTCATCATCTCTTATTCTTTTAGTTTCTCCTTATTGGATATCACATTTAACTAGAAGAGAAAATAATAACAGAATCAAGATGTTGACTTTCCACACGAGTTCAAACAAAAGGTTCTGATGGAAACTCCCATTGATATTAGAGCTATAGCAAAGGACTTGAGAAATCTATTTATCTGAAAAACTGTCTTAATAGAATGATTTTATAAATTTCAACCAACAATAATGCTATTTGGTCATTGAATGCCAAATGTTTCCAGTATGGAAGTAGTTAATTTCATCATTACCATTAACCAGACTCAGCACCTTCTCTTCAATATTACTCACCACAGATGTTATTGTAACCTAGGGAAAGTTACTGAATAGATTAATCAAACAAAGGTTGATAATGAATGATAATACTTAGGACAAGAACAACACATATAAGTTTCACCAGCAGCATGTAGAAGTAGCCAACTGCTAGAAGTGAGTCAACTGAATTCCACAATGAATCTCCTACTGCAGGATATCTACCAACTGCCCCACTCATATGTGGCACAAGACTGAATTTAATGCGGGGTATGCGAGCCTGTAGGCCTGGCCAAAAATTCTCCGTAGATCCCATATAAAACAGGGTTGGGTAGCTGTTTCCCAAGATGAGATTCTGCCCTTTGACATAGCCTCATCGACGAATCTCCAACTGTAGACCAACATACATTATTTACTACTATACTTATGTGAATTTGGGCATACCCATTATTGTCCGTCAGTTTGCCACAACAGATTTTTTTCTTGTTTATTCTTCCATTCATTTCTCACTGATTCTTTTTCTTTAGACTTTACTTTCATTTATGCCTTTTTTCCCTTTTTGCTCAGTTTTTCATTCATTCTCTCACTTGCTCAATTTTTTTCACACTTTTCTTATTTCACTCAATCTTTGTCATGAAGTAATCTATTTCCCTCTCATTTATTCTTAGAATCAGAAGGAGATAGAAGTTAGAAAGGCTGTGTTGCACAAGTTTTACAAATGAAAAGACTGTTTTAATTTTTTTTTTTTATTCCTGTATCCTCCTTGTGGAGCTTATGGCCACAGCCATGTTCAGTGATGTTGCTGAAGATTCAGTAGCCAGTGAATTTTTACAGGACTGAGTTATTAGTCTAACACAAGTTGGCCAACTTCAGAGGGCTAGAGGGATCTATCTTTCCTACTATTTACCCATGGCTCTGGATGGAGTAGTGCCTTTCCCAAGAGCATTAATGCAAAATGGATGCAAACTGTCTCAGCTAAAGTTAGTATACAGCTCACTGTTTCCAGTATTTTCTTTTATACTAAAGTTCATCAAATATAAGGCTTGATAGCCACTCAAATTAGAGGTTACTGTTAAAATGGTTATGATGAATAAAGTGTGATATGAATGAAAGAGGAGGCAATAGGATTATGAGCATAAAGAGGGTAGATAGCTATTCACGCTTGACTTACAGTTGTAGTGTTCAAGAAAGCATCCTGCAAGATAGGAACCTTTGGAAAAAAGCTGTGGAACTTTCTTTTTATATTTGGCACACAGGAAATGAGGATGATTTGACTGTGGAAGTAATATGGTGTGTCCTAGGTGTAAATCCCTGAACTGGTGAACAGACTGTGAACAGACCACCCATACCTCCATAAAATGCTTTCTGCTCAGAAAATTGGTGTCCTACATCTTGGTTTTCAACTTGGGCTCAAACACTGATCACTGGCATTTATGAGAAATGTAAAACTAGCTTAGCCACTAGGCAGTAACAGTATTAATATTCACCAAGTTTAGCTAGGTCTTACATAAGAATTAAATTGAAGAAAAAGAAATTTAAGATTATGTTGCATCAGTTTTCTAAAAGGGGAACTTTGAATTCAGTTGATACTGAGAATTCAAGATCTTGGCTCAAATAAAAAACCACCATCAGCAACTAGAGATGTAAAATTACTTCAGTCATGAGGCAAGGTACCAATGGCCGTTCATTAAGCTTAACTTAATCTAGTAGAAATAACATAAGGAAGTTAGTTGGAATCATCAACACTCTTTCAAACAAGACTGGGCTACCTGCCATCCCTGAAAATTAGCATTCAAAATCATGCTTTTACCTCGGTTTGAACACTGTCCGCTAGCAAGGTGGGAAATAACTATATCAATCCCAAAGCAGCCTCTCTATTTGTTTATATAATTTATCTGCAACTCATATAGTTTGTCAGTGCAACTAATTTTACTTATGTTTGTACCTAAGTACTAAAGATGAAAAGCACAATGTGTTGTTTTTTTTTTCTGTTTTTAATTGTCTTCAGGTTTACAAGTGTCTGAATTTAATCACCAAGACAACAAGATGATGACAGCAATGGCAAAGATGATGATGATGATGAAGGCCATTTGAGTTGTAACTAAGACTTGACTGCAGACATGGCAACTGGTCTAGCCAATCAGCCCTTGTAAATTCAGTCATCACTGTATGGTTGTCTTTCTCACTATAATGAGACATTTTATCTTTTGCTTTCATTTGATTCATTAATGCATTTATTTCCTTGATTATTTTCTCATTCATCTCATCCTTCTTTCTTTCTTCTCTAATAGCTTCTTTGGATTCTCTTCTAGCCTTTCACTTAATAAACATATTACTTGCATCTCTACTTTGTCTTTTTCCCCCCACTTATTTTTATGACTTTTTAAATTTTTCTGCCTGCCTGTACAGATCTTCCCCCACCCCACACTGTTTCAGTTTTCTTTCTATTGCTTACATTTTTATTATTTTCTATTTACTACCTTCTAAACCTTCTTTTCCACCTCTGACTTTTTCTCTTAACTCTTACAATTCTTTGCTTTATAATTCTACTTTAAGTTAAATCTTACTGTAAGGCACTGTCTTTTTTATGCTCTGTTACATTTTTAACTTATTCATATAACTTTATTTTCTTTCTTGATGGTTTACTCTTTTTTGTTTTCACTCTCTCTTTCTTTTACCTTTGTTTTTACTGTATCTATCACTTTTTCTTTCCTTCATTCTCACTCTCTTTTTAACTTATTTCCTCTCGCCTTGTTACCTGTAACTCTTTTCTTTCTCTTTTACACATTACCTTTGGAATTTATATTTCTTGAACATTTTTGTTTCATTTACTCACTCTCATTCATATTGAATCCATTCTTGATCCATAAAAATTACTTTTCCTCTTATTCACTTTTGGTTTCTCATTTATTTTTTACCTCTCGTTTTCCTTCTCTCTTACATTTACTTTCTCCTTCTTGCTTTCTCACTTACTCTCTCACTGTTATTCTCCTTTATTTTTACTTTCTCATATGTTTATCTTCTCTCCATTTTACCTTCTCATTTACTGTTTCAGTTTTACTCTCTTTCATTTTCTACCTCTTGCTTTCTCATTTAATCTCTGCTTTTTACTCACTCATATACTTCTGTTCTTATATCTTATTTACTCTCTTGCTTTTGCTTCCCCCATATACTTCTATCCTCTCCCTCTTTCTTTCTCATTTACTGTCTCACATTTTCTCCCACTTCCTTTCTCATTTAGTCACTCACTTTTACTTTCTATCATTTATTTTCTCCCTCTTTCTTTTTCATTTATTCTCCCACTTTTACTCCCTCATATACTTCTATTCTCTCTCTCTTGTTTTCTCATTTACTCTTCCACTTTTATCCCTCTCACTTTCTCATTTACTCTCTCACTTTTACCCCTCTTCCTTTATCATTTACTCTCTCACTTTTACTTCCTCCCACTTGTTTTTTCATTTTTACTACCTCATATACTTATATTCTCTCTTTTTAGCTTTCTCATTTACTCTTTCACTTTTAATCTTATTTTTTCTCATTCTTTCAAGATCTTTCATGTCACTTGTATTTTCTTTGCTGTTTTCATTCCTTCATTTTCAAATGGGCTCACTCATTCAACTTCTTCCTCAATTAATTTCTTGATCACTCTTATTTAGACATCACTGTCTCGTCCTTATGACACTCTCACACACTCTCTTATTTAATCTACTCACTCACTGACTCCTCCTTACTCACACTCCTTTCTTCTATCTCAGCCCTGTTTATTCACTCACTGACTCCCTCACTTAATCCATTCATTCTTCCTTAGTTACTCACTCACTCTATTCACTCCTTTTCTTTCTAATTAACAACCCTACTCCATTCCTTCTCTCTCTCACTCACAACTTGCAGCTCCCTCATTCTTTTTCTTTCTATTTTCACTTTCCTTCTCTATATCAATGAACTACATCTGTCTGTGCTGCATGTGTGCATCCACGTCAGTGTTTCCTTGGTGATTGCATGGCTTCTTGCCAAAAGAAAAGCTACAATTTACTTCTTTACACAACTTGACCACATCTTCTCATAGCAAATGAATTACAGTTGTCACCACAGCTGTAGACTGACTCAGTTGTTTTACCCTTTGTCATTACATGCACGGATAGATAATATACATAGTTGCAATACAATAGTAGCTGTGTGTGTAGTGTGGCTGTAGTGACCAGTTAAACTGTCACTTTGACCAGGCATGCTGCTACATTAAAGAGATAACCAAATCAATTTTCATCATGTAGAGGTTGACTCAAGTTGAAGGAGAATTCAGCAACTGTTCTTTCTCTCTTTTTTTTTATATAGATTCTATTTGAAAGAATTGCTAACATTTTAATGCTTTTAGTACTGTTACTATTATTATTATTAGAGCTATTATTAATGATAAATCATATAAAAATGGTTGGTTACAGTTGCTAAGCTATCAGTACTATTAGAGTAAGTGCAATTATAAATCATGCAAAAATCATGATATCTAAGTGTTACATTAATACTTACTAAGCAAAGCTTAGTACTGCAGAAAAACACAAGTGACAAGCACCGAGCAGTAATGATTTGAGAGACTTTGTTAACTCGTATCACACAGAAAGACAAGTCCATCTCAGTCCATATGGAGTATACAGCTACAGTCTCACCAATTCCTAGCTTGTTTGCCAATCAATGTTCATTCTGTCCTAGGGTTCAATCCTTGCCTTATGCCATCATCATCCCTTATTCCTTGATAATTATTCTTTTAGTCTCTCCTTATTGGATATCATATGTAACTAGAAGAGAAAATAATAACAAAATCAAGATGTTGACTTTCCACACTACTTCAAATGAAAGGATCTGAAGGAAACTCCCATCGATGTTATAAAGAGTTATAACAATGGACTTTAGAAATCTATTTATCTAAAAAAAAACTGTTTAACCCTAGCTGGGTGAAGAAGAAATGAATTTGTAACTTTCCCAAGGATTTTTGTGTGAAAGTAAATGCAATGACATTGGCTGGAATTTGAACTTGTTGATCCAACATTTTGCACTGATAACCACTACACTACATGAATTCCCATATCCTACAGTGTGGTGCAGCTAAATGACATTTAATAAGCTCAAGTTAGTATGACACAAAGCTATAATCATTAGGAACCTAGTGAGGATTGGCATTACTATGGTAGTAATGGGTTAAATACTAGTGTACTAACAACTACTTTATGATTAGGTACCCTAAGCTTAGTATTGGCCTAGGAAAACAAGTAGAGGGAACCCATTGAGGGTGGATTTTACTGCAGTAGTAATAGCTAGCTTGCTAGCCATTAGAAAGCACACCTATTACATATCAGACATGGCGGTTGCTATAATGTTCAACTCTGAATACCATTTGGATGTTAACAAATTATATAAGCATTATGAAAATTAATCAAGGTTAAAGCTAGAAACATTTATTACCAATTATGTTGCAACCAATAAATAAACATACACTCATGGGTTAGGTTATCCGGTAAGCCATATGTGGCTTTAAGTTAGCCTGTCTTAAACTCTATTATTCTTTTGGATAAAAAGAATTAAAAGCATGGCAAGTGATGTTACTAGTAATGGTAATATTAACTGTTTCCTTATAAGGAAATGTTTGGCATTCATTGGCCAAGCAGCCAAGCTGTTGTCATTTGAAATATATATTTTTCTATAAAAACAACTTTTCACAAAAATTCCAGTATTGATGGATTTTCTTCCTAACCTTTTGTTTGAAATAGTGTGGAATGTCAACATCTTGTTTATGTCATTATTTTTTTTTTAACGTTACATTTGATATCCATTTTAGTTGTTGTTGTTATGTGTTTTTTTTTTATCTGGTACCAGTTCTTTGTAATTCTGTAGCACTAGTCCACAAGATTTGAAGAAGAATGATCTTTAGTAAGACCTACAACTTCATTCACTTAAAGTCATTTTTAATCATTAATCTGAGAAAGTGATTGACAGTTTAGATATATCTGAATAGCTTTGGCGCCATGCATGATATCCATGATCTGATGAGGCTACTTAAAAATATGACTAGAGTTTTAGGTTAATATTTTGACTTTGCAGCAATTTGTAGTATTTGGCAAAGCTATTCCTGGTGTAGCATATTTTATATTCAATTTCGTTATCTCCTCTACTAAATTTATTATAACCAATCAAAAAACTGAGGTATTTGAAGTGTTACTATTTATTTATTTAGTATTTACTAATTTGACATCTTGAACTTTTTATGATAAATTTGGTATATAACTGCCATAACTGCTTTCATTCCAATTCGAAATCATAGTTTCTGTTTGGGAATAGTTTGTCTTGAGTCTTATTTTTTAGAACACATTATAGAGTATGATGATCTTTTTCATCAAGATCATTTGTATCCCAACTATGAATACTTATGTCCTCTGCATATTCACCTACATTCATCCGTACAATGACTAGATGAGAAAGCAGGAATGCCTTTTTTTTCTTGATAGATTCATAGACAGACAAAAGTTATAGTTATCAACAAAAGGAACAATTCAAGATGGGAATTACAGATTGTAGACAAAAAATGGAAAGTGTAGCACTGACATCCAAAGTCACATTGGAATAGCAAAAGATGCCTTCTAGAAGATAAGCAAATTATTAAGAAACAAGAACGTTTAATTAAAAACAAAGAAAAGAGTACTGGACTGCTATGTAATATTGGCTCTGCTATATGACAGTGAATTCTGGACAATCTCATTGTAAATGAAGAAACAACTTAAGACAACAGAAATGGAGTTCTACAGAAGGATGCTGAGGAATCTAGACTGACTCAGTTGTTTTACCCTTTGTCATTACATGCACTGACAGATAATATACATAGTTGCAATACCATAGTAGCTGTGGCTGTAGTGACCAGTGGCTGTAGTGACTATGGACTGAACATGTGAGCAACAACCAAGTTTTAGATAAAATGGAAATAAAGAGCACACTTAAGCATAGAGGTAGTTTAAATTTCTAAAGCAAATAATAAGAAAAGAAAATTTGAAAAAATTGATACTCAGAAGACATATTGAAGGCAAGAAGGTCAAGGAAAAGCAGTGAGTAACTTACATAATGAGTTTGTGTAAATAGTTGGCAGAACAGGGAGTGGGAGATATAGTAAAAAAAAAGATTTATTAAGATCTACAAAGGGCAGGAAATTGTGGAGAGCCATGATCACCAATGTTCTGAAGGGACACAGCACATAGAAGAAGTAGTATACAAAAAAGAGTGTGGATATATAAAGTTAGTGAGGTAACCTAACTATACAATGTTGTAACATGTAACTTTATACTTGTAATATCATATATGTAAACTCATTCATTATGCACATACATATTTAAGGCTTTCAATCTTTATTAATGATAAGGCCTATTTTAAATACATTCTCTCTATGAAAATCGATTGCCTCCATAGGATAATGAGAGCATTGGTCTTACTAGTTACTAGCAGTGCCTGTGAAAATTTCCTAGTTTTTCTATTTGAATTTTCTAATGAATTCTTAATTCAGTGACAGAATAAGCTCCTTGCAGTTTCACAACTATCAAATACCTGTGGAAATTCCCCTATTGCATTACTAACTTCTCTCTGTTTTTTTTACAAATATTTTCATAGTCATTGTTCTGATGAGCTTTTTTCCTTAGTGCCTCAACTGCATGAATTTAAATGTGCTACTAGATTGGCAACTAGGTCTCACCATTTTACTGTTGAACTAACTAGACGTATCCACCACTTCTGTTCTGATACTTTCTTTTCTCACACTTCTTACCTGTGGAATTTCTTTCTTCCCTGCAATCTTCAAAAATTTAAATACAACATCAATTCTCTTCTGTCTTCTTAAACCTTGTTACTTTATTGTCATTTCCTCACTTCTGACTAAAATCGTCACATTCTCTTTCACTCCTTGTAACCCCCCCTGTATAATGCAGCAATCATATATATAAATGCAAGTCGTTATTTAAAGAATTAAGAGTACAAATGAAAATATTCAAAACATCTAGCAAAGGAATAATATGATGAGCATTATTATTAAAAGATAAACATTTAAGAATATCATTTGTTGTAAGTATATGGGCTGTGGTTGAAATTCAACATTTAGCAATTATAGGCATTGTTATTCAAAGGTTAACAAGTATATGACTGATAGTTGATAAATTTTCCTTAAATATCTTTACCCTATTTACATTGTTCAGACTGTTGTCCTCATCTTGTCATATTCACAACATTTTGGCAGTTGTATGCTCAGGCCTTTTTCAGGTGATATATGTTGGAATTTCAAACCAAATCTTTTCTTTAGTCCATGGGAGGAGGTAGATTGTTCTAGTTCTACATGCCATGCCTTTTGTTGTGATTTGTGACTTCAGTACCTGGTCACAGCAGAGGTGAACAAAACTTTGAGAGTTGGAATTACTAAAGGGAATTAACTGAAACCTGAGATATCCAGAAAAGGCATGGCATGTGTAAATAGAACAATATACCCTCCTGGACTAGATACAGGGTTTGGTTTGAAATTCGAATGCATATCACCTGAAGAAGGGTGGAGCCTACAACAACTGAAACATTGTGAATATGACAATAAAGATGCGGACAAAAATTACAACAATGTAAATAGTTATAACTTATCTCAGAAATATAGACAGATAAGAATCTTTGTAGTTTGTTATTTTGTTTGGTAAAGAATTCTATTCGGTTCCTCCATCAACCCATAAAAGATCATTTTACATTATGTCCATATTATATCTCCCTTTAATATGTAATAGGCATGTCGTGTAGTGAGGGTTGATTCATATTCTTTTTCTTATACCATGGAAAAGACTTATTTTTAATTTCTTTTTCTTTTTTTTTTCACGATCAAAATCAATTCAATGTGCACTAATATGATAATGACTTCAATATTAAGCAACCAACACTTGGTAAAAAGCATAAATTAAAGTTTATTATTTTGTATTTGTTAATTTTTCTTCCTGCAATAATTGGAAGCATTTGCAGAGACTCAAGTGAGAACAATTTTAATCTAGATGGTTTTTCAATATGTTCGATTTCCAATTCATTCAGGCTTCTGTAATGGTCTTTAAGACTGTTCTAGACATTCCAGTAAATATGAATACTCATTGGATATGTGATAAAAACTGATATAAAGTTCAAATTTCTGAGACATGGCTTTCAAACGGCAGTTCTGTGGAAATCCCTGGATCAATGAATAGAATTTTCTTCAACTTAAAAATTCAAGAGACAGCAACAGACTAATTGTGGTGTGGCAAAAATGAACTAAAGTGTTAAAACATATCTGGTTGTTGTGAGTTAAATCCCTGGGTCTGGTAATATTTGAAAGTCACATACTTTGGTCAGTGGAAGAAATGGTCAAGGAACTCAAACATGAATAAAACTGGGGATTATTAACTGGTATGAAACTTGGCTTGAGAACACATGGCACAGTGGATAAAGGCATTGGTTAGATCCAGTGACAGGACCCAACAAATATGAGTTTAATATCTGATTAAGGCAGTGGAGAAATTGGAGAGGGGAATTAATGGGAGATAACTGGTAACTGACATCCATTAAAACATGGCACATAGAACTAGAACAGTGAGCGAAATAAAGGGTTCAGTTTGACATTCCAACCACCTGAAGAAGGCTGGAGTGTACAATGGCCAAAACGTTGTGATAAATATGGCAACAAAGATGAGGACAATAGTTCAAATAATGTAAATAGTGTACATAATACCTCATCTCAGAAATATAGACATCCAAGGACCTTACTATCATCATTCCACTTTCTGGGTTATGTAAGCAAAACCTTGGATTAATGAATCTGGATAGTAAACACATTTTTCACCCTATCTTAAAATATTTAATTGTGAGGATTGGAGGGTTTTCTATGGTTCTAATCCGTAAAGAAACAATTCTCATAAAACTGGAACACTTTCTGGTTGTCAGATCTTCTCTTGCAAATTCTGTGGAATAATTTGCCTATCTGAAGTGGGTCCTGCAGACCAATGGTGGACTTGAAACAGGTGTGGAACCTCCTCCTAAATTTAATTTGCAAAGTCTTGATATAGAATGAGACACTTGGTATGTTCGGAAAATATCCAACCATTATGAATACTTCAAGAGAAAGTAGCATGTTTTTGGTGCAATTCTGTTAGCAACTCACAGACCAGATATAGCCATGTGAGTTTACTCATTCAACAGTGAAATGACTTTGGATATCCTTGTGTATTATCAACTCATTGTAAATATGCATCTAGCGTGAAACGTGGACATTCTTCAATAGAACCATTTCAAATAATTAAGAAAACATTCAGAGAGGATTGAATGACTGACATCTATGACGTTTTGGCACTAATTCTTCAGACTTGGCTGGGAATTTGTTGAAAGCAGTTCATGTTCTTGGCAACTATCATTAAGCAGAACATCTGAAAATGTTGAATGTGTACAGGCTGCAGTCAATGGTAACTCAAAATTGTCAGTGCAAGAATTAGAAGATCTCAGGATTCTACAGACTGTGTAAAAAATATCCAGCATTTTACATTTTAGTATCTCAAATGCTTATTCATCATAGCACATACAGGGATTCTGGGCAAAACATTAACAGTCCAAGTGCTATATATATATATATATATATATATATATATATATATATATATAAAGTCTTTCCAGCCCTCAGTCTGTAAGCAGAAATGTTAATGGTATTATTAACCATTTTCTTACAATGAAACATGTTGGATTTCATTTGTTTGAAATTTATAAAATCTTTCTTTTAAATAAATTTTTCAGTAAAAATGTTTAAGTCCATTAATCATTCTTTCAAGTATTGATAGGTGTCTCTTTCCTACTCTTTTAGTTGAAGTAGTGTGGAACGTCAACATCTTGATTATGCCTTTATTTCCTCTCTGAGTTACATGTTATATTTTATTTATTTATTATTTTTTTTAAGCATTTCACTGCAAGCAAGGCGGGAAGCCACTAGGACGCAAGGGGTTACAGAAAATTTAGAGCAAGATCAGATAGGAGTGATAGAAGAAAGGATGAGGGTAGTGGATAGATCAAAGCAACTGGAGATGTCGATTGATATTACACTTGAATAGCTGGAGATTATAGCTCACAGGGAAACAGGAAAAGGGAAGGGAGTTCCACAGGCGAGAGGTGTGAGACATGAAGTTGTTGTTGCTGTTAAAAGTCCTCAAGCAATGTGTTTTCTGTTATCTGATACAGTTCTTTGCAATTCTGTAGCATCATTCCACAATGTTTGAAGAAGGATGGTCTTTATCAAGATCCAAAGGATTCATTCACTCAACGCCATTTTTAACCATTGATCTTAGAAAGTGATTTTATACAGTTTAGATATTTTTGAACAGCCTTTGTGTCATGCATCAATTCTATATGAAAGTCTTGATTTGATGAAATTATTTAAGAACATGGCTCAAATTTTCAGTTTAATATTTTCGTTTTGTAGTAACTTATGGTGTTGTGTGAAACTACCTCTAGCACAGCCTATTCTATATTTAATTTCCTTCTCTCCTATATTAAATTTGTTATAATTGAACCTTACACTGAGATAATTGACATGTTTCGCATTTATTAATTCCACATCCTGAATTTTTATGATAGATTCAGGGTGTTTGCCATCATTGCTTTCATTCCAATTCCAGATAATGGTTTCTGTTTTGGAAAGGTTAATCTTGAATCCTATTTTTTGAAACACTTGATTGAAGATGTTGATTTTTTTGTTTATATAGAGTCTGATCAAAAAGTATCTGGACTGTTGATATAATAATGAAACTAAAGTATGCAGAATGAAGCTACTTGGCACAAATTGACCTTGAACTCTGTTGCACAAAGTAAATTATGATGTTCTTACTCACTTCTATATTTTGTAGCAGAGCTTGGAAGGAAAGTGTGTAGAGTGTGGTCATCTCACTACATTGCAGAGGTTACATCGGTGACAACAGTTTATGCAGCAGCTTTTGGCTGAGCACAACATTCCCTAGGTTGGCAACCACCATATTCCCCAGATCTTGCCCTTGCAACTTCCTGCTTCTAAAAATCAAATCTCACTTGAAAGGAACAAGATTCCAAGATATCAAGGAAATCAAAATGAATGCAATGAGGCAGCTGCTCACTATCCCCAAAAAGGAATCCCAAGAATGCATAAATCAATGGAAATGATGCTGAATAAAGTGTGTGGCTTTAGAAGGGGATTACTTCGAAGGAGATTAAATGCTGAATTGATATGTGTTGTAGTTTTCTTTTTATAGCACCAGTCCCAATACATTTGATCAGATCTTGCATATATAACACCTTGTCTTTAGTGTTTTTTTGTCTTATTCAGTGTACCTGATTTTTCTGTGAAGAGAGGAAATAAACACTGGTTAAGCTTTTTTTCTGTCCTCTTTTTTGTTTTGGATCTTCCTTTTTCTAGTAACTAGTTATTCTTTCTTTTTGTTTTTCGGATGTGTGGCTAGTGTAATGGATAGCATCTTCAAATTAGAAATCAGAGAATTGAGTTCAAATTCCAGTCAAGTTTGTTACCTTCACTTATGTGCAAATATCCTTGGGAAAGGTATGGATCCATTTCTTCTACCCCTCTGGCTTAAATAGAAGGATTTGTATCTGGAAAAATCATTGTTATTCTCAAAAAATTGCCAATGCAATGTTTACTCACAATAAAAAAAATAATTATTCCTGAAATCAGTAATATATTGATAAGCCATAAAAAAAAAACAAATCAGTCAGTTAAAACTTTTTGTTTGATTTTAATATATCCATTTTTTATTGCAATTAATAATTGTTAACAATGCTTCAACTAAAAGAAATAAAAATAAGAACAATGCTACTCTTCCTAAAATCAATTGTATTTTAGTAAACTTTACAACTTGAATGTGCTCTTTAATTTTCTGCTAATTTACAAGCACTTGACAACTCTGCAGGTAATCTATAACTTAATAATAGCGTAATGATTATCATCACAGAAAGTGGGATTGGCATGTTGTTTCTAATTTTGCAGAAATACCCCAGGAAAGATATGAATCTATCTCTTCTCCAGCTAGGGGTTAATAGTAGGGTAGATGAGCGCTCTAGCTTTGTTTGGCAACCAGTCTAGGAGAAGGACAATTCTGAATTCAAAACCAGTTAGATATAGGACTAGCAACCCCACCTCATAAAAAAACTTGCTAAAGAAACCACAGAATCAACAACTAGTGTAGTGAAGCTATGGTCCTAGTGTGATGAGACTGTGGCCCTATATGCAACAAAGAAGTCTATAAGGCTAGCATAACATACATACATTCATTTTTAAGTTTTTTTATGACTTTTTTATTGTAATTTTACCCAGGCTGTCAATTTATGGTAATGAGTAGATATCAGATATCAAAAATTGAAGATAATCTTTTGGTGAGATTCAAACTCTCATCCTTTTTCCTTTAGGGAAAGCTGATGAATGTTCAGCTGCCCCAATCCTGATGGCAAGTCGATCTTATAACTTATCTTTCCATTTCATAACTTCTCTGAATGCCATATTTGTCCTTTTCATGAGTGGCATTAGTCGCTGCAGTATCTTTTTTTTATTTTTTATTAAATAAATTATTTTCCACCATTATTATTAATTTTTGACTTGTAGTTAATGCTCTTGTATTAGGTCACTCTATAAGTGCAACTGGTACTATATGCCACAGTACTATATGCCACATGATCAGGTCATCAGCAACTTCCAGTTCTCTCTACAAAGCGTTCCTGGTGAGGTGGGTTGCTAGATACTGTGCAGGATTAAAACAAAGAACTCTCAAAGGGCAGATGAACCTTCTTGTACATCCAACAGTCATCTAGCACAATGGTATACACAGGGCTAAATAGCTATGTATGCAGCCAGTGTGTTGATGACATGACGTGGCTGGGCAAAGGACTTCTTAACAGAAGTCAAAGATGAGGTTGGAGATTTCCCCAATGGAATCATTGACTGTGTCTGTGACCAAGGTGAGCTTTCAAGTTAGAGGATATTGACTGTAGTTTGACCTGGAGAGCATTCAACTCAAGTATTTGGAATGAATTGGTCAGGTGCTCAGCTGCACTGAGCTGGCCCTCCAACCACACCCAGTCATGATGATGATGATGATGATGATGTTATAGACACAATGTTTTGGTCAAGTAACCCGTGGCTGTCTTCCTTATTTTGACTGATATGAAATAGCTTACATGTGCTGATTGGGTTATTTTGTCCCCATCATGCTTCTTCTTGTTTGTTCCTGCTGAACAAGAGTATATTATTCCACTACCTAATACAGAAATTGAACACAATAATCATTAGATGACAACACTTGATTAACTAATGATTATATCCACTACAACATCATCCTGAATAATGGTCACCTGAAGATGACCAGAAAGTACTTGGCTGAAACGTTGACTATAATTGTCTTGATAAAATCATTGTCTTTCTCTCAGGGAGATTCATGAAGATCGTCGTTTTTTAAAGTTGGTCAGGTGTTTAGCCCTATGAACACACCTGATCATGGGACTGATGAAGATGATTTAAGTCTCATCATAAGTTTTAGCTACTTTCCTTTATCAAATTTTTTTCAAGATGTTTATCTACATTAGTGAGAAGACAGAAATGGATTGAGAATAAAAGCTAAGCTATTATTGATATTAATTTCTGATCGACATTGTCTATTCTTTTTGTATAATTCTTTCCTTGTAAGTAAAACCTTTCTGAAGTTTACCTTTTGCTACTTTTAACTTGAATTTGAACTCAATAGCTACAAAAGACAGGAAACTGTGGTAAGCCATTATTACCCACATCCTGAAGAAGAAATAATCATTCATCTGTGGATGGGAATGTATACATATAAGGAATGCACTTTCAATGTACAGCAGGCTTTTACCAAAGATGTCTTCAAAGAATCATTGTGATATCTGATTGTTGAAACTGAAAATTTAACATTAACTTCAAATGTTAACTCTAACACCATTGCGACTCTGATGGGTCAGTATTAAAAGATAAAGTCAAATATTAGTTTGGAAAGAAAGCCCTATCACATTTTTGATATGATCACTTTGAAGGTAGTTTTTTCAGTATTTATCATAAAACATGTGAACAATGGTGAAGTTTTAGAATAAATGGAAACAAGAAGGACGCTTATACTTGACATCAGGAAGAAAGAGTTGAAATTTCTAGGAAAGAAGGATTGAAAAATTTGATACTCACAGGACAGATTGAAGGAATGAGGGACAGAGTAAAACAACACAACCTACCTAGCAAGCTTGGTTGGCTGAACAAGGTTTAGGAGACAAAAAGGCAAAATTTATTCAGAGCTACAAATAATGAGAAATTGTGGAGAGCTATGATTGTCAATGTCCTGAAAGGAAATGATATATAGATGAAGATGGTAAAACAATCATTATTACATGCTGCTCTTACTTTCTTTTCAGTTTACTTAATATCAGATTTGTTTAATTTTGTATTGATTTTATCCTTTTAAAATGAGTTTAGCTCACCTACAATTCAGGTATTTTATAGACTAGAGTGAAAGCAATGCATGACATACCTGGTGGGCTTAAGCAAGTGGATGGCAGAATGTTGTCTGGGGGAGTTAGTAGAGGCACAAAACTTATTGAGAGCAACAAGGGATAGGAGAAAGTGGAGAGCCATGATTGCCTACATCCTGAAAGGACATGGCACATGGAAAAAGAATCATGCAAGAATTAAAAACAGGGGCTCTTCAGCAATGGGTGTAGCAAGAAATAATGATTCTATCTATGGAAATGAAGATTTAAGTGTCCAGAAATTCTAACAATTCTAGCCAATTTTGATCAGGAATTTTTTCTCTTGAATATTTCCTTTGATCTGGACAACTATGTTCTGTCAATAATCAGTGACTATAAACTTTAGTTGAGGAATGTCATAAGCAAACTGCATGAGAATTACCAAACTAGTTCAATACACATCATACTTCAATTGTAAATACCTTCATTAACTTGGTCAGTGGGTTCTTCATCTTCTGGCTGCTTCTCAGCATAATCAAGAACTTGCCTTTGCTTGTCATTGAAGAGTAGACTTGCTAACTAACCTTTTTGGGGTAAAATAATTACAAGTGATGAAAAGTTAGTTCTCTATGATTATATCTAATGAAAACAACAAAGATTAGTACCAAATGAAAAAAAAGGCACATACATCTCCAAACTAGAGTTATACCTGAAAAAAATCTATGCTCTATGGGATATGAAGGGTACTGCCTACCGTGAAATACTAAACCAAAATAAAATAGTTAAATTGGAGAAGTCATCAACTGGAAGCATTGCACAAAAATTTGCAGAAAAAGTGCTCATCATTAGATAACTGTAAAAACATGTTGCTCTTATATAATAATGCATGACCACATATTGCCCGAGTCAATCATGAAAAAATTTATGCCATTAAATATGAAAGTTTGGCCTTATCTTATCTATATTTTTGTTCCATCTGTCATCTTTTCATATCACTGTAACATTTTTAGAGGGAAAACAGTGGATTAATTGTGAAAAGGTTAAAGCTTACATTAAGTGTTTCTTTACATCAAATACCTAAAGAATTTTGCACCCGAGTGATCAACAACTTTCCAAATAGATGTTATCAGTAATGCGAGGAAATATTATCTTGATTAAATAAATTAATGTTTACTTTTAACCAGATATGTTTAAGCATTTTATCTGTTCTGTCAAGAATTATGGCATGTCATTAATGGATCAGTTCATTTGATAAATATTTTCTATTCATAATTAGGCACTTTTATTATTTTTGGAATATATTAAGGAAGATGGCCTGAAAAGATAGGTTTATGGATGGTGTGATTAAAATAAACATCTTTTGTATTTGGTAAAATGATGTAATTAAATGAAAGCATGTTATATTACTAATCACACAGTGCCAAATCACAAGATCAACTGTGCTAATGTGGCATTGACCACTCAATGCATGCATATATATCTATATATTTACATTTGTAGCCTCTGTTTGTCTGTTATCAAATTCTTACAAGGGTTTTGGAGATAGACCCCCATATCCCTATATATTCTGAAATTACATTACCCAGGGTACTTGAATAAATATATTTCATTTTGATCAAAGGGAGTACCCAGGGAGACACAAACCCCCACTGAATTTTTTTTTCCTTTGATATACATTAAATTTAAATTTGAACAAGGTAATGACTTCTATCCAAAATACAGGAGGAGAAAGTCAGAAGATGGAGGTCACACTGGCAAGATCAAAATGAGACAATATGGAAGTCAAGTTCAGCAAGAAATAACCAATCAGTGGGTAGTGCCTTACAGTACATGTTTGTTACAACAATTCAACTGTCATATCAATGTTGAAATCTGCTCATCACTTCATTCAATCAAGTATTGCATCAAATACATATCAAAGACGTCATATCAATCTGTTTTGTATCCCCCACTAAATTTTTTTTCCCTTTGATTTAAATTAAATTTAAATTTTAACAAGGGAATGACTCCCATCCAAAATATAGAAGGAGAAAGACAGAAAATGGAGGTTACATCAGCAAGATCATTGAGTAATACTGAAATACATAATTTTTCTCCACAAATTATAACAATGATTTAAAATCAACCAACATTTTCTTACAAAAAAATATGTGTGACACTCAGAGTAAAGTGCGAGTAATTTGACTAGTATATATATATATATATATATATATATATATATATATATATATATATATTGTTGTAACTGAGTTATCAAAAACAACAGTAGAAAAACTTGGAATTGGTTTAACAAGTTTATTACCTTTTGGTACATGGAATAATGTAGAATAGAAACTAGGGAAGAGAATGTTTAGCCGTGAATGTCTGTTTTTACCAAAGGCTACTGCTGCTACTCCTCTTGATGTAGGAGTATTTTTATGTCTTTTTTCTGACTGCTGAGTCCAAACTTGTAGGGAAATATTCTTCCTCACAATATATATATATACATACAGGAGTTTGCAAACATTCTGAAGGAGAAAGAAAAAAGAAAGTATTTTCCCTCTGACTTCTGAATCCCAACACTTCACAGTTGGATTGTGGTGCTGCAATGCACACAGGTAATCAGATATTTCTAGACAAGATCCCTTGTCCATTCTTCAACTTGTCCTTTCACTCTTCTTTATTCAATGTCATGAAAGAAGGAAGCTGATTTCAAAGTAAATCATAATGTTGGTGCTATGACTAAAATAATTTACACTAACTTTGTTTTAATATATTTTCCTTAAGAAACTGATTCACAAAGAAGTGAAAATCAGTTAGTGAAAGAGCATGGTAGTGTGTGAGCATTTGTTAATATTTCCTAGGATGAATGATTGCTAATTCTAATCAACCTGTATTTTGGATGCAATTCAAAATCTTTTTGATTATTTACTAAATCAATATATGCATATATTTCAACCACCTGATGAATATTCCTGAACATTCACAAATTTAAAAGCCTTGATAAATCAATGACATCCTAGCTTTTGTTTATAAACACATGCAATAAAATACATTCTACATTTGTTTTGATAAAGTCCCTAAATACAATATTAATTGACTAATAGTTTTTCCTCTTGTTTTTTATTCATTTTCTTCCTTTACAGATACACACTCTATTTGAAAATAATTTACATATATGGTGCAATGGGTGAATTGTTGCCATTTTATATTTTTAATTTTGTGCATTGTTTGTTTTTGATTTTGTTGTCTGCACAGTATATTAGGGTCAGTTGGGCCCATCTGTGAGAAAAAGAGCACCCTGACACAATTCACTCTGCAAGAAATTTGAAAACAGCATACACTACTGTTTGGAATTCTTGCTGGAAGCTTCAATACAAAAATTTCAGAGTGTTTTGGTGTCAATCTGAGGACATTGCAGAGGATTTGGAAAGAGTTGGATGATATATTCAGTCAACATTATGGTGTTTGAAGTGATCACTAGTGATGGTGACGTTATGCCTCCATTCATCTTCCCACAGGGCCTCAGATCCAACACATTGATTGCCTTGATTAAGAGGTTGACTGCTGGAAGTACCCTATGTCTAACAACAGGTCTTTACACCATGCCTCACAAGCAGGAGAACCCAGTCACGGTTGTCAGACAATTTCTGCGACCACATAACTCCTTACATCTGGACACCTAACTCCCCTGACTGAAAACTCCTTGATTTTTATGTGTGGGGTGCAGTTGAGTGAGAGACCAACAAAACTCTTTGTAACACCAAAGATGAACTGAAGGCAAGTATCATGGCAGCATTCATCAACTTATACAAGGAGACCATCCAGAAGAACTGCAGGAGATTTTGAATTTGTCTGGAGGCTGTGTTTGAATCCAATGGCGATTTTATTGAATAAATTTACTCTTTACTATTTCAAGATGTTTTTGTGTAATTTTGGTAAATATATCTGCTAAAATGAGATGTCAGTGTTATTTTCATTTTTGTGAAATTTAAATGACAATTTATCCCCATCACACCCTTTGTGTGTGTGTGTGTGTGTGTATATATATATATATATATATATATATATATATATATATATACACACATGCACACATATATTTTCGTGTCATGCCTGATGGTTGTTTGAGGTACCATCTCATTCAAATTTTATCCAAATGTAAATTCATTCTGTGAGATGTATTTGCGGCTTACTAATTGATCCAACATATAAAAAAAGAAAATATACTCCAACTAGAATCAATACTTTATGGCATGCAGTTACTACAGTGGTATAGCAAAATTAAAATGATGCTTTGTAACCAAATTAAATAGAATCAGCTGTGGATTGCACCCAAATTAAATATTAAAAAAAAAAAAAAACCTGTCACAAATATTGCTGCTCGTATTAGACACTCTGTTTTTTTAATTTTTGGTGTCCTTATTGAATCCCCTCTTATCTACATAATCAAATCTTAATAGTAATAGAAATACTGTCAGCGTTAAAAATTACTGAAATTATAAATCTCTATATGACAGTGGTGAAATACCAGGAGACTGCATAAGATTTATTTTAATAGTGCCAATAAAGCAAGGTTCAAATAAGGGCAAACTCCGTCAGAAAGTCTGCCACATAACTAAACTTATCATTAGGGATTCTAATGAATAAAGCTTGTAGCAGAATTTGACCATGAACAAGGCAAGAACAGTGCAGATTTGTCCAAGAAAATGGAACAAAAAACTATTATCTTTATAACAAGCAATAATCTACTTGAAATCTTAGAAGAACTTGATTTACAAGGGGAAAATATTTTAATAATCTACTACCTCTGCAAAGAACAAACAGCCTGCATCTAGACTGAGAATAAGTTCATTGAATACACAAAGATGAAAAAGGAGTAGGACAAGGATGCATTTTCTTTCCAGATCTATTTAACCAATACAGTGAGAGGATCCTGACAGGATTTATTGTCAATGTACACACATAATCTTAACATACGATACAATGATGACACTTTGTTGATGGTAGACTCAGAAAGGAAACAACTCTTAGACAAAACAGTCAAGGAAAGCAAGAAGAAAGGACGATTACTGTAAAAAAACAGAATACATAGTCATCAGCAAAAATAACAATTCGTGAGCTATTAGGGATGTGAAAATCCAGCAATTACTGGATTTTAACTATTTGTGTGGTGTAGTAATTGAAGACAGAAAACTTGATATAGAAAGATGCAGAGGAACAGCAACAGATGCCTTCCAGAAACTAAACAAAACTAATGATAATATTAGCCATTTCCCTATAAGGAAACATTTGGCATTAATTGACCAAGCAGCCAGTGCTGTTTTTGTCTGAAATTTATATCTTTCTCAAGTCCAGTAACTGTTATCACTCTTTCAAGCATTGATAGGTGTTTACTTCTGGTTTGATTAAGATGTAGGAAAGAATTTTATTTTGTTAGATTTTATTCCCATTCAAAGAAAATTCTTTTGACCTGTGGTTTTTTAATGACAGTTAATATGAAAGAAATTTTATCAGAATTTACATTCTCTATAACAACTGATATGCAGAATACCAAGAAACTAATGATTACGAACAAATGTACCACAAAATCTGAAACCATATAGTGTTACCCAAAACCTTAGGAAATTTGACTATGTAAAAAAAAAATGACTATATTTGATGGCACTTAAGAAATACCACACTTAATTTTGCATTACAATATGTTGCAAAAATTGGTTGGAAGCACACACAGGAAAAGAAAGGTAGTATGAGTCCAATAGGTTCACTAGGCAAAACAAATCCACACTTCCTGCCTCGATCTTCAATACACCACTCACCGTCCCAAACGAAAAGACAGAAACACCGCTTAACCATGTTTCTATACACCTGATCCAGCCAGTCTGGTGTTCTTGAGCCAAATTCTATATTTGGGTATTTGGACAACAAAACTGGAATAATTTGATTGAAAATAATGTACATTGGCATAATTTGAATTAGAATAATGATTTGGGATTGGTAATGGATTATTTGAATTGTACTGGTAAGGTTATTTAGATAAATCACATTTTTAAAAAGTTTTCTTAATATATGGGGGTCTCGAGCTAAATTTCTATATTTGGGTATAAAAGGGCATATTTTATGTTAAACCTTCAAAGTGTGTTAGAATTGTTGGAGGGGTACCAATAGGACAGCTTAGAACAACTGAGTTTCTCAATGAGTATGTTAGCAAATGAGTAAAGTTTCACAAAACTTGTAGGTCAACAAACAAAGCAAAGGAACTTACTAATTTACAGAGATACTGAAAAATAGATGGTTATTCATTAATACTTGAATTAACTTGCTGCCTTCAATTCAGTCATTACACAATCTAACTTAGTTTCAATACAAGATATCAGAAGATAGAAACTTTTCAGTTTTCAGAATTTTGGAATGAACTAGAATGGACAAACATTTTCATGGATATGAATGGCAAAATATTTAAAATATTGAAAAGAACAATTTTTCAGAAAGCTCAGACAACAGTATGAAACCACTTGAAAAGTGTTGTATATAACTTCTATTTTCTGAAATATATATATATATATATATATATATATATATATATATATATATATAGGTAGGTAGTATATTCTGCCTTGGAGATCTTTTCCTATTTTCCATTGAAACTGAAAAATATTATTGTTTTGGGGGTAAAAATCAATGTTTTTTGCAGGTTTTTAACAGAAAATTATTTAAAAAATGGTTATTTTCTGGGTGATTCTTCAGATTTAATTGACTGAACCAAGGCATATCAAATATGATATTTTCAGGAAGTATGAGTTGATTTATTGTCTTATTTAAGAATTTGATTGGTCATTTTAATCAATTACAATGGCCACCGTAATAAAACATACTGAGGAAACCTTCAAAAAATTGGTCAATGTATTTTTAAAATCCTTTAATTTCCAAAAGACATACATTTTGACTGGGTAATGAGATGAACAAAATTTTTAAAAATTTTGAATGCTACAGCTTTCAAAATGTTGAAATTCTCCTACCTTAGTTAAAAGAAGTAACTTAAATAATTGCTAATTGTCCACTGTGGGGTAATGGAAAATAGACCCCTTGGGTATGAATCTTCTTTTATGTGCTGTGTCCCTTCAGGATGGGTGATCATGACTCTCCACAGTTTCATATTTTTTGTAGCTCTTAATAAATTTTATCTTTTTCTTAATACTAAACCCTCTTCTGCCATCCATTTACTGAAGCTCAATAGGCAGATTATGCATTGTTTTCCTCTGTCTTTCTCACCTTCATTCTGTCCTATGAGTATCAAATTTTCCAAGCTCTCTTTCCTCATTATATGTTCTAGAAATTTCAATTCACCCTTTCTGATGTTAAGTATAAGTGTCTGTTTTGTTTCCATTTTCTCTAACATTTTGTTGCTGCTCATATGTTTGGCCCATGGTATCCTTTTGTAGAACCACATTTCTGTTGTTTCAAGTCTCTTCTTCATCTGTGTGGAGATTGTCCAGCATTCACTGCTATAGTGATTTTATAAGAGTAGCTTAGGCATGGCACAAAGCCGAAAGTAAGGGGCACCCAGTGAGGATCAAACTCATTACTCAGTCATAACTGATCTGCAAGTCAAGCTTTCTAACCATTACACCACGTCGAGGTGCCTGCAGTCATATAGGAAGACTGATATTACATAACAGTTTCTTTTTTTTCTAATGAAATTTTTCTGTATTTTTTAATACTATGCTTAGCTTTTTGAAGGCATCTTTCACATTCCAAATGCAGCTTTAGATTTCAGTGTCATCTGTTAAAATGCTTCCCACATATTTAAATTGATTGTTTGATTTTGGCATCTCCAATTTGTAATTTGCATGTTGGGTGGTTCCATTTACTAGCAACCATGAATTCAGTCTTGTAATTGATGTTTATTCCTTTCTTCTCATTTTTCTTAACAATCTTCTGTAGGAGTTCTTGTAGTTTCCTTTCTATTCCTGCTATCAACACTGTGTCATCTGTATATCTTATGTTGTTTAGATTGTGCCTGCTATTAATTAATCTTGGTAAGACTTCTAATTCTCTCAGAATTACCTCACCGTATAAGTGGAATAAATCTGGTGAGAAGACTGATCCTTGATTTACACCTCTTTCTACCTAGGACTTCGAACAGTTCTTTGTAATGTACTTTATCAAACACTTATGTATAATCTATAAAACATAGGTACACATCCTTCTGCATTTGTATTGCTCTTTATATCATTCTGAGCATAAATATTGCATTCTTTGTTCCAGTGTCTTTAACGAACCCGCACTGTTTTTGTCCTATTTCCAGTCTAATACTGCTGTGCACTCTGTTCATATCAATCAATTTAAGAAACAGATTTTAATATGCTTCTAAACAAAATTAGTTTTTCTTTGGTAACCAGTATTTAAGTAATGAACTCAAGAGATATATTCTGATATATCACAAAATTCATTTTCATACTATTTGACCAAATGTTAATAACTGTTACAGATTTATCAAAAAATATTAAATTGGTAGAAGGTAATAAAAAATAGCATGCTGAAAGTTTCAGAAACTGTATATACATGCTCCTAGCTAAGTGAGGAGAAGTTGGGGTGGAAGAACAACCCCACCAATAATTTTATCCCTGTCTGTGAAAATGATGTGAATTAATTTTACTGTGCAAAGTTTTACTTACCACCCTGCAATCAAAAAACACTGTCTGTATGAAAGGTATTGTTACATATGTAATACTTTGCTTGTGTTTTGTTAAAATTTATTCAAGAACTACTATATTTTTATCAACAATAGAAATCTTCACTGAAACACACTATTTTATATGTTTACTTGTAAATACATCTTCTGTGAATCAGAATCAGAAAGAAAATAAATTTGGTTATCAAGGATATTCTATCTTAGTTAATAATTAAAATTTATATTCTAGTCTGATTAGTATTTAAAATTAGTTAATATCTTAATTAAAATCTATATTCAATTGTAGTTAGTATTTAAAAGTATTATTCTAAACTGGTTAGTAATTAAAATTAATATGCTGTTTTGTTTTATTCTATTTTAATATATTCTAATATTCTATTTTATATTTTATTGTATTTTATTCTATATTAATATATTATATTCTATTTTATTTTATTCTCTTTTAATATTCTATAATATATTTAATCTAGTTAATAATTGAAACTAATATTCTTTCCTTGTTAGTAATTAAAATAACTGTTGTATTTTTGTTAGGAACCAAAATTTAATATACTAGTTCACTTAGTAATTAAAGTTTATTCATATAAAAAAGAATATTATTGACTTTAAATGTTAGCATGTGGATTTTACAATTCGTCTGGGTTTGGTTTTGTTTGTAAAAATAAGCAAAAATATTTTTCATTATCACTTTTATCTGATATCTTTTTCTTTGTCACTATATATATATATATATATATATATATATATATATATATATATATATATGTATATATATATATATATATATATATATATATATATATATGCACAGGCACATTTGCATATATGCATTTTGTGTGTATACTTTTGTCATGCACAAACATCATATATACTCACATTCATAAAAAGATAAACTATAGAGGAATACGAACTACAACTTCCTTGTCCATTGAAAACATTTCCAAGTACAATCAACTGCTCCAATCCCTTAGATATCATGTGCACACAAAAAGAAAAGAAATAATCAGCTAACACCCACACACAAAGGTAGAGCCACACCCACACATACAAATATACAAATATCCTCCCACACACAAACACGTGGGTGTGTACTCCATCATGACTGCACTTGAATATCCATTCAGACCCTAAAACAACTGTTAATATATACATATATGTTTTTACAAATAATGAGATTTTGATCTAAAAATTAAAAATTACTGACCAGTAGGGGAAGGGGTCTCTGGATAAATAATTTCAGCATTTTTTTTTTTCATTCTCTTCTTTTTCATTCTCTTCTTTTTCATTCTCTTCTTTTTCATTCTCTTTCTCTACTCAATATTTTTTCTTTCTTTCCTCCTCACGAGTTAACATTTTCTTTCAATTCATTCTCCTTCTCTTCATTTTCTTCACTTTCTACTTTCCTTTTCTTTTCAGTTTCCTCTTCCTTCTCCCCACCATCTTTTCTACTTAACTTTTTTTTCATTTTTGTCTTGCTCTTTTTTTCTTTTTTCTCTTTGTTTTTTCTTCTCTTCTTTTTCTCATTTTCTTATTCATCTCTCATTTTTCGATTAATTAACCATACAAGTCAATTATTGCATATGTTCAGCACTAAACTGACTTACAACTGATAGCACCATTATCATAATTAATAGCAACAGCTTTATTTTCATGATTAATTCTTCTAGCTTTACTACAGTTTGCGAGGGGGGAGAGTAAGGATCATTATACAAGATTAGGGGTGTTAGGCTGTACATAGCTTCCTGGTAGTTAAGCATTAAATTGGAATCGACCTTTTTTTAAATTTTACAGTAGGTTTTAATTGAAATGAAATCACTTTGCTTAATCCCTCACACAAAATTTAACACAGCATTTTTCTACATTCAAATATACTCCACAAAATAAATAATACAGGAAACCTATCATCCCCACTACCAGACACAAATTGGACTCATCCATCCTGAGATGCTGTCTTCCCAGCATGCTTAGCATCAGCTGCTGACTACCATAGTGTGTCTCGATATGGATGCCTAATTGATAATACTCCCCCTAAAATTTTGAATCATGTCCCTACCATGTTAGTAGACACAAAGTCCTGACTTGAAGACTCTGACCGTACAGAACAACTTGGAGTGATTGTCAGGATTACATCTCTGAGCTCAAAAGGGTGCAAGGTAAGTTGTGTCCGCATCATCTTCGTTATAAAATTGAACCTGATTTACACGGAGATGTTGTTGACTGAACAAAACGATCGGCCATTTTTTATTTCTAAGAATTGCATATTGATCTCCTCCTCACACACACACACACACACACACACAAGTACACAAACAGAACTATTCATATTAAGCTAAATGTGCTCATCTACAAACTTGTTCCCCTTTAAGTCTTATCATTTCATTCATTGATAAAGCTAATCCTTTAATTAGTCATTTTAATAACCTGTTCATTCATATAATCATTTTGTTATTTACTGGAATTAATTACAATTTAAGGTTTCACTTATAAACATGCATATGAATTAATGTACACTTTTAATGCTAAACATCTATGTGTTTTTCATTTATATCTATTTCATATACCAATTTTTTTCTGTATATCTATGTGAATCAATTATCAACCATAGCTGTATTTATTATAGCAAATATCTCTGTGTATTTTAAATGATATTAATCCATATTAAGTGTATATATACATACACATAAAGATGTATGCTTCCATAACATTTAGAAGAACACACAAACACACACACACACACATATATATATATATATATATATATATATATATATACACACACACATATGTGTACATGTATGGATGTATAAATGAATCATATATCATTTTTATATAAATCAATTTAATGTATGAAGAATACAGACAGCAGGATTTTATGTAATAAATGTATATATTTGCTTATCTTTTGTCTGTCTCCATTATCACTCAGTGATAAAAATTTGACAAATTGAAGAACACAAACAAAATATTATCATAAACACTTATCCTGTTGTTTTTTTTTCCCCCTTTAGACATGTTGGAAGCCTTGTTTTAAAAGCCACATGTTTTTTTTTTTAAATTGTGATTAATATGTTAAGGTGAATCCCCCATCTTCTTGAGATGATGTTTCATCAATATAATTAAATTAGTTAATTCTTTCTTATTTTTATTGAAATATGTGTTGTTTATTTCTTTACTGCTGCTAAGGAATGGTAACAGAATATTTCTATTTTTGTTCAGTGATATTTGAGAAAAATTAAGAATCAGTCTCTTTTTTACAGTTTCAAAAATGGTTAATTTTTTTTAAGGTAATGATACAGCAATCACTCATTTCATCTTGCTTATATTTTCAAGAAAATATCAGCTGACCCTTCTGACTTCAGGTTCAACTTGGATTATAAAATTAAAAAAATTAATTTTGTATTTATTTAATCCTATACCAGAAAAATATTTTTTAATTTATTTTTAAAAAAATCCTTTAAAAATTTATTTTACATCTTGAAAATAATTTTTTTATCATGTAATTATCATATATTCCTTATTGTTTTTTGGGTTTTTTTTATTCATTCATGACAGACTTTGTTTTGATTTATTGCTTCATCCTCAGTAGAGTTTTTTGGAATGTGGCCCAGCTGAAAATTTTGGGAAAAAATCAATGAAAAAGAACAAATGTTAGCATATCAAATCTAAAATATTCCACCATATTTTATCAGTATAAGAAATATTTTACATAGATTACCAATGATAAATTTGGTAAAAAAGAAAAAAAACAAAAGGACAAAATAAAATCTAGGCAGTTAAAAATGATAACATGAAAAAAATGATAAAAAATAGCTTGTTGAAGTTGCTAATATATGTGTATTTGTGTGTATGTGTGTGGGGGTAATTAAATGACAAAGTAGAAAAAAATCCTGTTATGTGTTTCGTCCTTCAAAAGGACTTCTTCAGACTAATAATTTCATTAATGGAATCATATATATGTAGGTGGAAAGGACAAAATACAACAAAACCAATTTAATCCATTTTGTCATTCAATTACCCACTATTAGTCTGATATATAGTGTTCGTATTCATATTCTTCCACACACACACACACACACACACACACACATATATATATATATATATATATATATATATATATAAAATGTATTCTGTACTATCACTGAATTATTGAACCTTACAAGGTAAGAACATACTAGTAGACATTTTTGCCATAATCTGTCATGATATTCATTAAGTATATACTTCTATGTGTTGTTTCCCTTCAGGACATTGGCAGTCATGACTCTCCATAATTTCTTGTAATTAAATCATCTGATAATTTATTTTTGTTAAACTTTTATCACAATTTTTATTATTTCACTTCAGAAATTCAAATTTAGAAAAATACATTTGATTTTGCTTATTTCAAATATGGGAGAAAGTAGTCTGTCTTCTATACATTTTCTTTCCAAAGCCAGAAGTTGATTCCAAATGAACCTTCTTTTTTTTTTTTTTAAATCTTTGTAAGAAAAGTTAATTATAACTGAATACTGGTTTTGTTTGATCTTCACTAATTGGGATTAATGGTACAATTGTTTGTTCACAAAGAAACAGTATTCAAATATGGATTAACAAACAAGGAAAGTCACTAATTCTACTGCTGTGACTACAACCACTACAACTGATGCTACTGCTGCTGCTGCCAGTGTTACGAATATGATTGTAGTTTCATTAAAAAATATAAATAATGATTTTAATAATGATTATTTTAATTCTGTATTTTTATATTTTGTTATCTTGTTAATGATATTCTTTCATAAGTAATTTTTTTGATTTTGTCATAGATATTTTATTCAAAAGAATAACTATCTGAAAATGGCCTCTGTTCCAGACAATAATAATAAAATGATCAATCAATAAAAAATTTTATGAAATGAAAGTGAAAGAACTATTTTCCATCTTTAAGTTATTAATCTTGGGAGTTAAGTAAGAATGTCAAAGACTTCATGTGACGTCAGTTCATGAAAATGACTAAGAATCAAAGATGTGTCTGCTGCCATTACTGCTGCCTGCTCCACTGCTGCAAGGGAAGCTGCTGCTGTCACTACTGCCACTACTGTTGCATTTCACTCTCAACATGTTAATTACAAGAAAATGGGTACACATTGCATGTTGTGTGCAGACTCATATACACACTCATGTTAACATGCATACTTAATGCCTGATAGTAAGATACAAAGAAATCATTTGTGTGTGGGCTGGTGGATATGTTACAGTATCTTTCTTCATACATATACGCACTATTGATTGACCTGTTCATACAAGTACATACACATACAGTTAGTGATATAGGGAGAAAGAGAAAATACTTTTATAGGTATATCTATATATTTCTTATGTTAGTATCAGTCTTTGTGTGGGTGACATTTTATTACTTTTATATTTTCTTATTGATATTGACAAAATTACTGGATATGATATAATCATATGTGTAATTTATCTGTTCGTTTTTTATTCACCTAAATATGAATCATGAAACACAGTTGTTGTTAATAACTTCCATTTTACTCATATTTTCTTCATATATTTGTCTGAAAATATCTTTTCTTTGTTCAAAAATATGCAAATTAAACACGGTTTATCCTCTCAGCTAATTCTGCCATTTTGCCTGATAACCAAATTAAAACAGTCAATATGGCAGATGTGAGTATAAAATTAGTTGCATTTTATAGTACAATTATACAATGATAAACATTTATTATACTTATCTATTCATTTGGTATTTTTGGGGAATATAGAAAGTGTTCCAAATTTCTTGTTCTCTTTAGAAAATTTTTAAAAAATACTTGGAATATAAAAATAAATTTAGTTCATGGAACCTTAGCTTTAATTTTTCCTTAAATATTATATATTTGCTTAATCACTTGGGGACTATTAACAGTAACAAGATAGTGGCTTGAAAATTTTCCATTATTCATCTTAACATTGCAACAATGAAATGTTGATTACATCATAGAAAAGACTCAGGATATAAAAATCATTTTTACTAAAAATTGACATTTTGGTGTATATAAGTATTTACATACTTATTTTACAAGTATAAAAGGGAATGGATATTGTGAATCACAGGAATAAAAGACTTGCTCAAGCAAGCATCTTCTCAACTTAAAACGAAGCAATATGGCTGATAGAGAAATGCACAAAAAATCTCTAATGGATTCTGATTGATATCATTTTTTTATATCATTTCTCTAACACCTATATACACAAGAGAACAATATAAAATGAATATTAATGATGTTTAGGTATGATTGTCTAAATTTAAAGTTATTATTATTTTTGTTTTATAATTATAACAATTTTTACTAAACTCATTATCAACATAGAATACAACATTAATAGCTTCCATTGCTATAAATAATGCCTTTTTATTTTTTCATTATTTTTAAATTACATAATTTTTAATACTTGAACATTGAAAAATATAAATACACTTTAATTATAGAGTTGTATGTATTTTTCATTAAGTAATTAAATATCATTAAATAATTTTTTAAACATTTTCTGTTAATTGCAGTGTTAAAAAATGAAGATTTATTTTAAAATAAGTCTTAATTCTTTATTCCTACCACTGACAGTTCAAGTAAAACTGGTCAGTACATATCAATAGCATAGTACTAAAATTATGAAAACATGTCTAATGCATAGTCGATTTTCAGTAGTTCTTTAGTATTTTTATGGTGTAAAATTATGAATAAATATGATAAGACTAATTGCAGTGTTAAATTTTTCATTTACCTTTAAATATTTTGAGAGAAAGCTCTTGAGAAGTCCCTGAATTTTGAATAATTCATTTTGGGTCTCCTTATTGCAGCTTCATCATTTTTCAATTTCTGTATTATATGCTTTATAGCTTTCACTTCCCAGATAAAACAATAACTAAAGAAAAAATTATTTCCTATATTCTTTTAATAAAATATAAATACCATTAATGTTTTGATTAAAAGATATTGAAGTATTAGAATTGTATTTTATAACAGTAAAAAATGATCTTATAAAACAATAACTATAACAAAAATACTGAAATTAAAATTAGATACTTTTCATACATTTTATGAATTTTGAAAGTCTAAAAATTTATATTTATTATTGCCATTAAGTCAGACATTTTAAAATAAAGAGCAAGCAAAAAAAAAAAAAAAAAATTAAAAAAATAAAGAGAGAAAATGTTTTTCCTTTTTCCTTTGTTTTAAAATACCTGTTTTAATGTTCATAATAAAATTTTGTACCCCCAGGAAAATATTAAATTTATATTTGCATTATTTTCTACATTCTAAAAATAAAAATACAAAGAAAGTTATTTACTATGATCACCCTGGGGACAGTCACTCTTAGATAATGTAACTGGTTAATGTGAAACAAAGGATTATTAAAGAAAATGGTTTTTATTTTGCAAGAACATTTATTAGAATTTATTTGATACAATTTCAAAGATTCATACTGGCTTAAATTCTGACATAAAGTAATAAGTTCAAAAGAAGCTACCCACTATGATCACTTTGAGACAACAACAATAATAATAATGATAACCAGTTGAGGACATTAAGTAAAGCCTCAAAAGGATATCAAAATTGGAACAATTTAATTTCATTGTTATAAATAACTTTATATTAGAAAAAAATTAATACAAAAATCTATTGACTGGAAATTATTATTTATTTGATTAATTTAAAAAAAATATTTTGAATAAATTTTTTTTGTGTCCAAAAATAGTAATAATTTAGTAATAAATGTTTGATAACATAATCTGCTTATAATAAATGACTTCCTCTATACTAGTATTTTTCATGTCTTTTTCCTTTACTAATCAGTAAAGAAAAACCATAAAAAAATAATTTTTAAAAATCTGTGTTGGTTTTGCTTTATTACTTTTAAATCCAAACTTGCTATGTAGATATTATTTACTATAGCTCAAAATATTTAATTTTTATATAAATATACTTTAATTTATTCAAGGTATTCTTCTGATTTTGATTATAATAGATGTTGTTATAGACAATGTCTTGACCAAGTACACTCTGGCCATCTTTATATAAAGTTTTTTTTACAAACCAATGACTTGTATATATAATAAAAATGTAACTGTCAGCTGTACTGTAAAAGAAAATTCACAATACTAACTAAACCTAAAAAATTCTGAGAGTGTTGACAACTAAGTTCATCCATTGTCTTATACCCCAGCTCTTTTCTCACTCTTTGACTGTATCTTTTTATTCTTTCCCTTATCCTTTCCAATCTTCACTACCCACATGTTATTATATAAATGTTATACAAACATAGATTAGTTTCATAGGAAACTAAAGAATATTAGATGCTTTTCTACTTCATCCTTTAGAAAATTTTAATGTATCATAATTTTCATCCCTTTCCATCCCTAACTGCCTCTCAATATTTCACTCAGCCTTGATATTTAGCCAGCAAGCCTGTCTTTTTGTGTCTTCCTTTTGTCTTCATCCTTTTTCCCATATGAATAAATACACATATATTTATTTTTTCCTTTCACCTGGTTTTTCTCTAGTTTTCTTGTCTTTTATCTTTTCTTCTTCACACCCTCTCCCTCAACCTTCTCACTCCTTATTTTTCCAATTCTTTATCACTCAATATTATTATGTACATTTCTCAGTCAGAAAACATAACTAATTTCAGTTAATAAAGGCTGAAAATCATTCAGATACTACACTTTGATGCTGGGTAAAAAAAACAAAAAACCATATAGGTCATACATTCAAACATGAAAAATACAACCATATTTGAAATATACCATATTTCACAGCTCTGATGCATTAGTTGCTCCACCCACAAATTTTGAAAGAAGAAATCAGGAAAAAAAATGTTTTTCTTGTATTTCATAACCATCCCCACTCTCCCCAATTTCAGCATAAAAATCTGCCTACTCATAACAAATTCATCACAGACTGAGAAGTACCAAATTTATGGTAACTATTTAGAATGTAATAATTAGAAGAGAATTTAACTCCTGTCATAAACTTTCAATTTATAAGATACAAGATGGTTTTTGGAGATATTTTATAGGAAAAAAATGCATCTTATAAGCAGCAAAATAAAGTAGCTGTGAAAAGTCTTGTTTATATTAGGTTGGTGCAAAAATAATTTTGTCTTCTCACATAGTAACATATGTTAGAAAACGAAATTATTTTTGCACCAACCTAATAAATACTCCAATATGTTTTAGATTTTAAAATTTTATTTTTGCAAACCAAAATGATTTAGCTAGAGCCTGAATGAATCTTATTTTATTTGAACTTTAAGTCTTAATACATCTGCTAAAATACCTTAATCCTCTCTTTATGTAGGTGTAAAGCTTGCAAAATTGAAGCAATTTACAAGTGGCTAAATATGCTTGTTTCTTACATGGGTATAAAATGACTACTAATATTGATTAGGGTATTGGTTTGTTATATATAGCAGTTAATGAATTATCAATTTTAAAAGTACACTCAGATCAATAGACATAGACTTGTGTTATGTCCAATTTTAACCAGTGATAATTAGTCCAGTAAAAAATTTAACACATATCTTCATGGTGTCAGTTTAAACTGACTTTTTTTTTTCTTATATATTATGACCATTCAGCTTACAGTTTGCATTTTCTCCATTTCAGATGAAAACCTGGAAATTTTTCAACATATTTCAGGGAAGTTTTTACTTTCCAAAATTATTGCATATAGTTATAGATTAGATACAGAAAAAAAAAGAAGGTATCAATTTTAAGTAATACCAAGTTATTAGGTTGGTGCAAAAATAATGATGTAATAATGTCGTTTTTTGACGTATTTTTAACGTCAAAAAACGACATTATTACGTGATTATTTTTGCACCAACCTAATAATATGGGTTAACCTATATAAGCATAAACTGTCTTTATAGTCATATTTATAATTCTAAGAGTATAATAAATTATATCTCAATGTCATTGTATTTATTCAAATCAAGAGTATTAAAAAAATGACAATATGAAAATGAATATATAGTAGCTAATAAATGTGTTTTGTTCTTTTCTCTTTCAATCTATGATATCAAATTAGATTTCTATAAAGGAATTGATTATGAGTATTACAGAAGAAAAAGGAAATAAAATAAAGCATATGGGTAAAGCTGGAGTAAGAAGAAAAATTGATGGAAAATATTTATAAAATCATATCATGATTAAAGAAATAGAAAAAAAAATTAAGCAAAAATTATTTTTGGGACTTATAACATAATTGAGTAATCAAAATCAGAAATTAAAAATGGCAGAAAAATTTATGTTCATTTTGTTTTTTTAAATAAAAAACGTATTTTAAAATTGTAAAATCTAAATTTATTGTAAAGAGAAAACAATTTTAAAAAAATGAATGTTTACAACAGCTATTTTTTCTGTCTATGAAGAACAGATTGGCATGGACTAAGCTGCTATGTTTTTACCACAAAATTATTTTTTAAAACAACAATTTTTAGATAATTACAACTAAAGAAATCTCTATATGAAGACTAGAATTTTAAATGTTAAATGTTGGCCATATGTACCAGGAAGAAAGAATAAGCTAAAAATGACAAATATAAAATTTTATTCTGTTGAAATATGCATTTAAAATCTTTTTTTTTTTTTTTTTACAATTTTTACAAAAAAAAGTGATTGATACATATTTTTAGGAAGTCTTTTCTTTTTTTTATGTTGGAATAATCTTTAGTAAGTAAATAACCAAAAGTAAAATATGACTAATGAAATAAGACCTCTTAGTTTTTTTTTTAATTTACAATTATTTTAATAAACATGATAAAAAGAAAAAACATCAAAATATCAACAATTTTTAAAAAGCTGTCTGTATTTTTATACCCTATAAATTTTGAGGAAGATTATTTGATAAAATGAATTTATAGTTGATATTTTTACAAATACTTATTTTTGAAAAAAAAAATATTTGCTTTACATTAAGAAAATAAAATGAAAAACAAAGTTTAGTTTCAAAAACTTATTTATTTATGATTTTATTTTTATGGTATAAAATCCACAAATAACTTGAGATTATACAGAGAGTAAAAAAATGCATAAAAATAAAGTTAGTAGTTCTATTTTTAAATTAATTATTTCACAATAAATAGCTTTACATTTTCTTATAACACAGATTCGCAACAATAATAAAAAGAAATAATTGTAAAAACAGTGAAATAAATGTTTTAAATGATATAAAAAGTTTACATCATTTTTTATAAATTTATAAACACATAATAAAGTTGAAAATATTAAAAGCAGAAATTTACACCAAGAAAAAAATTTGAAAAAACATGAATTATTTACAAAGTGTTTACAACTTTGGTGGTGTCAAAAGTTTGTCTGTCACATATGGACAGTCATTGCCAAGTGCTAAAAGACAACAACAACAACAGCAGCAGCAGCAGCCAAACATGGAATCTCATTAATTATTCAATGGTTGTAAAGAGAAAATAAAGCATATGTTTGAGAGATACACAAGTAAATCATTTTAAGCTAACAAATATTATTAGTTTTTTTCTAATTAACCTAATTAACTACAAGGATTATTATTGATAATGGATAGTTATGTTTAATTTGTAATTATGGAAAAAAGGTAATTTTTTTTTTTACTTTTAATGATATTCTAAATTTTTCAATGAGCAAAAATTGTTAAAAGTGTTACTTTCTAAAATGGCTTGATGGTTAGGACACTGAACTAACTATAACAAATTCTTAATACAATGATTTGTTAAAAAATTCATCATTTAAAAAAAAATGTAAACAATCCATAAGGTAATCATTAGTTGTGGATAGCAATGAGAACACACAAAGCAAAAATCTGGAAATATAAGTAATGAAAATAGATAGTGATGAATATTCAGCTCAGTTAGAAAATCAATGAAGCATATCTATTTTGTAAAAAGAAAAAATAATTTTATTAATAATTTATATAGGGTTGTAGGTTATTGATTTTTTTTTGACACTGTATAAGTTAATGTGAGCATACATTTTTAAAAAATATAAATATATATAATTGCAGATTTTAGAATGTAACAAAAAAGTTTTAAAATACAATTGGTGAATACCTTATGAGTCTGAGAAAATGAAAGAGTTAACTCTAATTAGTAGAAGGAAAGAAAAAAGAAAGGAAAAGAAAAAAGTGTGAATGTCAGATAAAGAAAAAAAAGAGAAAGAATTAAAAAAGAAAGAAAAAAAAGAGAAAGTGTGAAAGTGAGATAAAGAGAAAGAAAAAGAATAACTATATTTGTATAAATATATGCATATATATATATATATATATATATGTGTGTGTGTGTGTGTGTGTGTGTGACTATATGTATTCACTCTTAATTCAGAAACATACTTGAAAAGGAAAGTGATTTCATGAAAACATATTGTCTATATAAGAAAAATGTATATCATGCTGTCTTAGCACTTCCAAAAATGTGACAAGCTTGGCTTTGCGCAACAAATGTCTGTATACATGAAAGTAAATGTTTTTCTGTGAACAATAAAATACAGATAAGAATATTGAACCTTAACATTTGATTAAAATTATAAATAATGCTCTCTCCACATTTAGTGTAGGAAGTGTTTATGTAAATGTATCAATTATTATAGGAAAGAGGTATTATTTAATAAAATGAACCTTTTTTTTTTCAAATAGGCTAATTATATTGGCTTGAATTAGTTATTTGGGCATCCTCAATGATCTACCAACAGTATGAAATGTCCAGTAAGTCGTTGTTGGATCTATCTATTCCAAAACTCAGTTTTATCTTATATTCTATTTTTAATCTTCAGATCAGAAGTTTTGTTAATGAACCTCACCAATACAGTTTTCAAAAACTTCATCACTGATTTAATGTTCAGTTGCTAAAATGAGTGATTATTTAAAACAGATGTTTTTAAAATATTAAAAATGGAAGTCAATAAAAGAAATATTCTTTTGTTACATGATATAATGGCTTTCTACAAAAATGCTTTGTGTTTTCATACTTGTAGTATAGCAACTTTTTTCCAGATTTTGTTGTTGCTTTATATTTAATATATCTATATGTAGTTCTGGATAATTTAGTTCCATTTAGGGTATTAAAAAGCACTTTAAAAAAAAGAAAAAATATATTTGAACAATAACAGAGCATTAAAATAAAATCTATTAAAAAATACCATGCCATATATATGTGTTGACATTCCATCAAACTAAAAGTAAAGAAAAATACTTTAAACTAAAAAAGAAAAAATACTTATTGCTTATTAAACCTTCTAGTATAATACCCATAAAAAATGACAGGATTATTTAAATATAAGATCAGTACTTTTGCAGAAGATTATAGTATATGTACGTTCTGTCTAGGATCAAAATGTCCCTTCCCAGTCTTCTTAGTGTCAAAGTGTAGCACTCTCTGGCTTTTGGGCTGGAATCAAAGTGTAGTTTCTGTTCTCCAACTCTCTGCTATGTTTCTTTCTTTGAACAGTTCATGGGAAAGTTTTGAGAGATGTGAGGTCCCAGGCTCTGAACCCTGTGGCATCACCTTCCTCATCCCCACTAAAGAGAGAGATTTGGTGACAGTAGTTGCAGGGACTGGACAATTTTTTGTATACATATGGGCAACCAAAAATAAAATTATTTGTGTCACATCCTGCCACAATGGACAGTGGGGGGAGTAAATAAAGGATCAGAGTGTAGTACCTGTACATTGTAAAAAGTGTTACAAAAAAAAAAAAGAAGAAATTGCTGGTAAGTAGATAACAATGGATTTTATATCTGATGATTAATTTTATTAATTGACATTGTTTAAATGATACTTTATTAAGACTTTTAAGTTTAAATTTTGGTAATTAAAGGAGTCAGGGAAATCCTTTAGTTTACAATCAAAATAAAATTGCAATTTAATTTTTATCATGTCTAATATCAACATTCATCTAACTTCAAATTGCTTACAAGAATCTTATTTGCTATGGTAACACAGAAAAAATGGCACATAGTAGCAAGACTTTTGTTAGGACAATACTTTTAAAATACTATAATTTGAAGAATAAAGCAATTTTCAGTCAAATGTGGAATTTGTGCTCATGCTTACTGTTTTTTGCATATTTGTGCGTTTATTACAAAAGCTGAAAAGATTACATTAACATTGAAAGAGGAAAAATGACACTATTAAATTAAGTTTAAATTGCTTATAAAAGCCTTAGATAGAACCATTAAATTAAAATCACAATTATAATCTACTATGATGTACATTTGTTTTTACTGGCTTTCTCATTCTGTGTTAATCTCAAAAACTGAAGAATATTACATAACAGAAGAAAAAGATTAACTTATGCAAGTGACAATGGTGTTCATTAAACTTCAGCTGCATTTTCATTTTGCATATGTGTGAGTAAACATTTGCATTAGTTGAGATTAAAGATGACAAGATTTGTATAGTTACAGAGATCTTTGTCAGATCAAGTAAAATGTATATTGTCTTGAAAATAATGTTTTTTTGTTTTCTCCTCAAGGATACAATGGAAAGAGAAAATTGATATAACAGAATAAACTTCACTGATAGGGTTGAATAGGGATCCAGACAAATTTTTATGAATAGGCATTAAATATGCCTATTCATAAAAATTTGTCTGGATCCCTATTCAATATTTCTGGTTGTTTTCAAATGAGAGTATTTTAACATTTGGTGTCATATCTAGGAAGGTTTAAAATTGTATATTGAAATTTTAAAAATTTAAACCATTGATTTTTTTCACCCCAAGTAAGGTAGTAAAGTTATTAAGATACAAAGGGTTACTGAATGTGAATGTATAAGGAAAAAGAGAAACATTATTAAGTGAAAACAATAATGATAATAATAATAAAATAGTAATCAAGAAGACAAAAGATAATGATTAATATTGCATTTAAATTTTTTGAAGATCAAAGTTGGCTGGAAAGCATGGAGCCAGAAAAGAGTTACACAATCAAGAAATGCAAAAGAAAAAAAAAACGTATATATTTTTTTTTTTTTTTTTTTTTAAAGTTAGGTTCACTTTGTACAAAACCTGGGGACCACTGGAGGTAGAGGGTTACATTAAGGAGTAATTTATATGGAGAGGAGAAGAAAATAATGGATGACACTAGACTTGAACAGGTTAAGATTGTAGTGATGAGGGAAACATCCTCTTGGGAATCAGTTCCATAGGGCAGTGGTTTATGGGAAGAAAATGAGGGTAACTTACTTCACGCCAATGAAATATGGAGGGAATGTGGGTGGTTTGCTACTATGTAACTGGCATAGTGGTTCAGACATTGTGGAACCAGAAGATGCATTTCATCCGAGCACTTTCCAGGGTAGTAGCAATAGAGCAGTGATAGACTCAACACATTCTGCCTGTGAGAGAGACGTTGGAGGGTGGAAAATAATTCTTCTTGAAATAGAACTTATGCTTGCATCTCACCATTTCAACTGTAAATTGATGAGACCTTGTTGCCAATCTAGTACTGCACTTAGTCTCGGTACCACAGCAAAAAAGTTCGTCAGAACAATTACCATGAAAGTATTTATAGAAAAGGCACAGGGAAGCTACATTACAATGGTGGGAAAGTAACTGAAGCCAAGATGCCAGGTCAAGGCTAATAATATTGCTGATTCTTCCTTGGATTTTATTAAGAATATCGAAATCATATATTCAGTACTATTTACATAATAGTACTGTATATACAGGGGGCATTTTGGTTAAAGTGGAGTCTAAAACAGAAAATTTTACTTACATCTGATCTATAGATTTTAGCATAAGAAATAGTAGAGAAAAAAAAAGTAATAATTAAAGAAATATCTGAAAAAACAAAAATTATAAAGAAAGAAATAGAAGACATCTTAAATATATTAGTTGAAAAAAATAAATTTTTGTTTTTAAGATTGTTTTATTAGTTCAAATAAGGTACAACGATGAACGATACAATTGTGGTAATAACAACCAAGATGGAGACACTCATCCAAATAACTCCTTATATAATCATAATTCTTCATCTCAAAAATTAAAAAAAGAATGATTAACTGGAATTATTATATTTATTATTAAATTGTTTTGAATGTCCATGGTAGAGCAGTTCAGATAATGGAATTCTCTCCATGGTCCTGTTTCTGATACATATATATATATATATATATATATATATATATGGACCACATGCATATATATCAGTGATATTTAAAGTAATAAAAATCTGTCAGATTGATAGAAAATATCTGTTACCTTATGAAAGTATTTTGTTTACATTTGGATTCGAAACTGATCAGATTTCAAGGAATTTAATATGAGAAGGATTTTGCTTAAAGGCATGTTTCAGACTTTGCTTGATCAGCAAGGCTTCTCCATAGCTGAGTCACTTAAGGCATGTCAGACCTAATGATAATTTACCTCAGCCTAGAAAGACGCAGGTTTGAATCCTGCTGGAGAGCATATATTTTTATTTAATAAAATTTCTCAAATATTCAGGATGGTAACCCAAAATAAATAAATACACTATTTATTAAATAAATGGAGCATCTACTCACTCAAATATGAATATCCAATAAAAATAATGTCTGAAATGATAAAGATACATATACATGTGTGTATGTATATGTAATATATATATATATATATATATATATATATATATATATATATATATATAATCATATTGAAAACTAACAAAATAAACAACCATAAACCAAAGTAGTAATATTCTTGTGATATATTTTGCATCACAAAATAATTTTCATAAATATATAGACACCATATGCTTACAAAATTTATGTTTTTTCAAGAATAACAAGTACGAACAAGTGATGAAGTAATTAATGACTAACAAAGCAGCTTGATTTGATCTGATATATAAATATCATTTTGAGACCTTTAGCATTTTTTTTAGGGTATACAGCCGAATTCCAGCCTCTCCCATTTTTTATTTTTATTATTTTTGATAAAATAAAATTTTATTAAGATTGTTTATTGCAGATTTTCTTTTTAAGGTATAGTCATACATGCAGACACACACACACACACACACACACACACACACACACACACACACATATATATATATATATATATATATACATACATATATATATATATATATATTATAATAATCAAGAAGAAAACCTTTAAGATTCATTTCAGTTATAATTTACTTTGTGAATATCTCTATATATTCTCTTTAGACCAAACATGAAATAAATTATAACTAAAAGGAATCTTTAAGGTTTTCTTCTTGATTATTATTATTATTATTATGCTCTGTAGTTTACATTGAGCTTTCCCTGGATTAATATCCTCCTTGGAATTATCCCTACCAGTCACAAATTGGTTATATATATATATATATAATCATGTTGAAACACCAATTCTCATTGTCACTGAAATTAAACAATGTCAAGTTTGGTCAGTATATAGATGAGTAACTGAGTGAAAATACCAATTGCTGTATTCTTGGATGTGCAGGTTGTATAATGGTTAAATGTTTGGGATGAGAAATTGAGAGCCAAGTTTGAATTCCAATTGTGTTTGTTACATTCACTTACACATAAATACACTTGTGAAAGGGGTATGAATCCACCTCTTCTCCCTGTAGGTATGGGTTGAATAGTAGTACTTGTATCTGAAAAACATTATTAATCTCCCCCAAAATTTTATTACAATATTCACTTGCAAAAATAAAAAAAGTAAATAAAAAATTATTCTTATAATCCCAAAATATGATTTGGCTTTAAATAACCTAAAAAGGTTGATAACTCATAAAAAATAAATTAATTAATCAATCAATCAACACATGCACGCACACACACACACACACATATATATATATATATAGTGAAGATGATATAAATCAAAGGAAAACTATTACCAGTGTCTTTAATCAACTGAGAAACTTTACCTTGATAAAGTTCCTCAGAAGATGAGATGTTTTCCTTTTCTTATATATATATATATATATTTATCCCATGACCCATAGGGGCACCATGTATTTACTGTAGCTGCAGTAAAAGTGGGGTTACTTGGGCAAGATAGCCTGATGGAGGCCAACCATCTTCAGGCCGGTTTTGAATTCAGTTTTTTCTTCTCTTAGACTGGTTGCCACCCAAGGCTATAGAACCCAGTCTGTCCTGCTATTTACCTATAGCTGGGAGGAGAAGAGGATTTATACCTTTCCCAATAGTATTAGCATCTAAGTGAATGTAATATATATATATATATATATATATATATATACGTGTATGTGTAAGTTAAATTATCTGACAAATAGTGTAATGATGAAAAACAGCATTTATCTTATACAATTAATTATTTATCAACATACTCTCCTTCCTTGTCAGTGCACTTAATTCAGTAGTGAATATTACTTATCTAGATCAAACATTATAGATTGTAATTGTCAGATGAAGATTCAGCTAATAACGACATGTCAGACTTAAAACTTAATTAACCTCCCCTAATAGATCAATCAAAAATCACTGATATTATTACATCTCTATCTTCTACATCTAGAGTATTTATTGTAGATTTTCTTTTTAAAGTGAGAAATATAAAACTTTCAAAGCTATAACAATTATAATTAGATAATATTTATTACCACTCGTACTACTGTTATTTCATATTATTTTTTATTATATTAACATGAGTATTTAATTCAATTTTTGTTATGTAAGTGCTTAGACTAAAGCTGCTGCTGCTCTTCCTATGACTGCTGCTGCTGGCAATATTGCAACTGCGTCTGAATTTTTCCTACACACATTTTACTGGACATATTTAGGTACTTGGCTTTCTAGATGACCTCGTAGAAGAGCAAATACCATCTGGTGAGTATCAAAAAGTCCCTGCAAAATACAAATTTACATCTTTGAGTTCCAGCATCATAACATACATATATATATATATATATATATATATATATATATATATATATATATATATATATATATATATATATATATATACACTATCTACGTTTACTTCATCTTTTAGTGGATTTCTTGTTATTACAATATTCTGTATTTTTTCCATATTTTTTTTACCCAGCTCTGCTTCCATTTTTTAATACTTATTTTCTAAATTTTACGTTTTTTCTTCATTTCTCCTCTTTTTTTTTTCTCTCTCTTTTTAACATTCTCACTTGATTTTTTTTTCCTTCAGATGACTTAATCTCTCGACTTTCCTTGTCTCTTTCTTCTAAAAAATATTTCTTTCTTCTAACGAATATTTTCTTCTTTTTGGGATTGTTTCATTCCTTTCCTTTCATCTTTGTTAGTCTAATCCCACTTTTATCTTTTTCTTCTTTTTTCAGCTTTTCTAATTCTCATTCAGTCTTTATTCTTTCATATGATTTCTTTTTTGTTTATTTGCCTTTGTCATCTTGAAGTCTCCTTCCTTGAAATTTGACTTTGTTTCTTCCTACTTCTTCAACACAATAAGGATATCATTTAAAATAATTCTACATTATAATTAAATTGAATCAAAACGTTTTAAACAGATTTCATACTTAGCTCAATTCATGAAAAAGATGCTAATGTAATAAATCTCTTAAAATTTTAAAAGCAAGAAAACTCAACCGAGAAGCAAGAGAAATACAAATTTGTTCTCAGCAAGAGAAATTTATTGTTTCCTTAAAATAAATGCTGTACATTTTTTATCAGCTTATAAATCATTGTTTTAAAAACCTATTTTAAATTCAGTAGCAATATTTTCCTTTTTTTCTTAATAGAATTTAATACACAAATATTCTTATCTAGCAATATGTTACAACTAAAAGTTAAATGATTTACCATATTTTGCAAAAGAAAATACTTTTAAGGAAAGAATTCAAAAAATAATTATTTTTTTAAATGCATTCAAGAAAAGGATTTTCAGTCAGTTTCTCTAACAATATCCATTGATCAGTTGTAAGAATAAAAATTGTATTCAGACATTATTCAGATGAACATCTTCCATATGGCCAAAATAATGGAACTCTGATGTCTACCAATCTTTTTATTTGACTATCTTTAGATACATATGTATGCGTATGTTGTTATCTTATGCACAAACAGTAATATCCATGATTTTTAGATATAAAAAAAAGAATATGTTCACATATTTATGATGAAATTAAGTGTACATGAACTAATTACATGCAGAGCAATATACATATGCATACACACACACACATATATATATATATATATATATATATTGGATGTGTTACTACTGTATTTTTCAAAAATATTTACTCAAAGTGAATTTAAATTTTAAATGATAAATTGCCTACTGTAACATGCAAAGTCATATACAGAGATTTTTTTAAATTTAGATGGATATTTTGAGATAGAAACTGATTTAGTTTGACAGACTTAGATACAGATTAAGACTGAGACAAATAGACAGTAAAACAGATTGATAAATAGATGGACACAAGAAAAGAGAATGGAGAGAAAAGAGAGACTGATTTATTCATCTGGAAATATTAAACTCTTTATTTGAAACTTAAAGAACAGTTTTGTATTTCTGTAATAAAGTATTAAATAATGTTAAACTTCCTCTTTCTAATCAAATACAGAATAGAGTAAACAATTTTTTTAAAATTCTCTCATTTTTAGGATTGAGACGTAAATAATACAAAATGACATATGCCACAAATATGTCATTGGTCAGCACATTCAGCCATATTGTATGAGTAGAAGCAGATTTTTGCAACAACCAGTAATTTTGTTAAAGTACATATTTACACACATTTTTAAACACACACACACACACACACACACATATATATATATATATATATATATATATATATATAAAATATATCTATATATATTGCAGTATTCTAGTTTTATATAATATGGGTTGTCGATTTTCCCCAAATATCTCAAAGAATTTTCAGTTAAATTTTGGTTCTAAAAATTTATACCAAAATTTATTTTATTTCCCTGTTAAGGCAAAACAGTCACTCCTTGTTGGGAGCATTCATTACTTTTCAACCATATTTATTCTATTTTCAATTTTATTTATATACTTGTTAATATAATTTTTTTTAATGAAATGACTATATATGATATGCAAATATAATAAGTATATACACAGATGCACACAAACACAGTATATATATATATATATATATATATATATATATATATACACACACACACAATAGCACATATAAACATGCAAAGGCACAAATGTACACACATACACACATATAAAATAAGAAATTTGCCATTACTTATATAACTATAAGTCACATCAGAAATGCATACTTTCCATATGTTTGACCAACACAAGTTAATGCTAGTGATTATTTTTGATAATTTTTCTTCTTCTTCTTCTATATGTCATGTCCCTTCATGATTTTGGCGATCATGACTCTCAACAACTTTCTATCCTTCATAGTTGCTGGTTATTTTTGTCTTTTACCATCTCTTCTACTCCTCATTCTTCCATCCATTTACATAAACTCATCAGGTAGGTGGCCTGCTACTTCCCCTGTCCCTTATACCTTCAATATGTCCTGTGAGTGTCAAATTTTCCAAGCCACCTTTCCTGATTATGTGTCCTAGAAATTTCAACTGTTCTTTTCCAATTCCAAGTATAGGTGTCATTTTTGTTTCTCATTTCCTTAAAACTTCTCCCGTGCTTACATGCCCGGTTCCATAGTATTCTCGGCCTTCTCCTTTATAACCGCATATGTTGCCTCAAGTCTGTGAGGAAATTGTCCAGTATTCGTTGCCATACAGGAGGACATTACATCACAGTTCAATACTCTTTTACATTTTCTATAACACACTTTGAAGAAAAAATTTGTATTTTCCCAATTCTGCAATTGTTGTAAATTTTCTCGTCAAATAAATTTATAATCTATTTTTATTTATTCATTTAATTTTTTTTGTTTTATGGCTGAGTCTGGGAGCTTTTCAGAGGAAGGTTTTGTAAAGGCTTGGACCAATTTACAACAAACATGTATTAAAAAATGATTTCTATTTGTCTGCATATATACACCCATACATTGATTAACTGATAGCTATAGTTTAACATATATATATTAAATGAAGTATATCCTATATATATATATATATATATATATATATATATATATATATATATATCATTATTTATTTAAAAATTATAACATAAATATGTTATAAAATCACTACAAAAATAACCATTTTGTTTCAACACCTCTGGTGTCTTATCAAGTGATGATGTTGAATGTAGATTGTAGAATAAAGGTTTTAAAAGGTTCAAATTAATTAACCACCCCTCGTAAGGGGAAACACTGTTACATGAGCTGAAATGACCAATCAAAAAGCAAGCATACGAGAATTCAAAAAAACTTGACAACGAAGTAAGGTTATAATAACTATTAAATGCTTTAAAGTTAGGTTTATACTAAAATAGAATTTATTCTAACTAATAAGTATTAAATTGTATGATAAAATTTGAAATTAAAATTAAAAACTACCCATTTTAAAAATGTAAATTTAATCTATATTGAGTTTTAAATTTCAAAATTATTAAGGAAAAAAGAAAAAATACATATGTTGTTCTATTCATTTTGTTTCTATTGAAATTACGTTGGAATAAACATTAAGATCGACTTCCCTTAACTTAATCGCAACATGGATACATGTGTAAACATGGGATTATGACATCTTGTGAAAGACAATACAAACACAATCAGATTATAATACATAAGCACGCAGACATATTTAGATATATACGCATACAAAAAAGTGCCGAGACAGGAAATATTTGCACAACCTTTTACATTGGAATTTATTCCGTATACACCAATCATATACTTGTATATATATATATATATATATATATATATATATATATATATATAGATATATAATACAAAAGAAAATTTTTCTTAACCAATGTATTTTGTTTTCTGATGAACTTTAACAATGTAATGATTTTATTTTGCAACAAGTATTTATAAAGAGAAGTAAAAATGTCATTAGTTTAAAGAATTTTTAAATTTGAGAACAATGATAAATATCCATCAGGCTCACTGAAGGTTAAGGTAAATTTTGAAAGATGCTAGGGGATGTAATTTAATGTCTAATAAACCAAAGTGGGTATATGTTTTTTTTTGTTCTTGATGATGATGGCCTACAAGTGGCCCATATATGTTAATCCAATAGAAGATGTCTGTTCCATTATTAAAGAAAAATGCTTTTATAGAAAACAATATTTAAGAAAAGAAATGATAAAAATTCCTGCAAGTAATATTTAATTCCGAAGAATAAAGAAATGAACAAAATCAATGTGTGAAAGACAGATAAAGGAGATTATTTTAAAATGTACAACAAGAGAAGAAGAATTTGTCTACAGGGTTGTAGCAGCTGGGGGATAGCGTGCCTTGGCTCCCCACAAATTTTTACCAGTTGTAGTATTTTTGTTGTACAGGCTTTTATTTTAACAAAATATAATAAAGAAAAAAAACTAATCAACGCGATGAAGACTATAACTTTCATAAAAGCCTGATGGAAGAATTCTTATTTAAATGTGTACAATGATGGTAATTTCCCTTTATCGCGTGGGTGTATTTTCATTTTAATTTGGAATTGTGGTGTGTACAATGAAAAGCTCTTTCATTTGTAACACAGACTGTTCTCTATTATTTCAAAGATGATTTCTTCCAATCTAGGGGTATTTTAAATGTTCTTGTCACTAACCAAGTTAGTAACTTAAATACCAAATTATAAATTTTTTTCCCCACCACCCAACATTTGTATCTGCTATGGCCCTGATATGAAATATTGGTTTAATCAAATATATATTTTTTGAATTTATAAATTAAACCTTATATATTTCAATTAGTTTGATTACTATTTTTAATAAGGATAGGTATTATAAGCTGAGAGTCACTTGATATATTGCTGGTATAAATATATCTTGAAAATTTTCCCCCACATCAATTTGTTAATGCTTTTTTTTTTACTATCCACTCCAGTTTGGCTGTATCTATCCTTTTAGAAATATAAGTTATCGGTATTCATTTGTGTGTGTCAGCCGTGAAGCATGAGGGGAATTGCATTATGAAAATAGATGATTATACAAGAACCATAAATCTATAAGAAAAATTTTAAACCATCTTGGTTTAAAGATTATTGAAACCATCTTGGTTTCAACATTATCGAAAATTATAGTTATTATCAAATTTGTTATAAAAATATTGACTTATATAATAAAATCTCACATAAATTGTATATATTAAGCAAGTGAATGAAAAAAATTTTGTGTAATGCATTTCGACCTCTAAAATGACTTCATCAGAGGATGAAACACATTACAGAGAATTTTTCCATTTTGTCATTCAATTGTTAGGATTTTTTTTAATCATTCCACCCCAAGCAAGGTGGGAATATCATTAGTATGCAGGGGGGTTACAGAGAGTGAAAGTGAGAGAAAAGACTGATTATAGGGAGGATTGAGGAAAGGACAAAAGATGAATGGGATTCAAGAAGACAGAAGATGGCAGCTGACATGGCATTTAAATTTTTGAAGATATATAGAAAGATATATAGAAATTTATATATCATATTCTCACACACATATATATTCATTTTTATGGATATGAGTTTGTGACCCTTGGTTTCAGGCTTTTGCAATCATGATCGCAAAAGCATGAAACCCAGAGTCACAAACTCATATCTATAAAAATGAATATGTAAGCTCTGTCATTGATATTGAGCACTTTCCAATAAGTACCATGCATATATATAATATATATAGCCACAGTGATGAACTGTGATATAGTGAAACAGTTTGTCTGTGGATAACAATAAATATATATATATATATATATATATATATATATGTATGTATGTTTACAATTTGCTGTATTTGTAGAGAGACAGTTCTGGATAACAGGGATAGATAAAAAAAATGGCTAAAAAGTTGATTGGGCCAAGAATTATGTATCCATTGTTCTTACTCTCCTACAGTATATATATCAGTATATGCCTGCAATTATATGTGTAGATGGCATTCACAGACATATATTTAGATTCCTATCTGCCTTTTTTCTTGTGTATATTAGTCTTCACATTAGTATATTGATATATTACTTTGGTTTCACCAATATGTCTTATTCTATCTATCAGAAATCCTGATAAAATATAATACTTTTCTTTTGATATTTTTAATCTACTACCATTAACTTTCCATATGGCACAGATCATTTCTTAATAACTCAACAAAATTCTTATTGTCATTTCTCTTTTAGAGTGAATTCATGTTTTTAGAAAATTATTGAAATGAATGAAATTAAATTTTATATTCTACTTCCATATTGAGATAAGGTGCAATTTTTTTTTACTGATATTTTATAGAATTAATTTTTTTAAATTTGATTTGATTAAAAAGTTGATTTAGTCTGAGATATATACTTATGTTTTAAATGTATTTTAGTAATTTCTTTTTACTTGGAAAAGAACATACTTTAAAAATTGTTCAAAATTTGTTTCTAATTTTTCTTGATAGCTTCATTAAAAGTACCTAGATTAAAAATGATAAGGACTTCTTGTAGTAAAAATGTCCCCAAAGTTGAAAAGCTCTCTTTTGAAGGTGCTATGTTTAAGAATTAAAATCAAATTCTAGATCATGCTCTAATGTTAGCATTTGTACAGTAGTTTTAATTTAATTTTAATTTAAGTTTATTGTTTATTAATTGAAAAAAAACTGAGAGTACATTTGTGGTGATTATATCCATCATAATATGCCATGAAACAACAATATATTTGATAATATGCCAAGATACAACCCCAAGTTTATTGACGATTAGTGCTAATTCCCATCTACTCAAATGAACTGAGCAACAGCCTTTGAATAGAACAAAACACAAAAACCTGTACTTTTGAAATATATTTAATATCCAAATAGAATAAGAGAAATAAAGAAAAAGAAGTGTTTGCAGACAATGTGCATCTGCAGACTTAGCTTAGGAGAAAATGCAAGTATCTTGTCAAAGATGAGCTCCCTTTCAATCCATGGTTAGTTTCTTTAATAATAACTTCTCTCAAGGTTGCCAGCTCTCTTCTTTCATAACATGATGTCACTATCTTGGGCTTGTGATGAAGGGAGCTTCATGCTGCCTGAGTAATGAAATGTAGAAATCAATGAGGATAAGTTTGCAGTTTGGTGCTTATAAAGAAAGTATCATTATGTGACCCTTACAAGGAGAGTGATTTGTCCTTTCTTTAGCCATTTTGTGTCATTGTTTTACTCTGTATTTGATTAAGCTTATTTTCAGATTGATTATTCTAAATTCCAATACATTACCAATTGTTGTATTCAGCCTTCCAGCAGTTGCTTTCTGGCAGATGTAATGTTTTAGAGTAGAGGTGATAATACCATGTTGTAATTTTGTATAATATGTCCATATTGATAAAAAGGAGATTTTTTCAGTGTTAAATATTAATCCTGATATCTGACCAATCATAAATATAAAAGCTGGTTATTGGCTACATATATATATATATATATATATATATATATATATATTTATGTGGTCGAGTGAAATGCATGTGTACTCAAATGACATAAACGACTTGCAGATGAAAAAGTTCAACTTAAAAATGTTTCTAAATTAGCTTAAAATATTATCACTTTTAATCTACTAAGTTTTTTATCAATCTAGTAATTACATTTAAGAAAAATACTTTTTTCTTCATTCAGCACAAGAAAATACTTTCTCTTAAGTGAATTGTAAATGATAAATGAATATTATCTATTAAAAGTCTGAAATTAAACCACTCACCTTACTGATTTGGGTTCAAAACCTTTTTAACAACAAAACTATGAAAGAGGGACCTTTTCCAAAATTTATATAATCCTTTGTTGATCCTTTATTAGATATAAGAGATGAACTGATACAATTGACTGAAAAATAGGAAAAGAAATCAAAGCAAAACTGATTGTAGCAATTTCCTTACATTTCAGTTTGCAAAGCAAATGGGAAATGTGTAACTTCTGATTTATTCTACTTTCCATTTTGACTTTATTACTTTTGGAGGTTAAAATGTGTTGTGATCAAGTAAATGTTTAAAGAAATAACAAGTGTTACAGAATATATCATATATTAAACAGTAAGTACAACAGAAGAGTATTACATGACTAGTGAGTGTGTGTCGGTTGACCCAGCATTCAATCTATTTGACTGTTCCAACAAGGCCTTCTCTCCTACTAATCTTATAGTAGGCAGAAGAGTCCAACATAGACTCTTTAGAGGGAGGACACTGCAACAAAATGAAAGAGGAAATGATTTTCTAGTTGGTTCTATTAATTTACCTGAAATATATTTAATAGTCAAATCAAGGAATCATAGTCTTAGAAACATCACATCTCAAGGCAGATTACAAGACATGCTATGTGGAATCATTTTTAATAATCTGTCAAAATGATGGTAAAGTTCTTCAGACATAAGTTATATAATCTGTTATGTGAAAAGTGAGAATTTTTTTTATCAGTTCACTCTAAACTTTAGAAGGTACCAGAAACCCATTCCTAAACAATGTACAAGAGATAAACTACTACTCCTGTCCAAAAGACTTCGGAAGGGTATGAACTGGATGATAGGCAGACCTATCTACTCCTATTGAGAAAAAATAAATAAATAAAATTTCAGAGTTTTGGCAGAGACGTCAGAAGTATAGAGTTCAAGTAGGCTTTAGAAAGAACCCGGAAAACCAATCCTAAACAGGAAACAAAGGATAAACCTCTATTCCTGTTCAAAAGATCAGGGAGGAGGGTGAACAGAATGATTGAGTCAGTTATGTGTTATGTGTGATACATGCTTAGGCGATCATGTATCTTTTGATACATGACTGGCAAGACAGATTTTTTCCCGCAGTAGATTGCCATTTTTTTCTGCAGTAGACCAGTTGCCATCCAAGGCTATAGAACCCAGTCTGTCCTGCTATTTACCCATAGCTGGAGAGAAGAAGAGAATTCATACCTTTTCCCCAGGGTATTAGTACGTAAGTGAATGTAATGGATTTGAACTGGATAATAGGCAAACCTAATAGATTATGTATTAAATAATTTTGATGTCTATTATAACCTAAGAAGACATTTTGATATAATTATCTGAGAATAGAAACAGCAGAAATTTTTTTTTTTTTTTTGGATGTAACAGGAATAATGACAAATTTTATGGAATATTTGAACAATGTTTCTGAATGTCATCCTAAAAGGAAAGGTTTGGGAGATATTTTTTATGCCATGTAGCTTCATGATGTAGATGTTCATGGGGTTTCACACATTCCTTTTCTTTATAATCTGTGAATTGTCATGACTTCTTGGAAAAGATAATAGACTGGTGTCTTATAGCATTCATTAAATTCAGTGAATTTCTTCTTTTAAACTGGCAGCTGCCCATGGCTAGAAGAGCTGGTATACTCTGTTATTTAACCTGCATTTGAAGAAGAGAAGCAATAGATGCAATCCTTTCCCAAGGGCATCAGTGCAAAAGTGAACACAATATACTAGGCCAGAATTTGAACTCAGCTCCCCAGTTCCACTTTCCATGCTGATAACCATTACACTACCAACACATCCTTTAATTTTTTTAACTCTACAGTAAAACTCACACAAGGGTGTTAAGTGTTAAGGTTCTTAAATTGAAATGCTGTGAAGTTGTAGAAAAGTTAGAAGTGCAGATTATGAGAATATGTATACTAGACAATGGATGACCCTTGGCTTGAGGAGGTTAAGATTATAGTGATTGAGGAAGCATCCTCTTGGGAGTCTGTATTATTCAAAAGGCAAGATATTTTGATCAGACTTAAAATCAAGATTTAATTTATAAAATGCAACATTACTCTTATCATCAAATAGTAGTTTAGCAGATTATTATATTTTGGAGGAAGTGTATCATTGCTCTGACTTCCTGAGGTTGACCTTAGGGATCTAATACAAAACAAAATAAGGAAGTCAATTTTGATTAGCTGAATGAGCATCGGAATGATAGAGATTGAGAAAGGTTTTCTCAGTGAGTTTTTTCTTAACTGTCAAACAATGTAGATATTTTTTTTTCATGTCTGAAATACAACCCTCCCTGGATAGATAGAACATGTCAACATGAACATTAATAAAATAGTTAAGTTTAAATTCCCTGTGTTGAAGTTCTTTTATCTCTGGACTAAAAACGATCACTGGCTGCAAGATAATACAAAATATGAGTGAATCGATGCCATTGACCAAGGGCGCTGTACAACATTCTGATTTGTATTAATTTCTGTAAAGTTTCAAGAAAAAGCAGTTAAGAAAAACTAAGATGAAATAAAATATTAAGAAATTAATAATAATAATGGACTCACAGTTTCCAAAGAGCCCTTAAAAACGGTTTTTATTGACTGTTTCCATTCAGGACGATCATAGCTCTCCACAACTTCCTGTCTCTTGTAACTTTAAGCAATACTTGACTCTTTACCATCCCTTTTTGTCCCCACTCTGTCATCCATTCCCACAAACTTTTTAAGTAGATTACTCATTGTTTCTTTTTGCCTATTCTGCCTTTAGTATATCTTGTAAATATTAAATTCTCCAAGCCTTCTTTCCTTCATTATGCATCCCCCAAATTTTGTCTGTCTCTTTCTGATCTTAAGTATAGGTATTGCAAAATGTATTTATGTATTCTGGCCTTTGTCAAGACCATTAATAGGTGGACAATAACCTTTTATAGTTATTATTATAGTTATGTGAGAGTGATTTATCCAAATTTTCCCTCACTTTTTTTCTCTATCAAATACTAGTAACAAGATATTTTTGTTAAAATATCTAGCAATGAGACTAAGTGCAAGGATATGAATTCTTACCTTTCTCAAAGCTGTTAGTGTTAAGTGAAAATCAAAAGCCTCAGCTGATATTTGAACTTGATTTGTTGATTTCATTTTCTATGTGCCAATAATTGTCCTACCATAATTAATCTCTTTCATAATACGCAATAAATTATAAAGGTAATATTTTTTATAATGATCATCCTGTATAAGGCCTGAGAATCACTCAAGGTAGAGGGTTACAGAGTAAGAGGCACAATTTTTGGTGATATATTGAGAAGATAATGGTTGACCTTAGACTTGAACAGGTTAAGATTGTAGTGATTGGGGAAGTATCCTCTTGGGAGTCAGTTCCACAGCTTGTTGAGTAGTACTTACATCTCACCCATGGAATACGGAGGCAATGAGGATGGTTTGCTACAATGTGCATGGCATGGAAGGTTTTAGTCATGAAGGTTAAAACTGGTGGAACTAAGACATCTAGTTCTTTCCATGGAAATAGCAATTGAGCAGTGAGAGGCTTGCAATGTTTCATCTCTGAGAAAGGGATTGTAAAGTGGAAAATAATTAATCACCCACATGGATGCGGAGATGCTTTTGGACTACTAAGAGTAGAAAATGAAGACTCTGCAGCTCTTGCACATATATGACATTTCATTTTCAGTCTAATTTGGTTCATGTTAAGATAGAGGATAGCAAGTGGAGTCAGGTATTTACTGCAGTGGTATAGGGAACTGACAATTTTTTCAGCATCTTTAGGAAAAAAAAATTATTACCATAATTCCCCATGTATAATACACACTTTTTTCTAAAAAAATAATAAGTAAAATCAGAGGTGCGTATTATGCACAGCTACAAAAAATCTTAAAAAAATTGCCATAAAATACATTAAGTATTATCATAAAACTAAATTAGAATAATATTATTCTATGTTTAAAAACATTTTTAAACTGTTATTAAATAACAGTTGGAAATTCTGGCTGTAATAAAATTGGAGAGTTACAATTTATAGGGTTTGATTACCAAACAAGGGATGCATATTATGCATGAGTAGAAGCATTTTTCCACATTTTCAGAACAATTTTAGGGTTTCTTATTATGGATGAAGGCGTATTATACATGGAGAATTATGGTAGTTTACCCTCAATTAATACGGTTGTATACATTTTTTGATTTAGTACTGTGAATATCTAACAACCTATAACATTTCAATTAATGCACTTTTATGAAGGCACCGAAGAACTACATTTTATAAATAAATGAAATTTTATGGGTGTGTATTATGGATATTATGTGTATATTGTACATGGGGAATTATGGTAAATATTCATCATTACCTTCATTTATTTATTGGGGCATATCAAAATTATTTTCAATTATTTTTCCATCTAGTTCTTTATCTTAATCAACTCTACATATTGTATCCCATGATGCTACTCTTCTCAGGGTTTTCAACTGCTCATGATCATTTTCCTGTTTATCTTTAATATTTGAAGTATCATAATCAACATTTGACAGATTTTCATTTCTGGTTTTTATTTCAAGGGACAAATCTTCTTCTATGTGAGTGACACTCTCACCTTGCTTGGGGTGAAATACTTAAAAAAAAAAAAAAAAAGAAAAGTGCCATATCCCTTCAAAATGTGGAAGATCATAGCTCTCCACAACTTCTTGTCCTTAGTAAGGTTTGTCATTTTGCTATCTCTCCTAATCCCCATTCTGCCAACCATTTACACAAGCTCAGTAGGTTATTCACTGCTTTCCTCTCTGCTCCTCTTGCCTTCAATATATCCTATGAGTGTCAAATTCTCCAATCCCTCTTTTCTCATTATGTGCAATAAAAAATTAAATTTTCTCTTTCAGATTCTAAGTATAAGAGTCTTATTTGTTTCCATTTTCCTTAAAATATACTTGTTACTCACATGTTCAGTTTATGGTATTCTCAGCATCCTTCTGTAGAACCACATTTACCTTGTTACTTGAGGCAACAAAAATGTGTTTTATTAGAACAAATAATGCAACAGAATAGTATTGATAATAATAATAATAGTGTGATATTGTTTAATTCCCTTTAACTTACTAATTTCTGCAAGCAACTTTAATGGCTTATAGGACCAGTTTAAGAATTATCATAATGTGGAGTCATAGATGTGTACATAATATAAGCTTTGGAGTAAAGAGCTGTAAAGATAAAAATCATCATCGAATTGAGTTTAACTTCATATCAGGATATTCAGGTGGTCTTATGGATGGTAGCTCAGGATGAGAACTCAGAGAGTTGAGTTCAAATTCCAGCCAGGTTTTTTTTTTTACATTCACTTAAAAGCAAATACCCTTGGGAAAGGTATGAACCCATCTCCTTCTTTGAGTAATGAATTAAATAGTAGTGCTTGTACCTGGTAAAGTTATTGTTATTCTCAAAAAAAATTGTTTATGCAATATTTACTCACAAAAAAAAATTATTCTTTCAAAATATGTTTCAGCTTTAAATAATCAAGAAGGATGATATTATGAAGTCAATTGATTAATTGATTTGCTTTTTATAGTTTATCAATCCTTTGTCAGCTTAGAAATGGTTTATCAATATTTGTAACCTACAAAGAGTTGATATGCCATAAAAAGCAAGTCAGTTAATCAATTGACATTATAATATCATCCTTCCTGGTTATCCATGTTAGTTAGTAGTTCAACCATATTGTATCCAGTATCTTGTGTGAGTTTATCGATGTAAGTCTTCTAAGGGTATCCAATGCTGTTATATCTATGTTTCCATCACTAATAAGAGTACTGATAAAGTTATGAAGCCTTAATAAATCTTTTGGTGGCAAATCTGATTGTGTTTGTCAATATAGCCATCACAGATATACACTCTAGGAACTGTATGATCCTAATCATTTTGGCATTTCCGAAATCGTGTGTGAATCACTGCTGGTCATAAACTGAGAATGTCTCCTCTGTTGAATCAATGCAATCACCATGCTGCACCCCATAGTTTCTTGTGATTCTCATTTTATCTGATCTTTACTCTTCAATTTTCCTGGTTTGGTTGAACATTTTCAATGATGTGTTAAGTTTTCCCTTTGATGTATACCATATTTTTCCTCTGTATACTACACATTGAGCTCTCTTTATGGATCTATCTTTTTAATATTTTATATTAAATATTTGTTATGTTGATACATGCACATGAACGAGAGGTGCTGGGGATTTTAGAAATTTTTTTTTATCTAGCCAAATTCATTTACAGCCTTTTCTTTTTTTTCCCCTTATTTTTGTTAGGAGTTATCCCACACTGTGATAATAGAAAATCTGCCAGGAATGGTAAAATTTTGTAAGAGTCCAGACACAAATTTACTGTAGATGACCTTGCTAACAAGGCACGTTGTAGTGAATTATTTTCTCCTTTGATCAGAGTAGCATTTTTCATGTCAAAATTGTGGTCAGTCTCGTTACAGTGTGCAACCAACACATTTGATGTATTGTTTTGTAAAATTTCCCTTTCATGTTCATATAATCTTTTATTTAAATTCCTTGTGGTTTCTCCCATCTATTTTTGTAACAATTATTACAAGTGATGGAGTAAACTCCTCCTTCAGGTTTTAACTTGTTTTGTTTAGTATTGACTAAGACTTTTATTGTTTTGGATGTAGTAGCAACAAATTTTATGTTGAGTTCAGATAGATTCTTTTCAACAGTAGATGTGATAGAGTTAGTTTGTAGGATAATATCTTTTCTAATTCATTGTGTTATTCAGGAGGGCCAATTTTTGTTTTGGAATATTTTATGGACCTTTTGTTTTGCATTAAATATAAAATAATTAGGGTATTGGAGAAGTTTGAAAGTGTTTTCAATGTATTTCTCTTCTTCATGGGAATAATCCAGACTGAATATTCTGAGTGATCTTAAGTAGAATCTGATGATTATGTTCTTGTTATGATGGGAAAAGAAATTTATTAGGTCACTTTTGTTGGTTGATTTCTGGTGGACACTGAGTTTTGAAGTGTTGTTAATGCCATATAGCTTGATATATAGGAAAGGTAAGGAATTGTGTTCTTCCATTTCATATGTAAATTTTATTGTTTAGTTGTTGATCTACTAGGTCAGGTAAATCAATTTCAAAAGGATAAGTAGAGTGTTGTCAGTATAACTGAAATATCTTGATTCTTTGTGAAAAATATTTTGGAAAGGACCGGATTCAAGAAATTCTAAGAAGATACATGCCATCACTTCCCTGAGAGACAATTCCATTGTTAATCCAATTTTTTTTTTTTTTTTTTTGTTGTCCTAATCATTATTAAATCAAAGTAGTATTGATTGGTGATGAGACAGTATATTTTTAATATTTTAACTGTTGGTAGAGAGAGCTTTATCTTTGATTTTGTTAGATGCTTCTTTAGGTGAATTAAGGCATTTTCCAACTGGATCATTGGTGTAGAGGGATTATATATGGCAGTCATGTTCATTTCCCTTAGTTTTCCAACTAGGTTGCCTGAGTTCTTAATATGAGATGAAATGATTGTCCCGAGGAGAGAGGTTAGAATTTTTGTTATGGCTTTTGTCAGTTTATGGGGGCACTGTCTATTCCTTAGATGATGGGGTGCATCAGGATACCAGTGTTGTGGGTTTAAGGGAGACTGTAAAGTTTGGTTGCTCTAGTAATGAGACTGACCACAATTTTTACATAAAAAGTGCTACTCTGATCAAAGGAGGAAATAATTCACTGCAACGTAAAGGTCTAAAGAGTGCCTTAATTGCAAGGTCATCAACAGTAAATTTGCACCCTGGCTCTTACAACATTTCACCATTCCTGGCAGATCTTTTATTATCAAAGTGTGGGATATCTACTAACAAAAGTGATGGAAAGGAAAAGAAAAAGCTCTAAATGAATTTGGTGAGATAAAAAAAAAAATCTAAAATCCACAGCACCTCTTGTGTGCATGTGTAGTCATACTAATATAACAAATTTAGTCCAATGAAGTCTTGAAGGGTGAAACACTTCACAAGTAAACTTTTTCCACTTTGTCATACAATTTCCATATATATATATATATATATATATATATATATATATGACATGTCATTACATATAAGAGATACACATTGTTGTTACATGATGCTGCCATGACTTTCCGGATTTTGATATGTTGGATTCAATTCAAACAATATATAACAACACTTTCAAAACAATGCAAAACATAAAAAAATGTTCTTTCACTTTACTTTTTCCTACCCCTGGCGATAACCCGTGGGTTGAAAAGATGCATCCAACATAAATTTCAGAATTTTTTGCATCTGCAACACCCAAATTTGTGAAAAATGATGATGATTTGCAATTTAGAAAAGACAATAAATTCAATAGATATAGAATATCTACCCTTTTTATTAATACTTGTTTGGAAGAAAAATTACTGCCTAATGAAACTAAATATGTATGAATATTGTCATACAATGATTTAGTCTTAAATCAGTTGCAAACTCTATAACTATCTGTATGTATGTTTTATTTTTAATTATATTGCCCCAAGTAAGGCAATAAAGCCACTATGACACAAGGGGTTACTGAGTGTTAGAGAATAGGAAGAAAAACATTATTAAGGAGAGAGAACATTAAAAGGGTAAGAATTAAGAAGGAATCGGATAACAATTGACAATACATTTGAATTTTTGAAGATTAAAGTTTACTGGGAAGCAAGAAACCAGAAGAGAGTTCCACAAGCAAGAAGTGTGAGAGAAGAAGAAACTATTAGCATAGAACTTAAGGTTACATGTATCCATTTCAACTGTAATTGCTGCCAATCTAGTACTGCACTTAAATTCATCCAGTCTAGGTAGCATAGAGAAAAGTTCACAGTCATGCACAAGCATTCATATATATAACATTATTAATTTATATTTAATAGGTTTTTTTACATCTTATTTTTATTAGTTTTATTTAAAGGAATGGAGTAAAAATCACATAATAAAGACTGTATCTTACATGACTAAAATTCTGAATGAAGACTGCTGGTTAGCTTATGTAGGCTAATAAATAAGGTTCTATTCATGTATGACAAGTCCCCAAAGTTAGATGTGGATTTCGATCCCATCTAAAGCTTCTTTATTTCTTAACCATGCTTCTTATTTTAAGGTCATCGAATGTAGAATAATTTGATCATTGCAATAAAAGTAAAATGAAAAGAAAAACAAGTAAAAAAAATTTATGATAACACTGTTTCATCTAAGAAATTAAAACAATTTAAGACTATAATATAGATCTCATATTATATACCTATGTATCACCTATATATGTGATTATCATTACAGTTTGAAGTGAAATTTAAGAGATTAACATCCCATATTGTAAAAAGAGGACAAGGGATTAACATTGACTTTAGATAATCTAAAGCTTTGCCCCCTGTTTTTTTTTTTTTTTTTCATCATGTCTCACTTGATTAGCGTCCTCTATCTTACTCCAAACACCTTTTTAATCCCATGTTGTTAATTAGGGATATTTATTATTGAACTATCATTAAGAGCTTTAAAGTTAGCATGTTGACAGAAACATGTGTTTACTTTGAGCAATGATCAATTAATATTCATCCTTGTATGTTCTTTACTTAACATTATATATAAGACCATGCATCTATTTTGATGATGACTGTCTCTATTACATTATATATATATATATATTTGGCTTATATGGGATAATGGTTGTTGAGGCTAGTCTGTTTGACTTATTACTACTGAGAAGTGAGTTTGATCCTCACTGGGTGTCGCATGCAAAATTCAACATTAAATGATTTAACATATCATAAAAGGAAACAACAAATCATCAAAATGGTGAAGTTTCGACAATTTCTTTATCTGACCAAGAAGGGATTCCAAGATAAAATTTGATGTTTGGTCATTTGATCAGATTTTAAGAAGTTGCCTGCGGGTCAAGAACTTTTCAGCACCTTTTTGGATGTGCAGGTGATACGAACTTGGAATAAGAAACAGACAAGCTGAGTTTCAAATTTCAGTTGAGTTTATTACATTCACTTTTGCATAGGTACTTCCACGAAATTGCTAAAAATTCAGCATATCAAGATGAAAACATGCTCCAAATATAATGAAAACATAGTTTTATTGTCAAAATCATTATGTTATTATTAAGAACAAAGATCATAGTATTTTCTGAATATTTAATTAAATCTTTTACTCCTTTTTAGAACATTCAAAATCTTTATTAAAAAACCGGTTTTTCTAGCATCAGCAATTGTACTAACTTTTAGCATAGCAAATTTTAGCTTTTTTTTGTGCTGACACACATTAATTTGGCAATTCTTGCAAAAATCAAATAATTGGTGGATTTTAATGAAATTTTTAGGACTTATTCACAAATGAATTAAATTATTTTTGAAATTTTTTTATTAGAAAATCTTGGTAAATATATATATATATATATATATTTTTTTTACACGTGTTTCACCCTCTTACTTAAATTTATGAAAACTTGAGAAATTCAACATGATAATTTTTAGTGACAATATAAATAAAAAGCAGAACTTTTTTGAAGAATTTAAATCACCAAATTTTTTGTAAAATCGGATCCCATCTTACCAAAAATCTGTTCTGAATCGAAAAATAAAAAATGCAATAAAACTAAGACATTATTTAATTAGAGAAACTTTTAATTGATTTTATGAATAATATATATTAAAGACAATATTTTTGAAAAAAAATCTTTTTGATGAAAAATTAATTTTTTACAAGATTTGTTTTCATTTATTACAATTTCAAATTCAATAATTTATAAAGTTTTCAAATCTTTCAAAATTCAGTTTCAGTGTGATCACTCTGAACAAATATCATTATTAAGTAAAACTATATTTACTAATCATATATTGTAAAGCTTATTATAATCTAATGACCCTCAATATTTTTAAAAGAATTTTGATTTGTTTTTGTATGTGTTATATACATGTAGAATGTATGGATGTACAAATTTATAACATCATCATTAAAAGGATCACATGCATTAAGGGTTGTCTCCCCTTATGGGAAAAAAGAAAAAACTTCTCATATGAGCTTTATTGTCTGCTCCACCATACTTAACTATGAACATGTTTGGCAGTCATTTGTCTGTCAATAAATTCATTAACACATCAGAAAAACAAGACCCTGGGTTTAAGAAACGCTTGTATACAACATTTTATGCTATAAGAAAGTAATATTTTTTCAAATCAGATTAATTTAACTTTAAATTTGTTAATTTTCCTCAAATAACGTTTCAGAAATATATATTATTTTTGCAAGATTTTTAAAACTGAAAATCAACTTTTATTTACAAATGTGTTAAAATGGCCGATTTTTATCGATTATCTGAAAAACAAAATCAACTCTGATCAATATAATTTCTGTTTGAAATACACCACAAAGTATTTTCCTTACTAGAAATAGTAAATTTTAAATCCTTTAGCTTTCAATTAAAGGTAAAATGAAAGCTTCATGAAAGCTTTTTCATTTTTTAAAAATTTATTTTAAACTTTACATATACCGATTAGTGGAGGTTCCTATTTTTGCATAAACATCCTTGGAAAAGTATGAACACATCTCTCCTCTCTCCAGCTATGAGTTAGATAGTAGGGTAGACTAGGCTCTCTACCCTTGGGCTGACAACTAGTCTAGGAGAAGAAAAACTCTAAATTCAAAACCTGATGAGGGCTGTTTGGGGACCATTTAGAAAATTGTGCACCAGTTCACTGAATTCAGTTCTTCTGGTTTTGCACAAACTTTCACCATTATAATCATATCTCATATGTTGAAGATGATGGGAAAGTCCATTTTCAACCTAATAAATGCCAGTCTGATTAAAAGAGAAAAGAACTAAAAAAATGAAAAAATGCATTGAAAGTACACTGATCTCACAATTCTCCATGATGAACTTCAGACTGGGCTCATACACGATATCACTGAACATCACAAAAACAATAGTAGCATAATGTGTTGTACAAACTTATAGAGAAACAAACAGATTTACTCAAGGTGGACTCATTTCAAATCCAGTTGATTTTAATGGCTTCAAAATGAAAAAAAAAGAGGTACTTCCTGGTTGTTGGATATAATTAGGCTATTTATTACCCTTACCTCAAAAATTCTAATGTGCTTTCCTTACACACAGGTTTGTCTTTAATTTTGACTTGAAGACTCCTATATACCACACATAGGAGAGACGCATTGTGTGTAAAAAGCATTTCCTCTTTCTCTCAGTATCTCCACTCTTGTTCAGATACTATTTTAAATCCTACTAACACCCACACACACACACACATATATAAAACAGATATTGGTGTGATCAACAGACAACTTGCTAAAAGAACTACAAGGAAAGAAAAATAGAAAAAAGACCAAAAGCAATCACCTACCTATGCAAAACGTTAAAGTGCTCAACACATAAACTATCTGGACAGAGCAAAAAATGCTTCACATTCACTGAAAGACAGATGAAGTTGATACTCAAGTTTCATATTCTCATGATCTTCAGGTGACTAGAACTATATATATATATATATATATATATATCTGTGCAAGTATAAGCACATCTGAATATATATGTGATCTTTTTTTATCTATATTATTACCTGTCTTTAAATTTCATATATCATTACACTGAAGACATAAGTCTCTTGATCTTTATATATTTAGTTTGTATTCTTGTTGAATATAATTCCATTGTTCCCACAAAGGCTTTGAACACATTGTCTTTAGTTTGTCTATTTAATAACAAATTTAATTAAACTAATAAAAAATGAGGCAGAATATGCAGAAAAATATACTCCATCATATTCTACATCTGTCCTATATAAAGAATCTCAAATTACATACATTCTATTTTTTGACCTAACAAATCAAAGGTGAATGACCCAATGATTGATTTTATTTTGAAATCCTTATATAAAATATTAAAAAAAAACAACAAATTACACCCAAACAACTGTTGACACACCAAAAATAATGATCCATACCTAAATATGAGAGCAAAATATTATTTTCATATGGTGTTATACAATATCTTGTAATATCCAAGAGAAGTTAAAAGCCCATCATAGCAGAAACTGTGTCTGACGAGTATGAAACTTATAGTCATGGCCGACTATCATTTTACTATTCCACATAAATATATATACATAAATATATATACACAAATATATATACACATAAATATATATACATATTTATCTATATATATATATATTTATGTATATATACATAAATATATATATATATACACATGCAAGATTATTCACTTTCTGTTAACCATGTATGGATGTTGTCTATCCAAAGCTGATTTCAAATGATGAATATTTTGATAATCTGAAAGAAAAAGACATAAATTGCTCATTGTAATATTACTAAACAACATCAAGAAGCAACACTTTAATAAATTTTGGTCAAAATTTTCACCTCAGAAATTGGACAGAACTTTTGTTCCAACCTGATAAACAATGAAAATTTAACTCATACTTAAAATGTGATTAAAAATTACACCTATCAGTTAACTACAAATATATTTCAGGGAATTACTTCATTATTTGCATAAATTGTTTGAAATTGTAAGAAATAATATTATTTCATACAATATTCTGTTTAGCATTTCATCCATATTGATACAAATATTTATTTTTAGCCAATGAACACTTTGGCTTTATTTAAGCATATTGTAAGAAAATATGTTTTTGTGTAAACATGTCAATATAACAATACAAGTTTTTTCAAGGATCTAGGACCTTAGTTTTAATAGAAGGATTTAGAAAAATTAATTTTTATCATTGTGATTTTCTCACTTTATTCAAATACAGAACAGAAAGAGAAAAAGAAAAAAAAAAGAGATTGAATAAAGGATGAAGTTTCTTTATTTCAACAATGTTGTTGTAGTGCCTTATTTTAAAGATAGCCTGTGACTTGAAGAACTAAAACAAAGCATCTCTTCTCCTTCCCGGATCTGTGGATCCCCTTGTGTCCATGTCTATTTGTGTGTGTGTCTCTTCATAGGAAGGCTTAATAATCACTTTATATGCATTTTATTATCAAAAGATAATCATATGCATTCAAGCCTCAACTTATGTGTATAGATTTTATTCAACCACATATTTGACTGTATATATAAAAGGCATATCACTTCATCACACATCTGTAACCCTTTTTAGTCAAATTAGGCTGCAAGGTCAATGCTGAAAGGATTCAACTTTTTAATATGAAGACTACCTAGGGCAATGGTGCCTTAAAGCCCTTTGAATTATTGTTCTTGGAATCTTATACATTTATCCTGCTGTCACTTTTATTTTACAAGATGGTATTACAAGACAATTGTTTGATTTAATCCAGCCATTCTATCAAATTGTGAAATTAAGCTCATTCCTAATGGGCTCACTTCCAGATCCTTTCACATGAATCTGGGTGTCCCCCAAGGATCTATCCTGGGTCCTATGCTGATCTTCATCAATGATTTTCTTGATGTCATCTATTTCCATGTTAGTATTTATGCAGATGACACTACTATTTACTCCTCTCTCCATCAGAGCTGACAAAGTTAACCTGGCTGCTGATCTTGAAAAGGATCTCCAATCAGTGGTTAACTGGAGCAGGAAATGGCTTGTAAATTCTAAAGCCTCCAAAACTAAACTGCTCTCATTTAACAACCATAGAGAAACTTCCCTGCCTTACCATCAGCATGGCTGATGCTCAATAAGTCAAGAGCATCTCACTGCGCCTTCTTGGCTTCATATTTTCAACTGACTTGAAGTGAAATAACTACATTGAATCAATAGCTGCATCTACTGCAAGGAAAGTTGGTTAATTGTGTTGTGTTAGAAGATTTTTCTCATCAGAGTCCATCTTACACATTTACAAATCTACCATTCAGCCATGCATTGAATACTGTTGCCATATCTGGTGCCCCTGTTATTCATTTCGAGGTTCTTGAAAAATCCAAAGAATAATCTGCAGTGTAATCGATCCTGACTTGGGATCTTGACTTCAGTCACTTTCTCACAGACACGATGTGTCTTCCCTCTGTCTTCCCTCTGTCTTTTCTACAAATATTTTCATGGCAACTGCTCTGATGAGCTTTTTCATGGTGCCCCAACTACATGAATTTAAGCATGCTACTAGGTTGGCATCTAGATCCCAACCGTTTACTGTTGAATTAGTTAAATATAACCATCACTTCTACTCCAACAGTTTATTTTCTCACACTTCCCAACAGTAGAACTCCTTTCCATTTTCCTCAAAACTACAATCTTCAAAAATCTAAATGTAATATCAATTGCCATTTTCTGTCATCTTGAACCCCATTCAACTTTTATCCTTTTCTCAATCCCAACTATACCAAGTCTTTTCTCTCATTCTCTGTAACCCCCTGTGTACTAGTGGCATTCCAACCTTGCTTGGGGTGAAATGATTAAAACAAAAACTCAGTTCCTACTAATATGACATATCGCATTATTTACGTCATGTACCTATGTCTGATATTGTGCTAGTGTCAATTCCCAACCATCTGTTCAATGTAATTGACAAGGATCAAGATGTCTGTGTATACCCAAATCCAGTTTTTATGATTCGCTATGAAAGTCTAACAAGATTTGTTGATAATTTTTTATGATTGTAAAGATTTTTCTCATCTGTACAAATCTTTTTTTTTTTTTTTTTTTTTTTTTTAAATATCATTTCACCCCAAACAAAGCAATAATACTACAAAGATACAAAGATATGCAAGACTAGAGTAGAAGAGAATGAAAAGTGAAACAACAATAAAAGAATAAGATTCAAAAAGACAGAATATGGCAAATAATATTTCATTTAAATTTTAAATTAGGTGGCAGAGAAGCAAGAAATTAGAAGAGAGTTCTATAGGAGAGAAGGGTAAGAAAAGAATCTATTAGAACAGAACATATGGTTACATCTAGCTATTTCAACAGTAAAATAATGAGAGTTGCCTAGTAACCAATTTAGTAGTATACTTATTCATGCAGTTGAGGTAGCAAGGAGATCTGATTAGATATTGCCATGAAAATATCTATAGAAAAGACAGAAGGAAAGTCATATCATGGCAGTGAGAAAGTGACTGAAGTTGAGATGCCAGGTCAGGACCAATAACATTACAGACCACTCTTGGCATTTTGTTGAGAATCTTGAGATATATAGCTGGAGCACCAGACCAGATATGGCAGCAATATTCAATGCCTGAATTTTTATAATAATATTATCACTTTTTCTGTGCTGTGATTGTTCAAGTGTGAAATCACAGTACTCCATAACCTCCTGTCTCTTGTAGACCTTAGTGACGCTTGTCCCTTTGCTGCAACTCCTGTTCCCCATCCCACCATCCATTTACACAAGCTCATTACTTAGTGACTCATGACCTTCTCTATGTTCTTCTCGCTCTCCATATACAATGTGAGTGTCAAATTCTCCAAGCCCTCATTTTGTGTCCAAGTAATAAATAATGTCCCTTTTGTTTTTATTTTCCTCAAGGCTTCTTTGTGGGTTGTGCATTCTGTCCATGTAATTCTCAGCATCCTTTTGTAGAACCACATTTCTGTTGCTTCCTGTTTTCTCTTCATCCTGTAAGAAAATTGTCCAACATTCACTGCCATATAAGAGGATTAATATTACATAACAATCCAGCACTCTTTTCTTTGTTTCTAATGACATTTTCTGTTTCTTAGTACTTTCCTTAACTCTTGGAATATGTCTTTTGCTAATCCATTGTGCATTCAGATTATTGGCATCACATTTTCCATCCTTTGTTAAAACAATTCCCAGATATTTAAACTTCTATAAAAGCACTAGGAATGATAAAAAAGATTAATGATGCACTTATTAAATAAATCCAAGGATACCTATCACTATTTGAGATACAAAAGATTCTACTAATGAGTACCACTACTTGGGAAAACTCTTCTGATGTAATATTCTCATTGTAATAGCTTTCTAAGAAAAAACTCCTTTCACCACATGTTTTAGATAAAAGACTTGATAAAAGATTGTATCAACCAGAAAATCAGAAAAAGTAGAAATAATAATGAAATTATAGTGGAGTCTGTAAGTGTCTATATGAAATAAGCTTTAGAGTAAAGGGCTGTAAAAGTAAAAATACTATTGATATATCCAGATAATTCATTATGCATATATTTTATACACACATACACACACACACACACACATATATATATATATATATATATATAAGTGTTATAGTGGAACACACCTATTCTATAGTTAATAGACTCTCCCACCTATAATAAGTAGGAGTAGTAAGTGTAACAAGGGGTCACTCAGTGAGTTCAGTCAGTCAGTCGATGCCGGACGACCGTTAGTCGGATACTAAAGTATCAGCGACCACAACTAGATTTTCTCTACGTCATACCTATTATATCAAGTTCCCAACGTTTTGTACGTCGAACCTATTTTAGGACTGACTTAGTACAAATACAAGCCTCCACTGTGAAACTACTCCATAGCAGTAAGAGAGAGAGAGAAAGAAAGAAAGAATTTGGTGAGTAAGCAAAGGCGAAGTCATGGAGAAGTTTTAGGAACCCTCAACAAGGATTTAAATTACAAAAATGTTTGCTAATTTAATCTTTAATTCTCAGAGTTAGCCAATTTTATAATACTAAAATTTACCAAGTACAAGGCTCAAGAGTCACTCAAGATAGAAGTTTAATTTCAAAAGTGTATCATGAATGAAAGAAGAGGCTGTAGGAAGTGATGTTTAAGAGGATATGGCGAAATTACCCTTGACTTGAAGAGGTCAAGTTTGTAGTGTTCAGGGAAACATCCATGTGGGAGTCAATTTCACAAAGTAGCAGTTCTTTGGAAAAAAGCGTCTGAGTGGGACAAGATAATGCTTGGGTATGTGTGTGTTATGAGAAAAAAATCTTTCAAAATTAATGTTGATCATTTTACATGTTAAATCTTTTGATGAGTTTAATTCTAATTTTCTTTCTTATTTGTCACAATATTTTCTTGGAATAAATTCTTTGTAAAAAAAAACATTCTTAGATAAAAAAAAAAAAAAATTCTCATTTTTTCCAAGTATCCAGAAGAAACTTTTGAAGAAGCAAACTGATGAACATGATTAATCCACAATATAAAATTATTGGCAAAGTTTAACATACCTACCTGTAAAAATATGTTATGTCAAAAAGAGAGTTTTTCTCTTGACACCATTATTATTGTATACTCTCTTGGCAATTTTTATTTTTAAAAAATCTATTTTTAGAATTTTAATAAAGTCTTAACATATAAAACTTGATTTATGCATTATCTTTTTTTCTCAAGAATTGACAGCAAAATTATTAAACCCTATTTATTTTATCAGATTATTTATTTACAAGAATAATTTTATATTTACAAGTTTATAAAAATACATGAACCAACTACAATTCAAAATTTATTATTTATCATATTATAAAGAAATAACTATGAAAACAAACATTTCTTTCATAAATTTAGAAAAATCTCTGAAGAAGAGAACAAGAAAATTTAAATAAACACGTTTTAAAGAAATGTATTTTCTGAGCATTTCTTTTCATTTGAAATCATCATATAAATTCACAATTCAGGATTTACCCTTTTTTTGAGAATTATCGATAAAAATATTTATCTATCTATTTATTTACAAGAATAGAGTTTAACATTTTTATTGTTAATTCTTAAGAAAAAATGTATTCTAAACATTACCAAGGAAATATACAGTAATGGTATCTATTTTTCAGTGCACTGACGTCACTATCAAATTTGACACAAAGTCAAGGTTTCAAGTGTGTTTTCATGGAAAAGTTGTCCAAAGCCTCTCAGCTCTACCCCGTTTGGGGATGCCTAATGCACTGGTATTGTCATTAAGCCTGCCAAATTATTTATGACAGCTGTAAATATGATTAAATGATTAAATAAGAAACAAGTAGGAAAAACTTATATTTAAATTGTTTTTATCATTAAAAATATTATTTTAAAATTTTATTTGGAAATGGGTATAATTTTGTGGGGCAGTGAGGGGATGTTTCTAAGGATGGTTTATTTCGTGATGCAAGAAATTTCTATTTCTCACAGAGTCACCTGATAATAAAAGTGTTTTATATTAGTAAATTAAATGTTGGTGTTTTTTGTTGTTTTTTTTTTTTCCATGTTCTGTGGGAAATTTAATAACTCCCCAAATTGAGTGAAGGCTTGATGAACAAAATGAGTGAACATTGTAAATATGTACTTTATATGAGAAATACATTACATGATGAGAAGTAAATAGATGATTGCTAAAAACATATTCTTTTATCAGTTAAAAGTCAAGGGATTGAAGACAATACTCAAAACATGTATCTGTTTCAAATAGATGAACCACTTATGTGTACTGTGATGTCCTCATCCAATTCAGGTTTGCCCATGGCCAGCATTGCCTGTTCTTGGAGTAGGCTGAAAACATGTCTCTCTCACTTGTGATTGCCTTGGCTACTGTCTTGGCATCTAAAATCTGTCTTGCACCTAATTTTGGGACATACTCATTATTACCAGATGGATGGCTCCAAACTATTATCAGTTGCAGTTATCTACCAAAGGGAGATAACCTATGTTTTTATAGTTCTAACAGGATGAATTAAAAATATCAATTAAAACTCAGCAAAATGAATAACTAAGGAACAAGAAGGAAAACATTTATATTTATGTTTTTATTATTTAAATATTTTTGGTGTGTATTGAGAATGGGTATAAGTATGTTTATAAAGAACTAATTAAAAATTGTTTTGTGCCATAAGAAAAGTTATATATTTGCCTCATATTTAAAACTGACAAAAACAATAAGTATCCCATATACCTGAAATAATTATTATTTTACATGTTAATATATATTCCTTGACATTCCATAACATTTATAATTCTTTCATTCATTGATTTTGTTAACTTTTCTGTTCTTTCTACTCTGCCATTACTTGGAGCTGTTTTTATTGATGGACCATTCGTTTTCTATTGGGCTAATGTCTAGAGGAACCAGGGAGGTGAGAGCATTCCATTAAGTTATGTCTTTGAAGACATTTTTTGGCAAGGTGGGCAACAGTCAGCTTTGCAGGATGTGAAAGAGCATTGTCTTTCATGAATGTACATTAGAAAGACAATCCATCAAGTTCCTTAATTCTTCTAGCTTCGTACTTATATCATGCAAAATAAATTGATGTGTTCAAGAACTTACAATCATTCTCTGCATTTAAATTAAAATCAAATGCTGAAAAATTAATGGATTTTATTTTTAATCCAACATATTTATTACTTCAAACATTACTTGAGTAAACACTCCATTTTATTTTCAACATATATTTATTTTATCTGCATACCAAATAAATTATTAAAAATAATATGCCCTCCAGCAGGATTTGAACCTATGTCTCTCTTTGAAAAAGAAACCACTGTCTGATCCAGGATGCTCTAACATGAAGAGCTTCACAATCAAACAAGGTTTTATTTGCTTTTAAAGCACACTGGCTCATTCACAATTTCTTGAAAGACATATTTGCCCAGTTTTGTATCCAAAACTTAAACAAAGCAATTTCTAAAAAGTTGATCGATTAGATTTTTTGATGCAATTTTTTTGAGTGTGCAGGCTAGTAGATAAAATAAATACTGTTTAAAATAAAATCATAATCTACTCAAATATGGGTATCCACTAAAATAATGTTTGAGGTAATAAAAATTTTGAAGAGACCTATAAATTTACTGCCTACAATATTAAGCCAAAACATCACTTGACCTTTCTAAAATTGTCTTCTAAATCAGAGCTCAGCAACCTTTTGCTGACTATATGCTGACTTAAGGTTTTAAAATCATTCAATGTGCCAACAGCATATGTATTTTTTATACAAGCCAAGGTCAATATATCTGCTCTATAATATATTTTATATAGTAATATATGCAATAATATGTAAACCAATATGGTTTACATATTATTGCAATAGAAATATTATTATTGCAATAGAAATAAACTGTTTTAAAAAGTTTTTTAAGTTTTTATGATTAATGGGAGTCTGATGAGTGAGCAGTTTTGAAACAGCTAAATATCTTCTTTGTGTTGTAGTAGTTATTGGTTCATACTTCATGATGTTGTTTGCGGCTACATGCCATTGGAAACTTTTTGGCATGCTACATGTGGCATGCATGCCATAGGTTCTACATCATGTTGGCTGACTATTTCCATGAAAAACCTTACCCAATCATCAGATCAGTCAAATGCAATTAGACATTGATCAATAAAATTTACAGCTGAGGAATAAGTTTTCATGCTATCTCTGCCTGTTGCAGATTCTGCTATTCACATGACACAAATTTCAGTCATTGTACATTTTTATAAGCTGACACTTCTCTATGGGTGGCCCAGGCTGCTTGGGGATATGCATTTTTATTGAGTCACCATCTCTAGAGAGATTGCTAATGAAAACAGAAGAGCTTCTATCTACCTATTAGCCCAGCAACTAGTTTTGGATTCAGTTGTCCTTCTCCTAGACTGGTTGTTAACCAAGGCTAAAAAGCCCAGTCCTCCTGCTATCTAGCTCATAGCTTGAAGGATAAGAGATAGATTAATACCTTTCCCCAGGTTATTTGTGAAAAAGTGGAAGTAATGAACTCTTACAGAATCAAGACATCTATTGACCAACTTACAGATTTGTTCGATTGCGTTCTTGACTTTAATGAATGTTCTTAGTATTCTCCATTCTTTCTAAACTTTCTTATGTTTGCGATACCTATCTCTTCAAATATTTCCTTGCTGGTCAGTTCACATTTTCTTTTTTCATTTTTCTCAAATCTCTTCTATTTTTTGTTTGTTCTTGCCAGTGTTTTCAATTTCTTTTCCAATTGTTTTCTGATATAAATCAAACTTTTTTCAGTATTCAATAACTTTATAATGTTTTATTTTACTTTTGAGGTTATATATTTCTTATCATCTATGGCGGTGGTTCTCAAACTTTTTTCTCTGGGTTGCATTTTCCGAATTAAAATTTGCTCATGCCTCATGAAGGGAAGACCCAGTGAAAAGACACAAGCAGCCCTACAGAAAAGAAGGTCCAAGAGAAAGCGTTAAAGGGAGATAACTACGGATTCAAAGTCAGAGCATTATCAATGATAACTCTCTCTTCCAATTTGTGGACCCTATTTACTATATTCTTAATACTTGATATAATGCAAAAAATATCACAATGATAAAATTGGTCAATACTTATTTATAACTATTTATACAGGGATTCATGCATGCAATTACAAGTAATCTATAATAATATTTTAAATTTTTTAAATCATATTTATTTTTGGCATATGAATTTTTTTTAAGCTGTTTCTAAATCTTTGATTGGTTTTCAATTATTCTGCCTCACCTACTATCTTTATATATGAGGTGTGCTGCATCGTTTGGGAACCACTGATCTTTGACAACATTTATATATCTGAAATTTTATATATATATATATATATATATATATATATATATATATATATTGATAATATTAGTGGTAAATATACATATATATGCAAAATCCACAGGTGCATATATACACATGTATATTTTAGAATAAAAAAAAAAAAAAAAAAAAAATAAAAAATAAAAAATTTCCGAGAGGATAAAATCCAGGTAGAACTCAATGTCCAGGACAGAGTAAGGATATAATAAAAAGGCTTAAACACTAATATTCCATGGTCATAATTTATTCCATTGGAATCGTAAATAAGGTCAATGATTCTTTAAGTAAGGCAGACGTCCCACACTCTCATAATTACTCTCTCTCTAAATTCTATTTTTATTTCCGGAGTAGGTTTTTTTCTGTTTTCTTTTTGAATTTGTAGGTCTGATGAATTGGATCGTATTTACGATTCCAATGGAATAAATTATGACCATGGAATATTAGTGTTTAAGCCTTTTTATTATATATATATATATATATATATATATATATATATATATAATCACTTTAAAAATTATTCTTAGTGGACAACCATATTTGGGAAGATGCTCCATTTATTTTTTTAAACTTTATATTTATTTATTGTCTACCAGCCTGAATATTTGAGAAATCTTATAAAAGATAAAGATATGCCCTTTGGTAGGATTTGAACCTGTATCTCTCGTTTTTTTAAAGTGATGAAAATCTGTAGGATAAATAAATAAGAAATCCATTACTTCACTAAAAATTGCTTTATTTACATTCAGATATGAAACTGAGCAGATATGAACTTTCAAGAATCTGGGATGAGAGAAATTGCACTTATAAGGTATTATTCCACCTTGCTTGATTGGCAAAGCTCTTCATGGCTGAGGCAGTCTAAAGCTCATTGGCTCTAATGATGGTTTCTCCTTCAAAGATGGATATAGGTTCAAATCCTGCTGAACAGTACAATTTTTGCTTTAATAAAATTTCTTGAATGTTCAGACCAGTAGGCAATAATAAATGAATATGCTGTTTAATAAATAAATAGAACATCTACTCAAATAAGGGTATCCATGAAAAATAATGTTTAAAGTAATAAAAATCTGTTGGATTAAAAAATAAAAACTCTCTTTTATTTATATATATATATATATATATATATATATATATATATATATATATTAAAATTGTGTATTTAGACATCAATCCCTTTTTTGTACATGTTTCCTTAACGATGATTGGCAAGGTACAGGGATTAAGCTTTTTATTTAATTTTTCTTGTGTTCATACAGGTGTTTTCTTTTTTAAATGCAAACTGTCCAAAAGTTCTACATATTGGAGTGCATTCAGCTATTCTTTTAACCATTATCAAGGAGATTTTTTTTAATTATTTTTAACTGAATGTGTAGGTTTTTTTATGTAAGTATCTGGAGATATAGGAATGTTTTCTTTTCCAAACACGTTCAGCAAATCATTGTGGCCACATTCATAGTTAATGTTATTGTGTATTAGCTTTTCCTTTTTTATTATATATGTGTGTGTGTGTTTTCAATATAATTAACACCACTTAATTTTCCAATAAAAATCCGGATATTTTAAACTTAACTTCATATGATATATTATCATATAATTATCTCTTGAAAATTTTACCAGCAACAGTTGATTAGTTTCAGTTTTATTAAGAAAATGTTAACTTGCATACTAAAATCTGGCATAGTGAGTGTATATTGCCTTGAACCAATAATATTAATTTTATATTATTTGAGGAATATTGATATGGGGAGCCAAACTGCATATCAAATATGAATGACCAAATGTAATAATAAAATATAAATGTATGACAAAAGTTGAAAGAATCAATGAAGACAAAGTCAGAGTGAGGAAATGATATTTTTTTTTATTTTCGTTGTTGTTAGAACTGGTTGCCAAGTATTGGGGTACTCATCAACATTTCCTTCTGTGTGAAATGAGTCCTATGTTAGATCTGAAGAGATGTCTGCAATCACCACATGTTATAGTAGAAGGGCTCAGGGGATGGAGAACTCTGGTTTTTCTTTGGACTCTTTTCTGCTGTTTTCAAAGGATGTTGTTTTTTTTTGTGGTCTGCTCTTCTCCAATTGGTCCTTTCTGCAGCTTCCATCGCCCAGTTGACTAGATCAATTTCTGTCCTCAGCAATGTGTTTTTGAGCTGATCCTTGAATTGACAACATGAGGATCCACATAGTCTCTCACTGAGAAAAGGATTTGTTTGAGTAGGCAGATATCTGGCATTCAGGCAAGGTGGCTAACCCATTGAAGTCAGTGGTGTGCCATGATGGTTTCTAGGTTCTTCATCTTTTTCATTATTTTAAATATTGGACAAAAATCAAATCCCAAGATTTCACCATTTTGCCTGGCTAAATCTATTATGACTATTTTTTCAACTTAATCAAGTCATATTATTCAAATACAAATAAAATCTTTGAGAGAAAATTATTTTCTTAAACACCTGTTCAAAAATATACAACTCCAAACATAAAACTGTATGTACCAGTGTTTGTTGAATTCTTTAGCTATATATGCATGCATCCATCCCATAATCCACTTTTGGATGTTTGAGGCACTACATACAGGAATGTCTCCACACTGTTTAGAGATGTAGACTGGTCTTTAAGTCAAGGTGTTTGCAAGTAAGAATTTGTGTTGTAACCTAGGGAAGGTTACTAGATAGAATAATCGCATGAAGGTTGGTAATGAATGATAATACTTAGGACAAGAACAACATATAAGATTTGAAAGCGGCGCATAGAAGAAGTGGTCAACTGCTATAAGTGAGTTAAGTGAATTCCACAATGAATCTCTAACTGCAGACTAACATACAGTATTCACTACTGTATTTATGTGAATGGGGACATACCCATTATTGTCCTTAAGTATGCTACAAGAATTTGCATACTAAAATTAGATGAATCATTTTATGGATTGCAGAGAATAGGCCACCACAGACACACTCTTGCCATGACTTGCAACAGCAGTGTGTTTATCTAGAACAGCATAACGGAGCTCATCCTTCTTTATGTTGGTTTTGAGTTATCCCCCTTGACTGGTGGTCCTTATAAGGGCTCAATCTACTTTACTATTTCAACCATGACTAGAAAGTGAAGAGAGAAATTCATAACTTTCTCAAGAATATGAATGCAAAGAGACTCAGTTAGATTTTAACTCTGCTCACTAATTTCATTTATTGTACCAATAAGCATTACATCAGCCACATATCTATTAGATATATTCTTAAGCAAATGTAAAAGCAGTAAAATTTGCTATTTAGGTTTTCCTGAATAGATCTTATAATGAAACTCTTCTGCTGATAATAGATTCAATATTTTATGGAATGTCTATAAAATCACTCATGGTCAACAGCCAAGACTGTTGGTAAGTCAGTGCAGATGATTCACTGATGAAAGAAAATAAAGTATGATGCATACTTCTGAAAAAAAAAAGAAAAATTTCTGTTATTATATTTTTATCTTTACATTCAAAATATTTCTTCAGATATGTATTTTTTCTTGATTACGTTTTCTAGGCTTAAAAGAATTTATAAATGAACGAGTTCTCATGAAAATAATTGTTTTTCTTTCAGCAAAAGGCAAAGGAATGAAATATTTAACTTTATTTTTTTTCAAATAATCTCTCCCTCCCTCTCTCTCTTCTCTTACAATGTTTCTCTCTCACACTTTCTCTCTTTCCTTTTTCTTTCTCTTTCTAATTTGTGTTATTTTTTCCTCATTTTCAATTATGATTTATACCAAATTTTTATTCATGACTTCTTTTTAAATTAATTTTTAATTCTTTGTCTGAATTTTTGAGATGAGGAATTATCATTATTTTACACAGAATTAAGCAGACTAGTGACCTCATCTTGGCTTCTATAGTCACAACATTTTGGTTATTGTATCCTTTGACTTTCCATAAGTGTCTGCCATAGTTGGTAACTTTCCAGAACATTCAAACCAAACACTGGGATAGATTTTCCTCATTTCATTCTCCATGATAGAGAAGACAACTTGTATCAATTAATTCTTTCTAATCAATTTGTCCTTGAGATGTCACTGAACAAGAGTATATATATATATATATATATATATATATATATATGACATTTTGCATTACTTAAAGCACTCCTTGACTATTTTTGAACAGGAGCATAGGCTTATCCCTTGTTTCCTGTTTAGGATTCTATTTCAGGTTCCTTCTAAAGTCTTTTCATCCCCAGTAACCTCTTGCATCTTAGTAACATTATTGCCTTGCTTGGGATAAAATAGTTAAAAAAAAAAAAAAGGAGATTGAACAATTTACCTATACAGATTGAATGGGTTCAGTTTAAAATTCCCAGAAATTTTACTATCTACAATAGACACCTGATGAATGTTAGAGGCTACACTGGATGAAACATTGTGACTATAATTACCAAGATAAGGATACTAGTCAAAGTAAATCTGTCTATAATAATGTTTTCTTGGTGGTTTTAATTCTCTTCCTGCTCACTATTCCAGCTAACAGTAATCTTATTTTCCTTACCAGGTTTTTCTTCATTCCAAAAATACTTTTCTGCGGACCTGCTAATTTAAGAAGACAGTAAATAAGATCTGAAAAAGGCAAAAATATTTCTATGAAAATACATCTTCTTCATTAAAATAGAATCTCACAGCAGTCTATATACCTCAATTTTTGGTATTGTTTATACATTATATACATCACCCCAAACTGTTACACTTGCTTATATATATATATATATATATATATATATATATATTTACTAATCATTCCAATCGAATGATTCATTAAAACTTATCAAACAATGAAAGTCATTATTAATACATGGAAGAAGCTCGTTAAAAACACTCATTAAAATTATCAAAAACCATTTAACTCTAAATACTTAACTACCTCAGTTCGTATGACTTTCATCTGGTGATACGTTTCAATTATCTGCTTTTGTAGAAACAGCTGAGAACCTGAATCAAATTGCCTCGGCGGCTGAAAGGTGAGACGGTCACCTGCATTTCTCCTTTTATTTTATTCCATATTTTTACATAAATATTGACTGACTTAGTTTCATTTTTTTTTCCAACTTTCAAAAGTTTTGTACAGAAAGAATCATAGATACCAAGGTAGAAAAGATTCTTTAAATAATTAATTTTAATCTTTAGAAATTTATAACAGTTAATAGAATCTTTTATTTTTGTGTAAGCCTGTTTTAATAAATTAATACTAGTGACTTAGAAAATAGCTGAGTCCAAAAAATCCTTTATCACACAATAAACATGGGGTTAGACATGATTTGGGGGCTGAAGAATCTTTGTTACTAATACAGAGTACTCGAGAAATATTTCCTAATACTACCATACTTTGTTGGGTTTTTTTTTTTTTGTCACAATGCATGAAAGCTTGATCTCTGCAGTTGCAGCTTCTGGCCAATCTTGGAGACTCTTAATTTTTTTTTTCTATTTTTAATGGGGACAATCTGAGTTTAGTCAGATATGCCAAAGTTGATTTGGCAATAAAACCTGATATTTAGCTTCAAAAGGAAATTTAAGATAGTAATTCTCCTCAAATAAATAAGAAAATTACTTCATATTTTCTCTTTGTCTCTCAACTGATTTCAGGTTCAAGGAATCTTGTTCAATTATATACTGAACTTGTTGACTTGATCTGAAGGCATTTGTTCATTGTTTGGAGAACATGTTGGCTAAGGAAAATGAAAAGCAGAAATAATAATTTGAGAACTATTTACACTTATTGCTGCAGTGTATTTGCAGTAATGCTTACTTTTTTGTGCTTGAGGATGATTTTAGGATTTTGTGACATTTACTTATCTGAGATCAAATATAAAACTTTGGTCTTAAGTTATTACTGTAGCTATGTGCTATGAAAATAACCACTTCAAACCTTGACTTTCTTAAATATTCATGAATATTGGAGGCTGAAATCTGATTCTTATTGGAATGAAAAATCTACAGGTTTTATTAATTTACACAGTCATATATATAGAGATAGATAGCGATATAGACAGTGTATACATAGGAATCAATAGTGTATGGTAATTGTCCATTTCACACCTGAATGTGATCTTGAGACCAACAAAAAAACACTATGTGTTGATTCCTATATTCATCAATTATGTACCATGTGTAATACATGCTTAGGTGATCATGTATCTTTCGATACATAATTGACAAGACAGATTTTTTCCTGAAGTAGGTTGCCATTTCTTTCTGTGGTAGACCAGTTGCCATCCAAGGCTATGAAACACAGTCTATCCTGCTATTTACCCATAGCTGGGGGGAGAAGAAGTGGATTCATATCTTTCCCAAGGGTATTAGCACATAATATGCTGGATTCAACTAGAATTTGAACTCAGCTCTCATCAATCCAAGCTGCTATATATTACACCACCATGCCTCCTCTATTCATACTATATCTATAAATACTGTATCTCTGATATAAATATAGCAAATTTTAAACAGTATATATATATATATATATATATATGCACTTCATGTAGACTTGCTCTTGCCATTATCTTAATGTAATTTTAATTGGAACAGAATTTTCTTTTGGACAATGCTTATTATAATTAAAAGGATGATATCTGAATAACCTTAGAGAGAAACAAAGTGACATGGAGACATAAGACGTATCAAGCAATGTCACTTTCAGAATCAGTTTGCAAGAAAAGAAAAGAGCAAAAGAAAAGAGGTAGCTTCATAAGGGTGGAGGCTTTGCTGTTTGCCATGCCCTTTTCCTGTAGTCGATATGGTGAAATATGCCTTTTTCATATGGCCTTCACTGGGAGCCTGCAGCAGATGTGAAAGTCTCTCATAAATCTTTGTGAAGCCAATCCATAATGATTTTTTTGTGATTTTGCTATTACAACCCATATTTAAAGTTCACAAGCATAATTAAAATTTACTATTACTTTAGCAGAAAAAAATTGATTTCCCTATTTTTAAGATTTGTTTTTTTCTGTACATACTTTTGAAACATTTTTTAAAAGAAACTTTTTTGCTTGACAATTATTCTAATGTCAGTGCTTTCATAACAAAAAAAAAATGAATAATTCAATAGTTGATTGCACACTTGACTTTTTATCCATTTTTATCTCTTCTTGTTCTTTTCACTTTTATTCCACTTGTTGTTTTGAAGGTTTTTTGCCTGGCAAATTGCTATCATGCTTTCAAAGTAGTTGCACAACCAGTTTTACTTTTGCCATTATTATTATTATTATTATTACTACATTATCATTTTGTTGTTGCCTTCAACTGTTAATATTACTTGCTAATAATACACTTACAACTGATCGTCTTTCTTTCATGATGTTTGCCTTCTAGTTTTGTATCATTAACAATTTCTTTTTTTTTAGCTGATTCAGATTACTTTTCTAAAGTTTATTACCAAAATTATATTTTAATTTTTATCTCCATCAGTTTTAGTTTTTAGCATTCAAATAAATATTTCTTTACTCATTTTTCTCTCATATCTGTATTAAAGTTATTATAGCTTTTTATGCTAATATCCACATATTAGTTTTTCATGGACACTTATTTATCGAAATACAATTTCAAATTTTTTTGGGGGGAGATATAATTATTAAAATTTCTTCTTCATGTTTTTTTTTATTCTAATTATTCTTTTAATTACTTTATCATTATATATAAATTCTAATGATTTTCTTTTGCTATTATTCTATTATATTTGATCATCTGATTTCATTATATAATTTAATATTAATAAGATTTCATTAACTATAATATTAGTATATAATAAATAATGTAACATAATATTTTTATATGCCTACTGGCATATAAAAACTTCATCTTTTTATGCTCTAAAATTTTACAAACAATAATGATATGAAGTGCTCAGTATCCTCTTCTACATTGCATATTAGCTATTGTATTATATAATATATAATTAATATTAATTAAATGAATATTAATATTATATTTGATATCAATATATATATATATATTAATATTAACATAATATACATATTAATATAATATTCAGCAATTTCATGATAATATTCTATTATTATATTTTATAGAACATCTTATTATTTTTGTTATATTATACAATGTAATATATTTATGTCTGCTGGTATATAACAAAAGGAATTTTTTACACCCTAAAATATTATTATGCATTTGTTTATATTAATATAAATTAATATATTAATATTAATTTAAAGCAATATTAATATTATATATAATTTAATTTGTATATTAATATCAGCATAATATAATATTAATACACATATTTATATAATAATCAATTATTTCATGTTATTATAATTCTATTATTATATTTTATAGAATATCTTATTATTTTTGTTATAATATTACTCTATTATTATACTTGATATTCTGATAATTTATTATAATAAGACTATTGTTATGTTTCATATATTTTTCATTTTTAATATTATATTAGTAATAATAATAATAACATTTTGATAATTATTTCATTATGATATTACCTTTCTACTATAACTTACCAATATCAAAATGTTTAACTTTTCCGTATATTAGTTTTGGGAAATTAAGTTTATAAATATTATCATGACTGGTTTTAATTAATAAATATAATTACTTTCATATTCTTTTTATTCCGTATTTAGAAGTTAATTTCAGACATATGCAGTTTATTTTTATTATTGATTTTTATTTTCCAGAAAAATAAATACTTTATTCAAAAAAATGTTTCCCTAAGTATTTTTCATTTTAGTGGAAATTGCCTGTTTTTATTCTATCATAATTTTTTTTAAATCCCTCAATAAAACAAAACAATGATTTGATGACATATGCAACATTCAATTCTTTCAGTAACTATATAATTAAATGGATGTATACTACCAAATTTCGTATTGTACAATGCACATTTTTTAATCAAATTAAGTACCTAAAACCAGTGGCATAGCTAGAGAGATATGGAGGGGGCAGTTCACACCAGGCAGCACTTTTATGAGGGTGGTACTTATGTGTCTGCTGTAGGCTATAAGGCTGAATTGAAATAAAAGTGGTTTTAATGTCAGGACAGTACTAACAGTTGAAGGATCTATTTGATTTTGAGTAACTTAAACTATGGCATATATATTGACCTATCTAGTGTCTATAGAGTGACAATTGACAGATGAAATGGTTTTTGACAATGCCATTGAAGAATTTGCCAAAAAAAAAAGCAAGAAAAGTTACTTTGTAGAATTTTCGGTAATAAAGATGGTCTTAATTTTTTACATTTTTTTCTTATATGCCATTTTTGCTTTTTAACTGTTACTAATAAAGTTTAAGTATGTTTGGTGTGTACTTAAAGTACACTGTACTTGTGTATGTGAAATTAATATTATAATGGTATACAAACTAGTTTTAATACTTTAAGAGAGAGTCCCTGTACAATATGTATTCATGTGGGGGCAATGAGGTGACAAACTCAAGGGCTGCCCCAGACAGCACACACTCTAGCTATACCACTGCCTAAAACATACAGTGTAACCCGGATATAAGAGAAACCCGGATATAAGATACTTCTTCTTCGGTCCCGGCAACTCTCTTATATCCGGGTTACACTGTACCTCCAAATTATATACTATTTTGTCAGCATTTCTGAAAAGTGAATATAACAGTCATGACTTTTCAGAATTCAAAGATAACAGTGAATAAACTTTAAGCAGATAAATAATACTAACAACAATGTTTTCATTGTCATTGAAATGTTATACACTTGTTTCATCTACTAAAATATTTGAAGCGTTTTGTTATTTTTTCACTATTTCTTTCTTAAAAATTAAGCTGTGCATTATATATGGACTAAAATAATTATTATCAATAATTCAATTTTAGTATTTATTTTAGTAGACAACAAAACAGACCTAAAATATTATGTGTGATTTTGTTCGTTATCCAACTATTTTGTGATGATTATTGGAGAATGCCCTTTTAAATAAATCAGTTATTTTCCACTTCTTATATATCAACATGACACACCTTCATGATACATTCTGAGATAATGGGTGGGTAGGTTTAGGATGAATCAAAAATTGAAAATTACAATACCTATTAACCCTGTTAGTACATTGGGGCATAAACTTGACATTAGTACCATGGGATTTCAAACATCTCATTTAAAATATAGATATATCATTTAGTTAATTTTTTCATTATATGTTGTTGTAAGTGTACTTTCTGGTTTTTATACGATGAATACAAATATAAAAAAAAAACGAAAGGTTTTATTTTAGAAAAATTAACTGAAAAGGCCAATATAAAAAATGAATTTGTAAACTTCAAAAATAGTCAGTGTGATCTTTTAAAACAATTTATGATCAATCTAACTCCTTGTCAACTGTTTTTTTTTTTACATTCCAAGTAATAAACAAGGTTATTTTCATCTTTGCATATGTTTCTACCACATTGAATAAACAGTCTCAAAGTTAATGGTCGTGTGCTTGTAATTCATACAAATATGATCAAAACCAAAAACTCTTTGCTGATGTATTCAGAAGGTTACTTGATTAATCATAAAAATTTGACTTGCCATTTGCTAAATATTAGTAGAGAACTAAAAAAAAAATTCCTAAAATTCTTCAATAGAAATTTACATTTATATTTATATAATATACAATTTCAAACCATTTGACAACCATCAAATAATATGTAATGCGTTAATTCATTTTTCTATATTAGAAATTAACAGTGAAATAAACATATTTATTTGTATGTATGTATGTATATATATATATATATATATATATATATATATATATATATACATACACGCATGTATACAGGTGTAGAGTAGGACTAAGGAAAGTGTTGGCTTATTTCTGATCTGTTGCTATAAATCTTTATGGTCTTCACACTCATCCTCAAGGGATTTGTATTTGAAAACAAATAAATGTGTATTGCAGCCATTCTTTGGAAAATAAGTAAATATGACCTGGAAGGAACTTTAATCAAATTCTTTTATATATACAACATTCAAACCAATTAGAATAAAAAAGATTGGAAATCAAACATAATGTTATGAATAATCAAGAGTGGTTGCCCCTTGTTTCATTACTCTCCTCTTTGAGAGAGCTATTTCTGTTTACTGGGACTATAAAATGACACTATACACGGATTTTGTATTCACAGTTGAATAAATGTTTCTTAAAGCCTACACCTGTGTACTTTTGTCATTACACATATATAATGCTTTAAAGTTATTTTTGTATAAGTTATATTTGCTACAATATAATCTTGTATTTACTTATAACAGGCATTATTATAAAAGTGTTTCCTACAATAAGATTTATTTTTTCTGCTAATATTATCTCAAAAACATATTTTATTGAATTCAAATTATTGATGTTGCTTTTTCTTTAATTTTATTGGCAAATAAAATACATTTGCATATATAAACATGGACATTTACATGCACACAGAAAAATACAAAGGTATTCCTATATATCTTTTTATTTATTTTATTGTTTTAGAGTTTTACTCTCTCTTTCTTTTTCTCTCTTTCTACAAACCTGTTCCTCACCTGCCTGATGCAACCATCTTTCTCTTTTTTTTTTCTACTTTTCTACATAGTTGCACTTTTCATGCTGTCAATCTTATTCTTTCTCTTTAAATTACACCAAACATTTTATTGCACTTGTGCACCATTTTTCAAGTAGAAAGCCTGCAATATGTGCATTTCAACTATTTGGGTTGTCTTTTTCTTTTCTATTTATTATTGTTTGCTATTTACTTCTTTTCACTTACTATTATTACTATATAAATATGTTCATATATATATATATATATATATATATATATATATATATATATTGTAATTTGTAAATTTATAATTATTTATGTTGATCCTGATGTTTTTACTGCTACTATTTCCACTGACACAGACTCTATGATGACCATGGATTGTTACAATAAAAGAAAACAATTCTATGAATTAATTGCACAAAAAAGTACAACAGTAGCTGCCATGTTTTATTTTTACAGGTTGAAGAAATTTCACACAGATATATGAAATAATATTCATTATTTAAGGACTAATTCTGTATTTCTTCTCTTTTTTATTCTTCTTTCTTGTGGTCATTTAAGATTCTGTTTACTAGTTGGGAAAACAAACTGTTAACTGACAAAAAAAAAAAAGAATCTACATTTTTTTTTTCATCATTATTCATTTTACGTTTTTATTCTGGATCCTTCACTATTTTCTCGTATTCATTTTCCTTTCTTTTTTCTCCTCTTTTTTTCTCATCTTTATTCTATTTTTCCTTTTTTCAACTCATTTTTCCTTATTTTTTCTCATTCTCCATCAGCTTACTACCTTTTTTTAGCATTCATGTAGTCAAGGCCCCAGGGGAAAAAAAGCTTGTCAGGGCAGTTGAAATATTTGTAGAAAAGACATATGGAAGCCATGTCATGTTGATGAGAAAGTTACTAAAGTCAAGATGGTAAATCAGGATCGATTATATTACAAATCCTTCTTTGGATTTTGTCAAGAACTTCAAGATGAATAACAGAAGCACCAGACCAGAGATGGCAGCATTATTCAATGCATGGGTGAATGACACATTTGTAAATGTGCAAGATGAATGTTGATGAGAAAAGTACTAGAATTAAATAACATATTTTTTCTGATATTTCTGGAAACAGAAATAGAGTTAAGACTGAATATCTAAAATAATACTTATATTGGAAAAGATCTTTAACTTTTCAATTAAATCAAATATTACTATTAATATATATTATATACTATATATAATTACTATATTACTATTATAGTTTGGCATCATGAACAAAGATTTAGTTGTACTTTTCACATTGTTGCAGATAGGGAGGCCTATAGGAGAGGGACATACTTTTTCATGTCAACTGCAGGAGAGGATTTAACAGTCAGCCTCAAATTTACAGAGCTGTCTCATTTCTTTGCCACTCATTTGTGGATGGATTCTGTAAGGGAGGTTGTATAGTAGTGCTCACACCTCCATGTTACCTTATTGGCTGCTTGTGTTTCTCACTGATGTTGATTGAATCTACAAGAAATATTTTTACCCTTTTTTTTTGGTGCGGGGGCACTTCTCCATTGGCCAGAGGCTAGTTCCCTGAAAGAGTGGGTCTTTAGAAGATGAAAGTCATTGTCACATAGTCAATTGTAATTGAGTCTTTCATTGAAATCAAATCAATTTTTTAGTAATCTATCTTATCTGATCAGTAGTGCAGTATGGATAGGGTGGTAGCTCTAGACACAAAGTTCTTAGGGGCCAAAATCGAAAAAGAAAAAGAAAGGAAAAAGTACAGCAGTAATCTATATAATAAATGTGAATGTCAGTATGTCACACATTTTCAATTAAAGGGACACAACTCACTAACTTTAAAATCTCATCTTCTTTACCTATATAATAAATCTGTGTCATTGTCACACTTTTTCAACTAAAGGGACACAACTACCTAACTTCTAAATATCTCATCATCTTCTATATAATAAATGTGAATTTCAACTTTACTCGTAGAGGTTGTAGCTGAACATATACAATTTTGAAATCAGGCCAACTCTGTGAACAAATTCAGAACATTCTGGGCTGGATATGGACCCACAATCCTGAAATTTTGGAATTCTAAGTTTTCATTAATGCAATTGTTTTTGGTGATTTTTTTTTTTTATGTGATTTTTGCAACAAATTTTGTTGTACAATAACAATTTTTATAACTTGAAAATAAATTTGGTAATAATTGAAGTTAATTGCACAATCTAGCAAAAGTCTCCCATGAAATAAAAATGATTTTTTGTATGTTAAGCAAGGACATACATAAAATTGTCTTTAAATTAAGTAACTGCAGAAAAATTATCATTGAACTTTTAAATGGTAAGCTTAAATATTAATGCAATACTTAAAAGAAGCAATCAGTTTTGAGTTCTTCTGTAGTTTATTGCTTATTGCATCTACTTCTTACTTATTGTGATGAAGGTCCAATTAAAAGGCCTCCACAAGAGCTAGCTTAAATGCTGCCCTATCAGGTGGCTTCCACCTCTAATTCTGACAAATTAGTAGTAGGATGTAATGTGCCACAATAGTAATGAGACTAGCCAGAGAAATTTGATCACATTTATCCAGAAATAACATTGAGAAATTCTGTCCATTTTAACACTAATTACTTTCTTGTCTTTTGGCTTCAATCAGTCTTGTCTTTCTGTGGGACAGAGCATAATTGAAGTGTGCCTAACCCCTGGAGATTCTCACTCAGTAGGTCTCTATTTAAATAAAAGTTGGAGGGTGAATAGAAAAATGCTGATGCTTATAGTATTGACCACAGAGACTGGACAATTTTTGCTACAATCCATATGCATGGATGTGGAGCCAAAATTCAGCTGACCTTGTGTCATATTTGCCTTCACTGGGAGACAAATAAATAACATCTATCAAAATGGTATTGCAACAAATCAAACTAAAGTTTTCTGAACACTGATTACCTGAATTTCAGATTCTCAGATCAATATTTGAAAGTCTCATGATTATTTCATTTTACGGCTTTTTTCTGAGTACAAATCTATTACAGTTGATAGGGCTTATTGATTTATAGCTTTATTGCTGTTCATATGTCTGTAAAGATACAGTGGTCAGTTTGCTTGAAGATGGTCAGCCATTTTAGACAGCATTGAAATAATTTTAATATTTAAAGAAATTCTGATCTCAACACATTCCGTGGTCCATATTAACAAAACTATTGACAGTTTGTGACTTTTCAAGGAGTGGTATAAAATACAAGATGAAATCAATGCTGTTAAATTAATAACATTTTAGTCAAATGCTATTTTAGCTTGCAAAAAGAAAGAATCACAAAAACTGCATCTTTCATTTTATAATTATGTCACAATCGCTTGAATTTTCAGTTCTAATATTTTAAAATTTTCATTGTTTAAATGACAACATAAAAATAAAATGTAAATTTTTAAGCAGTATTTTGTGCCTTTGCTTGCTTTGATTGAATAAAAGCCAACCTTTTGAAATTTACATTTTACATGTTCAGCATGGTTTCCTTTTTATGATTGTATCATTTATCCATACTGGAAGAGTAATGAATGACTTCCTAGTCGCAAAACAGTTTCAAGCACCAGGGATTAATAAAATCTAAACTTCTCCTGAGGGCATGGTGCTTCCCAGAGAGATGGGTTCTCTGGAATTGGACTTAGTTAATTTTATACCGGAATCAAAAAGGCCAAGAAGCAAAAACAAAATACTCCCTGCCCTGTGATCTGACAGAATTTTTTCCTTGTCTAAGAAAGATTATTCATAATTTGTAAACGTCAATCATTAAAATTAATCAACCCAAAATTACTCTTGGTTTTAATAATATGTGTCTTCAAAAGCATTTGCTGATGAGACACACACACACACATACATATATATATATATATATATATATATATAAATTTGTTTTGTTTAAATGTTATTTTAGATGGATACTTATATTAAAGTAAATGCTCTGTTTATTTAATTAAAGAGCATTTTTATTTAATTACATTTACCGGCCTGAATATTTGAGAAATCTTATCAGAAAATATACATCCTCTGCAGAGGGAATGCAGGTTTGAATCCTGACAAATTACTGATTACTCTTTTCTCTTCAGGATGTGGATGAATTAGGAACTGTGAAACATTAGTAATGAGAAGAAAGAGAAAAGAGCAAGCAGGAGGACAGTAGATAGCGATTGACATTGCATTTAAACTTTTGCAGATTAAAATTGGCTGGAAAGCATGGAGCTTGAAGAGAGTTCCACAAGTCAGAAGTGTGAGAAAAGAAATTGTCAGCATAGGAGTTACAACTACGTCTAGCCAGCTCAGTATTGCACTTAAACTCATACAGTTTAGGTACCATACCATGAAAATATTTATAAAAAAGGCAGAGAGAGGCAACCTTATGGCAGTGGGCAAGTGACTGAAGCTGAGCTGCCAGATCAGGGTCAATAATATTGCTGATTCTTCTTTGGATCTTATCAAGGAGCTCCAGGTAAATAGCAGGGGCACCAGACTATATATGGCAGTAATATTCTAAGCATGGACAAATGGTAGACTTATAGATATGCAAAATAGATTCCAGAAAGAAAAACTGCCCCACCCGACACACTGAATTCATCATTAATGATAAAAGAAAATGATAACCATTTATAAAAATAGGGAAATTAGCTTCATGTTTTTAAAAATGTACTTGTTAATACCACAAATGCTCAATCACATACACAACTGCCAAGTACTCACACACACACACACACACTCTTTGTCACTGTTTCCAGAAATTGTAATGTTTTGTTTGTCTGTTAATTAAATGTGAAAATTTTGTTTGCTTGTGCTTCTAGTTGAGAGAGAAATAGTAACCACAACAAATGTTGGCAACTCGACATGATAGGAACATGCTGGTAGTAAAAACACAAAAATTTCCAGTTCCATGTTTTCTAACCAACTTTGATTTGCAAAAATTGAAATGCAATGTCAATTCCTATCTACTGTCCTCCTGATTACTCTTCTCTTTTCTCTTCCTAGTCATTATTAATCTTTCTGTTTCTAATTCTTCCACAATCAGTAAGCCTTTGTGTCTTAATGACTTTATTGCTTGCTTAGGGTGGATAAATGTGTGTGTGTGTGATATACATGTTATATATGTGGTTTTTTTGGGTTTTTTTTTTACCCCAAGCAATGTAGGACTACAACTACTATGCATGGAGTTTACAGAGAGTGAATGAGAGAAAAGACTGATTATAGGGAGGATTGAGGAAAGGACAAAAGATGAATGGGATTCAAGAAGGCAGAAGATGGCTATTGATGTTGCATTTAAATTTTTGAAGATTGTTGTTTTCAGGGAAGCAAGGAAATGGCAGTTACATTTAACTATTTCAACAGCAAAAGAGTGGGACCTAGATGTTAATCTAGTAACATGCTTAAATTCATGTAGTTGGAGCACCAGGAAAAAAAGCTTATCAGAGCAGCTGTCATGAAAATATTTGTAGAAAAGACAAATGGAAGCCATATCATATCTGTGAGAAAGTGACTGAAGCTGAGATGCCAAATCAGATTGCAGATCTTTCTTTGAATTTTGTCAAGTATCTTGAATAGCAAGAGCACCAGACCAGATATGGCAACAGTATTCAATTTAAAGCCAAACTGTAGATTTGTAAATGTGCAAGATGGTCTCTGACGAATGTATGTTAGTTCAGTCACCTGAGGGGAAAATGTATTACTCCAGCAGGAGATAAGTCCCATGGTGATGTTGCTACCTACAGCATGCTAGGTTGAAAGGAGGAACAAGAAAGAGCAGGTTTATCTTCCTCTTTTTATAGTCCTTAAACAGTGCCGCCTGTTGGCATCTTTGCAAACCAAGTAGAGATAACCAATACATCATCATCATCATCATCAGTGTCCTCATCTACATCTTTTATTTCTCAAATATATTCATTTAGTTACTCTGAGGGACTCATTTGAAAGGGGCACTAATTTTAAATTCCTTGGGAGAAAGTAGGGTGCTAATTCAGGAGGAGGTGTTAAATCAAGTATTTATGGTAGCTAAAGCATTATGCTATTGTAAAAAAAAGCTTACTAATCCATCTTCATTTACTCTTGTGTATAAAATACAAATACCAGTAAGATTAAATTATTTCCCTCAATTTGCTCACCTCCGACACATTTTGCTTATTTGATACAACACTCTTATTTTTTATAAAAAATAATTTTCTCTAGGCATGATTATTTTGTTTCATGTTTATTAAATTTTTATAAAAATTCACAATGGAATGTTAATTGAATCAATATACTTACTTGAGATAAATTGAATAGTATTCATAAAATAACACCTGAGGAAGGCTGAAGTGTATGCAGATAAAATATTTTAGGAGACAAAAAGAAAAAGACTAAAAAAATGACATACAATAATTAAACAACTTATTTCATAAAATTCAGATGAGAACCATAGGTTGTTTTTATGCAGTGGCATAGCATAGGTGGGGCCAGAAGGGTTATTACCTCAGATGCTAAATTTTTAGGAGCACAAAAGAATTAATTAGGTTCAGAAAATACTTATAAAACTAGTATTTATAATAGCTCATGTCTAAGGAGGAGTTGCAATAGTTTAAACTGCCCCTGTTGCTTAAGACCCATCCTATACCACTGTTTTTATGCATTTGTAGTTGTCTCAGTCAGTAATGTGCCATGCATGATACACACTTAGGTGATCATGTATCTTTTGATACATGACTGACAAGGCAGATTTTTTCCTGCAGTAGGTTGCCATTTCTTTCTGTGGTAGACCAGTTGCCATCCAAGGCTATAAAACCCAATCAGTCCTGCCATTTTGCCCATAGCTGAGGGAAGAAGAGGATTCATACCTTTCCTATAGTAGTTGCTTACGAATTGAACTTAAAACACAATGATATAAAATATTTAGAATTATTTTTTTATGCTACTTTATATACCCTTCATTTTTTTTTAATCTGTTATAAGCACTTTTATTGTTATATTTTAAACAGTCAGCCACATGGATTACTTCTTCTAGTCTGTCAGAAATACTCTACCCTTTAAAAGAAAATTTTAAAATTACCAGTTTGATAAAAATGTAATATTTACAACAGCAACTATACAAAGACAAGATTCTGTTTTCCAAATAATATTGATTATTAATTAAATTATTTTCATGCTTTTTGGTCTATTTATTTTTAAAGATAAAAAAAAACAACTTTCATATACATTTTTTTTTTGTTTCAATAACTAACTTCATTGACATTTTACATTAATGATAAATTTCATATTCAACAAAGGATTTCATTGTACAACTCTATATGTGTTAAAGTTTTTCATTTCTTACCAATTCTATATCTTCAATAATTTGGATTTTCTTTACAGCAATTGTTTACCACTTCTCCTCCCAAAATAGTGTAAATGGTTTATATTGTAGTGTTTGTGAAGAAAAACTTTAAAAATCTATACAGATTAAGATTTGTCAAAAAGAACAAATTAAACAGATTCAAATTATAATAGACATGAGCTTCAATCTGTTGTTAACTGGGACAAGAAATGGCCTGTAAATTTGAATGCAACCAAAACAAAACTGCTACCTTTTAATCATCATAGAGAACTATTTTTGCCCTCTATCAGCATGGCTGATGCTAACCTCTAGGAGAGCATCTCATTACACCTTTGCCTCATGTTTTCTGCTGACAGGAAGCCAAATGATTATATTGAATCAATTGCTCGGTCAGCTGCTAAGAAAGTTGGTTCACTGTATCATGCTAGACAATTTTTTTCATCAGGATCCATTTTGCATATTTATAAATCTACCATTCATCCATACATTGAACATTGTTGCAATATCTGGTCTGGTGTTCCTACTATATATTTCAAGAAATTTAATTAGGAATGTAGCAATCAGTTGTTTTGCCATTTGGCTTTGAATTGCCAGTAACTGGTATCAAAGTTATACAATATTGTATATAAGCAATGTAAAAATAACTGACCATATCCTCCTCTGGATTCAAAAAAAGACAATATTATAATTATTTATCAGTAAAAAATATAAAATTTTTTACAAGAAGAGGCTGAAAGATTCTCAGTTCAACCCACTTCCGAAAATTAGTATTCTCATATTTGATCTCTGAAAAACTGATTTTGGGTAGTGAGTTGGACTAACTTTTCAACTCCTCCTCATATGACATTGAAACAATATAATATACATTATGGATAAAAAGAAGACAATTAGAAAATATATTTCTTAGACATTGCCAATGTGTTTCATCAATCCAACTTTATCAAGGCAAGTTTAAAAGCAGAATTGTTTTTAGTTTCATTAAATTCAAGATATAAAGGGAATGCTCCTTTCTAAGCCCCCTTCTGGATATTGGTAACATTTTTTTTTATGTAGGGGGCGGGGTGAATTTAAAAAGATACATTATGTAATCCTTTTTTAAGCACATTCCTTTAAGTACAATTAAATCAAGTGGATGAAAAGTGAACTCTGAATGCTTTCAGCAAAAATAATGATTTTTTTTTTTAATGCCATGTCCCTTCTGAACATTAGATATTGTTGTTCTCCAGAGATACCTTTTCTTTATAATCTGTGAATTTGCATGACTTCTTGGGAAATATAGTAGTTTCCTGTTGCTTTCTCTACAATTCTGAATTCAGTGTATTCTTCCTCCTGCTGCCATCCAAGGCTAGAGAATCCAGTCTACCTTGCTATTCAACCTGGTGGGAGGATAGTCAGATTGATATCTTTCCTGAGAGCATTAGTATGAAAGTCATTGTAGTAAACTAGGCCAGGATTTGAACATTGCTGATGACTTTTATACAGGCAACACATCCAATGGTGATTATATAATTGAGAAACCATTCACAATCATTATCAATGATTTTATTTCTATAATTACTTAAAAGTGTGAGTTCAGGAATCCTGTGAATTTTGCTTCCTTGATTGATAGGGAAATCAAATTCTTGCTGTTTTGCTAATAAAACACAAGTGTTTTTTTTTTTTGTTTACTTTTTTTACAATGTTCATCCTTTACAAGGCCCAAGTGCTACTCAAGGTAGAGGGTTACTGAGTAAGAGGCACATTTTATGGGATTATGTGGGGAAGATAACAGTTAACCCTAGACTTGAACAGGTTAAAATTGTAGTGATTGAGGATGCATTCCCTTGGGAATTAGTTCTATAAAATAGCAGTTCATAGGAAGAAATAATACCTCATAAATTCCTATATTTATGAGGTATTATTTTGGTTAAACAAGCCATGATTACAATTAAATGAAAAATAATAGGGAAAAAAGAACATGAGCTTATAAAACCTTTATTATATCCAAAGGTAAGAAAACAGAATAAAAATCAAGCAATTATTAGAATTGAGCAAAACAGTACAGTTACCATTAAAATTAAGTCCAAAATTTTCCTTTAATTGATCTGTACAACCTGCATCTTGTAAATGTCTTAGTGGAATAATTAGGATATAAAAATTCTGATTGTATTTATACCAATGCAACCGGGAGTTATTGCAAGAAAAATATTAATGAAACAAATATATTTTACAAATATATAATTTGAATTTATTGCATATAATTTTAGTGAAATAAAATACTAATATTAAACATGATGAAATTAATATAATGAATATTATCAATGATAACACTTTTAATCTGCATAATAGCCTTTTAAATAATGACAATAGGTATATAAAAGTTACTCTAAAGTCTAAGTTGCCAGGTAGCTTATTTCAGCTATCATGAATTTTAAACTTACATATGGCATATAGGATGCAGGGGAATTTTAAAAGATATTTTTAGTAAAAAAAAGTGTGTCTTATATGCAGTCAAATACAGTACCTCTCACTAATGGAATATTAAGGGAATGAGTGTGGTTTGCTACAATGTATGTGGCATGACAGGTTTTAGCCATGAAAGTTAGAACTGTTTGCTATCAAAATGAGAATAAACAAAAGTATTTTCCTGGCCCCAAAACCCACTTGCTTCTAGTAAGATTTAATAAAGTATAAATGTTAAAATGTCCTTGTTATGCTTTGGTGAATCACAATTAGAATAAAGTATCAGAGATAATGACCCAGACTATTCCCTTCCATAACTAAACTTCTGTAGTATGATGTCCTTACCAAACGTCACCCATTATTTACAAGGAGAAACTGATTAATAGCAAGGAAGCCATTAAATGCTGATGTCAAGAAACAAAACTAGATTTTATCCAGTATATGTGCACTTGAATGATTTATTTTCTGCTTTAGCTGGTAAGGTCAAACATACATGATACTTATTATGACTTTATCTATTTGGACTAGTGTCCTCATATTGATTATTATAGGAGAGAGGTTTTCCTCTTCTCTGTCAACCATTGTGGCATGACAATGACAAGATATTTTTGTTAAGATATCAGGTAATATCACAATGCTCAGAGAGAAGTACATTCATACCTTTCCAAGTTAAAAAAGTATAAACAAACTCAGCTGAAATTTGAACCGGGTTTGCTAGTTTTGTTTATTATGCAGTTTACTAACACATCTTGGGCATCCATACTATCTTTCATAGAGGAAGTAGGTTTATAAAAATATGAAGTTACATTGTGTTTTGTATTATACAATGTGTGTATGTTTAGAAAACATTTCATATTAAATATAGATGTACTTTATTGTTGCATGTAAGAAAGAATCCTGCTTTTAAACATAAAAATATCCAAAAATGAAAAGTATTAGCAAAGTGTCTCCATTACTGACATGAAGTAATACTTCCTTTTACTTTAGTAACTGAATATCTCATTAATATGTAAGGGAGATCAGGCTGCATGACTGATAAATATGTATAGTCATATTGTGTTTTATATTATCATCATGATCACAAGTCCCATAACCAATTAGGGTCAGAGGGCCAACCAAGGCTATAACTACTGTCTGTAATTATTTTATTGTTATTACTCTTTTCATTACTATTCTTTCTTTTTATAATAGCCTTTTCTTTTCTTTTTTTTAATCCAATTTATCCCAAGTAAGGCAGTAATGCTGCTAAGACAAGGAGTTACTGGGTGTGGAAGAATTAGAAAACAGAAATGTTACTAAGGAGTGAAAACAAAAGAAGAGTAATCAGGAGGAGAGTAGATGATGATTGACATTGCATTTAAATTTTTGAAGATTAAAGTTAGTTGGAAAGCATGAAGAAAGTGAGTTCTACAAGCAAGAAAGTTCTGATGTTACCTATCAGCTGAAAAAAATCAAGCTGAATGTTTTTCCTCTGTGGCAACAGATTTTATGACACTTATTTTAAGGCAGGTACAAAAAAGTCACTCTTTTAGTCAATTTGTCTGCCAGATGATATGACCAGTAAGAAAACAACATTTGGTAAATGTAAATAGCTTGAAAGTTATTGAAAAATTATGGAAGTATCATAAAGTAGGGTCATAGACTTACCACATGTACTGCAGCCATAGTAATAGTGGTGTGTCTAGGGCAAAGATAGCCTAATAGAGACCATCCAACTTCAGGCTGGTTTGAATTCAGATTTTTGCTTCTCCTTGACTGGTTACCCATAGCTGTGGGGAGAAAAGATGGATTCATACCTTTTCTAAGGATATTTGTATGTAAGTGAATGTAATGAGCTTGACTGAATTTTGAACTTGGTTCTCCAGTTTCTCATTCCAAGTTGCTATCCATGACATCACCACACATTTGTTTTATATTATAGAACCGATTAATTTTCTATTATATTATAGTGCTGATTAATTTTCTATTATAAAACTGATTAATTTTCTTTTATATTATAGACCAATTTATTTACTATTATATTATAGAACTGATTAATATTTTATTATAGTCCTGATTAATATTCTATTATATTATAGAACTGATTAATATTTTATTATAGTCCTGATTAATATTCTATTATATTATAGAACCGATTAATATTCTATTATAGAACTGAATAAATTTCTATTGTATTATAGAACTGATTAATTTTCTTTGCACATGAAATATATTTTTAAATACCTGTTTAATAGCTGTCTTCAATTGCAAGAAAATAAAGGTAAGTCCATTTGTAGATATTCTAATTAATTTCTCAAGCAGGTATGTTTATCATTCTGTCATTTCCACATTGGAAAATAAACAACTTGATTATATATTTACTTTGACTACTGGCAACAGATTGAAAAAAATAAACATAACCAATTCTCATTTATTTTTTGTCTCATTTTCTATGTTTATCCCTGGTATTAATTTAATGAGTCTTACAAAAATGAAAAAAAAAACAATTTCACTTGGTTGTTATTTGACAGCGTAGAACTTTCAAATCAGTTCCTGCTACTACCACAGTTACTATACTGACTACTGATTATCATATGTAACAACATCATCTGTCCCATGACTGGGTGTGGTTGTAGGGTAGCTCTTCAGCTGAGCACATGACCAGTTCCCTCCACATATCTGGATTGAAAGCAGGAGAGGTATTCATTTATATGCAGCATATCTTGATAAATTAAACCTGGTGAAGTCCATCCCTCTTCATCAAACCACAACCAATGTCCTCCAACTTGGTCATATATGTATGTCTGTGTGTGTGCATGCATGAAGACCATGAAACATTATATAAATTCTTCTGTAATATATATTGTTTTGTTTTCTTATTAAATGATAGTAAAGCTAAATGCCTTTTTTTATTGTCAAGCATCAGTGATCATTTAGGAAACAAGGTGCCAAACATTATATATATATATATATATTATGCAGTGTTACATTAGAACATGTACATACCCACTACAAAATTACCTCTTGTTTCACCATTAAAAAAATATTTTTTAACATTGAAACAAGATGTACAGTTTTGTAGTGGGTATGTACATGTTCTGAATAATAAATAAATATTTATTGCTCTACTTTTGTATTGAGCCCTGTTTTAAAATAATGTTTTGAACACTGAAATCTTACTCTTCGTTCTTTTACATTTGTCTGTGTGTATATATATATATATATATATATATGCACGCTAGTATTACCTTTTTAGCTATCTGGAACAGGGTGCTTTGACATGGGGTTATGGTCAGTGAGGCTAGTCTGGTTGACCATTACAAGTTATTAGTGAGCTTAAGCTGCCACATACAAAGTTTGACATTAACACTTTCTCTGCTACATTGTTGTAATATTGCTTGTCTGGCTATTCTAGACTATTTTGAAAAAAATAGGAAATTGCCATTTGCTGGAAATAAATGACTTTAAGTCCAGTTTGATGGCAGTTTCTCATGGTCACCACCATTTTTGTTTTAATAGAGTATGCAACAATATGAGTCAGCTGAGGTCTTGTTAAATTTAAAACAGCAGGACCTGCTGTGAAAATGGATACAGAACATTTATTTTCAACCAATGGTCATCAGTAAGTGAAGACAATTTCAAAGTACAGAGCAATAGCCTCAGACAGAGAGAAAGTTATGAAAGGAAAACAAATTACTTTTTTAGACAAAGATGACAAGTCAAAGAAAATTGTTTCTATAAAACTGACAATACTGTGAAAAGCACACAGATGGATGAAGCAGACCTCAGAGAACAGAGAGGGTAGACATTTGTTGGACTGTGCAGTTCCCCCTCACCTACACCTCATCTCTATTTCAGTCATTTAAAGCAGTAGATTGCAACCTAAGAATAAAGTCTGGTTTGCTGCTAGAAATTGTTTTGGTTTTTTCACTTGGAGATAACAATCTGGCCAATAGGTAACTTTTAAACCACAAGCATTTGACTGGAAGAAACTGCACACCTGTCAACAAACCTGATGTTTAGTCTGAGCTGCAATGCAACAAGTACTTTGTGCTACAAACTAAGCTAAACAACACCCCCAGCACATTATATAATAAAAATACTTTGCAAAATATGTCATATTACATACTAATATATGTTGACATGGATTTGGAAATAGTTTGTAGCACAAATGCTAAAATTATTAAAAAAGATTTTTTTTTGTTAACTGCTGAAATATTGTTTTATCTAATTTATTTCATTTTTACTCTTACTTTGCTGTTTAAATAAATCATGTTTCTAATTGGGTAAGTTGCATCACTTCTGTCATTAAATGTGCTTATGGCGTGTAGTAAAACAATTCTCAGTTTGAAACAGTAGTAATAGTATTGGTCATAGTATCGCATTGATAATTTTTAAATACTAAGGATCCCAGTCCTTCAACATTTTTTAAAATTTTAATTGTCATCAAAGATAGTGTAATGTTGATTCATGTGAATATTGGAAGTATCGAATTCTACATTATAGTCAATAAAATCAAATTTATGCCTTTCTCTTTCTATCAAAAGAAAGAAAAACTTTAAAAAAACATTTTTTAATTACATTTAATTATTAATTGTATTTAAAATCAGATGTCATTTTCCTTATGATAAATCTTTGGACATATCTAATATATATATTATTGTAAAGAGAATATATGTATATATATATATATATATATATATATATATATATATATATATATATTCTCTTTACAATTGGAATTAAGATACTTTTAGTTAATGACCATTTTCCCCTATGAATTTTAATTTTAAAATTTGCAGGATTTTGCAAGATCCCACTACAAACTGATACCTTAAACAGTTTGAAAAATCCTGCAAATTTTAAAATTAGAACTCATAGGTGAAAATGGTCATAAACTAAAGGTATCTTAATTCTAATTGTAAAGAAAATTTTGCTCTGTTTAATGAAAATAAACATTGAGTACTCTTTGTGAGTCAGTTTTAACATACTTAACTCTATGTTGTATTAATAGGACTTGCATGGATTATACCAATGGATTACTACCTGTATGTATATATATATATATATATATACACATATTAATCATTTCGCTCCAAGCAAGGCAATAAATGAAAGGGGTTACTGAGTGTGAGAGAATATGATGGAAAAATAAAACATTAAGGAGAGAGAACATGGATTAGGAAAATGGAAGTTAATGATTGACATTGCATTTAAATTTCTGAAAATCAAACTTGACTGGAAAGTAAGAAGCTAGAATATAGTTCCATAAATGAAAAGTGCAGGAGAAGAAACAGTTAGAATCAAACTTAGACTTATATCTAGACATTTTAACTGTAAAAAAAAGAGACCTTGCTGCCAATCTACAGGGTGCGATGGATGAATTGTCGTTTAAATTATGCAAAAATGAAAATAACACTGACATCTCATTTTAACAGATATATTTACCAAAATTACACAAAAATATCTTGAAATACTAAAGAGTAAATTTATTCAATTAAATTGTCATTCACTCCAACCACAGTTTCCAGACAACTTCAGAATCTCACACAAGTCTTCTAGATGGTCTCCTTGTTTAAGTTGATGAATGCTGACATAATCCTTACCTTCAGTTCATCTTTGTTGTTATAAGGAGTTTTGTTGGTCTCTCACTCATCTGCACTCTGCACATAACAACAAAGGGTGTTGCAGTTTGGGTAGTTAGTTGGCTAGATGTAAAGTGTTATGTGGTTGCAAAACTTGTCTGACAGTAACTACTGGCTTTTCTGGCTAGTGTGGCATCATGCAGAATCCTGTTGCCAGATATATCATCTTCCAGTAGTCACCCTCTATACCCAGGGCAGCACTTCCTCCTTAAGGTGCTTGATGTAGGCCTCCATGTTGAGTTTGAAGCCCTCACCAACAAATTTGGGAGTTCTTTTATCAGAATGATCAAAGTGAGTTTTCTCAGCTGCAGTACCTTCATAATCATCAACTTTTTCAAAATCATTTACACTGTCCTCATATTAACACCCAAAACTCTCTGAAATGTTCATATTGGAGCTTCCAGGATAAATGCCAAGCAGTACATAATGCCATTTCCAAATTTCTGGTAGAGTGAATTGTGTCAAGGTGCTCTTTTTCTCACGGATGGTGCCCTACTGATCCTACTATACTGTGCAATCAACAAAATCAAAAACAAACAATGTACATATGCAAAATTAAAATTATAAAATGGCGACAATTTACCCATCGCACCCTGTAGTACTACCCTTATTCTTAAAATTTTGGTACCATAGAGTAAATTTCATCAGAACAATTACCATGAAAGTATTTATAAAGAAAAGGCACAGGGAAGCTACATTACAATAGTGGGAAAGTGACTAAAGCCAATATGCCAGTTCAGGACCAGTAACAGCAATTTTTTTTTTGTATTTTAAGAATAATCTCTAAATACATAGCAGAAGCTCCAGGCTAGATGTGGCAGCAATATTCCAAGCATGAATGAATGGTAGAACTATAAATATGAAAGATAGATTCTGGCAAGAAAATTGTCTTGTTAGACACAGTGAACTTTCCTAGCAGCAGACCTAGCAATTGATTCATGTCAGCAGTTAATGGTTTGAAATTATCAGCATTTAGTGGGAACATACCTATTGCAGGCATAATTTCTACACACTCTCTCTCTCTATATATATATTTATAAATTTTGATGGAATGCTAAATATAAAAACAATTTTGACATGTTTCACCAATAAATCTGTGTTAGAAAAAAATATTTCTACATGATCTACATTAGCAAGACATGATTTATGTTAAGCATGTGTATGTTTGATTTTAACTTTAATTGTAAGTTTTCTATTGGTTCAAATGTTACATATCTTCAAATGTCTATAAGAATATAGTGAAAATAAAAATCAAACATTCATATGCTCCATGTAAATCATGTTTTGTATCAGTAATGAAGATTTTGTTGAATTAAAATTATTTTTCTCATGACAAAACATGTCAAAATGGAAGTTTCTGAAATTGAGTTATATAATTACCATATAATTTAAAATTTTATAGATATAACCATAAGTTCTATGCTAACAATTTCTTTTATTGCACTTCTTTCTTGTGAAACTCTTTTACAGCTTCTTGCTTCACAGTCAACTTTGATCTTCAAAAATTTAAATGCAGTGTCAATTATTATCTTGTCTTCTTAATTCTTATTCTTTTATTGCCTTCTCTTCTTAGTAGTAGTTTTTCTCAGATTCTCTAACACTAAGTAACCTCTTGCATCCTAGTGGCTTTATTGTCTTGCTTGGGGTGAAATAGTAAAAAAAAGAAGTTATTTCTAGTGTATATCCATATAACATCCCATTTTTTAAACAGTATATATTACATCTACCAACCTGCACACTCAAGAAAACTTAATAAAGAAAATGTACTCTCTCCAGCAGAGTTTGAACTTACATTCCTCTTTGTAGGAGAAACCATTGTCTGATTTAGACTGCTCAACCATAGTATGCAATACAACATATATTTACTCTTTTAAAGAATGCAAATACTCTTGTTCAGATTTTCTCGAAAGCCCATATCTGCTTGATTCATGTACAATACATAAATAAAGTAATTTGTTAGAATTTGCTTTATGTATGTATGTAAATCTATACAAAATCATTATGAAGTCAGTAAAAAATGATTAATTATCAGGAGAGCAATTTGAGATTTTGTTTTGCAAATTTCTCTCTTTATATCAACATTGAATATCTCAAAAGTGTTTGACTGGCTGTTGACCAGTACTCTTTGTTGAATATATTTGACGTAGTTATTGATTGCTTCACTTTCAGTGATAGTAATAATATTAACATCGTGTTATCATGTCTTCTCTTGTAATTTGCTATCAATCAACTTACTTGCTTGCCATAATATTTACTAATATATTAATTTTGCCTACTATTGCTACTTCTTTTTTTTATTCTTGTAGCTACTCTTCATATGTTTTTGTATATTCTTCCTCCTTTACTCTTTCTCTAATCACATATCCACCTCGTTTAAGTTTCCTTAAACCACTAATCATTATATCTTTCTAGTAAACTTGTCATGTATATTATTCTTTCCCTTTTCTATGGTTTTCCACAGATATCTCTCCATACTATCTCAGTATGTTCTCCTTTAACTAACTGGTCATTATTCAATGCTTTCTTTTCAACTTACTCTACCCCTTTGTTCAATTTTACTTCTCTTTTTCTAATGATTAATCTTATCCCCTTACTGAACTTCATAACACTAAGCATTAAATACTTAGCAAATGTTAACTAACAATGTTTATATCACCAAAAAAAATCTGTCTGGAAAGTCTCTTGAGGGCCTGGTATGTGGCCTTGATGTATTTAGGCAATCATTCAGAGAGGACCTTACTGAACATTAATGAACAGATGCACTCCCATGGAGTTACTCAGTTGGCAGTTAGGTACTATTGAGAAAGCTTTTTGTAACTGTTGCATTCACAATGGCTGATTGAGTATTGTTTTCATCTTGTACAAGGATTTTTGGCAAAACACTACCCAGGTCTGTCAGATCTCCCACCCACTCTAGATTTGCTTCTTGTAATTTTTGACTTTTCCCATATCTAAAATTACCATTGAAATGTTACAAACCAAAAAGGCAGCTGATGTTGCTCCCAAAAGGGGACTTTCTAGACTGTTTTCAAAATTGAAAGTGATACTGTGACAAGTGTATGAAATACTTAAAGGGAGTACTTTGAAGGGGACAAAAGTGTCATTACTCAAGGTAGGTTATTTTTCATTACTATTAAATCAGATTTTCAGATTGTTATGTCACAGTAATTTAGTCAAATTAATTACCATTTCTTTTCTTTAATTATTAACTAAATATATCATTATTTTTTCTACATTAAATTATATATTTGTTTGACTAACAAAACTTAAGTAATTTGTTGTAAAAAATGTTATTTTGAAAAAGCATGTTGACAATATCAACAATGGAAAGTTCTGTGCAAAATACTTTTTAGGCAGACCTTGTATATTCAGTGGTTTTCTGTTTTTTACTTTGATTATCAGAAACTGAACATAAATAAAATATTTTGTTTTATTTTTATATTTTCACTCTTTATAAAAAACATCTGCCCACAATCTTCTGCAATTTGACCATAGTAGTCAATTGTTTAATCAAAGGAAAAATTGGAGTCTCTTGAAATTATTTCAAATGCAAAAAAAAAAAAAAACTGTCTTTAATTTTAAAAATAAAAAAAACCTTTGACTTCTGACAAATATTATGGAAATCTGATCAAAGCCTTTTTCTTTTCAGGATTATACATTCTTAAAAATCCTTGGAATTATAGCAAATCCTTAAATGTCTCTCTATATTGATTTTTCTTTGTGGCCACTGACTGGTCAGATTTGAGGCTAAAATCAATATAATTTGACCTGGATCTATCTTTCAGTTTTTATAGACCAACCACAAGCAAAAAAACTTTCTCTTCTCAGTCATCAATCTTCACAAATGTCATACACACATTAATCTTACTTTTTTTGTTACAATTTAGAAAAACAACATGTACATCACAACGCTACAAATGATTACGTTTTACCTTACTTTTTTCCTTATATTTTTCACATCATCTAAAGTCTATGCTTATTGGAAATTACAAAGTCTCTGCAATTTGTGAGTTATTATCTTAATTGATTTTTTTTGTGTTTTTTTTTTTTTTTTTGCTAAATTTAACCACATTTTCTCTTTTTCTTACAGTCTGTGTTTCTGGTGAAGCCAGATAGTATTATCTAATGACTAAAATATATATTTTTGTAGTATGTTTAAAAATAACTAATAATAAATCAGACTTAAAAATTCAGTAATTTAAATAATTCATATACTTTATTTCTCATGAATAAAACTTTCTCAAGAGCCAAATAATTTGCAAAATAAGAATTAAGCTGATGTTTTTAAAAAATAAAGATTACAATTTTGATATACACACTTAAGTAGTATATACTTATTACAATTTCTTGGATTTTTGGTCTTTTTTTTTTTTACAATAATGTTCACTCTTTACAAGGCCCAAAAGCCACTCAAGTTAGAGGGTTACAAGTTAAGGAGCAGAGTTTATGGAGATATATGGGGAAGATAACAGTTAACTCTAGACTTGAAGAGGTTAATATTCTAGTGATCAAGGAATCATCCTCTTGGGAATTGGTTCCACAATCAGTGAGTCTGAGAGGTGAACATTAATTGTTTAAATCCAGTCTCAAGGAGTGTAGCTTTCCAGACAAATCTTCTCTCTTGGGAGGGTACTAGGATCATTACCTGATGCATAAGAAGTGCCAAGAGGACTGGACTATTTTTGAACTCTGGTCTCACATAGGTCTCCAATGTAGGATCCCTACTTTAAACTTGGCTTTGCGCCACATTCCATCCAAGTGGTTGTACAGATAAGTACCCTTATATAATACTGAAGATCCTGGTGCACTTATATTAACCAATTTATGTTTATTATTATCTTGATCATTTTTAATCCTTTTAGTCAACAGTCATTTTAGAGAATACTAGCAGTAGAACCCGGTATTGCCCGGGGATGTAACAGTAAGAGATAGATCAAGTATCGACCATCATAAAGACTGAAAAATAAAATTGACAAAGATTATTGTTTAAGGTTGACGGACACGCATGTCTTAATTAGTTTTTTTTTTTTTTTTTTTTTTTTTACGAATTGGTCAAACCCAAACAAAAACATTGTTTTCAATCATTATGAGTCTACCGATTGAATAGAATTTTATTATAAACAATTGTCCTGTAAATGGAATTTTTAAAGCATTCTGAATATAAAAATAAAGAAAAAAGTGTGCAAGACAATAAGAAACACTACCTGCCAAAAAAAAAAAGGGAACTTTTGTTGAAATCAGTTGAAAAATGTAGGAAATCCGATCCCATATATAAACGAACACACACACACACACACACACACACACAAACAACCTGGGTTTTATAAGAAGTATAACTCGATATGAGTTGTCCCCCTTACATTCTCGTGATGCCTCTTAATCGTGTTTTCAAATTGATTTTGTGCAAAAACAATCGTGTTTTTCCAATTTTTGATGTTGTTAGAACCACTGCAAGGTAATTTTACATAGTCCTGTGAAGTTTTGTTGAAATTGGTTGAAAAATGTGGGAAATCCGATCCAATATATAAACGTACAGGCACACACACACACAATCTGCATTTTATAATAAGTAAGATTATCTCACTAGCTTGTTATTAGTAAATAATTGTCATTGATTACAATTAAAAATAAATTGTAAATATTTTAATTTTCTTTATATAATTAAATACATCAAAATATAGCAAGTTAACCACGGCACTAAAAAGCTTCTTTAGTATCAAGTTTGATTCTTCTTCTTTTATGTGCTATGTCCCTTTAGGACATAAGTCTCCCCAGCTTCCTATCCTTTTTAGCTCTAACTAATGTTTATCCCCTTACTCTCCCTCCCCATCCCTGTTCTGCCATCCATTTACACAAGCTCATTAAGTTGGTTGATCATGGTTCTCCACGACTTCCTATCACTTCCACCTCTAAGCAATGTTTGCCCCCTTACTATCCCTCCCACTCTCTGTTCTGCCATCTATTTACAAAAGCTTGTTAGGTATGTCACTCACAGTTTCCCATGTGGCCTTCAGCATGTCCTATGAGTGTCAAAATCTCTAATCCCTCTTTATGTACCCTAGAAATTTCAAGTCTTTCTAAATGCTAAATACAATAGAACTTTTTGTTCCCATTTTCCTTAAAATTTCCATGTTGTTCACATGCTCTGTCTATGGTATTCTCAGCATCCTTCTGTTGAACAACATCTCTGTTGCTTCAAGTCTCCTCTTCACCTGTGAGGAAATTGCCCAGTATTCCCTGCTGTATAGGAGAATTGATGTTACATAGCAGTTCAGCACTCTTTGTTTCTGATAAAATTTTCCAAATATAAACAAAACCTCTGAAACGGCTTCCCAAACTGATTTTATTTTTATTAAAGTTTGGATTATTGTCAAAAGCTTTTGATTATGATCAATCAACTGCTCCATATTTCATCCCCAGTTTAATAACAATTCTTAAAAATAGTTTCTACAAAGATATTCAAAGTAGGAAAATAACAAATTTGATCATTTGTTTTTTGTTTTTTCTTAATTCTTAATAATTGACGATATCTTAGTCTCAAGTTTTATGAAAAATATTAAGGATATCAATTTCAGTTTAAACTCTGCCTGAATCAGTTTTGTTCCCTTCACACTAATACATTTGGAAGAACCATGAATGTATCTTCCTCCAGCTATGGGTTAAATAGTAGGATAAACTGGACTCTCTTGCTTTAAGTGCTAACCAGTTTAGGAGAAAGAAAACATTGAATTTAAACCCTCATAACAAAACTGTGGCTAATAATCAGAAAGAGACAGATGAAAATTTTGTGACACATAACAAGGAAAGAAGGCTCGAAGAATTTAACACTCACAAGACATATTGAAGGAGAAAAAGCAAATAATCTAATTGACAAGTTTGAGTGAATGGATGGTAGAACAGAGACAAAGACAATAAAAAGGTGGCAAGGACTATTTAGAGCAACAAAAGACAGGAAGTTATGGAGAGCCATGATCCCCCACATCCTGAAAGGACATGGCATATGATAAGGGATTGAAAAGTTTCTAGTGTAAGATTTAGAAAATTTTGCTCGCTACAAAAAATGTAAATACAAACCCAAGTTACCATATGAAGAGAAAGAAAAATAAATTATTGGTTGTGTCATAAGTTCAAAATAATAAACACTATACTGGAAAATATGTAACATGAAGGAAGTAGCATATATGTGGTTTATTCCTGCAAAATCTTTTTGGAGCAGATGCTTACAGTCATAAGTGATGCAGCAATTTCATTTTTTATGGGGTCAGGTTGCTAGCCTGGTGCCCAAAATGAACTATTTTACTATTTATCCATAGCTGGGGGAGTGATTTTTCCTAAAAAACTGTTTTAAAACTGTTTTCCAGTTCAATTTTCCCTATTGTGCTGCCATATGCACAAGCACTAGCATTTATATGAAGTTGTTCCCTATCCCCCAAAACAAAGACTGTTAAGAAAAGTGTTATATTTAAGACCATATGCAAGTCAGTAGTCAGGAGAACTATATTTGGCCTGTGTGGCTTTCCATAGTATTTTTTTCTTTTTTTCAAACCAGATTGAAATTTTTTCTCACATGAGCACAATCACTTGACAGTTCTGTGAACTTTAAATTGTTTTTTTTTTTTATTTCACTATTAAGCTGAATTAAAATAAATAAAAATATAAATAACTAAAATACAACTAAACCAGCATTTATAAACTTGACAGATTAAATGTAAGAGATACAGAGGCAAGCAATGCACCACATACCTGGCAAATTTGAGTAGGATGGTGGAGGAGGGTTTGGGAGAGATGGCAGAAAAATAAAACTTTATTAAGAGCTAGGACAGGCAGCTATGGTGAACCATAACTGGCAACATCCTGAAGTGATATGGCACATAGAAGATGATTAAAGGGGAAAACATACTGGCTGAAATTCAAGGATATCAATTTCATGCAATATACACCTGAGAAATATCAAAGAATAATTCAACAGAAATACTGTGATTAAAAGTAAGGCCGAGGACAATAGCTTACATAATTTCTGAAATCAGGAAAATACTTTAATCTCAGAACTTCAGACATTGTATGTCATGTGTTACATAGAAATACAAATAGAGGTGCTAAAATATTGTTTTTTATATGGTTCTTATTGTAAAAGAATTGTACATATACAAATAAGAACAAAAAAATAAAACATTTGTAATGCTCACTTAAAAATTGCCAAAGATGGTGCTTAAATTTAATCTCCTATTTATAGAAATTATATTATAATGATCTGGAAATAAATAAATAAGGGGAGAGTACTCTGTAATTAGCTAAACTACAACTACATTTAAAATTTAAAGTTAGTTCTATTTGTACTTATGCTAATCTCTTATCAGCAGGAATCTAGTCTTTAATTATTTTTGCTTGTAATTTACAGAAATTATTTGTAATAAAATAGAGAAATGTCCATGACTGAAGAGTAAAAAGAAAAGAAATTAAAATATTAATTATTTTTTATATAAAATAATGATATATGTTGTAAAAAAATTATTTCTATATAAAAATAGGTAATAAAATATTTTCAAAATACAACAATTACAAATCATTTATTTTTTCCTCTATAGATGTTGATTTTATTTTCAGCTTTCATAACAAGTATACAAAAAGTGAATCCTGATAATAAAATTATTATCAAGATAAGTAGAATATCAAGGTAGCATGATAATTATCAGCTCAAGAGGTGGATTTGGTATATTCAGTTTAAACTCTGCCTGAATCAGTTTTGTTCACTTCACACTAATACATTTGGAAGAACCATGAATGTATCTTCCTCCAGCTATGGGTTAAATAGTAGGATAAACTAGACTCTCTTGTGTTAAGTGCTAACCAGTTTAGGAGAAAGAAAACATTGAATTTAAACCCTCATAAATAATAGAGCAAACTGGGCACTTTAGCTTTAAGAACATAACCAATCTAAGTAAAGGATTTGAACTGTTAGGCAGTTATTCTCTCTGGATACTGTGGCTACAGTACATGGCTTATGATACTCATGTTCATGTTCATAATTATCAAGATGATTATAAACAGAAACTGCACACTATTATTATTTTTATTAATTTGTAAAATCAACTAGAAATTGCTTCATTCTTCAAATAAAATAGTATTGTGGTAACAGAACTCTCACTAAGATGTGTCACTTTTGCTATATTGCAATAACAAGCAGAAATAAGAATAACTAAAATATAAATTATACTTTCATAAGTTAAATTTTTATTGCTTTTTAATTTTTTTTAATTATACAAAACATCCTAATTTAAGAATTACTTATTAAAAATTCATGGTCATTTTTTTCCATAGAATATCTTAGCTTCTGATGCTTATTGCATTTAATTTAAAATATCGTGTAAAGAAACAGATAAACAGAATTTGGAAAAACAAAAAATATGTATAACTGATTAAAACATACATATCTAAAGAATATATTTATATATATATACTTTATATAACACTTGCTTAAATTCTGCATCAATATCAATTTGTTTCCTATTTATATTATAATTATCTACAAATGTTAATTATGATTAGCTTAATAATTACATACATTTAAAGCCTCCAATCTATTAATTTAAAATATGACTTTTTCCATCAGGATTAATGTCTTAACTGTAATTGACCCATGATTATTTAATGAAGAAATCTTTGATTCTATGCAACTTCTTTCTGAGAATTTAATGTGTGAAATCTTTGAGCAGTTATCTTTCTTATAACTTTAAATGATTTTGAATTTCTTTCAGCAGGACAAACAAAATTTTGATTTTTGATTTCAGATTATTCAAAGAATTTTTATCATCATTCTTTGATGAACTTTTCTGATTAATTTTATGCAAAAATTAATTTATTTTCTGGGAATCATTTTTTTTATGCAGATTCATTTTCAGATTTTATCTTTCTTTTTTTTTTTTTTAACTAGACCAAATATTTTATCAAATTTTGTTTTACTCTTCTTGAACAAAATATTTGGTTAAAATTAAAAAAATTGCTGTAAGAAATTTGTGAACAAAGAAATATATAATATTTATTACTATTAATTCATTCATTCATTGAGACCAATAATAACTGGTGGTAGCCTTACACTGGAAATTAAGTGACAACTCATCTCCTAATTACACCAGCACTCTTTTCAGTGTTATAGCTGTTTTTAGCAGTGTCATTATTTGGATAGTGCAAACTCTTCCCTTGATTTTAGATTACCCTCAAATTTTACCTAGACTTTTCAGAACCATTTTCAGTGCTCCAATAATGACTGGTTTCACCATTACCTTCATGTTCTGGAGCTCCTTTAGCCATGTCAAGATACTTAGTCATTTTTCAGTTGACTTTCATATTTACTGTATGATTTGTCAGAAGAATCTAATTCACTAATTGGTATGTCTTTTATTCTTTTTGTTCATAACTGCAACATTCCGTCTTCTGACATGAATTGAGTGATCTGTTTGAATCTTAACGTTCCAGAAGATTTGTTGCATTTCATACTCAAGGACTGATCTATGCATATAGTATTGTTCTATATGTTCCAAATGCAGTTGCTTGCACAGTTACCAGTAGATAACCTTTCCCATTTAGTCATGTCTACTATTGAATTCTTCCTGGGATAATGTGCTGAATTCCCTTGGGTGATAGTCATATTTTTATTTCCATTTCTTGCTCCCTTATATTCTGTCTAACCTGACCATTATAGATTTGCTTCTTACAGCAGTGTTTTTTGTCTGCTATGAAGTTTCAGGCTTTAGGTCTCTCTTAAATAGCCATAGCCATGTTTTTTCATCTGCCCCTATTTTTATAATAATTATTATCATTTTCTTTATGTTTCCTCTTTTCTTGTAGAGCCGGGTGCAGACTATGGTCCAGAGTTACTATAAGGGGGATAAAACTTGATTGAAAGAACTTTCTGTAGTACGCAAGCTTTCCTGAGTAGAATGATCTTTTTGGACAGAGTAGGTGTTAATGATGCCTGGGATTTTTTTTAAAAACAATTTCACCCCAAGCAAGGCAATAAACCCATGAAGGTGCAAGAGATTACTGAGTGCCAGAGAATATGAGAATAAAGGAAAGAGGGCTATAAAAGAATAAGAAGACGGAAGAGAGAAGATATCAATTGACATTGCATTTAAATTTTTGAAGATCAAAGTTGACTGGGAACTGTCACTTCAAGTTTTATCTTCATCTATAAGGAAATTGTTCCACATTTAATTCTATATATTACACCACAGATCGGCAGTCTTTCCTTTGTTTCTAATAAAATTTTACTTTCTCTTAATACTTTGTTCAAACTTTGAAAGGTATTCTTTACTATTGGAAAGTTCCTTTTGGTCTAACAGTATTATTTTGATTCTCAAACACCACATCCTGTTAATCTCAAATTCCTGGTCTTTGTACTGAGGTAGCTTATTTGCAAAATTCTTGGATGTATTTCTTTTGAATCCTATTCCTGTGTCAATAACAATTCAATTTTTCTGTTCTTGATGTTATGCTTGTTAGCTTTCATTTTTTTTTCTTTTTATTATTATTAACACTTAAAATTGTATCTTTTTATATTATGTCAATAATATGTATTAATCATATTTAGCAATGATTTAAATTTGGATAAGAATCCAGTGGAATTGTAAGTATATAAGAGAATTTGGATGATTCTTAGTTTAATATATTTCACTGATCAAACAGCATCATCAGAAAAACTGATTTTATTTCAACCAAATTTATATTGGTAAGTTAGTGTGATTTACTATGATGTCATATTATGTAAAAAGGAAAAAAAATAACATTCCTACGACTAACATTATTCACATTATGCCTCAATGTAGATTTTCTTGAAATAACGCCCATTTTTCTGATGTTGTTGTTTGGTCAGTCAAAATGTCAAAATAAGAATTTTTTAAAATGTCTTATATATTTAGCATATTCAGTAATGTTTTATCCATTTCATTACAATTGCCAAATATTTAAATCCTTTATTTTATATATTCAAATTATTTTAAAATCATGCCTTTTTTGTTTTTTCTAATTTCTAGGTAAGTCATCTATTACATGGTGTGCATTAAAAAATTAATTCAGAATTTGTGAGGAAAATGTTCTAAGCGAGTGTAAGAAAATATGAGTTTGTATTCATTTAACAAAAGGTAAGCAGTGTTGTCTCTTGTTTCTGTAAGGTAAGTTGTACCGTCTCTCAGTTGACAAATACATAATTTGATCAAATTCAGGCAAATCCTTCTCTTCCCCCATTTATAAAAAATAATACTTCTAAGATTGATAAATTTTGGGATATATCACTTTTGTTGTATTTGAAAAATTGTGTTTTTAAAAGAAAAAAAGCAGATATGATTTAAATGAAAAATGATAGAGATGTAATTTGCAATAATTACTTATATGATGATAATTTTCACTACAGTTCAATTATAAAATGTTTTAAAGCCAATAAAATTTTGATTCCCTTTACCTAACACAATTAATTTTGCCTTAATCAAATTATGTGTGTTACATTGCTTTTTATCATTTAATTTCTTGTCAATATATTTACAAAAATATTATTTTCTCATTTTTTTAAAATATATATTATAAGAATATATGTATGTTTTAGTGTGTGTGTGTGTGTATATATATATATATATATATATATATATATATATATATATATATATATAACAAATATGGATCAAAATCTATCATATATATATAATAGGATAAAGAATAAATAGGAAATGTTTATCAATCTTTTAATGAAAATTTCCTATTTGTTCTTCATCCTATCATATATATATATATATATATATATAACAACACACCTGCAAAATCAAAAGTACAAAGAACCAACATTATTTATGAGTTCAAATGCCTCTTAAAGAACTGAATTCCTGATCAAACCAAACTCATAATTAATTACATCAGTCATACTACTACATGTCTATCCAGACTAATTATATTACACCTGTCTGACCACAGTTCCATTAAAACTCACTTAAACACACACAAAAACTTACCAGACTCCATCTGAAATATACTACTAGAAAATACAAGTGTAATAACTTCATCCACATCTAAAAAAAAGATTAAAAATAATGGAAGCCCTAATATTAAAAAAGAAAATGCCAACACTCAATAACATTAACTATGAACATGGCCACAATGTGCTGATGGTGTTTGGAAAATAAAACATCCCTATAACCCTAGATACATGCATAACACAAGCCATACATTCAGTTAAAAGTAAAGATAAAATCATGATTGATGATGGCTAAAAGTATAACCAAAAATGCTCAGAAATGCAGAACCTTTGGACAGTTTTTACACACTTTGTGTCCATAAAAGAAAACATTTTTACAAACACAAGAAAAATTAAATAAAAAGCTTAATCGCAGTAACTTATCAATTGTCTTTAACAAGACATGTATGAAAGAGAGATTGCTGCCTAAATACAAAATACATACATATATACATACACACACACACACACACACACACATACACATATATATATATATATATATATATATATATATATATATATAAATTGATATGAAAAAGCAACAAACAGAATTAAATGTTCATTTTAACTGTCCTTGCTTGGAGTTTCATAGATATGGTATTCACTTATCACAGGACTTGATGAGTAGATGCCATTTCTGTAAAACTCTGATTTGGGACAGATAAGTTGTACGTTTAATTTTATTTGTTGCTATTTATGCTCTATCTATTGATATTGTGCACTTTAATTACAAAGTCTGTTTGCTTTAAAAGTGTATTTATTTGTGATGCAAAAATATATTATTATAGATATATAGACATGCATATATATATATATATATATATATATACCCTAGAGGGTGTAAGAGGCCTTTTATTTCCTGAACCATTATTGGCCACAGGTCCCTCCTCTGAAGAAGAATTTGTTGATGATACAGCTGTTGTTTCTACAGTCAATGGTGTGGTGCATTAAACATATATACTCAAATACCAGTATCCACTGAAAATAATGTCGGCATAATTAAAATATATATATATATATATAGTCACTGGGTACATATGTTATTTATAAATATATTTAAGTACAGTGGGTCTATTGTAAATGCATGTGTGTGCGTGTGAACATTACAGTTAATAATGGATTTTAAAGATTTAAGCATTTAAATACATAATAGATTTTATTTATGTTCAATCCTCTGTACTAATCCTTTTCTCTTGACTCAATCAATGAAATATAGAAAAATGTAATTTTCAAACGGTGAAAAATTTTTTTTTTTTTTTTACTAAAGTTTACCTAATACATGGCTTGAGAGCTACTCAAGGTAGAGTTGTGTGATGATAATATAAGAAGAGGTGGTAAGAAATGAAGGATAAGGAGGATAGATGGGAATGACCATTGACTTGAAGAGGTTGTAGTGTTTAGGAAAATATTCACATAGGAGCAGTTCTTGAGGAAAAAGCTGCCTGAGTGAAACTTCCTCCTTTTAGTTGGAATACAAGGGAAATAAGATTGATTTGACTTCATGGATTTAGCATAGATGTAATGGTCTTGTTGTGATGTATTTGAGTTCGTACATACACATGCATAAATTTATTATATAAATTTAAACATGTTTCATTAAAATTAACCAGTAAATTCTGCCTGTATGAGGTTTTTACCTCATTTTCTCCATTTTGCATTAGATCAAATTTATGAAAGAATTGTTCAAATTTATGAAGGAATTGTTCAAAGTTCATGAGACTTTTGTTTAAAGTACATTCCATCACCACTAGTCATTATCAAGAACATTAATATTATCAATTACAATAAATAAAAGTATTTATTAATTTCATCCTGTTAATTTTTAGAAATATTATAAAGGGACAGCATTTGATTTTCTGTCAGCCATAAAAGGTCTTGTAGCTCAAACAGTTAGGGCAGCTGTTAGTAAGATAGGCTTCCTGGAGTCAAAAGGGGATATAACTTAGAGTCTTACCATTAGCTTATCCCTTCTTTTCAATCTACGTTGTTTACTAATGTCTATAAAATGACTATTTCTTTGTGCTGAAAAGCAACAGATGTTAATCCACTTAAATCTTGTATTAATAATAAAAATTAAAATAAAAATCCAATATTCATTAAAGATTTCTAATTATAACTCATTAATGTCCATTGTCCTAAAAACAAGATGGTGGGTACTAATGAGTTATGGTGAAAGAAATTCAAATTGCAGGCTAGTTTGCTGTATTCTCTTTTGAACAATTATCCTTGAGATATGGATGAATATGTCTCTTTTTCCAGCTATGGATTAAACAGAAGAATAAACTAGGCTCTTTAATTTTGTATGGTAACCAATCTAAAAAAAGGATGATTCAAATTCAAAACCACAGTGAAAGCAATAGGAAACCACTTTGCTATCTTTCCCAAAAATAGATGTAAATTGATTGCTTACATCCCAAAGAGACATGACATTGAAAAATATTCTGTAATTATTTCTTGCTAATAGACTGTAGGCAAATGCCATAACAATGAAATTATCTCCACTTTTTAATATTAAGGTTAATTGCTTTTATTTTAATCATTTCACCCCAAGCAAGGCAATAAAGTCACTAAGATGCAAGGTGTGGGGGGGGTTACTGAATGTTAGAGAATATGAGAAAACATTAAGGGGAGAGAAAAATAAAAGAAAAAGAAGCTAAGAGAGCAGAAGATAATTATTTACATTGCATTTAAATTTTTGAAGATCAAAATTGATAGAAAAGCAAGAAAAAGAAGAGAATTCAACAAATGAGAAGTGTGAGAGAAGAAACTGTTAGCATAGAACTTTCATTTACATCTAGACATTTCACCTGTAAAATGATGAGACTTTGCTGCCAATCTAGTACTGCACTTAAATTCATAAAGTCTAGGTATCAAAGGTTCATCAGAATAGTTACGATGAAAATATTAATAGAAATGGCACAAGGAGGTTATGTTATAGTGGCTGAAAATGACTGAAGCCAAGATACCAGATCAGGACCAATAACATAGCATATTCTTCTTTGGATTTTATCTAGAATTGCTAAATACATAGCATAAGCATCAGACCAGATGTGGTAGCAATATTCAAATCATGGGCCAATGGTAGACTTATAAATATATGATAGATTCTAGTGAGAAAAATTGTCCAGCACAGCCCATTGAACCAACTTTCCTAGCAGCAGACCTAGCAATTGATTCAATATAATCTTTCCACTTCATGTCTGTAGAAAACTTTAGCCCGAGAAGGTGCAATAACTCTCTTGGAGGTTAGCATCAGCTAAGGTAAAAAGGGTTCTCTCAGATAATTAAAAGAGAGTAGTTTTGTTTTGGAGGCATTAAAATTAATGAGCCATTTCTTACCCCCAGCAGATTGTAGACATTTTTTAAGATCAGCTGCCAATTTGACTTTATCAAACTGATCAGACTTACTATTAAGACAGGAATAAATAGTTGTATCATTAGTATAGATATCGAATTGAGAACTGATGACATTAAAAAGGTTGTTGATGAAAATTAAGAGCAACTTAGGTTCAAGGATAGAGCCCTGACATCTACATTAATGCAAAAAGATCTCGAACAGGGTTCTCAACAGGGGTGAAATCCACCCCCTTGGAGTTGAATTTTGGATTTTCAGGGGTGAATTGTGACCAGAGTAAGTTTAGTGGCGGGGGGAGAGAAATTATAGAATTTGGCCTATCTGGCCTGTTACCTTGAAAAGAGGGAGGAATGGCATTCTGACAAATGATGAAAGTGGTGCATGGGGTTGAGAACCCCTGATCTAGAAGTTTGGCCATTCAAGTCAACTTTCATTTTGTCATTTAACGAGAAAGATTGAATTAGTTCAAAAATTTGTCCTGAAATAACACAACCTTTTAACTTGTGAAGAAGACCAACATGCCAAACCCTGTCAAATGCCTTTGAGATATCCATATATATATATATATATATATATATATATATATATATATATATAATAAAAAGGCTTAAACACTAATATTCCATGGTCATAATTTATTCCATTGGAATCGTAAATATGATCCAATTCATCAGACCTACAAATTCAACTTTTTTGAATTTGTAGGTCTGATGAATTGGATCGTATTTACGATTCCAATGGAATAAATTATGACCATGGAATATTAGTGTTTAAGCCTTTTTATTATATCCTTACTCGGTCCTGGACATTGAGTTCTACCTGGATTTTATCCTCTCGGAAATTTTTTATTCTAAAATATACATGTGTATATATGCACCTGTGGATTTTGCATATATATGTATATTTACCACTAATATTATCTATATATATATATATATATATATGATATTCCTATTTTTTATTTACTCTTTCTTATTTACAGTTTGAAATTTCTTCTACCTCCTATCACTGAAATTTTTCCTATAAATTTATTTTTTGTTTGGTTCTCAACTCAAAAATTTTCATCACCATTTTCCTGTTAAACATTACTTCTTTAATTTTGATTATTTTTTGTGAATATTTGTCTTTCTTCCACTCCTCTTCTTTTATCTTCTTTCTTTCCTGTCACCCCCCTCTTTTTGACCATCTTCCTTTCAATTTGGTTTTTCTTTTCACTCATTTTTTCCTTTACTTTCTTTCACTCCACTTCTTTTACTTTCTTTTTTCTTTTCATTTTTCCCCTCTTTCTTTGCTTTTACTTCTTTCTTTCTTTCTTTCCCTTCTCATCCTTTCCTCCCTTTCATTTCACTGCTCTTCTTATCCTTCGTTTAACTCCTTGTTTTTTCTTTCTTCCTTTTCTTTCCTTTCTTGCCTCTTTCCTTCCTCTTCCTATCCTGTCTGTCTTTCCTTTCACTCTTCTTCCTTTCCTTTCTTTTTGCCTTTCACTCCTATTCCTTTGTCCTCTTTCTTTCCTTTCACTTACTCCTCTACACTCTTTATTTCACATAAACATACACTCTTCCATCACATCCTTTTCTCTTTTTTTCTTCACACTATAATTTCATTTCACTTCCATCTTTCACTCTTCCTTTTTACATTCTTTGCAAAATCTTTCATTTAATTCTGTTTCCAACTGTCCTTTTTCCACTTTAATATCCTCCTCCTCCATGAAATTGTATCTCTACTCCCACTACTTCTATTGCTGCCCTTGCCAAAAGATATATGCAAGCAGCAACAAAGTCACAAGCAAGGAATAAAATCAATATTTTCCCCTCCTACAACTGCCTTCACCATAGCAGCAAATGCAACCTGAGAAATGTTGAGGAATGGTGATTGTGCTGTTCCTAACACAACGCCCAATCTGGTCCGTGAATCCAAAAATGGAGACACAAGGATCCGGAGTCAGAATTTGTTATCAGAAATCAATATCCTATGTCTATAGCCTCTATTTTCAGTTGTACATGGTCTTTAGGAATAATCTCTAATGTATTTTAGTCAGAGAAAAAGACAGGTGGAGGGGGTGGGGTGGAGCAGATGCCGCTGGGCTGGTCTTAAACATCAGTATCAACTGTTGTTGAAAAGGTAGCACTCGGTCTCTCACTCCATCTATTTGTCAGTTTCATATTGGCAGATCCACAGAGAGAAATATTATCAACACAATTAAAAATAATGAATTAGCATATTATTATTATTATCATTCTTGCTTTCCAGTCAACTTTGATCTTAAAAAATTTAAATGTAATGTCAATCAATATCTTCTGTTTTCTTAATTCCTGCTCTTTTATTATTCCCTCTTCTTAATACTGTTTTCTTTATTTTTCATATTCTCTTACACTCAGTAACTCCTTGCATCTTAGTAGCTTTATTACCTTTGTTGGAGTGAAATGATTAAGAATATATTGCCAGTATTCCTTATGCGCTTAAACATATCATATTGCTGGTCTTTGTATGTCAGAAGGTCAATAATATTCTGCCTGATTACCTTTCATGCTTATTATACTCAAGTCATCTTTTCCACTTACTAAACACAATTCTGTTGAAATTCAGACTCTCAACAGAACCCACTCTTACTAATATGTCACTGTCTAATATTTTTAAAAAGGGGAAAAAATCAGAAAAATGCTATATAATTTCAAGAATAAATGTTTAACAAAAGCATTTACTGGTATTACTATTTCTAAATTTTATGTTTAAATTATAATTTTAAAATTTTAATTAGAAAAATTATTTAAAAAGTTAATTTTGAAAAAAAGGTAATGCTTTCTCTATCAGTGCGAGTGGCAGAGGATAGCAAAAAAAAACAATAAATTTTGTAAAAAAATAACAGCGACATTTAGAAATCAAAAATTGAAAAGCTCATTTTGAAAAATATTAATTGTTTTTAAATAAAAAATTTCTTTTTATTTTAATTTCATTTTTTTTTTTCAAATTTTAAATTATATCATATATTTATATTTAATAATTTACCATTTTTAAATTTGTCATTTTTGCTTAAGTTTTGAAAATGTTCTTCTGGGCATAATTGCTTTCATGGCTCCTGCTGAAGCTAACACCAATTTTAAGCTTATTACAACACAGCTGTTTAAATTTTACTAAAATTGTTCAGTTTAGTTCCTCCTGCCATGCATTGTGCTAAACCTGTTCACAAATATCTCAAATATATACAACCGCTTTCTCAAATTAAGTGCAAAAAATAGCTTTGAATGAATGAAGCCTGTGGGTCTTGTTTGAACTTTGTCGATAGGCACTACAGAATCACAAACTGTACCAAATCACAGAAACCACATCACTAAAGGACTTTCAAATGCAACAACAGCTAAAATGGATATCACATGTAACTTGAAGAGAAAATAATGACATAATTAAGATGTTGACATTCCACACTACTTCAAATAAAAGGTTAGGAAGGAAACTTCGATCAATACTGGAAAGAGAAATAGCAGCTACCTTACTTGAGATACATATTTTTTTTAAATTTGTTTTAAGTGAAAGATTTTGTAAATTTCAACTGACAACAGTGCTGTCTGCTCCATCAATGAATACCAAATTTTTCCTTGTAGGAAAATGGCTAATATTACCATTACCAATGCTTACAGATATAATTTTTCCTATATACTGATATACTTATAATAAAGCTTAATTCAACAATAATAAATTCAACAACTATAACAATATAATAAAAGTTATTTTGATAGAATGTTTTTTCTTATTATCAGTGACAGTCCTAATGTTGCTGACACCGCCAGGGGCAAACTGAACTTTGGTGTCCTTAAAAGTTTAATTTTTTTTTTAAATTTTCACAAGGGGAGAAACTGTAAATGTAGAATAATAAGTTTATCACATTATACAACTTAATACTAGATGAAGAAAACATTCATTATTCTACTTAAAACATTTTTTTCTAGCCAATAGATCTGCAAATCTTTTCATGGCACATTCTACACCTATCTTCTTTACAAGATCATTTTCTATTCAAAAAATAACCAAAGAATTTAATCTGTCTTGAGTCATGGATGACTGCAAATATGTTTTTATAAGCTTTAGTTTTAGAAGATCCCAAACACATGACATGGTGGCATGATGGTGTTCTTGGCCTTGATGGCACCACAGGTGTCCTGCCCAAATTGCCAGTACATTGAGCTGGCTCTGCTTATCATAGAAAGCAATAACAGCATTGGATTTTTTTCTTTCTGTATTAAGAACTTTAATTTTTCTATTAAATCACTTTCCTCTTTGCCATATCTAAATTGCTAGCCTCAAAACATCTGTAAAAATATTATGAATTGTTTATTTCTTGGGTGGACCAGATGTAAGTAAAACCCAGGTACATGAAATCATAGCCAATAAGGAACCACAATATTCAATTTTTATTTGCTCTTTCATTTTTGATATTATCAAAGAATACTATCAGTATGATATGTAAATATTTTCAAGTGTAAATTCATTTAGTTAACAATAAAACCATATTATAATAATATTTTTAATAAGCCACATTGACCAAAAGATAAGGGTTAAACAATAGATATTTTTGTCTATATTGAAATGATTGTATGAATGTTTTGTCTAACATGTAAATATTAAAATGCATAAATGATTTTTTTTTTCTTTTTTAAATTAAGTGGTGACAAGATAGATGTCTATTTGCAATATTTATGAGCCATGAAGTTTCTGAGTTTAACAAATTAAAAAAATTTAATCAGTATGAAAATCAGGAAGAAAATAATGTTCACCATGTACAAGATGCAAGACTCACTCATGGTAGAAGGTTAAAAAGCAAGGGATAAGAGATACAGTTTATTGGGATAAGTGGGAAAGATATCAATTAACCTTAGATTTGAACAGGTTAAAATTATAGTGATCAAAGAAACATCCCCTTGAGAGTGGGTGCCATATAAATAAATCCAATTCATTAAATATCATCATCATCATTAGTTCCATCATTATTAAATCTCATCCTCACCAAATCTCACCCCATCATCATCAGTCATAGAGTCACTGCACAGCTGAGCACCTGACCAGCTCTCTCCATTTGTCTCAGTTGCATGCTAATGTCTGAGTATCTGTGAATGATCTTCCAATCTGCTAAGTGATGTCAGATCATTTTTTTCCTTTGTCTCAAGTTGTGCCATAGAGGAAAATGGAAAGATTCCTGGATCTTGTGACATGGCCCTATCATTTCCATATCCTATTTCATGTCTGATTAAATCTATTGACAGAAGTTATTCAACATATTCACATATTGCACTCATAAGATAGCTCTTACCAAATAGCTCAGCTTTGTGTCACCTTATTTTGTCCCTTTGGTTGTATGTAATATACCACTTGGAATCTGCTGGAGTAATTCCCTGATTGTTACTGTCACATCAGTCTAAGGCTTCTTCTCCATCTCCTCCTGTCCTTTGTAGAGCTCAACAATTTTTTTTTTATTATTATTTCTCCCAGACCCTGTTTTACCATCCACTTACTTAAGCCCATTAAGTATGCCATGTATTGCTTTTCCTTGTCCCTCTTTTCTGCTATCCACCCTGTGAGTATCAGATTTTCCAAGCCCTCCTTTCTTATTATGTCTCAAAATTTTCAGCTGCTTCTTCTTGATGTTAAGTATAAGTTTACTCTTTGTTTTCATCCTCTCCAAAAACTTCATCATTGCTCACATGTTCAGTCTATAGTTTCCTTAGTATCCTTCTATAGAACCACACTTCTGTTACCTCGAGTCTCTCTCTTTCATCCTTAAGGAGACCATCCAATATTCACTGCCATAAGATATCACGAGGCAGTTCAGTACTTTTTACTTCGTTGCCAATGAAACCCTCCTGTCTCATAACACTCTGCCTAGCTTTTCGAATGCGTCTTTGGCCATCCCAAGGGCTAATGATTCTGATAACTGATTAGGATTAGGAGGTAACCCTCTATGCTATGGAAATCTTTGGTTTGATATTTTCATGTTAGTTTTAGCAGCCTTCCCTTACATGCTGATTTCATACAACTAGGAAGAGACAATATATATAGCAAATACTTCTTCTATGTGCCATGTCCCTTCAGGACATAGGCGATCATGGCCCCTCTATATCTTCTTGTCCCTTCTAGTTCTTAATAAGTTTTTTTTCTCTTTGTTATTTCTTCCAAACGCATTTCTACCATCAATTTACTCAAGCTCATCAAGTAATTTTCACACTGCTTCCCTCTGTCCCTCTTATGCTGAATCTGTCCTGTGAGTATCAAGTTTTCCAAGCCCTCCTTCCTTATTATGTGCCCCAGAAATTTCAACTGTTTCTTCCTGGTGTTACATATAAGTTTACTTTTTGTTTCCATTTTCTCCAAAACCCTGTTGTTGCTCACATGTTCAGTCCATGGTATTCTCAGCATGTAGAACCACATTCTGTTGCTTCAAGTCTCTTTTTCATCTTTGAGGAGATTGTCCAGCATGGTATTTTTTTTAAAATAAAAGGACTATAAAAACAATCTTATTACTCAATAAATACTTAAGTTGTTTTTCTTTGTTTGAATTACTCAGATGAGTCATCATTATACATTGATTTGTTTGGAATCAATTTACTTACGTGTAATACTCTTACCACATTTTAGCTAGGATATTTCTGGCTTTCTTAAAGTAATTGCTGAATTTGATAACCTTCTTGCAATGTTAAGTTGCATCCATCTGAAGACTGAATTTTTATTCTGTTGTTTTGCTGAATGTTTTCTTCAACATTTCTTGAAAGACTATTGAGTGCACTGAACATGGAAAGAAAACTGGAAAGTACATTAATTAAAATGCAGCAATAACAAGGAAAAATGATAAGAGATGAATGTAAAATAGTTAAGTATTCAACAATAGCAATTATCTTTACTGCAGTAACTCACAAATATGAATGATGGATTGAGGAATTGGAGAGCCAAGTTTGAATTCTAGTCAAATCCGTGACATTCACTTACATGCTGATTCCCTTGGGAAAGGTATGAATACTTTTCTTCTCCAAGCTATAAGTAAATAGCAGGGCAGATTGAGTTCTATAGCCTTGGATGGCAACTGGTCTAGGAGAAAGACAACTCTGAATTCAAAACCTGCAGAGGATTGTTTGGGGACCTTGTGGCATTGTATTTGGCTCTTCAAAAAGTGTGGTTGGTTCTGCACAAAGCCTTCACCACTATAATCAAATCATATGTGCAGGTGTCTGGCTGTCGCTTCCTAGGAACTGAGTTGCTTGACCCTCATATGTCAAATATGATGGGAGAGTCCAACATATGTATATACATATACAAGGTGTAATGGATAAATTGTCATGTAAATTATACAAAAATGAAAATAACATCTCATTTTACCAGATATATTTACCTAAATTACACAAATATATCTTGAAATACTAAAAAGCAAATTCAATAAAATTGCCATTGGTTTAAATCATGGACTCCAGACAACTTTGGAATCTCCTGCAACTCTTCTGAACAGTCTTCTTGTTTAAGTTGGTGAATGCTGTCATAAAAATCATTATATGTTGATAAATTGAATTATAAAAAATCATTATATGTTGATAAATTGAATTATAACTGAATTTATTTGAATTTGAATTTAAATTCAATTAAATTTGAATTGAATTATAATTAATAATTGAAAAGAATTATGATTCAATTTAAATTAAATCTGATTTGAAATTCAATTCATCTATCTATCTATCTATCTATATATATATATATATATATAATTCAGTTCATCTATCTATCTCTCTCTCTCTCTCTCTCTCTCTATATATATATATATATATATATATATATATATATATATATATATATATATATATATATGTATGCCACCAGAAAATTCAGTTCAGATATGGGTAAATTTTTTCTCCTTACATTCTCTGTATTGAACACTTCCTGTGATATAATGCAAATAGAAGGAGATTCTGATACTCACAGGTCGAATAGAGGGAAAGAGAGACAAGGTGAAGCAACACGTGACATACCTGGCAGACTTAAGCAAATGGGTGACAGAATGTGGTCTGAGGGAGGTGACAGAGGGATGAATTATTGAGAGCTACAAGGGATATGCAGAAGTGGAGAGCCATGATTGCCTACACCTTGAAAGGACACAGCACATAAATAGAAAGAAGAATGCCCACCATAAAATCTGGCATTTATCATAAATATTAAAATATAAAACTCCCGTATTAATTATAGGATTATGAAGACTATAATAATTATAGTTTTATAAATATCTGGTATTAATTATAGGGTTGTACCTTTAATCCTTTAATGCCTATTATCCCCAAAATATAAACATGGTCTGAAAAGGCAAAATGTAGAAAGGATTAATTTTTTTTTTTTCAGCAGGAAAATATCTTTGTTTGCTTTCCAATTCTTTTGACACTGAAATATATATGTCCCAAGAAAATATAGACAATAACCAATTGTCAATTTTTTTTTTAACCAATTCACCCCAAGCAAGTCAATAATGCCACTAAGATGCAAGGAGCTATTGGGAGTGAAAGAGAATGAGAAGACTTTAGAAGGAACCAGAAGCCCACTCTTAAGCAGGAAACAAGGGATAAACTTCTACTCCTGTTCAAAAGGCTGGAGAGGAGTGTGAACCGGATGATAGGTGAATCTGTTTCTTTACAGAAATAGATTCACCTATCATCCGGTTCACACTCCCAGTTTTTGTCCTGCCACTAAAAACCTTACTTCGTATTTCAAAAATATTTTGTGTATCTAATGAGAAGTACTTATTGAAGATTTTACAAATTCATTTCTTTAAATGCAATGTCCTGCATTGATTATGATTCTTTTTCTTTATTATTTGTAAATTAATATAACTTCTTTGGAAATGAGTGCATTAATATACAAAATATACTAAAAATATTATTTACACTATTTATGTTGTTCAGAGTGTTGTCCTCATCTTTGCTGTCATATTCACAATGTTTCACCTGTTGTATACTCTGGCTTTCTTCAAGTGACTGGAATAGGGTAGATTGTTCTAGTTCCAGGTGCCATACCTCTTCCAGATATCTCAGTTATCTCCCTTTAACTCAGCTCTCCAAGTTTTTGTTCACCACTGCAGTAGCCAGTGGATAAAATGTTGGTTAGATCCAGTGACTTGACCCAAAGAGTTCAATATCTGGCTACTGCAATGGTGAACAAAAAACTTAGACAGTTGAGTTAAAGAGAGATAACTAAAACATTCTGAAGAGGCATGACACGTGGAACTAGAACAATCTATCAGTGGATGAAATAAAGGGTTCAGTTCAAAATTCAAATCACCTGAAGAAGGTCAGAGCATACAATAGCTGAAATTTCATGAATATGGCAACAAAGACAAGGACAGCAGTCTGAACAATGTAAATTATGTAAATACAATACCTCATCTCAGAAATATAGATAGATACTAAAAATATTGTTTGTACAAAATTCAAAAAGAAAGGGTTAATCCAAATGAGTATTACAAAAACCTTAAATGGGAGTTTAATAAAGTAAATGTTATACTTACTTAGTCTGAATTGCCAATATCTCTAATTGCACTTTGAAATTAATGAAGTCATATCAAAGACCAAAAATATAAGTTTTGTTTAAATCTGCATAAATCAATGTAGTATACCCTCTAAGATTAGAGATTTGCAATTTATAGTTTTGCTAAGTTCAACCTAAAACTAAAAATTCACCAACACCAAAGACAAAATAATCACTTTTATTTAAGGAACAATATATAGTTTACTCTATCTTTCTTCTTTTTCTTAATGAAGTTCAGAGTTATTTCTGTCAAGTATAACTAAAATATCAACTTGAAAACTATACAGCTGGAACATAATGATGTATCTGAAGGTAATAAGAATAGTTTTGTCTGTAACTAACAAACTGTAACATAATGAAAATATTTGCAATTCAAAATAGTGATAGTTTCAAATTTTTAACCTTATTAGAAACCTTTCAGTATCTGTATTCCATTTAAAAACCAGTTTAAGTTTGTCATATGGCTTGTCTGAACACCAGACTGATATTCAGATTTGAGTTGTTTGAAGGATTCTTCTTCTTTTTCGTGCTGTGTCACTTCAGGACATTGGTGATCACAGCTCTCCACAATTTCCTGTTCTTTGTAGCTCTTAATAAATTTTGTCTTTTTCCTATCTCTAGTAAGAAATTATTATTATTGAGTTGTTTGAAGGATTCTTCTTCTATGTGCTGTGTTCCTTTAGGACATTAGTAATCACTGGCTCTCCACAATTTCCTGTTATTTGTAGCTCTTATAAAATTTTATCTTTTTCCTATCTGCCAACAAACTTGTTAGACAGGTTAATCGCTGCTTTCCTCTGTCTCCTCTTGCCTTCAATACATCCTGTGCATATCAAATTTTCTAAGCCCTCTTTCCTCATTAAATTTTCTAGAAATTTCAACTATTTCTGATTTTAAATATAAGTGTCTTTTTTGCTTCTATTTTCCCTAAAACTTCTTTGATACTCATGTGTTCAGTCCATTGTAATCTCAGCACCCTTCTGTAGAACCATATTTCTGTTGCCTGAAGTCTCTTCTCCTGTGATGAGATTGTACAGCATTTACTGTGATATAGGAGGATTGATATTATATAACAGTTAGTACTCTTTTATTTGTTTATAATGAAAGTAACTTTAAAAGACAATTTCATGGAAAAGCAATTAACAAAAGAAAAGAGTTCTTTGCCATATAGTGGTGTTTAATATTATCATATAATTCCTGTAATTTGTACTTTGATTAGAAAATCATCTTTAAGTACACAAAAATTGAGCTCTGTTTCTTTAATATTAACCATTACTCATTCATTTACAGTGAGTTTTCTTTCTATCTCATAGACTCTTTCTCACTAATCAATCTTGCTATGACCATATTTCCTGTATGCTAAGATGTATTTTTTCATGAAAAATACCCTAAAAATCAACCTGTGTCTTAGCACTGAAAGCTCAAGTTGTAGAGGAGTTTGCCAATCACAAGATACAAGTAAACATTAACCCCATACATATAATACAAGCCTACAATTCAGTATCTGTCTATATTTCTAAGATGAGGTATTATGTACACTATTTACATTATTCGAACTATTGTCCTTATCTTTGTTGCCATGTTTATCACATCGTTTTGGCTGTTGTATGCTCCGGCCTTCTTCAGGTGATTGGAATGTCAAACTGAACCCTTTATTTTGCTCACTGGGGTAGACTGTTCTAGTTCCGTGTGCCATGTCTAATGGATGTCAGTTATCTCCTGTTAATTCTCCTCTCAAAGAGTGTGAGTTCAATACCTGGTTAAGGCAGTGGAGAACTTTCAGAGGGGAATTAACAGGAGATAACTGACATCCATTAGACATGGAACATGGAACTAGAACAATCTACCCCAGTGAGCAAAATAAATTCCAATCACCTGAAGAAGGCCGGAGCATACAACAGCTGAAACTTTGTGATAAACATGGCGACAAAGATGAGGACAATAGTCTGAATAATGTAAATAAAGCCTACAATTATCATTAATAACTTGAGTGTGGCCCTGAAATATCAGCTGGGAGTTCGATGTAAACACACCATTGTACCGAGATTGGCTTGTGGTGGCAAGTATAAGTTGTTTCTAATGTCAATAAGTATAACATTGTGCTAAACTGTTAAAAATCTAATTCATAATAACCACAAAATATTTAATAATAGGTCTAAAATGTGATAATTTGTTGTGATAGAAAGAAAATGACACCATTTAATTTAACAGCTTACCATCCTCAAATATTTTTTCAAAAAAATATCTAGCTAAATAAAGGATGGGTTTTATCACTTATAGCCTCTTAACATATGGGAAAAACAGCATTTTCTTTTATTATCTTCATATATTGAGAGATAAATGAACTGATCGAAGAAATATCAAATTTAACTATTGTTACATATCATTTGCTTACTGGTTTCAGTATTAAGCTAACTATAAAATTTATTTTGTTTTGTTATTAAATGACAATATTTTTAAAGAAACTAATTTAAAAAAAAATTGTTTGATTGCATTGTAATAACTGATATATCAGCAACCATTTTATTTTTAATTCTTCAATTTTGCTTATCAACATTAATAGTGATGATAGAAGAAAAAAAACAGCATTTTTTATATATTTTCTTTTTAAATTTTAAGAAAGGTAAAAATGCAACTTAAATGCAAAAAAGATTTGTACTGTAAATGATTGAATATAGCAGTGAATGCTGGACAGTTTCCTCACAAATGAAGATGAGATTTGATAGGACAGAAATATGATTTTATAGAGAGATGCTGAAGATACCATAGACAGAAGATGATAGCAGTGGGAAAGTTTTAAGGTAAATGGTAACAGAAAAACATTTCAATTAAAAAGAGACATTAAAGATATCCTAGGCATATAATGAGCAAGGAAGGCTTAGAGAATTTAACACTCAGAGGACATTGAAGGCAAGAGAGATGGAAGGAACCAGTGAGTAACATACCTAATTAGTTTGATGACACAGCAGGGACAGGGAGGAATGGTATTGTGGACACTGGCAACGACAATTTTTTTTTTAAGTCCCCATGAAGTGCGAATCCTCGTCACCAAGTTGTTGTGGCTTGTTTAGGGGCCAGAAAAGAAAGACACGGAAGACAAAGGTAGGTTGAAAAAGTATATTGAAGATATATGCAAAACAATAGTGTTAGTAATAAGTAGATTAGTACTGCATCTACTACTCCACTCCACTCCACACTCTGTGCTCCCGTCCAACTCTCACAGTTTGTATTTATGAGAGAAGGAAGAGTTCATTATACTGTAAGAGGGTTTACCACAACAGATGATAAGGAGACAAATGTTGCTTCGAGCTATAGAGGATAGTAAGCTGTAGAGAGCCATAATTTCCCACATTATGAAGAGACTCAGCACATAAGAGAAGAATTATGCTTAATTATTTTATAGAACTTGATTAAAAATATGAATTATACTTTTAAAATTATAAAATCACTTGAATAAAAATCGTGACACTAAGCCTTTCAAACTATGAATAAATCTACAAAGAATTCATCCTAATGTTAAGTAAAATATCCTTTTTATTGCTAGTTTCTCTAAAACTTTGTTATTGCTCACATGTTTGATCCATGGTATACTCAGCATCCTTCTGTAGAACCACATTGCATCAAGTTTCTTCTTCATCTTTGAGGAGATTGTCCAGCATTCATTGCCATATAGGAGGATTGATATTACATAACAGTTCAGTGTTCTTTTCTTTGTTTCTAACAGAATTTTTCTTTTTCATAATACTTTGCTTAGATTTTGGAAGGCATCATTTGCTATCCCAATGTACCTTTGGGTTTCAGTGTTGCACTTTCCATCCTCTGTTAAAACATTTCCCAGATATTTAAATTGTTGTACTTGTTTGATTTTTGTATCTCCAATTTGTAGTTTGCATGTTAGGCTATTCCTTTTACTAATAATTGTGCATTCCATCTACTTGTAATTTATGTTTAGTTTTTTCTTCTCACTTTCCTTCACTACATTCTATATGAGTTCTAGTAGTTTCCTTTCTATATCTACTATCAACACTGTGTCATTTGCATATCTTATATTATTATTCCCAGTAATGAATCCTAGTAGGACTTCTAATTCTCTCAGGATCGCCTCACTGTATAGGTTGAATAAGTCTGGTGAGAAGACACATCCTTGTCTTACACCCCTTTCTGTTTCTGTATATTTGTTGAACTCAATTTCTATCTTTATGCAGGAAGTCTGCTGCCAATATATGTTCTGGATTATTCTAATATACTTTCAAAATATGTTATGGCTGTCTCTAATATCATCCTGTGCATAAATATCACATTCTTTGTTCCAGTGTCTTTTAATGAACATGCACTCTTCTTGTCCTATTTCTCATCTGATTCTGCTGTGGACTCTATTTATCAAAATTCTGAATTGGATTTTATGAATCCTATTGATCATCATGACTTTTATCTTGTTAGTTCTCTTATTTCTTATGCATATCTGCTTTAACTCTTTCTTTCTATTTCTGCACATTGTTGAGTCATTCCTTTTTAGATTGCTTGCATTTGTTGATAATTTCTTTGTACAGAGTTTTATATTCTGTGCCATAAGTTGGGATTTTTTCTCTCCTTTTCATCATGTCGAAAATTTCATCCGTCATCCATTTTTTTCTTTTTTTTCTATTTTGTCTTTCATTCATAACTCTATGCCTGATTGCCCTGGTATCAAAATTTTCATCATTTATTGATGAAAAATCACAAAATAAGTTATTAATTTTGAACTACATGGTAGCCACAATGTTGCTCATGTTGATTAAATAGCATATACCACTCTACAATCAATTGGCAATATTAGATTTTGTCGTAAGCAAGTTTGGTCATCTTGAAAGGCTTAATACTTTTTTAAATAATAAGACTTAAAAATCATTATATGTTGATAAATTGAATTATAACTGAATTTGATTTGAATTTAAATTCAATTAAATTTGAATTATAATTAAGACTGAAAAGAATTATAATTGAATTTAAATTAAATTTGATTTGAAATTAAATGAATTAGCATTGAATTATAATTGAATTGGATTAATATTGAATTTGATTGGTACTGAATTGTAAATGAATTTAATTTCAGTTGAATTAAAATGAATTAAAATTAAATTTGATTTATCTTGAAATGAATTTGAATTGAATTGTAAATTAATTTGATTTGAAATTAATTAGAATTGAATTCCATTTTAATTGAAGTTGAATCTGATTTGAATTAAAATGAATTAAAATTTAACTTGAATAGAAAATAATTTCACTGAGTTGAATTTGAATCGAAATAAATTAAAATTGAATTCTATTTGAATTGACTTAAAAAAATTTAAATCAATGTTTTAATTTTTATACTGTACTGTGTTTTATTTATAATCTTAGTTGAGAATCAATGGGAGATAATTTGATCCTATATTCCAATGTCATAATATTTGAAATTTGGTGAATTTAGACTGAATAAAATTCTGTCTTTCAAAAAGTCTCTTCTGTACTTGCAAAATCAACAATATTAGCAGATAAAAATATCAATCAATAAGCACATACTACATTTAGTTGTTTTAACTGAAGGGGAAAATTGTAATCAATCTGAATTATGAAAGAGAATGCAATCAATGGTGGCTCCTACTTAAAAGCTACAATTTGGAAAAAGAGATATTATTAGACTGAATAAGGATATTAATGGAAACATTTAATCAATGAAATATCAAAGTTGAAAAAAGAAAAGCAGAAGAAAATGACTGTGGTTTTATTTTAGTGACAGGGAAATTAAAACATTTTAAGATATTTTTATCATCATTTTTTCTTTAATTTCAAGCTCTAAATTATTATATTAATTTTTTTTTTTCTAAAAATAAGAAAAAAATTCTGCCATTTTTCATAGATCCTTAAGAATTGGGAGCAATATATCTGATAGTTTCATCCATAATTACAACAAGACATAGCCAGGTTTTCTTCCCCTAAATAAATATTTTTCTAGAGCCATGTCCCTTTAGGATGTAGGTGATCATGACTCTCCATAGATTCCTTTATTTTATAATCTGTAAATTGCTGTGGCTTCTACTGGAATAGTTTTGTTGATTCCAATCTCAGTAACATTTTATAGGCAGAAGCACACTAATGCATGCTGGGATTTTTTCCTAGACAATAAAATAGGCCAGTTCTTGATTTCATCTGACTTAGTCCTGTCTTGTCTTGTTATTGCTTATTACAAACTTTTATTACAATTTTATCTGTTAGACAGTTCTGTTATATATTTTACATTTGACCATGAATCCTCACTTGACAAGGCTCTCTGCAGTTTTGAATTCAGAGATTTCTTCTCCTCAGACTGGTTGTCACCCAAGGATACGTAGACCAGTCTTTCTTTCTTTTTTAATTAATTCACTGCAAAGACAGCAATGATGCCACTCAGATGTAAGGGGCTGCTGGGAGTGAAAGAGAATGAAAAGATTTTAGAAGGAACTGGAAACCAGATCCTAAACAGGGAACAAGGTATAAACCTTTTTGTTCAAAAGACCAGGGAGGAGTGTGAACTGGATGATAAGTAAACCTATCTACTCCTATAGAAGAGAAAAAATGAAATAAATAAATAATTAGTAAATAAGAGTTCAGACAGAGACATTAGAAGTGCAGTGTTGAAGTAAACTTTAGAAAGAACGAGAAACCCAATCCTAAACATGAAACAAAGGATAAACCTCTACTCCTGTTCAAAAGACCAGGGAGGAGTATGAACTGGATGATAGGTAAATCTATCTTCTCCCTTAATCTGCTCTAATATTTAGCCCATAGTTGAGGGAGAATAGATGGATTCATGCTTTTCTCATGGATCAGTGCAAAAGTGAACACAACAGAGTAGCTTGGAATTTGAACCTTACTCATTCATTTCATTTTTCATGCCGATTTCTGTAACACTCTCTGCACCATAAATAAACAATATAATGAATAAATAAACAATAAATAAACAATATAGTGAATAAATAAATAAACAATATAATGAATAAATAAACAATAAATAAATAATATAATGAATAAATAAAAAATAAATAAACAATATAATGAATAAATAAACAATAAATAAATAAATAATATAATAAATAAATAAATAAATAAACAATATAGTGAATAAATAAATAAACAATATCTGTGTTGTCTAGAACAAGTATTCACACTCAATTTCAAGTCATAGATCAACCATTGGTATTCAATTTGCCTAAAAGACAAATTCTAGATAACTGAGTAATTCATTTATCAGGTAAACTGGCTTAAAGCTATCAAATACTGAGACTTTTCAACACAGAATTAAAAATATTTTATTTCTTGTTATTATTAGGAAGGTAAAAATGATCATTTATATTAATGTAATTATTATATTTGATAGCATATAGGACCCTGTTTTCCCCAAAATTGGCTCAGATCTTATATGAAAAATCCTGGAGGTCAATATTGATTCAGATGTAGTAGATTATAAGTACTTGTAGCTAACCTAACTTCATAATACTGTAATATGAAATTTAAATATTAGAAACAGGGGTTCAGGGTTATGTGGCATCAAATATAGTTCTGAGTGATCAACAGACTGAAAATGCATGGTTTAATCCATTTGTTAAATTTCTCATTTCTTTTTAACAGAACAGAAATTATGAACTGAGAAACAAAAAAGGATACAGAAATGGTCATGCTGTTCATCAATATATACATACATATATATAGACAAATAATAGGACAAATATTGTTTACAAATTTAAATGTCCATTAAGGAATTGTATACCTGATCAATCAAAATCTGTAAATAATTATATAGGTCACACTACAACATGTTTGACATGAAGAATCACACTACACCTTTCTGACCATAGCTCAATTAGATCTCATTTAAATATTCATGGAGACCTACTGAACCCTATTTGTAACATACTTGTTGACAACACAAATATAATAGCATCATCTATGTGCAAAAAAAGGCTAAAAATAATGGGAGCCTTATTAATAAAAACAAAAAAACACCACTTAATAATATTAACTATGAACATGGATACAATATCTTGACCGTGTTTTGAAAACTAAAACATTATATAAAACATACATGCAAAAAACTATTTCTTGTTAACAGTTAATATATTTCAACCTTGAAAATGGCTAAATGTATAGCCGAAAGCATTCAGATAAAAAGAACATTCGGACAGTTTTTATATAATTTATCATCTGAAAAGAAAAAAATTATTAGATCATATGAGATCATATAAAATCTAAATCAGAGCACCTTGTCTGTTATATTCAAGGAAATGTGCATGAAAGAAGGATTGCTGCCTAAATACGCACACACACACACACACACATATATATATAATACCATTATTATTATATTTTTATGTCAGTGAGGATTCAGAAGAGTGGTCCATGTCTACTGCTGTATTACCTTCAATTTGCACAATCTGTACAAAACATACAAGTTTTTTGCAGTAAGTACAGAAGTGTCATTTACATAGTAATGTATAAAGAAGTGATGAATTTTATTTATTAATCTGATAGATTTTAATACTTAAACATTATTTTTATTAGATACCCATATTTAAGAAGACACTTCATTTATTTATTAAACAGTATATTTATTTATTTTCATCTACTGACCTGAATATTTGAGAAATCTTATTAAAGAAAAATATGTGCTCTCCTGTAGTATTTGAACCTGTATCTCCTTTGGCAGGAGAAACTGTTGTTAGATCCTACATGAATTAGAATGTCATGGGCATTAAGTGCATTGGTGCTCAATGTCCCTCTTACCTTCAATATATCCTGTCAATGTCAAATTCTCCATGCCCTCCTTCTTCATTATATGTCCTAGAAATTCCAATTGATTCTTTCTGATTTTAAGTATAAATGTCTTTTTCGTTTCCATTTTCCTCAAAACTTCCTTGTTACTTAAACACTCTATCCATGTAATTCTCAGCATCCTTCTGTAGAATCATATCTTTGTTGCCTCAAGTCTCTTCTTCATCTGTGAGGAAATTGTCCAGCATTCAATGCCATATAGGAAGATTGATATTACGTCCAGGACTCTTTTCTTTGTTTCTAGAAAAATTTTCCTGTTCAGTTTTGTATTGCAGGAGAGACTACCTTTTCTAAATCCACAGAACTCTGTGCAGAGAAGAGGAGGTAGTGTCATAAGCTTTTCTCTGCTTCCAGCTACCAACCCCTACTCTTATTTTGGAAAAATCTGTCTCTCTTGAGAAGCAATCAGGTAGAAACAAGCATCTCAATATAGTGCAATAAATTCATGCAAATTGAGAAATAAATTTAAAGGGACAGAAAGATATACATTTGAAGACAATAACTCGGGACTAATTTAGTTGTTATCTAATCCAAGAAAATTTAAGGGCTAATAACATTACTATCAGTTGTCAGTAACAATCCAAAGAAAAAATATGAGGTAGCAATGAAAGGTTCTCAGTCAATCCAACTTTCCAAGATCCATATTTTGGTGTTTGATAATTGAAATACTGAATTTGGGAAGTGGGTCAGGTCAATAAATTTTCAGCACACCTTATATAATATCAATCATTTATCAGTACATTATCAATCATCAATAATAATAATAATAATCTATAGCAATCACATTTTGAAGTGCAATAGATAGATTAAATAGTATTGGAGAAAAAAATGGATACTATTAGATTTTAAAATATATCTCCTGATGAACAGACTTATTGTTGTCAGACTATTATGAATGATCTCAAGAGAGTTACTTTGTTTTTTTTTGTTTCATTTATTTGAGTAAATATAAAATTTTATTTTATTTTTTATTTTCATGGTTGAATATATTTTAAAAAGCTATTGTTCTTTAAATATGAAATTTAATTTTATTTATATAGAATCCTTCATCATTTCTTCCAATGAATTTGGATCTGGATTTATTGAAATCAATGTTTGTTTTATTGATTTTCTACTGTTCATTTTTAATCAGATTTCTCTTCTTGAATCATCTGGCATCTTAAACCAGCTTGCAGCATTAAAACGTTTCTGTTCCTATTTATAGCTAGCCTATACTGCTTCAATATGCATTTCCATTAATTTTCAAATTGGTTATATTTTGAATGATTTCTTTCAGAAAATTGCTGTCTTGTGCACACACATACTGCATCAGTGAAGTAATGAACTTATTTCTGGAAGCTTCTTATTCAAAATCAATTCTTGTAAGAAAATTATAAAAAAAATGAGACTTATCTCTGCATCATTTTCATGGGTCATTTTTTTTATCTTTCCCAAGAAGTTAATGTAATTAATAGATCATAAAGGAATTTGTGGTGAATCATGGTCACCTACATCCTGAAGTGACTTGGAATTTAAAAAACCCATAAAAATGGCAGAATATGGGCATGGGATGTGTTTGTTGGGTCAGTTGACCGGTCACAGTGGTGATGTTGAAAGAGACCTGGAATGGATTAGTAAAGCTTGCTATTCACAATGAATCTATCTCAGTCATTTATAAGCAGCTTTCTTAAAAGCAAATTGTAGTGGCTCCTGGCCTCATATTTTGTTCATGTTTTTTTGGGGGGGTGGGGGGTTATTTTTGCAGCATTCATGATTGGTCTATTTTATGTTGTTATATAATTTTTTGGGAGGACTTTTTCTGGGCCAGATGTGATGCTTGGAGCCCCTATGCAGTGGACGATTTTTTTATTTGGGGTTTTGCTTTCTTAGCATTCACATCTGGCTGACTTGTAGAATGAATCAGAAAGAGATCTAATTTGAAGCAGAGTATAATATAATCATTTCTTTCCTTTCTACAGAACATTTTTATGACCTTTATAAATTTTGTACTTTTGGCATCATATTGAAATAAGTAATTTTCTATTTCTGTGGTGAAGCCACTCAATTTAAACTGATAGTATTTTCAAACCGCAAACTTATCTCAAATGTATTATTTATACCACTTGAGATTGTAGTTGATAAAACATGTCTGTAGATACAGGACTTGAAAGGATAAGAAGAATATATATTAAATGACTCTTCCAGGCTTAAACCTAAATCTGCTAATTAAAATGTCTTCTTTTTTTTCCTAAATTCTCTGCACAAATCATTTCTCTCAAAAATGAGCCACAATTGAAGAACTTTATCAATCCAAAATCTAAAATTAAATGATAGACTTCAAGTATTTGATTTGGAAATTTAATTGAGCTATCACCTGGGATCTAAAATGGAGTTATATAACAGCAGCTGTCTCAACACTAATATAGATTAATCCAGTTTCACAAGACCAAATTTCAGTAAACAAAAGATTTTCAATAAATCAATGGCTTCAGAAGACTGAATTTCAGTAAACAACACTTCTTTAGTCCCTAGTCCTATTCTAATTGTTGAAAACTTTATCTTTCAGACCATATGTAGTGAGATTGATAAACTTCATTTATATTATATCAAATTATTTAAAGAAAATCGCAACAATTAAATTCTCTATTTATTCATTCAAACTATTTCCTTCATCTTTGTCGTTATTATTAAAATGTTTCGGCTGTTGTGGCCTTTGACCTTCATCAGGGGTTTGTTGATCTGTGTAACCTTCAGGGAATTTCCTATTTTCATAAAACCTTTCATTAAATCTCTTAATAATTGACTTTCTAGTCATCACTAATGTATTTTTCTTTGTCAAATGATCGTCTTTTCAGTAAATCAGTTCATAATAGTAAATTATATTATAGATTATTTATTATTTCAGAAGAAAACATATTTTAATTTGTAAATTCTTGGATGACTCTGCAATCTGAATCTAGTGATGCAGAGTCTGAGACAATGTGGGCACTTAAAAAAAAAAAAAAACATCTTTTTTGTATCCTTTGTCCCTTCAGGATATTGGTGATCCTAACTTTTGTCATGCAATCAGTTGTGAATTCTTAAGAGGCTCCACAACCTGATTCTGGTGACATTGTCTGGGATAGCGTGGGCATTTAAAGTCAGTTGTTATAATTGCTACCTGTGTTGTTTTCCTGCAGTATTGAGACTTTAAGGTGAAGATTCTTCAAAGTTTTGCAAATGTTTGTTACTCTATGGCTCTCTAGCATGTGCAATTTTCTTCCAGCTCATTGGATTTGATCTTACTCCACTGAATGTTGCTTTTGATTTCAATTTTTTTTTTTATTAGTCTCTTGTTTTTGTGACATGCTAACTCTCTATACATGTTTTAGTACATGGTTCTCCTGCATATAGATAGTATACCCTATTCACTTGAACTGGACTTTGATAATCACAGAATACTATGGTAATCAATATAAAGTGATTCTGCTAGATTCTGATCATGAAAGAAAGTGTTTGCATGTAAAAGATTTGTATTTTCTTGATTTGTTTCTGGTACAGGGTGAACAATTCATATCCATAGAGAAATTAAGGAAGGGATATTACCTTGTAGACTTTTAACTTTGTTGACAACTGTCTGCCATGCCAATTAAACACTGCTATAAAGTCTCCCCAACGCTTGACTTTTTTACTGATTCAACCACCAATTTTTCTGTCAAATGAGCTATTTTCATAGATGGTACTTCCCAACAACTTGAAATTTGATATGGTATCACCTATAGTTATAATTAGTGGTTAGTATCTTTCTATATTTCTGAGATGAGGTATTGTCTCTGTTTACACTATTTACATCGTTCAGACTTTCACTCATTTTATTGTCATATTCACAACATTTCAGCCATTCTCTGACCTTATTCAGGTGATATACATTGGAATTTCAAATCAAACCATTTATTTATTCCATGGCCCAGTGGATAAAAGCATTGATTGAAATAATCCAAAAAGTAACTTGACCCAAAGAGTTGTGAGTTCAATACCTGGCCACAGTAGAGAGAACCAAAACTTGGAGAGTTGATTTACTTAAGGTAATTAACTGAAACTGAGATATCCAGAAAGGGCATGGCATGTGGAATTAAAACAATCTACACCTGTGGACTAAATACAGGGTTAGATTCAAAATTTCAGTGTATAGGACCTAAAAAAGGCCAGAGTGTACAACAAATGAAATCTTGTGAATATAGCAATAAATATTAGGACAGCAGTGTAACTAGTGGTTAATATTTGGTACAGGTTGATGGAACACATCAAATAAATTTATCATACTAATTTATATATATATATATCATTTCACCCCAAGCAAAGCAATAAAATCACTAAGACACAAAAAAGTTACTCATTGTTAGAGTATGTGAGAAGAATAAACTATTAATGAGAGAGGGAACAATAAAAGAACCAGAATTAAGAATACAAAAGATAATGACTGACATTGCATTTAAATTTGGGAAAATCAAAGTTGACTAGGAAGCTGGAATATATATATATATATATATATATATGTATATATAAATATATAATGTAATATATATATATATATATATATGTATATATAAATATATATATATATATATATATAAATATATAATGTAATATATATATATATATAAATATATAATGTAATATATATATATATATAAATATATAATGTAATATATATATATATATATATATATAAATATATAATGTAATATATATATATATATAATTTAATATATATATATATATATGTATATATAAATATATAATGTAATATATATATATATATATATATATATATATATATATATATATATATATAATTTAATATATATATATATATATATATATATATATATATGTATATATAAATATATAATGTAATATATATATATATATATATGTATATATAAATATATAATGTAATATATATATATATATATATATATAAATAAAAAGAAATAATTTATAATATTTTAAATCAGCTAATTTATAATATAGTGATTTTCTAAGCCCGGCTTAGATGAGGTACAAGGCTAGTTAATTTATAATATATATACACACACACACACAGAGTATGTTTTGTTTTACATGTTTTGTCCTTTAGGACTTCATCAGACTAAGGTGATTTTTACTTTGATAAAAATATACATGTGCACAAAGAGAAGGGGACACTAAGAATTTGAAATGAAAAATTTATTTTTTTAAATATATATTTTGCCTATATAGTCTAACTGATTTCATTTATTTCCTTTTTCTTTTTGTTCATTTTACCATCACTTTTGTTATTAAATATCCCAGATTGTGATAATAGAAGAGATGTAAAAAAAGATGAAATTATGCACTTATAAAAACATTGATAAAGAAAAAAATACCTACTTATCCAATATATAGCTTGAACTTGAAAAATAAGCTGAGAGTATACAAAAATATATTATGTATTCAAACCGAGTTTGTTTTAAGTGCAGTATATCATAGAATTAGAAAACAGATTAAATCCAAGGTTTAATGTAGAAACTGAGGTGATGAACTGAGTCAGTGAATCAATAACTGATTTACACTGCTTATCTAATATATTGTATTAGACTAATCTCTAACATGTGTCAGGGATTAACATAAATCTGCCTACTTGTATGAAAATAGTATCTGTCTATATTTCTGAGATGAGGTATTATGTACACTATTTACATTATTCGGACCATTGTCCGCATCTTCGTCACCATATTTATCACAATGTTTTGGCTGTTGTACGCTCCGGCCTTCTTCAGGTGGTTAGAATGTCGAACAGAACCGTTTATTTCACTCACTGGGGTAGACTTTTCTAGTTCTATGTTCCATGTCTAATGGATGTCAGTTATCTCCTGTTAATTCCCCTCTGAAAGTTCTCAACTGCCTTAAACAGGTATTGAAGTCACACTCTTTGGGTCCTGTCACTGGATCCAACTAACGCCTTCAGTTCAGTTCAGTTCGACATTTCAACCACCTGAAGAAGGCCAGATAAACATGGTGACAAAGATGAGGACAATAGTCCAAATAATGTAAATAATGAAAATAGTAATATAAACCTTTATATCAGTAGAGCAAAACGTTCTATTTATTGTAATCAAGAATCTCAACACAGTGGTATTATTTAATTATGAATCTTGATATTTAATGACCTTATTTTAATTATGATTTGGCTGAGCAGTGGAGGTGTCCAGATTTCTGGAATCCCTTCATCTGGACCTGAATTCAATTCTACAATTTATTCTGAACATAATTTCTTTTAGTGTAATTCAAATTTTCAGAAAATGTTGTGTCAGTTTCATCCATATTTCCTGGTGTCTCCCACAGTTTTTATTAAAAAAAAATGTAACAATATTATTTCCTATGCACAAGACTTCTATCCAAGCTATGAACCTCAGCTTCTTTGTAAAGTGTAACTCTGCATTTTCAAAGCAGCATTGATTAACTTCATTGATAAAATTTATAAGGTTTCTCATTTACATTGTTTACAGCCAGACTGAAGTCCTCATCTTTTTTGTTAGTACCATAACATTTCAGCCGTTATATTCTCCAGTCTTGTTCAGGTGTCTCAGCAATCTTTAGGAGATTTTGAACTGAACCTTTTATTCAATCTATGGGGACAGATTATTCTCATTCCACTGTCCATATCTAGAGATATCTCATCTTTGGTTTATTTTCCTTTTAACAATGCTCAGTTATTGCTTGTCCTGTTTCTGCTGAGTCTTAATATACCTGTATTACTCAGTCCAGGGATTGAACTTAGAATTATTATATCACCAAATTCACTAAGACTTTAATTCTCTAGATGTGTCCTGAGTAGGACAATGAACTATATCTGGCAGCTAGCCCTCTGATTGGGAGGTGTTGAGGAACTGCTGTTGTTCGGAGGTTCACCCTGACCAAGGGTTGTATCACTTATTAGAGTCCCATCTATGGGCAAATAGTGAACTCCCAAACAAAACCAAAACACTACGAAAGTTTAAAAATGCATTTTTATAATAAAAGTACTAGCAATACATTTTCATAGTAAAATAAAATTACCAACAATGCATTTTTTGTAAAAGAAATTACTAAAGCTCCAAAGAAAATTAAATTTAGGCATTAAATGACCCATAAGGATTTGATATGCCTGCTAAACAAACAAATTCTCTAGGCCTGTTAGACAATATTGAACCAAGAATCTTTGAGCCTTAAACTTAATTTTCTTGCCTCCTCTGCTATTGCTTCAGCCTTATGGTCAGGCATGATTAAATCTCACTGAAAACTGAATAGTTATTAGGTTGATGCAAAAATAATGACGTAATAATGTTGTTTTTTGATGTTAAAAAATACGTCAAAAAACGACATTATTACGTCATTATTTTTGCACCAACCTAATATTTGGTTTCATTACTAACTTCTTTTGACAAACTTTGTAGCAGAGAATTGAGTCAGCCTGGTAAACACCAAGAGTTGTGTCCCCATCCACAATTGACTGTTAAGAGAAGACTTTCTACTTAGAGTAGATGGTGCTGCCTATTTACATTTAAACAATACTGGGCAGATATTAGCCAATAGTCAATGTGGGTCTAGGATTGAGAGAGCTATATAACTTCAGTCAAGAGAAGGGTACTCTGACCGTGTGGACATGAGAAAACCAGACAAGATGAACACAAACTTAGACCTTCATGCCCACAAAAAATGGTGTGTCAAAAGGATGGTTTTTTCCTTAACACTGCTATTATTTTAACTACCTCCACTCCTTAGCAATGGTTATTGTTTTAAAAAGTGATGATTAGAATTGTAATAAAACCTAAAAATATGATGAAAGTTTATAATAAGCTCAAACTTACATCTCTCCTTCTTCAGCAATCATTGTTCCTCTCAGCATCATTAAAATAAGAAGAAAATGTAGTATATGTGGGGCATGCAATGTTCAAATGACAAATTCTAAAATCACTTTGGATAAATGAGAAGAAAGATGTATAAACTTCCAGAAATTTATCTGAAGAGGGAAGTTAAAAAAAATAAGTCAAAAGAAAGAGAAAAGCAACAAGCAGAAATGTAAAAGAACAAAGAAAAAATAACAAAAGAACAAAGAAAAAAGAGAGAAAAAAGCAAAAAAGGAAGAAAAAAGAAGAGAAAACAGAAAAAGTAAAAAGAAGAGACTTGTCTATTAATTCTGTTTACTATTTGGTCAATTCAGATCAGTAGATATTTGTTAAATATACATTACAAAGCAAACAAATACAAGCTTGAGCTAATAAACTGCCAATCAGGTCACTATAAACTAAAAACAGATTATACAGCTTTTTTTTTTTTTGAATGGCTTGTGGTAATAACATAGTTATTAACCCAATTCATACCTAATGATTAAATTCACACAACTTTATAATAAATGCAAACTGCAATAGACAGACAACTTTATCAAAATACCATGTATTTTAAATAAAATCCGAGCATTAATAGGGGTAGTTCTGGAATTTTCAGTGGGATGGAAAAATTTATGGAGAATACTTTCGTGGAGAGTGTGGGGGATTTCATTTTAAACTAATATTTGAGTCATAGATTTTGAATTCTAGAATTGAAAAAAGAGTAAATTCAAATTATTAATCAAAGAAATTTACCACAGAACCAATAAATAATTATAGAGAATAAAATAAAAGATGTGTATATATCAAAAGAAAAACAAAATAACTTTATTTTTAGGCTAATTTATGATTATTTAATTATAAATCTTGATATTTAAAGATCTTATTTTAATTATGATTTGGCTGAGCAGTGGAGGTGTCCAGATTTCTGGAATCCCTTCACCTGGACCTGAATTCAGTTCTACAATTTATTCTGAACATAATTTCTTTTAGTGTAATTCAAATTTTCAGAAAATGTTGTGTCAGTTTCATCCATATTTCCTGGTGTCTCCCACATTTTTTATTAAAAAAAATGTAACAATATTATTTCCTATGCACAAGACTTCTATCCAAGCTATGAACCTCAGCTTCTTTGTAAAATGTAACTCTGCACTTTCAAAGCAGCGTTGGTTAATTTTGAAGAGCCCAGCTGGCAATTTATATTTTGATGATTGTTTGGTATTTTTTTAGTGTCATATCAACTGCTATGGATTATTTCATGCCAAAATCTAAATATTTTGTATACAATTTTTTTTGAGATAATAATGGTTTTAGAGATACAAATTTTACTAATTAACCCATAACTGGGAGAAAAGACATGGATTTATATCTTTTCCAAGGGTATTTACCTATAAGTGAATATAAAGAACCTAACTGGAATTTGAATTCATCTCTTTGATTAAAAACTTTGTGCCATTATCCATTATACCACCCACATATCGAAGCTCACAACATATGATATTCCCAAGTAGTCACCCGTGTAAGTACTGACCAGGCTTGATTTTGCTTAATCTGTGATCATATGGGAACCAAAGTTTCAACATGATGTGGCTGTATGCCACATGTATTGGTGAGGAGCTTTTTAGCACTAAAATTGACAAAAGAGAAAATATTTTAAAATTAGTCAAAAAAAATTTACAAAAGAACCAATAAACAAATAAAAATCATATAGAATAAAAAAGAAGATATCAGATGAAAAGTAAAATAATAAGTTTTCACCTCCAAACAAGGCAATAAAGTCACTAAGACACAAGAGGTTATTGAGCGTGAGAGACTATAAAACAAAAGTATTATTAAAGAGAGAGAACAGTAAAAGAGCAGGAATTAAGAAAACAGAAGATAAAGATTTACATCACATTGAAGATCAAAGTTGACTGGAAAGCAAGGAGCCAATAGAGAGTTCCACAGGTGAGAAATGCAAGGATAGCATAGAACTTATGGTTACATTTAGCCATTTCAACTGTAAAATGAAGAGAACTTGCTGCAAATCTACTGCTATGCTTCATAAAGTCTAAGTACCATAGAGGAAAGTTCATCAGAACAATTACCATGAAAATATTTATAGAAGAGGGACAAGGAAGGTTTACTACAGCAATATGAAAGTACCTGAGGCTCAGGTGCACTAACATTGTGGATTCTTCTTTGAATTTTATCAAAAATCTCTTAATACATAGAAGATTGACACAACACAATCTTCTTACTCATGTTTTTACCAATTTGACCTTGAGCCATACTACCCTTGGTAAATATTATTACTACTTTAGTTAATATTAATACAACCCCTGGAAAGTGTTTTAAAAGAGGACTGAAATTTTGATACTAAAATCCAAAGGTGTATTGAGATAGCGAAAGATGACTTCCAAAGGATAAGAAAAGTATTAAGAAACAAAAAAAAAAAATGATATTAGAAACAAAGAAAAGTGTACTGAAATGTTATGTAATATCAGTTCTCCTGTATGGCAGTTAATGCTTGACAATCTCCTCAAAGATGAAGAAGAGACTTGAAGCAATAGAAATGTGGTTCTACAGAAGGATTCTGAGAATACTGGACATGTGTATGACAACAAAGTTATAGTGAAAAGCAAAAAGGTCACTTATATTTAACATCAGAAAGGTATTGTTGAAATTTCTAGGGAACATAATGAGGAAAGAGGGCTTGGAAAATTTGACAGATTGAATGTAAGGGAGACAGAGGAAAGCAATACATAACCTACCTGGTGAGTTTCAGTAAATGTGTGGTGAAGCAGGATTTGGAAGTGAATGGTGAAAAGACAATATTTAAGTGCTACAAAGGACAGGAAGTTGTGGAGAACTATGATTGCAAACAGCACATAGAAATAGAAGTGTAGGGTGGTTTAAGACCTTATTGTTATTCTCTTAAGTGTATACTGAAATGTTCTTGTCCTGACTTTCTAAAATCTGATCAAACATCAATTTTTTTTTAAATCTTGGTTGAGTTAAGAACTTTTCAATACCTCCACATATATTATTAGCAACAATCATTTATGAAAAATAAAATTTTCGGCATCAATTTTTTAATTTATTGAAATAATACAAAATTATCCCCTGATGTATTGAATATAAATAAAAGGAACCAATAAAATGTGCATGAAGTGTATCATTTATTGGTACAGAAAGTGAAATCACTATGCCAAGTTCAAATTGCACCCAAGTTTATAGCATCCACTTTCACACAAATATACTTTGGAAAGGTATGATTCCATCTTTCATCTCCCCAGCAATAGCTGGGGAGTTGAGAGATTTCAAAAGCTGAGCAAACTAGATTCTCTAACCTTGCATGGCAACCATTCTAGGAGGAGAGGAGGAGACTTGAGGTAATAGATGTTGTTCTACAGAAGGATGCTGAGAATCCCATGGATGAGAATGTTTTAAGGAAAATGAAAGCAAAAAGCACACTAATACTTAGAATAAGAAATACATATGAAATTTCTGGGATACATAATGAGGAAAAAAGGATTGAAGAATTTGATACTCACATGATATATTAGAGGAAAGATGCACAGTCTTGTCTATACAAAGTCTATAATCTGTCTTGTCCACAGAATTCATCTGGAAATTTAACTGTATATATATATATATATATATATATATTTAAAGTATACTATATTTATGAATTAAAGTGCTTAATATCAGGGATAGTGTGTATATAAATATAAAAGTGGACATTTAGTCAAAACCCAGTGGTGTGAGTTGTTGTTCTCAATGTCCACTTTTATATCTATCTATCTATCTATCTCTCTCGATGTATATCTATGTATATATGTGTGCGTGTATACATCTCAAAATAGTGTGGTGGGTGTTTTCGGCCTTGTCCACTTTCCAAAGTCTGTCCAAATATACAACAAATCTTTTGTTAGGTAATCTATTTTGGTCTGGTAAAGAATTTTTTTGTGTGTGTGTATCTATCTCTATGCACACACATATAGACTATATATTCTGCATTTTCTCATCCACAGGTCGAATTTACCAAATAATATCTACAAAAAAATCTAATTGAATTCAGCTGATTGATGACTCAGCCATACTTATAAATCATCTTGTTTTTATTTTAATATTTTAACATTATTTTCATTTGTAATCATAATTAAGTAATTTATAATCATATATATTTAATTCTTGGATCACAGAAATAGTGTATCAAACAGTATTTAGGAATCTAGCATCATCAGGCATAGGGTTTATTTTGGAAGGGACTTGGAAAACAAACTGTATATAGCAAATACAGTATGCCTCAAGTGTATATATATATATATATATATATATATATATATATATATATGTGTGTGTGTGTGTGTGTGTGCTTGTTTTCTGTAATTTAGGATTAAATTATTTTTCAATGTACTTTTCTTCATCTAGCTATTCTGAGCTATATATTCTAAGGGATCTGTAACCTGAAAATATATATATGCACACACACATACATACATATATATTTATGTGTGTGTGCTTGTTTTCTGTAATTGGAGGATGAAATGATTTTTCAATGTATTTCTCTGAAAATATATACATACACACACACACACACACACACACACACACACATATATATATATATATATATATATATATATATATATATATATATATATATATATATATATATGTGTGTGTGTGTGTGTGTATTTAGGCAGCAATCCTTCTTTCATGCACATTTCATTGAATATGACAGACAAGGTGCTTTGATGTAGTTTTTTATACAATTTCTCATGCGACCTAATAATTTTTTTCTTTTCAGATGATAAATGATATAAAAACTGTCCAAATGTTCTTTTAATTTTTAATTGTCTGTCGTATTCAATATGCACACACACACACACACACACACACACACACACATATATATATATATATATATATATATATATATATATAAAAGAAGTTTGAGAGATAAAAAACACCAAAAATTGTAATACTGATAATAAGACTAATAATATTTATTGTATATTAGTTGACTTTTTGACCAAATCGAAGCATGATGAGAAAGCTTTTAAAAATCAGAATTTTTGGACATGCTTATATCTTTTCTCTATGAGACAATAAATAAAAAATGAAGTGGGACATTTATTCTGGGGGAATTTTTTGTATTATATTACTGAAGAATAATAAATATGTATGTATATGTATGTATGTTGTTTTGTAAGGATATGTCTGTGTTTGTGGATACATTCATGTGTGTGTATGTTTCATTGTTTGTGTTTCTGTGTGTATGCATGTTGGTATTTTGTGCTTTTTTTGTGTATATAATTGTATTTATGCATGTGCTTGTGTCTACCTCTGTGTGTGTGTGTGTGTGTGTGATAAGAGTTCAGCATTTTACTTTATTTTTCACTCCTTCAAAAAGGAAATTCGATCTTTTTTTCCAATTCCACCTTACTTTTTATTATGCATAGATCGGCACAGAAGAATTACTCTATCTTGGGACACTGTCGTCCCCCACCACTACTACTACCCCCACCCCTTTTTCATTCAGAGCTATTTTCTTTCTTTTGCTTTTCTATTTTCTCCTCCTTACTGAATGGTGCAATGCCCTGCAACAATGACATGAACTAACAAAGAAAAGGAGGTAAAAGACAAAATTGCTTTACACTTTACATATTCTCCACTTCATCAACACTTTGTATCCTTCTGCACATGTGTGTGGATCTGTGCATTACTTTATCATAAATCACTCCTCCCACCCTGAACCCGTACACCAACCCCACTCACCACCCACTACCCCACAACTTCACCTTCGCATTCTTTGAGGAGCTGTTCACTTTAAATATTGATTTTATGTAGAATCCTAACTCTGCTCTTCTTGCACAGTACTTGCTTCAGTTTACCTGATTCACCCACTCAGCTCGGCTGCTTTCTACCTTGCCATGCTTTTTACAAGAGAAAGAGAATAATCATGTTCAAGGTGACCTTCATGTGGGGACTTGAAAGATTGAAAGAGAACAATAAATTTTATGGTCTGCTTTGCTCTTAATTTTTATTCTAACCCCACTCCCCTTTCTCTCTTCTTTGGTAAAGAAGGATTCCAAGAGAGGAAGAAGAGCAAACAATAATCATTGATCCTGATCCGGGCAGAACATTTTTTTACAATGATGTTCATACTGTATAGGCCCAAGAGCCACTAGATGAATAGAGGGTTACAGCAAAAGATGTACAATTTATTGGGACATAGGTGGGGAAGAAAATGGTTAACCCTAGACTTGAACCAGTTAAGATTGTAGTGATCGGGAAGCATCCTCTTGGGAGTTGTTTCCACAAACTGACGAGAATGAATTTAAGTTTTTTTCTCTTACTATTTCTCTCTCTCTCTCTCTCTCTATATATATATATATATATATATATAGGATTAATGCAAATATAAAATTTGTCACTTGGCTAATTAATGTTACCTTCAGCATCCTGAGTTCCATAGATGGACCCTCCAGCAATCACGCTGTCCACTCATCAGGGAATATCAGCAACTGACTGATAATTTCTGATTTTTTCTCGTTTTTAATTTATATATGTATGTATATATACATATATGTGTGTGTGTGTGTTAGTCAATTGAATGACAAGGTGAAAAAATTCCATGAGTTAAAAATTTGAAATTAAAAAATTAAAAGCTTTGACATTTTCCCTGGGTACAAAATCATAAACAATGCTTATCTTTATATATCCCCATCCTTCTCCTACACATATATAATTCCATTGACAAAAACATTACTTTAGTTTGATGAAGTCCTTCTAGAAGATGATATTTTCACTTTGTCATTCAATTGCCTAATATTGCTCTAACATAGAGAAATTTATAGACAATATTCTCTTATATATATATATATATATATATATATAATTATATCTTTATTCCTTGCAATGAAATACTACTTAACGTTTTCTGCACTAAGTAATCATCAGTCATTTGCATTCATATCTACCTTTCAATCTTTCTTTCACTCTCAATATATATATTATATATATGTGTGTGTGTATGTGTGTATATATATATATATATATATATAATTTTGTATATATGTACACACAACATGTTTTTTCAGGACATGGGTGATTATGGCTCCCCATAACTTTTTGTCTTTTTTTTTTTTACACCAACACTTACTACTGCAAGTTTTTAAAAGCAACCATTGAGAATTGTACAGACCTGTATGCCTCAGGAATAAAAATACTAACAACACTCTAGCAGATATTATGTATGTTTGTAAGGTAACAGCATATAAAATTAGTTTTGAGCTTCAAAATATGAAATAAAGAAAAGAACCAGGTGAATATGGCATAATAACAGACCTTTTGAAAGATGCTGAAGAAGAATTCTACAAATAACAGTTATTTGCCCATTTTATATGAGAAAGAAAAGTACCTGAAAATTTCAATCTGTGAATAGTAATCCTAAAAGAAGTTATAAAAACTTTGGCAACTACTGCCCTACCACATTACTATTAAATATATAACAATTATTTTCATAAGTACTTACAGTTTAGCAAATGAAAGCCACCATGTAAACAAGCAGGTTTTAGGATTGGCTACTCAACAACAGACAATCTGTAAACAATAGATCAACTGATTTAAAAAAATCAGAATATAAAAAAAGACTTTCTTTACCTTTGGTTGACTGGGAAATGGGATTTGATCCAGAACATGCTGTAATTTTTGATTCACTATGAGAGCAGGTTATTATTGAAAATGGTTTACATGTTGAAAATATATAAAAAATATCAGTGCAACTAAAAAAGGGACATAACTTTTTCATACTTTGTTTTCATTATAAAAATGCATTCAGGTCTATATTTCCCCATTGTATTGACTACATGTGGATGCAACACTGTCAAATACATATAGTTTCTTATTAAAATTAAGTAAATTTCTTTTTTGCCATGGTGGGTCATTTTTTTTTTTTCTTCTTGTCAATAAGTGTAATTGCCATGCATTCATGGGAAAGATAGTTGAGTGGTTTCTCATTGCATTCTCCCAGTTTGGAGGTTTCCTTCTCTTAAACTGGTTCCCATCCAAGGCTATAGAGTCCAGTCTACCATGCTATTTAACCTAAAGGCATTAGCATGAAAGTGAAGGCAACAGACTAGCCCAGAATTTGAACTCAGCTTGTTGATTCTACTTTGCACACCAGTAGCCATTACACTACCAACACATCTGTAACAGTAGAGATATATTTTAAAACAATATTTGCTATTTTTTTCTGAATACCAAAATTAATCCTACTTTTATATTTTTTTGATTTGGGATATTTTCCTTGTGACTTGGCATGAGATTAATTTTTTATATCAAATTGTACTTAAGCTAAAATGCTTCTTAAGCTGATAACATTAAACATTATTTGTACTTGCTTTCAGTGTCTCATCCGTTTTAGAAATAAATACATTTTGCATGCACTATTTCCTGATCAAAGCTACTTAAATATTTTATTTCTGAACATCTCTTTTTTTATCTCAGCTCCTGATATCATTTTATTTTTATTATGATTTTTCTTTTCTGCTACTCTTTCATCAAAATATTCTTGATTTGTGGTTATATATAGATCCTGCTGTTTTCCCCAATTTGACCCATCATTTGACCTTTATCTTCCCTTAACAAATCACTTTTAGAAATATCATCTACTATCTGGATTCCATCTATCCTGAGGTCAATCCTTTTTTCTCTTGATGAATTTTTTTCTCACACTTTTTTATTTTTCTAAACTCTACTCTTTTCAATCCATCAAAGAATATTAAACATTTCAAATACTTTTATCAGCACAGATGTTATTATTCAACACAATCTTAAAAAATAGATGAACTCCAGGTAACAAAAGTGATAATTTTAGGAAGCGCTTTTAACATTGACTAGATTTAGGACAAACAATTTTTTTCTTAGGGCACAAGTGATAAATGTCAACTATAAGATCCTAAAGTCTTTAAATTCTAAGCTTTTAACTTCTTTGTTCATTTCTGTTTCTCTTCTGTTACTAACACCCAATTTCTAATACATAAATATATTAACTTCATCAGTATCTTAATAAGAATAAAGCTTAAGAACGACCAAAAATCTTCCTCCTCATGTAAGTTGGAATCAAATGAGAACAACATACACAACATTTATTTCTTTTTTATTCTCAGTTTATAGATGAGCTAAATAACAAATTCTATAACTAGAAATTTGAATTTAGAAAATATCAACAAGAAAATTTATATTACAGAACTAATATTAGTCGCTTAAAAGAACAAGAGAAAAATTTCTGTCTGAATTTCTGGGATGAGGAGTTATCATTATTTACACTATTTACATTTGGACGATCATCCTCATCTTTGTTGTTTTTATCACATTTTGGCCATTGTGCTCTCTGAACGTCATCAGGTGTATACCAATCTGGGTAACCCACAGGGAATTCTGAACGCAATCTTTTATTTAATCTAAGAGAGTAGACTGTTCTCAATCCACTGTCCATGTCTTGGAATATCTTGTCTAGTTCTTATTTTTAGTACAAACCTACCTAATGAGCTTGTGTAAATGGATGGTAGAACAGGGATTAAGAGATATAGCAAAAGGAGAGAATTTATTTACAAGGGACAGGAAGATGTGGAGAGCCATGGACATGATGGCACATAGACGAAAAAGGAAAATTAGTAACACACACACACACACACACACACACATATATATATATATATATATATATATATATATATATATATATATATATCAGTGGCAACTCTGGGTGTTGGGCTTAGCCTGAGTGAATCAACATTCAAGTATATATATTTCAAAGCAAAAAAAATCTTTCGTAGTGTGTCATTTTCATTCTTGACTTCAGTTGGATCCCAAATTAACTGATTTAACTTCATCTCTCAAACTATTAACCAAAATACATTTCAATGATATTTATTCATACTAAAGAAAGAAAGAACAAAAGAAAGAAAGTAAGTAAAAAAAATGAAATAAAATTAACGTGGCTGGTTGGGCTGCATAGATTTCAAACTGGAGACATACTTTATAGGCAATGTATTTCTTACTTTAATTTTACAAATAATCTTTCTTTAGAACTAATTCTGTCTTAGTTGCCTTTAGAGTGTATTCAACCTGGTTTAATAAACAAAAGGATGTATAATACTATAATCTAATTTGCTGAGCAAGTATTTTGCAACAAAGTTCATTGGGATATACTTAGAAGTAGCTAACAAGTATTTACACAATTTATATTTGGACTATTGTCCTTATCTTTGTTGTTTTTTGAACTCACAACCACTATGTCACCAAATTCAAAAACCCACTAGGAAAGCCAGAGAGCACAACAGTTAAAATGTTGTGATAAAAACAACAAAAATGAGGACAATAGTCCAAATATAAATAGTCTAAATAATGATAACTCCTCATCCCAGAAATTCAAACAAATGCTAACAAGTATTTTATTTAATATATAATAATTGGAATTTGAAAATATAGTTTTATGCTAATCACATTATAAATAGAAATTAATTTTCTAAGTTATGTTTCATAAATCTCAATTTTTTTGATAGGAACTAAATAATATTTGATTTTTAAGCCATCTCATCTGTTGTTCTACATAGAGAGCAATCAGTTGAAACAAGTGGAGAATATTTGGTTATTATGGATTAAATGAAAATATGAGATCAACCAAAATTTAAGGAATGCCAATATTCTTTATTTCTGCTGACTTCATATGACACATTGGACGACCAACACACTGATGCTTCTATGGTTTCAATGGCAGATAGTTTTTGACAGAGTAGACTTGCTAACACTATAGTTTTGAATACAGAGTTGTCTTTCCTTGACGCAATAATTTTTAATATTTTTGTTAAAAATTCTCAAGAACAAGAAAATGTATAAATTCATTTTCATCATATGTTTAGGTTTTACTACAATTTTAATCATTTATTAAAAAAATAAACATTGCTGAGAAGTGAAGGTACTTAAAATAATAACATTTTAGTGTATAACTAACATCAGGATAATATTAGAATCTACTTTATGATTGATTGATTTCCTTTATATGTATAATATTTCTTCAGGATTTGAGTGATCATGACTCTCCACAGTTTCCTATCTTTTGTTGTTTTCAGAAATACTTACTCTTTTATGATATCTCTATTTCTTTGAGGTATTTGTCTCTCCAGCCAAATACGTCAAGAATGTTACTCATTGCTTTCATCTGCTTTTTCTACCATTGATATATCCTGTAAGTGTTAAATTCTCCAAGCTTTTTTTCCTCATTATGTGTCTCAAAAGTTACAACTATCACTTTCTGATAGCCAAGTTTCCTTGCAGTTCCTCTTCTCCTTAAAAGTTCCACATCTGTCACATGCATTGTCTATAGAGTCCTCAACATTTATTTGGAGAAACACATCACAGTTGCTTCAAGTCTTTTCTTCATGTGTAATTAAATTTTCCAGATTCTACTGCCATATTAAAAGGGTAAGCATTATATAGCAGTCTAGCACTTCTCCAATTTCCTTTTTTTTGTTTCTTCTCTATCAGTGAAGTGAAGCAGTGGTGTCGAGCTCTGTCAGTATTTAAATGGCAAACCACTTTGGAACACTTTGTTTGTAAGAGACATACAATCTGAAATATGTTTTTGCTTTAAATAACTCACAAAGGGTCGATTAGCTCTGAAAAAAGTCAGTCATTCCTCTTTTTCCATTTTCACTGATTATACATGCAAGCATGTAATGATCTTCAAGATCATTAAACAATCATTACTGTTGAATAGTTCTAATCTCAAGTTTATTTAAAAATATTTATGCACAGTTTACACGGTTTATACAAAATTTAGACTGCATTAATGTACTGGTCCCATTAATGGTTCTATTGATCCCCTTATCCATGACTTCAGTCTTCTGACATTCCTCTGTAACCCTTGCCGACTGGAAATTTATTTACTCCCACTGTCTCACACCATTCCTTTTCCTCAGCACTAAAGAACAATGCCTAACTCAGATCTAGCGTTAAAATTAGGATTTAAATTCTTAAATATATTTACTAACCATAAACATTAAACTTACATTTTAATCCAATGGGGTCTCAATTCAAACCCAGTAAATAATTATAAAGCTTGAAATTTTTCTTACTTACCTTTTATATTAACAGAGAAGCTCAGCCAATGTATTTCCATGAGCTGCATATGGCTCGTAAGCCATGATTTGGCCAACCCAGTCATAGATGAAAGAGACTAGGATAAAATTTACTTAGAAAATAAATGTAATACTTGTAAAATCTGCTATATCCACAGATTATTTTATTGAAATTATTACATTCATGATGGTCTGACCATGAAACAAATATCTTAGCATTGAGGAACATTGCAACATTTTTTTATAACTTTGACAAAAAAAATTAAAAAAATCTAAAAATAAAAGATTGGTTGATTCTGGCATTTCAAAACAGATGGACTTATTTACTAATAGTTTATTCTTTTTACCAAAAAGCCTCCTCACCAAACAAAAGGGACCACAGAGGACCAAACAATGATTTGCTTGATCAGCTTGCTAATGTATTATTCAGTTATACCAAATTTATGCTTAAAATATCTGAAATTACATGTTATAAATATCTACTCAAGTACCATAATTTTGATTTCTTAATGTGGAAAAACAATACTGTGAACCTATTACATAAATTTTTATAGAACATTATGTAAGTAATAGTTGACAAATGTATTACGATGTAGTGAGTTCAAATCTCACTGATTGCCCTACTCATGAAGCATTGTTATTCCAAGCCTCTTCTTTTATGTGCCGTGTATTTTTCAAACATGGGTGATCATATCTCCCCACAACTTCTTAACCTTCATAGTTCTAAGCAGTGTTTGTCTCTTTACTATCCCTTCTAGTCCATGATCTGCTGTCTATTAACTTGTTAGATATGTTACTCGCTGTTTCCTTCTTCCTTTCAATATGTTCTGTGCATGTCACATTTGCCTAGCCTTCTTTCCTCATTATATATCCCAGATATTTTAACTGTCCCTTTCTGATTCCAAGTTTCTTTTTCATTCCTATTTTCTTTCAAACTTCCTCATTGCTTACATGTTCCATCTTTGATATTCTCAGTTTCACAGCAAGGTATTTTTATTATTTACTAAGCCAAAACTAAGCTAGACTTAATAAATAGCAAATTGCTGTGAAATGGTGGTGAGCAAGATAGTCATATAAACCATTACTACTGTATAGTGTCCACTGGATGCCACAGACTTATGGCCTTGTGCCAGACTAAGATGTAACTTTATGGCATAAATTTATTTTTAAAACATCTCGTTCTGAAAGCAAGAGGAGCAAGTTTTTATAAATGAACAGGGAGTGATATTAAAATTTTAAACATTGCTTTGAGCTACAAAAGATAGGAAGTTGTGGAGAGCCATGGCTGTCCACATCTTAAAGGGATAGTTACATAGGAAAAGAAAGAAAGAAAAGGGTATATTTTGGTGACGTTTGAAATAGATGTTTCCTTTATAAAAGAAATATTATCGTGAACAGAAGCCAAATCTATTAATTTTGAAGGTTGTACATGAGCTTCTGAACTCTCCAGTTTATTTGTCTCACCACTGAGCCATTATCATGAAACAAGCAAACAAAGCCATTCATTCAGGTTGTCTAAGAAATCAATAACCACTCCCTGAAAATTAACTAGCTTTTTTCTTTTTATTTAAAAAAAGAAAAGACATTTTCATTGTCTATTTTAACAAGGCATCCATGCTAGCAAGTAGATGAATGTTTCCAATATAAGAAGCAGCAACAACTGCAGTGGCAGGAGTTGGTGGATATAGTAGTTGTAGCAACTTTGATGAAAGCAGCTGCAATTGTGTTTGATAGTAGCAGATGTAGTGGTACTGATGATAATGGATATAATAATAATTATTGAATTCTTTCAGTGGTAGTTGCAGTAGATAGGGAAGTTATTTTAACACCAATTATGTTGTTAATTATTAAGTCATATTAATATTTATACTATAAAACTGTTGCAGATTTTGCAACTATTAAACCAGTCTGCAAGGAAGTCAATCCTTTGATATATTTCATAACAAGCCTAAGAGAAGTATTTGGGATGGCACGTTAGCTTTCATTTCAGACACTCAAGTACAAATAACTGTAGTAGTAATCATTATTTTTCTGTATTATGAGGATGTATCAAGAACATTTTCTTTCTTAATCAGTTTTAAGATTATATTTTTTCTTTTTTTTTACAGATTATCAATCCTTAATGGGTCATTTAAAGCCAAAGCATATTTTGAATTCTAAAAATAATTCTTTATCTTTTTGTGATTGAATATTGGATTAACAATTTCTTTTGAAGATAATAATGATTTTTCTAGATAACAGTCTTACTATTTAATCCAAACATGGGTGGAGTAAACAGATTCATACCATTTCCCAAGAGTATTTGCACGCAATTGAATGTAACAAACCAGAATGGAATTCAAGCTCAGCTCTGTTATTCTGAGTGGCTAAGTAATACACAACCCACACATACTTAAGCTTATGTATTGTATCTTTTAATGGTCCAAGCTCTTCTAAAAGTCTTCAAATATAATTAGGTGTTTTCAAAAATCATAATCAAAATATATCACCTGGCAGTATTTAAAAAGACAAGTCATCATCCTTAAAATGATTACACCATTTTTTGGTTAGTACAATTTGATATTGATCCTCTATATTCTGTTTTTAAGCATCCCTAAGACAACTAAGGTTTTTCCACTAATGTGTTTTATTTCAAGGGATATATCACCATCCTTAAAAGGCCTAAACCAGTTTTGGTCAGCTCTATCTGATATTGATCCTCTACATTGTCTTTTAAAGCATCTTAATAGACAACTGATGGCTATCCACTAATGGATTTTATTTCAAGGGATTTATTTTTGATTTTCTTGTATTTAACTTGATTTCTGTTGCTTTTAATTTTTTTGGCATCCTATTTCAGAATCTTACTGTATATTTTTGTTCTTTCTTCATTGTTTTAATTTTCTCTTAATACTCTCCTCAGAACATGTGTGTGTGTGTATATATATACATATATATATATATATATATATATATATATATATATATATATATATATATATACACTCACGTGGCCAAGTGGTTAGAACGTTTGCTTTCTGACCTGGGTTCAAATCCTACCATGGTCGATTTGTAAGGAAGGCAACTTCCTGATGTTATCAGACTGGATTAAGATCGATCCCAGCATGCTGCACATTTGTAATGTGCCTAAAAACTATACCACAGGTTGACCCAAACTTTTTAAGTGAAATTGGGTAGACAGAACCCTTGGTGGTCATCAATAGCTGTGCTAGCACAAAGTCACAAGTCATCATGAATGAGGGTTTGAGTGTGCTCGCCTTGTTCAGATTGTTGATCACACTAGATTACACACTCTCTCCCAGAAACTGTAATTAAGGTCTGCTCAGCATAGTCACAGTATAAACTACAGGTTGGCTCTGTGGGTGTTGAACAAGCAGAGCGAGCATTAGAAATAGGGATTGGCTAGCCACCCTAATAGACAGGTATCCTTGAATACGAGTGGTTAGCTATCATCATCATCATCATCATCATTATTATTATTATTATTATTATTATATATATATAAAAGAAGAGAGAAACCGCAACCAAAAACGTTTGAGGTTTCTCCCTTCTTTTTAATACAAAAATTTTTCTCTCGTTGGAACTACTATAACCTCTTCCTTATATATGTATATATATATGTATGCTTACAGGACTTATTAATTCAGCCCTCCATCCAACCTGCTCAACTTAGAATATGTTTACCCACAGATATTTTTCAATGCTGATAAATTAAGTTGTACCATCCTGATTTTTGTGTTGGTAGTAGACATCAGAACTTACACTAAGTCATTTCTTCCTATGAATTCTTTCCCAATTTCTTTTCTTTTTTCTGTTTATATTTAACAGGTTAATAGGAGTAGATAGGCTCGCCTATCATCCAGCCTGCACTCCTTCAATGTCTATTGATCAGCAGAAGAGGTTCATCCCTTGTTACCTGTTTAGGATATGGTTTAATGGTTCTCTTTCTCTTTCTTACCAAGGCCCCGATGATTTAATGTCTCAACTATTTGGTAATCAGACTAACCGGTGGCTGTGACTTTCCATTATGAAGGTACTAGGTTGTCAGTTTGCTGGCTGCTACTTCCGGCTGGTTGTTAGGAGCCCAAACTCTTTGGTGGCACTCAGAGAGGCTGCTACAATTAACAGTCACATAATATTGGGGTACCTGTAGTGCCATGCCGGTCATAGGTGGGTGCCCCTGCTTGTATTTCTGATGGGAAACCCTGCCCTCATCTACATGCTGGCATATTTGTATTGCCATTGATCACAGATGGAAATCTCAACAAAAAGAAATAAAACTAAACCAGCTAACAAAAAACCACCTACCCCAGCTCAATCTTTCTTTCTCCAATATTCATGGTATCTGTTCCAACTTCTGCAATGTAAAATCCTTTCTACTAGAACAGTCACCAGATATTTTTGCCCTTTGTGAAACCAACTTGAATTCTTCCATTGCAAAGATTGTTTGGTATTCTAATTTCTACAATCCTGTATCTTTCTATCTGGGACTGACTAGGCAAGACAGACAATGGATTTTTGGTTTTAGGGTATCTTCCCCTTTGCTGAAAAGATTCCAGCATTCACATGCATGGCCTTGATGTTTACATCCGGGATATCTGCTGATGACCAGAGAATTTTCTCTCAAGGTCACTGACTACTCTTTCATGTGTTTCTGTCTTTCAATTCTAAACTATGTTAGCTATATCTTTTTCCTTTATTGCTCCCACTCTTTCCAAGACAGCAGTATATTAGATACAATAGCTGACAGTATATAAAAAACACTTTCTCTCCATCCATCTGCAAACATCTTTATCTTCAGAGACTTTAATGTTCACCATGACTATATTTAGTCACCCCCCCAGCCCCACGTCGGCATCATGTGGCACAAGGCCAGTTTAACGTGGGATCTCCGAGCCCATGGGCTCAGCCAAAAATATGCCCATTGAACCCATATAAACGGGTTCAGGGTCGGTTTACCTCCCTGAAAGAGAATCCGCCCTTCGGCATAGCCTCCTTCGGGTTCCTTCCCGCCCGAAGGCAGAGAGTTCAACCGATCAGCCGGTCGTCCGACATCGACTGACGAACTACTGAATGACTTAATGTTCACCATGACACATGGCTGAAACATTCTAAAGATACTGAAGTTGCTGGTATTCAGACATTAAATTTTTCCATTGCCCAATCCCTCACCAAATCGTGGACTCGTTTCTGTAGCCAAACTGAGCAACATTCTTCTTTGTTGGATCTACTTCTTACCTCCTCTCTCTGCTCTTTCCAAGCTTCACAATACTGTCCTCTTGGTAAATCGGACCACTCTGTAGTAGCTATTGATATCTCCATAAAGCAGTCACTAAACAGGAATCCTCTATCTATAAGACTTCTTTCTGGTACTAGCATGCTGACTGGGAGTCATTCTGGGATTTTGGTCAGTTCAGTCTGATATTGATCCTCTATATCTTTTAAAGCATCATAATAGACAACTAATGACTGTCCACTAATGGGCTTTATTTCAAGGGGTATATCACCATCCTTAAAATGCCTAAAACAGTTTTGGTCAGCTCTATCTGATATTGATCCTCTACTTTGTTTTTAAAGCATGATATTCATCTGATGGCCATTCGCTAATGGGCTTTATTTCTTCTTTCATTTGAGTCTATCTCTAACTTCTCTGGCCTTCTTAATTCCGTGCTATTTTCAATAAAGATAACATTTCAACATACACCTTAATGATATTTGCAGTTGTTATATTAGTGGTAATTATTAATGATGGCTGTCACGGTACGAGAAATATTAGTAGCAGTTATAATTGTGAGATTTCAGTGGTAGTGTAGGTGTGACTATAATTTATAATTTGACAGGAATGATTGCTTTTAATGTTTCATTACAAAATTTTTTACTAAGCTTAAGCTTCATACAGGGGCCCTAATATTGACACTCAGTATGGATCAAACATATGACTGATGATCTATAAGTCAGTAATAGTAGGAATACACAATCTTTTTTATATGGTACTTAGTATTTTGAACCAATATTCAGAATGTTTCATATTTTTTAACTTTACATTTTTCTGCACAAATTAGTACTCAATTTACCGTATTTGACGACATATAAGTTGCATTGGTGTATAAGACGCACTCCAATTTCAGCAGGGAAAATCAAAAAAAAAATTAGTAAAATTAGTAAAACTATTAGTAAATGGTACAGCCTATGAGGTATTATTTTGGTTAAACAAGCTATGATTACAATTAAACAAAAAATAATATGGAAAAATAAACACGGCCTATAAAATTTTATTATACCCAAAGGTAAGAAAACAAAATAAAAATCAAGCAGTTATTACAATTGAGTAAAACAATACATCTACCATTAAAATTTTATTCATTCTCAAATCCATAAAATTCATTGTCTTCATTATTAAAACTCTGATACTTATTTTCAATACTACTATCATTGTCATTAAACAAACATTATCATCTTCCGTTCCATTGAGAGCATTGCTAATGCCACACTTTTTCAAAGATTTCACAACAATTTCTGGTCTAATATTATCCCAAGCTTGTTTCACCTATTCACAGACTTGTAAAATGCTGGGTCTTTTTATTCTTCCTGTAAGTGTAAGGTCATGATCAGGCATTGCCATCCATGTATTCCATTGCTCATTCATGTTTAAGTCTAAACTAATAGGAGCTGCCAGGTAGCTACTTTTGGCCGACTATCACAAATTTTAAATCTACATATGGCATATAAAATGCAGGGGAATTTTAAAAGATATTTTTATTAAAAATGTACTCCTTATATGCTGTCAAATACTTACATTTTTATGCTTTGATCTTAACAAACAGAAAAGAAAGACATGTAACTAAACTGGTAGAATTCTAGAATTGATTATAAGATAATTTATTTAGTAACTCTTTCTTTCATTTTATGTTTGTTTCTCTTACTTTCTTCTTTCTTTTTCATTTTCAAAGAGTCATTCCAAAAGCTAAGAATAATATTAAGAGACAGAAAAACTTAGAAACAAAGAAAAGAATACTAAACTGTTATGCGATATCTGTCTTCCTATATGGTAGTGAATGCTGGACAATCTCTGTAAAGATGAAGAAGAGATTTGAAGTAACAGAAATGTTGTTCTACAGATGGATGCTGAGGATATTATGGACCAATGTTTTAGAGAAAATAGAAACAAAACAGAAACTTATGCTTAATATCAGGAAAAAATGAGTTGAAAATTCTGGTGCACATAAATAAGAAGGAAGGCATAGAAAATTTATTGCTTACAGGTCATATTGAGAGCAAGAGGAAAACAGTGCATAACATACTTGATGAACTTGGGAAAAATGGATGGCCAAACAGGGTTTAGAAATAAAGAAAAGACAGAACTGATTTAGAGCTGCAAGGGACAGGAAGTTGTGGAGAGCTATGATCGTCTATGTCTTGAGGAGACATGGAACCTGAAGAAGAAGCCATGCTGACATCAGTAGTGGAATTACTTAACATTGAATCAAATTAGATTACAGTTGCTTATAAAAGAAATCATGTATCATGTTAAAAAGCATGTCTGATATGTGCAATGACATCATATCTTATATAATTGTCATAATTATTCTAATGAGCTCTCCTCCTTGGTGTCTCAACCATGTGAATGTAAATGCATGACTAGATTGACAACTAGGTTTCATTATGTTACTATTGAAATAGCTAGATGTTACCATAGGTTTTATTCTAATAGTTTCTTTTCACACACTACTCAACTGTGGAATTCTCACCCAGTTTCCTGCTTCCCTGCCATCTACAATCTTCAAAGATTTAAATGCAACAATTGCCACCTTCTGTCTTCCTGAAATTGTCCTCTTATTTTCCTGTCTCCTCCATAACATCATCTCATTTTTCTTTCATTCTCAGTAATCCCTTGCATCTTAGTGGCATTATTGCCTTGATTAGGGTAAAAGGATTTTTAAAAAATTCGTTTTATTTTATCATAAGAATATAGTAGGCATTCTTTTATTATTTGTTCTTTTAAATATCTAAAAATCATTCAATTTTTAACAATGAATTCTCTTCATTACGACTTTGCATGTCTTGGTTGATAGAGGTTGTGGATAATAGTATATAATTTACAATGTTTGTAAAGATAGCAACAAACTTATAATGTAAGATTCTCTCTTGTAAGTTATATGCTAAACTCAAAGATAGTTTTTGCAAAATGATGTGTGAAGTTTTCTTATTCACATTAAAATGTTAAAAACTCAAATTGTATCATTCAAGATTTCAGTTATTGTTTAAAACAGTCATGCAGATTTTAAAACTAAAATTAAATTGTTAAAATATATATTATTTTATCAGATTTTATAATTTATTATCATAATAATCAGTCTTTATAGATATTCACAGCTGAAACTATCAGATCTATCAAGTTGGAACAAAGTTTTATTGTGTATATTACAAATGAAGTTACTAATGTTTATAGAAATATTTAATCATTAATATAACGTGCATTGCTTCCTAGAACCTCATTTCTTCTATTGAGAAGTTTATACATGCTATTTTTGTAAAATTATTTAGGTTTTAATGTAAAATATGAGACCAATTTTTCTTCAATGTCAATCTTAGGCCATTCAAATAGTTCTGCAAATCCTTAAAGTGGTAACCAAAAGGAGCAAGCATTGAGAAAATATGGATGAAGAAGCAATTTTTCTGAATCAAGCTCCTCTAAGAGATCTTTAGTCAATTGTATAATGTGAGGATGGGCATTATTATGACGGAGAATTATTCTCATTATGCCAACCAAATATGGATTTATTTACATTATTTGCATTGTTTGGACTGTTGTCGTCTTTATTGTCATATTTATGATGTTTCAGCTTTTATTCTGGCCTTCTTCAGGTGATTGGAAACACCAGGAATATGACAATAAAGATAAGGACAACAATCTGAACAATGTAAATAATTACAATACCTCAGAAATAAGAAATATAGACAGAAATATGGATTTGTTTTCTTTCCATAGATTTCTCCAAATGATGAAGTTGTTGGCAGTAGATATCAATGTTGATTGTTTGATTATTGTCTAACAGTTTATAATAAATGTTTCTTTGAATATCTCAACATACACTCAGCATAATTTTCTTTAGATGAAATTCTCCTCTCAGTTGTTTCCTTGATAAATTTTATCGTACAGATCTCGCCCTTCTCAAAATCCTTAATCCAACCCTGCATATTTATGTAAGTAATGACATAATTATGAGAACCTCTTTGCATCAGCGATTCCAATATTGGAGACACCAAATTCAAGCAAGTACAAAAATTTAAATATCTAGGAAGCAGAGCAGAGGATGGAAAGTATGGCACTGAAATTCAAAAGCACATTGGGATAGTTAAAGATGCTAAAGAATTAAGGCAGAAGAAAATTTCAATAGCAACAAAGAAAAGAGTACTACAATGTTGGTACTCCTCTATGGCAATGAATACTGGACTATTTCATCACAGATGAAAAGACCTGAGGTGACAGAAATGTGATTCTACAGTAGGATGCTGAAAATACCATGGACAATTTTTTCTGTTTCTTAATACTTTGCTGAGCTTTTCAAAGGCATCTTTCACTATCCCAATGTGTCTTTGGATTTCAATGTTGCACTTTCCATCTTCTCTTAAAATACTTCCCTGATATTTAATACTACTACATAATTATAAATATAGTGATATATTTAGAAGAAAAGCCAGCAATATCAAGCTCTTGAACAGCCACAGCATCAGCTTTTGTTTCTTTCCAAGCTATAGTCACTATTTTAATTCCTAATAGAGCACTAAGCTTATCACTGATATCAATACTTTTTTTTTCTAGATAAATGACTACCAAATAAGTAGTTTGCCTTTGTTACTATCTGCTTTTGTAGATATTTAATAACTTTTAGGTATATTATTGGAAAGAGTTTTGGCTTTTCTCCAGGGCCAACATCTGCAGTGCAACAACGAAACAACATATGATATCTCTAGATGGACTCATTGGATGAGATAATATTTGTTACAGTCGCTGATAATAAGAAATAATGTACCAATTAAACAGAATTAAAAAAATGGTAGTGGTTGTGTGAAAGAGAAATTAATGTGTCTTTGGGTTGGTAATTGTCATATTGATTGTTTTCCATATCATTCATATTATACTTGCCTGATGCAGGATAGATGATTGTTATATATGTATATATATATATGCAGTGCTTATTGGAAAGTGCTCAATATCAGTGATAGAGCTAACATATTTAGCTGAATGGATATGAGTCTGTGACCATTGGTTTCACACTTATATGATCCTCAGACAAACTCTTGTTTGCAGGCAATTCTCTTGCAGTAGACATGTGGTTTTATTTTTGCAGTTGCACTGTGGGTCTTTGATTGTGTTATTGTAAGATGTTACTTTTTTGTTGTGGCTTTTTATTATTCATGTTATTTTTTTAGTACAGCTGTAGCTGACTTTTATGTTGTTTTTGTTGAATATTTTTGCTAAGAGGTTTGTTGAAGGGAAGTGCTTTTCTATTGAGGAATGTCCTGTTGATGTTTGTTCTGACAGTTTTGCTGTATGGTGGGTTAAACCATATGTTTCTTTTCCTGTTTTTGTGTTTTGGTTGTGGGGGTGTGTATTGTAGTTGTTGTGTGTATCCACTTTTGCTTAGTGTGTTGTTATATGGCATTTTCTTGTTAAAAATGTCTGTGTTTGATGAATTTTCTTGAGATTGTCTGAGTATTGCATAAGTGTGAAACTGATGGTCACAAACTTATATCCATTCAACTATATATATATATATATATATATATATATATATATATATATTCATTCTTTGCTTGAACCCAGTGAAAAAGAACTAGTTACTATATGATACACATGAATGATATGCATCTTTACCCTTCATTTAACTGCTTTTGACCTCTGCTTACAGAATGAGACTCTCCTCAAAATGTGAGACTTAAACCTTGAAGCTTATCTTATACTTAATTCTTCTCCTCCATTCATACACTTGGTGGATATGCAGATGGAGTAATGGATAGCAGCTCAGAATGAGAAATCGGAGAGTCAAGTTCAAATTCCATTTGGGTTCATTACATTCAAATACCTTTGGGAAAGGTATTAATTCATCTCTCCTCCCCCAGCTATGAATAGCAAGACAGACTGGTTCTTATATCCTTGGTTGACAACTAGTCTACCATAGAAACGGCAACCTCCTGCAGGAAAATCTTCTGCCTAGTCAGTCCTAAATCAAAAGATACAGGATTGTAGAAATTAGAATACCAAACAGTAAGAAAATAGATATACAATGTAATGTTAAGAGTTTATTTGCTTTCCTTCATTACTTTTATGTGTATAAATTATAAATAAGAGTAAGAGATTAACCAATGTAAGACTGTTAAGAACAACTCGTGTGAGGACCTCATTTTTATATAAGAATGACTGTAACCATTCCGCTGTAATCTACATTCTTTTCTTTCTTACAAAACATGCTTACAGTTGAGTTAATATCATTTATCAGACTCCCATTAATCATAGAAAATTAAAAAATAAACTTTTAAAAACAGTTTATTTCTATTAATATGGTTTACATATTATTGTATATATAACTATATAAAATATATTGTAGAACAGGTATACTGATCTTGACTTGTATAAAAATATGTATGCTGTTGGCACACTGAATGATTTTAAAACTTTAAGTCAGAGTATAGTCAGCAAAAGGTTGCTGACCCCTGTGTTAGACAATTTTTATCGCCATACTCTTAAATATTTATAAATCTACCATGAATATTGCTGCCACATCTGGTCTGGTGTTTCTGCTATATATTTAGAGATTCTTGATAAAATCCAAAGAAGAATCTGCAATTTTATTTGCTCTAACTTGGCATCTTAGCTTCAGTCACTTTCCCACTGCCATAATGTAGCTTCCCAGTGCCTATTCTATAAATATTTTCATAGTAATTGCTCTGATGTACTCTCATCTTTGGTACCTTGACTTTACAAATTTAAGTGCAGTACTAGATTGGTAACTAGATCTCATCTTTTTACAGTTGAAATTACAAGATGTAACAGTAAGTTTTAGGTTAACAGTTTCTTGGAGAAAAATAAATGTTTAATAATGTTTTTCTTTTTCTCATATTCTTTCACACTCAGTAACCCCTTGCATCTTAGTGGCTTTATTGCCTTGCTTGTGGTGAAATGATTAAAAAAATAGTTGATATTTTTAAACATTATTTTTTTAATTTCTTAACTTATATAAACTTAATTGTTTTTTCATTTTTAATTGCCTCTGTTCAATTTGCTATTTATTTGTTTTCACTGCATAAATAAAAGGCATTTTTAAATGTCATGTTCTTTTATGATATAAGCAGTTATGGCTCTCCACAGATTCCTTTTCTTTATTTTCTATGAATTGCCACTACTTCTTGGGAAAGATAATGAGGTGATTTTCATTTGCCTTCTTTTGGATTTTGAATTCAGACTTATCCTTGTTCTAGACTGGCTGCCACTCAAAGTTAGAAAGCCTTGGTCTACACAACTCAGTCAGTTATGTGCCATGTGTGATACACACTATGGCAATCATGTATCTTTCGATACATGACTGACAAGACAGATTTTTTCCCATAGTAGGTTGCCATTTCTTTCTGCAGTAGACCAGTTACCATCCAAGGCTATAGAACCCAGTCTCTCCTGCTATTTACCCATAGCTGGGGGGAAAGAAAAGGATTCATACCTTTTCTAAGGGTATTAACATTAAGTGAATGTAATGGATTTACTGGAATTTGAACTCGACTCTTCAATTCCGCAATCCAAGCTGCTATCCATTACTCTACTGTACAGAACTCATAGCAAGAGGGAAAAGAAAGGAACATAACAACCTAAGACAGAGCTTTAACTTAGTTTGCTGGTTCCATTTTCCTTGCCAATAGCTTTTAAGCCACTTGCACATCCAAAATGAAACAAACACTGGAAAATGAATGAATTGTGTTAAAAATGAAGACTGAAACTCAGAAGATAAGTTAATCCAAGCTTTATTTGGCAAAATACAAGCAGGGTTCACATGACATGTGCTCCTGGTATTCTCAAATATGGCTGACTGTCATAATTCGGAGAAGGGGCCCATAAACAAATACGGTGTCATAAAGGAGTGTCGTAGTTCATCTCTTATTTATAATAAATTGTTAAGAGTTATTTTCTAAGGAAAAAATATAATTTTATCATCAAAATCTTTGTAGCATTGGTAAGAACAAAGAAAATTCTGATAAAATTATTTGTATCCACTATATAGAATCTGAGTGTAAAAAAGTTGTTTCTTCTTTTATTATATGCTATGACCTTCAGGCTCACCACAACTTCTTATCCTTTGTAGCTTTCAGCAATGTTTGTCTCCTTAACAACCTTTTAGGTAGAGTACCCTTTTTGCTAACAATATTTCCTGTGAGTTTCAAATTCTCCAAGCCCATTTTCTTTCTTATGTGTCTTAGAAATTTCAAATGTTTCTGATTTCAAGTACAAATGTTTTTTTTGTTTCCATTTTCCTGGAAACTTTATCATTGTTCACATGTTCCATCCATGTTATTCTTATCATCCTTCTTTAGGGCCATATCTTTTTTTCCTTCAAAACTTTTCTTTATCTGTGAGGAAATATATAAAAATGTTGTTTACCTGCATAAAAAAAATGTAATAATTTGCATTAAAAAATTTTTTGATAAAAATTTTCAAAAACTACCAAAAATAAACTAATTATTGGGTTATAATAAAATTTTTGGTATTCATTTAATAAAGAACAAAAACTATTTTAAAGAAGCATTAATTCCAAAATTCAATTAAAGACATTTTTTTCACATAATTACACCCCTCTTAACCTTGATTGGTTCAAAAAATCCATTACTCAGGCATCTGTTAGGTTCCAAGATGCCAGATTAGTAAAGTTCAATCTGTACCAAAATCTGATAATTTCTATAAATTGTTGCTGGATTTTTCCTTTACCTTGAAGTATGGATTAAAATTGGAGAAAGAGTTGAATTATTAATTATTACATTTTTCTTCATACCTAAATGACCACCAGATTCAAATAACCAAACCAAATGATCAAAGCTGCAAGACTTGTGAGAATCAATAGCAAAAAGACTGAACAGTAACTGTAACACATTTTAATTACACATTTTGTTAGGAATGATTCAGGAAGGCAAAAGTTATCGATTGGCATTGCATTTAAATTTTTGAAATAACAGAGAAGCAAGACATTGGAAAACAGTTCCACAGGCAAGAAAAGAAATAAGACAGACAGTTGTATATCACTAGTACAACAGTAAAAGAGAGAGACCTAGTTTCTAATTAATTAGAACACTTAAATTCATGCAGTTGAGGTACCAAATAGGAAAGCTCATTAGGACAATTGCCATGAAAATATCTGTGGGAAAAAGAGAAGGAAGCCACGTCACACCAGTGAGAAAGTGACTGACAATGAGATGCCAGGTAAGGATTAATTACATTACAGACCCTTCTTTGAATTTTATCGAGAATCTCAACATATACAGTAGGTGCACCAGACCAGATATGACAGTAATATTCAATGCATGGGAGAATGGTAGATTTATAAATGTGCAAGATAGATTCTGATGAGAAAAATTGCCTAGCATGACACAGTGAACCAACTTTCTTTGCAGTAGACCTGTCATTTGATTCTATATAATTATTTTACTTTATGTCAGTGGAAAATGTGAGTCCAAGAAATCACAAAGAGTTGCTCTTCTGGAAGTTAGCATCTGCCATGCTGGTGACACACAGAAAAGGTTCTCTGTTTAAATGAAAACAGTTTTGTTTTGGGGGTGTTAAAATTTACAAGTCATTCCTTGCCCAAGTTAACCACTGATTGGAAGTCCTTTTCAAGAGCAGCTGTCAGTTTTACTTTGTTAGACTTGCTACTAAGACAGGAAAGAGTAAATAGTTGTGTATGGGACAAAGCCCCGTCACAAAATGACCATTATCGTCGTTTACGCATAGGCCCGACACATGAGTTCCGGTCGAAAAATAAAATAATATTTTAAAGTGTTCTTATATCTCGATCAATAAAAATGCTTCCCTCCTAATTATACTCGCGTCGTTTTTTGAGCCTGTTAAGCCATAAAAAAACACCATAAAAGGCCAGGGAACATCTGGCTCTTGCTCTTGAGTATGTTTATTTGCCTGCAAATCAGCCAAGATATGTCTTATTTTATTTTATAACACTGTTGAGCTTATGGAGAAAGCCAGCATGCCCTGTCAAATGCTTTTGAGATATCTAAAGCCACAACCCTAGCTTTGCTGTTCTTATCTAAAGTATCTTAGTTAAATTCAGTGATAGTCATTAAAACATAGAGAAACAAATTGTTTATCCAAAATAAAACTGTAGGAAAACAGTATAGTAAATATATTTACATATAGGGTATGGCATTAGAATTATATTTAAATATAATACAATATAGGAAATATATTTACACAAACAGTATGACACAGGAAATATGTTTATATATAAGGTATAGCATAGGAAATTTATTTATCAGAAATAGCATTGGAAATGTAATTACATATATTTGTATTGTATAGGAAATATATTCAAATATGATATAAGAATTTTATTTAAATGTATTACATTATAGGAAATACGTTGAAATATATGGAATAGAAAATGTATAAAGTACAGTATAGGAAATGTATTTATATTATACGATTCAAATGTAATATATTACAGCATCAAAGACATATCTGAATGTTATATATATATGAAATATATTTAAATATATGGTAAGGTATAGTAAAATATATTTAAATAAATACAATATGGGAAATGTATTTATATCATATAACATAGAGAATGTATTTAAATGTAATATCATATATAAAATATATTTGATTACATGGTAAGGCATAGGAAATATATTTAAATATATTACAACATAGGAAATATATAAAAATGCAAACTTGCATGTGAAACAGTACAAAAAAATGAAAATAAAGCTATTTGCTGTAAATAAGGCTTATTTTATTTTTTTGATACAAGCCATTTTCATCATTTTTTAGAATCCATATTATATATACAAATGAGAAAATATCTTTACATCCTCAGCAAAAAATGTATTTCTTCAATAAATAAAAACAAAGTAAATTTTCATTCTTTTTTTTTTCCTTTATTGCTTTTTTCAAGAGAAAAGCGCTTCATTCATGTACAAAACAAACTGCGTTTAAAAAAAGAGGAAGAATATATTCCACTGGCTTTTTTTTTCCATCTTATTTTCTACTATAATTTCTCCAAAAGTTGTATTCTGCAAATTGTGTTTTTTTTCTTTGTCCGAATCTTCTCTTGTCAAACAAGGAAATGAAAGAAAATTATTGTTTTCTTTTTTTTGTTGTACAGTAGCAATGAAGCAATTTTGGAAATTTTATCTTCGATGCCAAGTTTTTTCCCTCCCAATTGGAGATGATTTGTGCTTACAATTGACTTTAACACTTCTTAGCTTTTTCCTGTCTGATTTCTACTTTTCTATCAATATTTCTTCTCTTATACTATAAGTCAATCTGTCTCTGTTGTTCCCATTTGCAACAGCTTAACTATCTATCTCAGTCTGTTTTTATCTATCTAAATAAGTCCAGAGTGACGCAACAAATATTTATCAATATAATCTCCTGTCTTGCCCATGCACTTAATTAAGTGGTCAGTGTTATTGGCATAGACCAAACTATTTCAAATCAAAATTCTGATATTAAGTATATGTCAGGTGGTAGATATATTGAAATATATATATATATATATATATATATATATATATATATATATATATATAGAGAGAGAGAGAGAGAGACAGACAGACAGACAGACAGAGACAAGGAGCATAGACATAGGAATGAATAGTGCATGGTGACTCAGTTTTGTGCTTCAGCAGGAATTTCAGACCAAATTGCAATCACTATTCTATGTTGATTCCTATGTCCACTCTGTTTATATCTATAAATCTCCTGTAAAGATAGCAAAATTTAAAAAAATAAATAAATAAACATAAATGCACACACACACACACACACACACATATATATATATATATATATATATATATATATATATATATATATATATATAATTAGAAATAATACAAGTAAAAGCTTTGTCACTTAGCTGATTGATGTTACCTTCAGTATCCCGACTCCAGAGTTTCATAGATGGACACTTTGGGAATCACTTCGTCCACTCATCAGGGGTTATCAACAATAGACTGTTTATACATCTCGATTTTTCTTTTTTATATGCATGTTTCATTGGTGTAAGTTTTTTCATAGTGTGTGTGTGTACACATGCCCATGTGCCTGTCTGTATGCATGTGTGTGTAGAATGTTGTGGTTATTTGTTGTTATTGTTTTTTTTACCTTACATTCACCCCTCCTTATTGATTCTTTTTACCTTTTCTTTCTTTTTCTCTTTTTCCTTTTTTCTTTCAATTGCAACCATTTTGATTTGGAAATATAATGTTGTTAATTGTTTTTATTCTGTACCTACATATATTTGATATTTATAACAGAAAGTATTCTAGAATATCTATGTATACATTGTATGTGTGTACAATAATGATCATTTGTATACATAAATTATATATGTGTACATTCCCTCTAATGTACCTCTTAATGTTTGCCTCAAAGGACTTTCTTGCCTGCTCTTTGTACACTGATTAGCACAGATAACAGAAAATATAACATCTGTGTATTATACCATTCAAGTTCCTTTTTTTTTTTTTTTTAAATAACAAAACATGTTTCTTCAGGATTTAAGCAGTTAAGACTTCTTTTGCTTTTATCTAATATCTGAGAATTGTAAACTGCTATGACTGTTCTTGGAAAGGGCATTAATGTAAAAGTAAACAAAACAGACTAGGATAGAATTTAACCTCAGCTTGCTGATTTCACTTTTCATGCCAATAACCATTACACTAACTGCACATCTATTCTACTAACAATACTAGTGTAAAAAAATAATAAAAAAAATAAAAAGATATATAGCACTGAGGGAGATTGAGGAATGAAGGATGAGTTTAAAGGTTTAATTTGATCTTCTGAAAAACTGTTAAATTCTTATCATATCTCATCAGTAAGATGTGAGTTCAAGTATCCCTGAGAACCTTATTTTTGATCCTCACTAGATACTAATTGTTATAGATGTCCTGAGTAAAATTGCAATAAAAAGCAACTAATAAATTAAGATGAAAGTAAATACAAGTTAAAAATTAATAACAATAGTTTTGTATACATTGTTACTTACAAATATTTTAACAAATATAATAATAGCAATTAAAACTGACATATTAAAAGAAAGGAATATCAAAAAAGAAGTAACATAAAACGTTTTATATTACCACAAAGTGGTAATATCAAAATACAAAAACAGCAATTTAACTGGTTTATCCATCCTCAGAGCTCAATTGAGGACAAGAAATGTACACAGTGACAAAAATGAATAACATAAACATCAAAGACTGATTATATTTAAGCTTAGAAATCATTCCTTCTGCTAACAGAGGGATGGATGGCAGGACTTAATATAAATTGACTCCAAAACCCTCCGGAAAAAATTAGAGGGAACTTTCCTCCATACTCAAAACATGTCTTGGTTAGAGGGCTAAACACTAATGGTTATTTAATAAATGTTCAGCTGAAGTAGTTGTGTTAATGCACCTATACAAATTATCCAAATTCCCCTTTAGAATATTGGCTGGTGTGTGTTGATTAATCCTTGTTTTAAGCTCCTGACTCATTGTATCTATGTATTTAACATCACATTGACATTTGAAAAGATAAATTACTGAACTGATATGGTGGGAAGATAGAACATCCTTCCTGATTGAACTTTACATAGGTTGTACAGTCCTTACATTAATCTTATGAAAGTAAATATAAGTCAAATATAAATAATAATGGTTTTATATACATTGTTACTTTCAAATTATTTCACACAATTCTTCAATTCTAACAGTGTGTCCTTTTTTTCTTTTGTCTTTTACAGTACTTTAGATAAAGCAGCAAGATGCCCGCGTACCTCTCAGATACACTGCTGCGACTGAAGCGGGAGGCTGCGATGCAGGAGGAGGCCGATGAAATCACCACAGCAGCGGACGATGCTGCAGGGTCGGCAATGGAGACTGTTACCAAAGCAGCACCCAAAAATGGTATTGACAAAATTATGGACGAAGCATTACATGAATTAGAAAAACGTAGGTACCTTCCCTTACCAATTAGCGGTCCGCTTTCGATTTTTTCCATCTTTCTCTTTAAAAACTTAATATTTCTTATTTACATATCTGTATATATACAGACATATTGATGCATAGACACCAAGGTAGATGGATAGACATTCTGTTATATGCATATACATGATAAGTATATTTTGTCTGCCCACTGGTTGGTCATAGCACAGCTGATCGTATGAATTGAGAAGGAGTAAAATTATGATGAATAGAACCTTTTAGCTATGGATAACACTCAACCAGCTGAAAGTAAGCAAGGTCAGCTCTATGGGATGGGAATTCTTCCAAAGACCTGTAAAATCTGACAAAATAATCTCGTGAAGACCAACTCAATTGAAAAATTGTTGAAGATGGCCAAGTAACTCACTTGGAAGAATGAGTCAAGACTAATATAGAATTTTATGTGATACAGTTCCTGCAATTAGTTGCAGACGGAATGGAAGATAAAGATTTCTTAAACTATCACAAAATGGAGAGATCATGTTTATTCCTGTAAATTCTGTCAAAGCCACAATCACACTGAACTGAGACCACAGCTGTTGTACTCTCAGTTGCAAGCAGTATGAAACTCACTGGTTTGAAATTCAGAGTTTTCACTTCTTAGGAATTGTCACTTACTTGCCAACCAAGGATAGAAAACCAGGTCTGCTCTACTATTTTCCCATAACTGAGATGAAAATAGATAGTCATGCCTTTCTGATGAGCAGTATTTACAAAGTGAAAATAAACTCTCTCAGCAAGAATTTGAACTTGGATTGCTGTTTCCATTTTCCATACCATTAACCAATTGTATTTCTGAAGAGTGACCATAACTGGATCCAATTCTTACTGATTATACGAGTCTAGATTGAAACCATCAGCTTTGAAATTGAACTGCTGTTTCCATTTTCTGTGTTTTAACCATTATGTCACTTTCACTTTCACTGAGCACAACTATAACTAGATTTTAATATTCTTCATGATTATATGAGTCTTGACTGAAACTATCAACTATGAACTTGTGGTAAACTATGATCTTTATAAAAAAAAGATCAAGTAAACTCAACAGAATTTTTGATTCTTCATAACCAAACAAGGAAAACATTGCTTAAAACCCAGAACTGATTATGCATTAATATTTACCTAATATTGTGAAAGAAAATCTCAGATTAATCATTGCTGCACAATTATCTAACCATTTAATATTAACAATAAAAAGTTGCCAACTGAGAGTAATGGCACCTTATTCCTCTTCAAAGTACTTTTGTTGGGACTTCACACACTTAACATGTGTTTAATTTTTCAAAACAGTCTATAAATGTCAACTGTAGAGAAACTGACAATCCTGGATAATGTAATATTTTTCCCCACAAAAAAAACCTGAACAAAAATACAATAGTCAGACACAACACAGGTTTACTCAATGATGTCTCACTGCCAACTGAGTAATCCTAATTCATTTGTGCATGTGATCAGATTCCAAGTTATATTAAGGTCATGCAGTCAGTCCTTGAGATAGTCAAAACTGGTGGATGTTGTTGTCCTGTTAATTATGTAGACTCCTTATAGGACCACAACTTCGCCATTCTATGTGTTGCTGATGTGGTTTTTTGTGACAAGTAGGGTTTTACAAAGTGGAGACACATACTTGACTTTTTCTGTAATGTCATTCTCCTAGAATGGATGTTAAACAAGGCTAGATCTCATTCTGCCCTGCTCTTAACATCTAGCTTGGCTGAGAAAAGATGGATTTATACCTTTCTAAGGAAATCATTTAAAAAAATGAACCAGCAGACTAGGCTAGAATTTGAACTCAGCTCACCATTATTACTTTCTGTGCTAATAACCAGTATGCTACATGCACATCCTTAGGCTATTTGGTTTTAGTGATTTCCACTGAAACCAAATTCAATGATATATCCTTATGTATATCATGTTTTATTGGCCAGACCTGGCTGGTACACACACAACAATATAAATGGTTTTGAATACATAACTTAAAAAATGGAATTTGGAATGAACAGCTCCTTATAAAGTAATGGTATATATCCATATCTTTTACTTATAAGGATTCATTTCTATACATTCAGTCAGTTATGTGCCATGCATGATACATGCTTAGGCAATCATGTGTCTTTCAATACATGACTGACGAGGCAGATTTTTTTCCCACAGTAGGCTGCCATTTCTTTCTGTGGTAGACCAGTTGCCATCCAAGGCTATAGAACCCGGTCTGTCCTGCTATTTACCCATAGCTGGGTGGAGAATAAGAGGATTCATACCTTTCCCAAGGGTATTAGCACATAAGTGAATGTAATCGATTCAGCCAGAATTTGAACATGGTTCTCCAATTCCTCAATCCGAGCCACTATCCATTACTCTACTGTGCCTCCTCTTTTATACATACTGCTTAATAAAAATCAAATTTCTTCATCTGTTATATCTTTAACTTGATGTCTTTTATGAAAAAGAACATTTGATATTGTATTCTTTATCTTCCTCTGGATTTTGGAAGAAATACCCTTCAAGAAAAACTAAATATTTTTAACACAAGTCCTTCTGGTGTCCTCTCTTTTTTACCATATATCTAAACTATACTTATAAACTAAATTTTGTGAAGTGAAAATGTTACTGAAATATATTGTAAAATTTCCAAGTTTTCATCTGAAATTAAGAAAATATGGACTCTAAAGAAAATGGTCACAATATATGAAAAAAAATGTCAGTTTGAACTGAAGCCAGAAGGATAATTAAGTAAGTAATTAAGTTCTCTTCCTTGCACAAATTTGCTATGGTTTATTATCAAAAGTTCAGCCATAAAAGGGAAAATGTGTCCAATCAAAATGAAGAACTCTTTTCTTGGAAGTCAGTCAATTACTTTAAAAAATCCATTATATACAAAGAGTATAAATACTAGTAAATATTACTGCATGTAATGAATGTCTTTAAGACAGAGCAGTAGAAATATAACTCTGGTATGGAATCCTATATCAAATTATAGGAATTTACTTTACAAGCAATTCTAAAATGAAGGGTCAAATAATAATAATAATTGTATCAAGACCTCAAGGTACAATTTCAGATATATTTGCAGGTTAAAATAACAACTGAAAATATTGCTTAACTCATTGAATCCATAATACTTGTTTACCAGTACAACACCAGTGTCTAATCACTGTTGTATTGGTAAAGATGGAATGCATGGCTATCAGCAAAAGGGCGAGCCCAAAAAGGCAAATTGCAGGCCAGGAATACTAAAATCAATCAGGTACAGAAATTTAGATATCTGGGAAGTGTTCTAACAGAGGACAGAAAGTGCAACACTTTGGATAGCCAAAAATGCATTCCTAAAGCTAAGCAGAGTATTAAGAGAAAAATTTTGTTAGAAACAAAGAATATATAGTACTGAACTGTTACATGATCTCTATCCACTTGTATGGCAATGAATGCTGGACAGTCTCCTCAAAGATGAAGAAGAGATTTGAAACAACAGAAATAGAATACCATGGACCAAACACGTGAGAAATGACAAGGTTTGAAAAAAAATGGAAGCAAAAAAGAAACTTATACTTGATATCAGGAAGAGGCAGTTGAAATTTCTGGTGTACATAATGAGGAAGGAAGGCTTGGAAAGTCTGATACTCATGGGACAGATTGTGGGACAGAGGAAAGTAACACGTAACATGCTTGATGGGCTTGAGCAAATAGATGGGAGAATAAGTTTTGGGAGAAATAACAAAAAGATAAAACTTATTGAGAGCTACAAGGGACAAGAAGATGTGGAGGGCCATGATCGCTTACAACCTGAAGGGATATGGTACATAAAAGAAGAAAATTGGCAAACTAATAAAAGTGTTTACCTCAAATTTAGAAAGCCCCAAATAGCTTGAAATAAAGCATTCAGTCCCATAAGGAATAAGGTAAATCTAATGATTGAACTTTTTCTTTACATAATTCTATGAATAATTCAAAGGATTTTTGTGACCATTTAAAGATGGATTGAGATGCTGATCGATGTTGATGTTATCCTTGTGTAAAATATAGATCTGCTTGCTGACAAAATTGGCATACAAAAAAAAAAGTTACTCAATCTGACATTAAAGGAGTCGGTCAGTTACGTGCCATGCGTGATACACACTTAGGCGATCATATATCTTTCAATACATAACTGACAAAGCAGATTTTTTCCCCACAGTTTGCCATTTCTTTCTGCAGTAGACCAGTTGCCATCCAAAGCTATAGAACCCAGTCTGTCCTGCTATTTACTCATAGCTGGGGAGAGAAGAGGAGGATTCAAACTTTTCTCAATGGTATTAGCACATAAGTGAATGTAATGGAACTGACTGTAATTTGAACTCAGCTCTATGATTCCTCAGTCCAAGCCACTATCCATTACTCAACCATGCCTCCCTATTAAACGAGAAGGTTGTTTATATGATTAACTTTGTCCTAGCCATTTGTAACTCTTCATACAAGCCGTTTTGAAATAATGAAATTTACCCAAAATATCTTGGGTTGATGTATTGACAAGTGTGTGGTGGGTATCTTAGAGTTCAGTGGGTTTAAGTCTGTGCAAAAATGTACTTATTGTGATGCACAACAAGATATACATATCTATCATGTAAAATTTAAAAAAAGCAACCAGCTTATTTGTATATAACGGTGTGTATGTATGTATTCTACCTCTGATGTATGTGTCTGTATATCTGTACATATATATGTGTGTTTAACTATCAATATATATATATCTATATATATTGGCTTTTTGCTTTTTTTCTCAATTTTTGCCTCTTTTTTTACCATCCAACCAACTACACTTAAAGCTTATAGCATGCTTTTCTCTTCTGTCTCCTCACTTCCAATAATCACACATCCACCACCACTGCCACTGCCATCACCACCACCACCACCACTACTGCAACTACCAACACAACCCACCAACTAACCACTGTCCACTAATCCATTCACCCCCATCCTTAATGCCCCATTACCTTGCCCCCACCACCATCCTGTTTTTTTTTTATAATAATTAGTAGAAACTGAAGATGGAAGAAAAGTGATTTCATCTCATCTTAGAAGACAATCATATCATAATGGAATTCAAAATTAAATGAAAAGACTTATCTCCCAACTTGAAGTTTTGCTGAAATCACTCTGCTCTTCAATGGTAAGATAAATCACTTATATATATATATATATATATATATATATATATATATATATAAAGTCAAGTTCATGTATTTTTCATCCAGTCTTTAGCAGATTTTTTTGTGAACTCAAATTAACTGAAATGTAATTAGTCAAAATCAAATTTCTATAATGATACACTTAAAGTAAAAATCATATAAAAATAATATTATTCTATGCTCATTTTGAATATCGATGTAATATAAAATAATGATGTATTGTCATGTCTAAAAAGTTTCATTAGAATATTCTGGCCATAATGCAGATATATAAATAAATGTAGATGTTGAGAGTGAGTCAAAAGAAATCATGCCATTAATATTTGTCTTGCAGATTATTAATTTTCTTAGTTAATTATCTTTCTTTTGCAACTTGGTTCAGTTCCTTAATTATTGTCCCCTGAATAAATGTTTGAATAAACATGTCTTTCTTTGGTTTTACCTTCTTGTAAGCTGTAATACCAAATAGCAAACAATCAATCAATGGAGAGCCATAAAAACAGAAATAAAGTGCTACTTTTGACTTACTCTCTATTATAAAATACTTCCCACTTCCCAAGGAATTAACACAGAACTTATGAAAATCATTCAGACAAATAGATGTTAAGGCTCTGAACTCACAATAATTATTTAGGGATAGATTCAAAGTTGTTAAAAGTCAAAAACAAAAGATAGAGTCTTAATAATGGTATTAAAACCAAACTTTTTCGAAAGAAATAATTTTAATTAATTATTCTGGTTAATTGATTAAAGGTGTACAAGATATGAGTGAATCATCTGATTATACATAATATGTACTTTAATTCTTGACAATGACTGATTTTTTTAGAACCATTTCACCCCAAGCAAGGTGATAATGCTGCTAAGATGCAAAGGGTTACTGGGAGTGAAAGAGAATGAGAAGACTTCAAAAGAAGGGGCTCAAAACCCAAATCTTAAACAGGAAACAAGAGACAAACAAATCCATATGAAATAATTAATAAACATTCATATGGATAGGTTCTTCATAATTTCAATATTTTAAGATATAATAGGCACAATTTGTCTATTTTATTTAGCAAAATATGTCTAAACAAATATCTGCTGACTAAATACGTGCAATTTCATGCAATTCTAGACAGTAGAGCCTCATTATCAACAGATGGCGAAATCTACAGATTACAGTAAATCATATATAATGGATATATCAAAACATTTTCACTGTAAAATTGACACCATATCTTAAAAACATATTTCAAATTTTAATGATTTGTCATCAGTTTGAGCCCAATTTCTGTTTAATTTTTTAACCCACAAATTTAGATTAGGGGAAAAAAGGATCAAATTAATGAAGTAGTCATCTGAGGATTCAAACATTGATTAATAGAATCATTTTTATTCACATTATGGTTGTTAGAAACCATAACGGACAGTCCAACATGCAAATTGCAAATTAGAGATACCAAAATCAAACAAGTACAAAACTGGAAATATCTGGGAAGCGTTCTAGGACAGAAAGTACAACACTAAAATACGAAGATGCATTGGGATAAACAAAGATGCTTTTCAAAAAGCTAAGCAAAGTATTAACAAACACAAAAACTTTGGTAGAAACAAAGAAAAGAGTACTGAACTGTTATATTTTCCTATATAGTAGTGAATGTTGGACAATCTCTGCAAAGATGAAAAAGAGATTTGAAGCAACAGAAATATGGTTCTACAGAAATACGCTGAGGATACCATGGACCAAACATGTGAAAAACGACAAGGTTTTAGAGAAAATAGAAGCAAAAAGGAAACTGATACTTAACATCAGGAAGAGGCAGTTGAAATTTCTGAGGTGCATAATAGAGAAGGGGGGCTTGGTAAATCTGATACTCACAAGACAGGCTGACGGAAAGAGGGACAGAAGAAAACAACACATAACATACTTAATGAGCTTAAGTAAATGGATGGTGGAACAGGGTTTAGGAGAAATAAGGAAAAGACAAAATTTATTAAGAGCTATAAAGGACAAGAGGTTGTGGAGAGCCATAATCGCAGACATCCTGAAGGTACATAGTACAAGAAGAAGAAGAATATTATTAAAAATTTGTGCCTGTGTGAAAGTAAAAGAGAATGTGGAAGATTGAAGAAAGGACAAAAATAAAACAGTGTTCAAGAAAAAAAAGATTGAAATTGCATTTAAATTTTTGAAGATTGTAGATATAAATGAAGCAAGAATTCTGAAGGGAGTTCCACAGGTGGGGAGTTCAAGAAAAAAAACTGTTAGAATAGAAATGGTGGCTGCATCTATCTAGTTCAACAGTAAAACAGTGAGACCTAGATGACAATCTAGTAGCATGCTTAAATTCATGTAGTTTATGTACCAGGAAAGAAAACTCATCAGAGCAGATGCCATGAGAATATTGATAGAACAGGCCATGTCATGTCAGTGAGAAAGTGATGAAGTCGAGATGTCAGGATTGATTACATTACAAACCCTTCTTTGGATTTTGTTAAGAATTATGAGAGCTGCACCAGGCATACCAGACAACATATGGCAATAGTATTCAATGTATGGATGAATGGTAGATTTATAAATGTGCAAGATGGATTGTGATGATAAAAATTTTCTGGTACAACACAGGGAAACAACTTTCCTTGTAGTAGACTTAGCAATTGATTTGATGTAGTTGCTCTACTTCATGTCAGTGGAATATGTGAAATCAAGAAGGTGTAGAGTGTTGCTCTCCTGTAGTTTAGCATCAGCCATGCTGATGAGAGGAAGAAAAGGTCCTCTGTGCTGATTACACACACACACATATATATATATATATATATATATATATATATATATATATATATATAAATACACAAATATATATATATATATATATAAATACACAAATATATATATATATATATTTATTTGTGTATTTAGATAGTTTCAGATGAGACTGAATGTACTTGGGAAATAAAAATTATTTGAAAGAAAATTTTGGTATTTTTCATAATTAATTTTCTATGGCTACGAAGAAATTGATTTGTGTACTTGAAAGGATTAAAACAAAAATAAACAGACATAGTATCTCTAAATTATCTAACCAAACCTGTTTGAAAATATATATATATATATATATATATATATATATATATATATATATATAAAATAATTATTTTTTAAAAATATGTATTCATTGCAACACAGAAATTACCATGTTTTGAAACCAAAACCAAAATCTTAAATTAAACTTAACATTTGAAGTTCAATTTCTATGCACTATCTCATCTATTGAGAATCCTAATATTGTGAAATTCTATATTGGATGTACTAAAAATGAATTTAAATTAAGATAGAGTCAATATCTAACTTCCTTCAATAATATTAAATATTGCAACCAAACATCTCTATCCAAATAATTTTGGCATTTAAAAGAAGCGAATAAAACACCCAAAGTAAAAGGAAACTAATAAAAAAACAAGAATATGTAGGTTTTTAAATGACCCATGTGCTTTGTGCTAAGATGAAAAGTTATATATTATTAAGTTTCTGAAAAATAAATGAAATAGCAGTTTTTTGTAGATGTTTCTCATATTTTCGTTAAAAAATAATTAATTATAAAAGTAATTTGCATAATTATATATCTATTATTTGATCATAAATAAAATAGTTTATAAATGCATAATTAAATTCTAATATTTTAATTTTACAATACCATATATAGTTTATTAGTAAGTATAATATAGTATTTTAGATCTTTATAAATAAAAATAAAAATAATATGACTTAATCATATTTGAAAACCCCTTTAAGAAAATCTAGATGTAGTTTTAAAAAAATAAGAAAATAAATAAAAAAATAGATAAAAATTCTAATTGTATTGTAGTGTAACCCCAAAATAAAAAAAAACAGACTGTGTTGACATGTTCACATAAAAGGAAGTCAGTATCAACAGACAGAAATTTCAAACCCCCACCTAACCTTAAATAATTTTCACTTTACCACATAAAGATATACTTATGTCTTGATTCATCAAAAAAGGCCAACACCCCTTAATAAAAAAATTTTGAATTCTCATTACCCCACCAACTTAAACTATATAATACTATTTGGCTTATATTAGGTTGGTGCAAAAATAATGTCGTTTTCTCATATATGTTACTATGTCAAAAAACGATATTATTTTTGCACCAACCTAATAAATAGAGTAAATCAATTTTTTACAAAATACACATTTAAAGTCCTATAATCTATGTATCTGCTATCATTAATACATGGCCAGGCTATTTCAGTTTATCCCATTTTTATAAATTAGTACTGAAACAATGTGGGTTATGTAAACCTTGGAAAAATGTTTTAAAATAGCTAGATGAAAATAAAAACTGAGTTGAAATTAGTTAAAATCTAATTCTCATAATGATACAATTAAAATAAAAATAAAATATTCACCTGCTTAACATAAATCACGTTTTATCTCACCCATGTAGATTTAGTTTTTGTGAAATAAATTTATTTTCCTAGGGATGCCAATTCATCAGTGAAGCATGACAAAATAAATGTTTTCCAAATATAGATAGATGGATAGAAAACCTAAATCTCATTCAATATTCTAGTTTATAACATTAATATCAAGATTTTACATTCTATATTTTGTATCATAAACATAATTTTTATTATTTGCAACAAATTATTATAATATTAGAAAATTAAAGCCTTAAATGATGTTTTATGAAAATGTAAATGTATACAACCACATCATATAATTTTATCATATTTCATGACATTAAAATTTAATGTGTGACAGATACATTAATGTCATTTATCATTCTGTTATCATTGCATTACATACAATAAACAGATCAAATTTGCTATTAAGTTTCCTTGAGTTTGAGTGAGATACAAACAATACAAATTTATTGCATTTTATTACAGTCTCATATAACTATAGGAGTTTTTACAGTCATACTGAAATATTAAAATATATAAGTACCTTGTATATAATATTAACTGTATCTTTTCTGGTTGAAAATTTTGCTTTTGTGTGTGATGAATTTAACATTAAATATGTTGCAGGAGTAGAAAACAAAAAAAAAGTGTGGATAAATTTAAAGGTTGAAATAGATTATTATAACCCTGAAAGTGATCCAACTTGTTTTATTTCTGCAACACATTTAACCCATCATCAATGCCAACCATCCCAGAAATGGAACAGTGGACATTAATGCATTAGAAGTAAAAATTTATACTGCATTTTTATAAATTAATACCAGATTTGCAATTGTTATAGTTTTTCCTAAATTAAATATCATTGTATAAGAGAATACGAAAAAGGTATTGAATAGCCGAGGAAGGGATCTAAAAAGAAACTGATATTAAATCATTTGGTCAGCTTTTAGGAACTGGATAGGGCTAAGAATTTAGAAGCACTTCCCCATAATATGAAATTTAGGGTGAATCTTTTCTTTGGTCTTTCACCCCAACATAATTTCTCACTTATATGAGCTGCCATACGAAAAGAAAAACTCTATTTTAATACTAATATTTTCTTCACTATTGACTGAGCCAATTAAACATCTAAAATCTTTTTCAAGCTAATCTCACTGTACATGACTTATAGCAGTTTTGCAACCTGAACATACCAGATTTTATAAATGTGTAAATGCATGTTATTTTTTGCTTTAAAATGTCGGCTCAAACACATTTGATTATTTTAATTCTTAGTGAAGATATGAATACAGTTATTTTTAAAGTTGTACATTATGTGATAAAATGTAATTATTATTAATGAGATAATTCTCATTTGTGAATCAATATGTGAAATAGAGTTGATTAACCATATTTGAGTGGATTTAAGTATGTATTGAGTGATATATTTTACCTGTTATAAGTAATTTAAATATTAAATACATCATTCAGATTGCATCCCCTTGGATCATATCTCAGTGAAAGAGCTTAGAAAGTTTCTCACTAAATGCACCAAATCATGAAATTAGCACTATCAATTTTAAATACTAATAATTACATTTATATCTTGGCCAGCCTATGAACATTTCAGCTAACCCTCTTGTGTGTGTATGTATACACACACACACACACATATATATATTACATACAATCGGACTCAAAATCACCTCAATTAGGTAATGATCATTTCATCTTATAAATTTAATTTACCTATTAAGGATTTTCAAACCGATCAGGTTGAAAAAATCAAAAAAAAATCACCCTGATCAGTCTGAAAATTCTTAATAGGTAAATTAAACCTATAAGGTGAAATGATCATTACCTAATTGAGCTGATTTTAAGTTCCAATTGTATATAATTTATATATGCTCTGTTATAATAAATACATTCATCTCTCTTTGTGGATCAGTTTTAATATTTTATATTATTAGGATCCACTTGGATTATATACCAATGTATTATTACCTGTATATATATATATATATATATATATATAACACCCTTGAGCGCTTAGCTTTGGAGTGGGTAGAATGGAGATCAACGTGTTTTAGTGGACTCAGCAATTTTCAGTCTGCTTGTCTGAATCATCGTCAAGAAGCAAGAGCAAGATCTAAAAGGTCAGCCAATATGACAGTGATCTCATCTCACAATTCTCACACTTGCTCCATATGTGGCCTCCTTTGTAAATCACTAGCGGGTCTTAAATGCCACTTAAGATTATCGCACAAACTTTCATAACTGAATCAATAATCTGTCAGATCCTCATACGTCGAAACCGACGGGAGAGTCAATTATATATATATATATATATATATATATATATATATATATATATATATATATATATATGTATATATAACGTGGATATTGAAGTCAATACCTTGTTTTATGCTAAACATAATCGTCAGGCCTGACGATTATGTTTAGTCTGAAACAGAATGTCGCCCCTGGGTGTTGACTTCAATGTCCATTTTATATATATATATATGCTCTATCCTTAATATTGAGCTCTTTAACCCATAAATATAGCATACCTTAAAATTATATTTTAACATATATATATATATACTGATTAACATCTATTAAATTTGTAAGGGAAGAGTTCTCAATATCATTTGAGATAGAACAATTGTAGGTACAGTGTGCACATAAAAATTAACACTGCAGGGTGACTCAGTACCATGCCTCAAGCAATATACAGATCATATATATCTATAAACACTACATCTTCAATATGTAGTACTCTTTATCCATGAATATAGCAAATTTTAAACAATTATATGCATAGTTGATTGAAGGCTAACAAACTTTAAATCTCCCCTTCAGAATATGTTTCTGATTTCCAGGGAGAATTTGAACATAAATTATCTAATGCCTTCTTAGCACATTATTCTTTCACAAACCATTATCTTCCACTCCCCCAAAAGGAAACCAACATCACAATACCATAAAATTGATATGTTTCAATAACCCTTGTGAACATTAGTAAAAGGGGAGAGAAAAAGGCAAAATACTTGAAACGAATTCAGCATAATACCCACTGACATGTAAACCAAAGAAACAGTGTATGCTTATCAACCCACAAACAATTCTTTGGTGCTCAGAAAACATTGGATAATTTATGTTCAAATTCTCTCTGAAAACCAGAAAAATGGTCAAAACTTTCAAAAAAAATACAATCGATAAATAATCTTAATGTGCTTTTGTTGATCTTCAACCAAGCATAAAGATAAATTTCTGTCCAAATACACCTAACACACACACATATATATATATATATATATATATGTGTGTGTGTATGTATATTTTAAACTTATTATAATGTAGCCATTGAAGTCCATAAGATCTAATTTTGAATAAGTTGTCTCATGCTAAATTGAGGTTCAAAATAAGTAAACTGTGTTCAGTTTTATTGAACTACTAGTTATTACCGCATATATATATATATATATACACACACACAGTATGACCCCAGTATAATAAAGATATTAGAGTTTTACTGTACATATTAGTAAGTGAGTGTACCTTGCATATATATTTGCTATATTTATTTTCTTTTAAAAAGTTTTTTTTTAATTGACAAGCAAAATCAGTGTTGGTTTTATCTTAAAACTCTGGCTCATTCTACATGACCAATTTGATCTTATCAACTAATAATTTGTTTGTATGTCTCTCTTATCAATCCTTATCTCATTCTCTTCCCAAACATTTTAATGTCTCTCTATATATTTACAGTCATTGTATCATTTTCTATCTATCCAGTCATTTTGTAATCATGATTTTCTCACCCATTTTTGTTTACTTCCTCTCTCAGTCTATATATCTGTCTATAGACATTTGCCATGACTTTATTTCTCCATCACACACTGTTTTCTTTTTTTCTTTCTATTCCTGTTAATAAATTTCCCTTTAATCCATAAGATTCATACCTTCTCCAGGTGATTTTTTTGTCGTCACATTCTCATTTCTATCAATCACTTCACGTTTATTCTCTATAACTTTACTTTTTTTCTGCCTTGCTTCTTGTTTGATTCTGTGTGACATTTTAAACTATTTCTATGGCTTGTATCTTGTACTTGATTGTAGACTATGCTGCAAATTTTTTTCTACCCATTTATTTTATTCCTCACCTTTCTGCCAAATGTTTTACATATTCTGCCTTTGCCCTTTTGTCTACATGCCTGTTCTGTGGTTCACCTCCTTTCTATCTCTTTGAACACACAAACACACTCCCATGCATGTACATACATACATACATATATATATATATATATATATATATATATATATATGCAGAATAATCTAAACTTGATAATTATATAAAATACTCCATAAAAGAGAGAGTAACAATAATAATTATGATATACAATACTTATATTTAATATTATATAATAATTATGGAGAGTTCTCCAAGTCTGTTGCTAACCTGATAGATAATATTTTTTTAAATATCATGTCCCTTCAGGATATAGATGGTCATGACTCTCCACTAATTTACCTGAAAACAAGTGGGCTCCTGATGGAATGAGCACCCTATGTCAAATAAAAATGCAATAAAGAAACAGGCAACTGTTTTCATAATAAAAAGAACTTTAAAAAGTTATCTGCACACTATCAGTTACTTAAGTCCAATGTGAGAGGACATTTTCAAACCTAATGATCATAAAGTCAAAGTTAAGAAACCTGCTGTCTGAGGAGAATTTGGAATAATATATGTTGCTATCAATAGAAAAGGATTTGTTAGATGAATTGGATGCAGAAGCAATTATTGGCAGATTTATACAATCACCTTGTGAACACAAATGATTGTGCTTAATATGGTTAATTGCATGCAATGCTCTATTGTACTTTTGAGCTATCTGTTAATATGTAAAATGTGCAGTAAACTATTTAAAAATCACAACCGCTTAAAATTAAAACAAAAAATTCAGTGATAACATTCTGTATTTACATTTGGTATCTGCTGTCAGTAATATGTGCAATACATGTACACTGAAATTACTAAGAAATACATATTTTTCCAAAAAAAATTTTAGTTGTACCTTTTTTTTATATGTATTTCTTGAAACTTTTATTATTAAAATTAAATAGTATTGTAGTTGTGGATGGGCCCCCTTTATCTCCTGGCAACCACTATTTTTAGATCTAGTCTGTCAATGTTTGTTTTTTCTCTATCATCTACTAATTACTATGACACCTTGGAAAAAGATTACACTTTCTCATTGTCTACTTTACATCCAGAATTGTCCTTCTCGTAGACAAGCTGCCACCCAAAGCTATATTGCTCAGTCTACCCTATTATTTAAACTGTAGCTATTGGAGGAGAGGATGTGGGGGTCATGCTTCTCCCAAGCACATTAGTGTGCAAAAGTGAATGCAATAAACTATGCATGAATTTGAATTTGCTTTTCAATTCCACTCTCATTGCTGTTATTCATTACATCAAATGAACATAGGAACGATCTATAATACTAGCATAGCAATTGTCAAAACTTATTTATTATATCAACATAGTATTAACACTTCTAGGATAAGAGTATCTGTACACTCAGCCTTGAATCAAAGTGTTACTCCCTTGCGCATCTGCCTAAGATCAAAGCATAATATTTATAGGTTTCGTGAAAAGTATTTCTCACAAAAAAATAGAATATATATGCAAAGAAATATGTTATGTTTTACATATAACACTAATATTATAATATATAATAACATATTAGCTATAAATATCATAGATCTTCACAATGTGTTCTTTCACATGTATTGAAATTGTTAATGTATCCATATTATACTGAAAATTAATTATATTCTTAACTCAGTAATATCATAAAAACTTCTAATATCTTTTCCTGGAAATTCTAGAACAAATTAATTAATTTACAGTATTAAACTTATATCATTAATTACTAAATTAATCACTAAAACAGTGTGATTACATTCACATATTACAAAAACATAACCAAAACAGTATGATATATAAATTTTATATATTGAATTTATGTGAAGACATTTTGTTGAATTTCTTTACTGTATTAAACTTATATCATAACTAAAATGTAAAAGAAAACATCTAAAAAGTAGTTAAAATTTGAGAAGTCAAACAAATAGTAGATAAAAAACTATTAAATTTTTTTTCTGGAAAATTCTTCCTTTAAAATCTCAAATAAATTGAAGCAAGAAGAATTATCCAAAAATATAATCTTTTCATTGAATTTCCCTAAAGTATTTTCTTTTAGTCTTTTTGCATTTGCATGTAGTTACAGATATTCTTTCCAGATGTAATATGTTTTGAATAAAACAAATTCTATCCAAGAATCTTTTCCAATAGCTATAATTTTTTCTTCAAACTTTTTCCATTATCTATACTGTACATATGTGAGCAATGTCTAGATTTTAGAGAAAATGGAAATGAAAAGGAAACTTATACTTAACATCAGGAAGAGAGAGTTGAAATTTCTGGGGTACATAATGTGGAAGGAGGGCTTAGAAAATCTGATACTCACAGGTCAGATTAAGGGTGAGAAGGACAGAGGAAAACAGTGTATAACATATTTGATGAACTTAAATAAATGGATAATAGAACAGGATTTAGGAGAAATAACAAAAAGACAAAATCTTTAAGAGCTACAAAGGATAGGAATTTGTGGAGAACCATGATTGCCTAAGTCCTGCACATAAAGAAGAAAAGATCCAAGCCTTTCTTCTCATTCCATAATGATATAAATATATCACATAACCAAAGAAAATTATCCCTGACATAAACTTAGATATCTTTTAAAAAATATTGCACTAGGAAGGATCATGAATATGGTGTTGAGAAATTTGAATTATGGAAGAGGAATAAAAGAGACCCAATATTAGTTACCATTCCACATAAATACAAAAATGAAAATTTTTCAAAACTGAAGGGTCTGTAAATGGACTTGGGAGAGCACAAATGAGGAAACAACAAATGAAATTATTTTATAATTGCGGATAAAGCCAGTTGCATTAAATTTATTAATTAATGCCACTTACATTAAATCTGTAATTGTCATCAACAGTTAATATTAGAAGTAGCTTGCAAGTAAAAATTTGGCTTTAAAACTTAGAGAAATAAAATTACTCTCAATATTTCACAGCCAATAAGACTGGAGATTTTATAAGGGTTTATAATTTGCATATTATATATGTTAAATATATATGAAGCACATATATATATATATATATATATATATATATATATATATATATATATATATATATAAGAATATACATATATGAGACATGTGTGTGCCTGTGTGTGTCAATTTTTTATCATCCTTGCCTTTGTCTCTTTTTATAACTCTTCCAAGCAATTTATGCATGAATCTTTTTTGTATTTCTTCTTTAAGCATCAAATTCCCTTTGAATGGTTGAATTATTGCACAAAAGAAAAGAGAAACTTTCTTTAATTACAATTACTTGTGTGTTCAATGTTGTTCTTTTTTTTAGTTTTCCTCCAGTGTCTCAGCTTGACAGGTCTTCTTCAAAAAGTGGTTTATATTTTGTCATTGTTCCATTTCTTTCAATATCACTCACTTTCTTTTTTCATCTTTTTTTTTTAAATTTCATCCTCAAAGAGAATAGCAATCAGATGGTGGAGCAATGGTTTGTGTTCATTCTGTGCATTTCTTGGGGGTTTCTGTTCAAATTTACCTTGGATAAGATGGATATAATATGAAAAATTATGTTTGGAATCTTTACATCAACTTAAAAAAATATTTGGTTTAATCAGTTTGGCTGAATTACTATCCTCAGTTCAGTACTTCTATTTATACAAAAAGAAAAAAAAAAAAAAATGAAGAGATTTTATCACACTTTCAGGGATTTTTTAGAATCAAAGAATTCATCAATTTCTGGATTAATTTTTAAAGATGAATTTTATTATTTTTTTTAATCTTTTGACATTGCAGAAAACAAAACAAAATGGCTGCTTTGAGCAAACTTGAAGTTATATTCCAAATTTGTAAAAAAGCATTAAAATAGTGGTGCCTGAGAATTTTCATATTATGGCAAAAACTGAAAGTTTTAGATCTCCTTGAAAAATAAATGCATGTTAATAAAATATCACCAACCTGATATATACTTTGAACCACTCTGCACTCAGTCCTCTGCTCTACCAATGAGCAAATTAATTGACCAGTGAGCCATGGTCAGTTAAAAAAAAAAAAAACTCTTTATCAGAATGGCAGCCCATAATATCATAAAACCTATCAATATGAAATTTACTTCTATTAGTAATAATATAGAATATTCTAACAGTAACTTACCATTGCTAATTATATAAGCCTATACATTTTAATATGACTAAATTAAAGGCATATTATTTGTTAGTCTAGTAGCCTTCATAATCAGCAGGTAATTCACTATACAGATATGTGACTATGTCTTAGTAAATATATACATACAGTTATGTTCCAAAGATTGTTCAGGCATTAGAACTCATTTTTTGTGTTGCTTTTGTTGCTTTAATCAGTTTATTTAACAGTCTTCTTCAGGTCTAAAATCAATAGAGAAGTTTTATTTTTCTTCAGAAATTAGTGTTGATTTTTTTTAATGGCTTAACCTTTTGCAGAAAGTATTTTTAAATTGTAAGAATTTTTTTGAGATAATAATAACTTATTGATACAGGTCCTACTAATTAACCCATAGGTGGGAGTGGAAGAAGTGGAATAATACCTTTCCCAAGATTATTTACACCTAAGTGAATATAACAAACCCAACTGGAATTGGAACTTGGCTCTTCAATTTCCAATTTCAAGTCATTATTCATTACACCACCTGCACCTCCAAACTTACAGCACCTGATATTCCCAAGCTGTTACCCATCTAGGTACTGATCTGGCTTGATATTGCTTAACTTCAGTGATCATACAAGAACCAGTGTTTTAATGCGATATGGCCATAAGCCAAATTAGTGTTGATCAAAAAAAAATTTTTTTTTTTTACTTTTGTTCACCCAATGCAATAGCCACTCAAGGTAGAGGGTTAGTAAATGAGGTTTTCTGTTAGGGTGTACAGGCCAGAAGTGCATATTATGAGATATGTAGGTACTGGCTAATGGACCAATCAACTTACCATATTCCCAGCAACTTGATCTACACAAACAATACTATTTCTAGCAACAAATTTAACAAACGTGATTCTATATTTATTACTCATGGATGCTTTCCAATTCCCTCTCTGTCAAACAAATAAATTTGCACTAATTTGGAATCAACTTGGTACCTGAAGCAGGCTATAGAATAAATCAATCAAATTATGATAGCACATATGGAACAAAAAAATGAGTTCACTAGTTTGAAAACCTTGTAGAATGATAATGCCTCTTTTCAAAATTATAGACAGTATATTTGATTAGTATTATATAAATGATCCTCATTACTGAAAATGACATACTATACGATTTTGTATCTCATAGATGATAACATGATATGCGATCTTTAGAATTAAAATATTTTAGCAACCATAACCGTAATAATAGGAAATCATTTTTATTGGAAGAATTACAAGTGAATCATTTTGTCAAGTTTTAGCTTTGATATATATTCTTAAATTTAATGTCATTATGGTAATTCTTCAATTTTTCATCTTGAAGAGTTTAAAAAACAAATATCAAAATGTCACTTCACTTGCAGAATGATCAGCTTTAACTCAAACTAGAAATATATACTAATATGCTGAAATATGCTGAAATATATGAATCTGTCATCAGGAATTGTCAAGTTCTTTCAATAAGTCTACTTATAACTCTACATGGTTAATATATATATATATACTTTATTTTAGGATATTACATCAAAAACAATGTCAAAATCGCTACACAATTGCAGTCATGTTTCAATGTATATCAACGCATCTCATCAGGCAATTGTAAATTGTAATTTACAATTACCTGATGAAATGCAGCAAAACATGACTGCAGTTGTACAGCAATTTTGACATATTTTCAATGTAATATCCTAAAATAAAGAATACTGCTCTACTTTGTATTGAGCCCTCTTTTAAATTAAATGTTACAAATGTTAGAATAGTACTTTATTTGTTCTCATCTTATCTGGATATATATATATATATATATATATATATATATATATATATATAAACAAAGACTTGTACCCACAGAAGAAAATAGACTTAAATAGAATGGATGTCATTTTTCTTTTTTTTTTTTTACCTTGAGGGGACCCTTTCAGCTAAAAGGTGAACACTGGTGAGCAGCAGGAAACAATCAAAGACACACATTAGTAAATAATAAATGAGGAGTGAAAATTGGAGCACAATGAAAATACATTTTGATTTTAAATAAATTAATGACTAAAAACAAAATACAAAGATCCAAAAGAGTATAAAATGGAAAAATGTTACTCATATTCTCTCAATCCAATGTAAGGAACGAATAAATTTTTTTTTTTTTTTTTTTACAAAGACTTGGCTGATGAAACTTAATATAAACAGCCTCAAGAACTCAAAGATTATGAACCTAGTGAGCACTATGTAAAATGGAAAAAATGCATCATTGATTGCTTCTTGCTACTCGCAAATATATATATATATATATATATATATATATTTGAACAAGACTGAAGTTTGTTGGTTCTGAGCACTTCCTGCTAAACTGTTACCCATTTTCAAGCGTTATTATTGTTATACTACTGTAATAAATGGTGTGTAAGTGCTATTGTAGATGATATAAAAGTTCCATTTAAAAATGACCCCTTATAAAAAAAACAAGGAACTAATGCTTAATGACAATTATTAGGAACACAGTGTCAATATATACTGTATTTGTAAATTAAGAATATATTATTTTCAATAGCTTTGATACCATCTAGAGTAGCACTTAAAAATGATTATTATAGCATTATAACAAAAAATAATCCTTGAAAATTGTTAACTGTTTAGGCAAACACATTCAGAGCCAAGAGACATTTGTACAATTTTTACATTAAGTCCAGAAAAAGAAGACACTTTACACATACAAGAAAAACATAATATAAGACTAAACAATTGTACCTTGTCAGTTTTGTTCAATGAAACATGTATTAAAGAGGGAATGCTGCCAAAATACACAATGATACACACTCACACACACACATATATATGTATATATATTATATATATAAAATACATATATTTATTAATATACATATATATATTATATATAAAATACATGTATATATTTTATATATGAAGACGGCTACTAATTTATTTTATAAAGAAAATCATGTAGTAATGTTTCATAACATTCATGAGGTTTCTTATAAAATAAAACCACACACATCTGTATGTATATGTACCTGTAGACTGAGAGACAAATGTTAGTACATTAATGCTTTAGCACAAACAATTTTTTAAATATTTTTTATATTAATGAGTTCATGAGACATTCAGTATGCACTACTCTTTAGATCCAATGTGTTTTGAAAGACATTCTTGAAGGATGAGACAAAACTATTATTATTTAATGAATAAGTGATTATTTACAGAAATAAATAATTAGTATAACTAATAAATATCTTCTTGGAAAATATATCCTATTAGGATATAAAAGCTATAATATAGACTTTGTTAGGTACTATTATCAGTCAGTTATGTGCCATGCGTGATATAAGCTTAGGCAATCATGTATCTTTTAATACATGACTGACAAGTCAGATTTTTTCCCCGGTGTAGGTTGCCATTTCTTTCTGCAGTAGACCAGTTGCCATCCAAGGCTATAGAACCTGGACTATCCTACTATTTACCCATAGCTAGGGAGAGAAGAGAATTTCATACCTTTCCCAAGGGTATGTAAGTGAATATAATGGATTCGACTGGAATTCGAACTCGGCTCTCCAATTCCTCAGTCCGAGCTGCTATCCATTACTCCATGATGCCTCCTAGGTACTATTCTACAAGTCAATATTTACACAATGAAATTGGTATTAACTAACACAGGTAAAAATTTTCAGGATATATTTAATTGATGAATATACCATGTGAAATTCAGGTTATATAACCAAATAAGTTATAATCTGTTTGGTAATGTGAGATTTATGTAACTCAAGTGTTATTGTGTTGGAAATAAATATAATAGAGTTTTACTGTTTATGTTTTAATTTCAGATATATAAAGTTTGTCATCTATCATAAGAAAGATAGAACTTCAAAAGAAAAATGATATATTGAAAAGTTACTGAAAAATGAGAAAACAATGTTTGAAATATTGATAAATTTAAATAGAGATCACAGAACAACCGAAATAAAAATTGGTAACATTGCAAGGTGAGAAGAAAAAAAACTAACTTTAACCCATAAATGCATCCTGTTAAAAGCTGGTATTATAAATTAAAATTAGAATTAGATATTATAAATTAAAATCTGGTATTATAAATTATGAATAAAAGTCTGGTATTATTAATTATAAAAATTAAAAGAAAAATGTATTAATTATAGATGTCTGCCAATTAATGCCCCCCTCCCAAAAAATAGGATGATTATAATTAAAGGGTTAAGAATATCAGAAAAAGAGATTTGAGGAAAATTTAAAGGTTAATAAGCAAAGGAGATAATTTGAAGCTGTTGTTTCTAATAAAAACAGAAGGAAAAGATGCAGCAGATTAAGAACATTGGCTAAAGGTATGAAAACTATGAAATTATTAAGTAAATATCACAAAAAGAAATATGTAACTTGAACAAAGAAGTACATGAAAACTGATTTCTCAATGTCAATTTTACTGATCTATGTAGAGCTATTAGGTTGGTGCAAAAATAATGACGTAATAATGTTGTTTTTTGACGTTAAAAAATACGTCAAAAAACGACATTATTACGTCATTACTTTTGCACCAACCTAATATATTGGATGAACCTGATGTTTGGGACAGAAGTTGGGTCCTTCATGAAAATATTAATCTAAAATGAATTAAAAGACAATAGTGGGGAGGTGAAATAATGTTTAGGAGTAGTATTGTAGGCAGTGATATCATAGGTTCTTTCAATGTTGTTAATAGTGTCAAGATAAATTTGTAATTTCTTGGACAAAACCATTAGATATTAATAAAATTGTTTGTAACTTATATTTAACATGTACAAAAGATAGGGAGTAGGGATAGAGCAAGGATACAGAAAACCTTTATGATGTCGTCTTTGGAATGTATCCTTTGGGTCTTTAGACACTTTGGAGTCTTGGTTCAGAATATGACAGATTTTGAGGAGTGGTATATGTGACAATCAAGCTTTAAGCTTAAAAGTATATTTATTCAAGACGATGTTCATTTACATTTTACAAAACTAATTATTGCTCATCTTGCAAAAAGAAATATTACAAAAACAATTTAATGTAAAAAATGTTGAAGAAAAGTTGTGGTTCATAAAGGAAGCATACCTGAAAGAGAAAAAGAATATTCAAGCAAACAAGATCTCTGGGAAGCAATACAAACATTGGCAAGTAATTTTAAAATAGAAAAGTTAAGATCAATGAATAAGACTTATGAAGGTAACAGAATACAAAGGAGTACATATTAACATGTAAAATAATTTAAAAAAAATAATGTACATGGGATATTGTGTTAAATCAATTATGTTACTGTGGTCTATATATATTGGTTTAGTTATTAAAAATCTATGCAGCATTTTATTTGTATAATAAAACTTGACACTTCCAAAACAAGTTATCAATATTTTTTTAATTAGAATAAATATTATAAACTGAAACTCAAATGATCTATTGCTCATATGAATACATGTATACCCTAAAACTTTTACCAGCATTGGTTGGTCAATACCAAATCTATTGTGAAAATATTGACTCACATCATAAATGTGACATAATGTACAAATATAAAGTTCAAAAGAAAGTTGATTTATTAATACCAAATAGATAGATGTCTTCCCTTTTATAGGAAAAATATTTTAAATAGAGGTTAAAAAAAGATTTGTTGTTCACCACATAGTAAGAAAAGCAGAGAAAAACATCTTATGAAAAGCAATAACATTAAAAAAAAAACATTCTCAAAATTAAATCAGTATTATTCAAGCTTCACAAATTCATTTGCTGAATTTGGCTAAAAAGGATCTTAAAAGTTACAACTGACTTTTTTTACTTTATGTAAGGTTATTCAAATCATGTAATCAAAACAACTAATAAATCCTGAGTAATATTAATTCCATGTATATATGATTTGTTTTGTATTTTAGGAAATATCTTGAAGACAATATAAATAGCCTCTTAGTGAGTCTTCATTTTATATATATATATATATATATATATATATATATATATATATATATATATGTATGTATGTATGTATGTATGTATGTGTGTGTGTGAAAGTGGCGAAAAGTTCTTGTTTGAGTACACTTACCAAAATTTTTATTTCAGTGCCTTCACATCAGAATACTGATTTTGGGAAGTGGGTTGGGCAAAGAACTTTTTAGTGCCCTTTATATATATATATATATATATATATATATATACACACACACACACACACACACCCTATGTTGATGGCACAACTCAGTTTCATGCTTTACACAATCTTCAGGTGCTAGTATAATATCTTAAATAGCTGTTATTTAAAATTGAGCACTATTTTTTCTTACACTATAGGGTGTGTATATATATATATATATATATATATATATATATATATATATATGCGCATCTGTATCTGGACACTTAGTCATACATTTACCTATATTTATCCATTTGATATATATATATATATATATATATATATGAATTACATAAAAATGAAACTCAATGGGGCACAATTGAGTTTAATTTTTAAGCAGTTCATTTATATGCTCTACAATAAATGTATTGAGCTTTCTTTTGTGGATCAGTTTTAATATTTTATATTATTAGGATCTACTTGGATTATTTAACCAAGAATATTTACTTATATATATATATATATATGCAGTATTGGGAAGGATGATATGTAAGATGTTTAAATTTATTAGTTTTGACAAGACATTTCTATTTTTATAATAGATGTTTGCTTCCTCTTATGTTATTATTGACTTCCCTATTACTTCTCTCCTGCTATATATATATATATATATATATATATATATATGAAACACTTCCCACCTAGCATAAATGCAGTTCTGCTGGACTGCCATTCTTATCTTATTACTTCTGATATCCTTGCTTGTAACTAATTTCCACTTCCCACTCAAAAAATTTCCCATCCTCACCCACTCTCTATTCAGTTTCTGACAGAAGAACCATTTTTTTAAGTTTCCCACAATTCCTCAACCTCTAATCTTAAATGGCATTCTGTTTTCCTTCTAGATTATTCCTCCCCAACCTAAACATTAGCGTTAAGTCACCTTACACTATCTTTATTTTATTTTTTTTTTATTATCCCCTACTTTTTTTTTTTATTATAAATAAAATAAATAAGCTTTTCATTTCTTAAGGGTTTTTTTTTATTTTTGGTAAGTATCTTTTGACCGCTATTTTGGTGAAGCGGAGGACACCTCTGACCTTAATGCTCAACTCTTCCATAAAACAATTGGCTGGTTCGATCAGATGACAAAATCTGGATATCTGATTGGGCTCCATTTCAAAGTGAATTCTGCACAGAATGAGCCATCATTTGCAGGAAGTGGATAGCCATTGATAAACATCGAAAGGTATTTGTATTTAGTGCTCCAAATATATAGTGTTCTTGTGCCCCTAATTTATATCCCCTTCTCTTTTGAAATTTTCTGTACCTTTTTATTTTCAAATGTATTTTCAATCATAGATTATTAGGAGATTATCACTTCCAAATTCAACTTTGATATACATATATAATGCACATTAACTTTGAAATTAATTAGAGAAATCTAATCTGAAATTTTTTTTCTATTATTGTCTTTCAGTTTCTCTATTTTAAACACTCATTAATTGAATTTGTTTTAAAACATTTATTTTTAAAAATATTATTTTAAAATGATTGTCTATATTTTACTTATATCTGTTGTGGCATTCACCTGGTTGGTTGAGCTGGTTCTATCAAATGAAACTGTTTTATCTGAGCAAAAGCTGACTAAGTCAGATATATTCAGACATGCAAAACTATAATAGGAGTTTCAGTGGGAATTTGAATCCACAAGCGGTCTCCAGTTGTATGTCTATACACTTTTAGGATTGTGTGACCCAGTTTTATTCAGAGTTTCCTTCTCCTAGACTGGCTGCTACCAAGGTTATAAGAGCCAGTGTGTCTTGTTATTTTACCCATACATGGGAGAAGAAGAGATGGATTCATACCTTTCCTAAGGGTATTAGCCTGTAAATGAATGTAATGAACATGACTGGAATTTGAACTCAGCTCTCCAGTTCCTCAATCTGAGATGCTAACCATTATTCCACCATGCCTCCAAGGCACAGTGGTCAACCAATTAATGCCATTTGAAACTATTTCTTTATTTTACAAATGATTTTCCAGGTGAAAATCGGATTATAAGGAATTTCTAAATTTTATACTATTATATATGTACCATTAATATTGTGGTGGTTTATATTCCAGACCAGACCTACTGCAATAAAACTTATGAATTGGACTAACAAATTGATTTAATATATTTCTAACTGTACCAAATAGCAGAAACCATACCACTTGATAACTTTTAACAGCAGCAACAGTGAAAATGGATATCACATGTAACTTGATGTGAAAATAATAATGTAATCAAGATGTTGATATTCCACACTACTTCAAACAAAAGATTAAGAAGGAAACTCCAATCAATACTGGAAAGAGTGATAACAGTGGACTTAAGAAGCCTATTTTCCTGAAAAAATGTTTTGAGAGAAACATTCAACTGGCTGTAGCAATGGCTACTCAGTCAATGAATGCCGAATGTTTCCTTATATGGAAACAGGTAATATTACCATTACCATTATGTATCATGCTATAACTTTAAAAATACTATCCTTCTGTGTAATACCTAGTACCTTGATAGTAGGTATCAAAAGTTTATAAGAAAGCCTTTGAAACTACAATTTGTTAACTGGCATATGAATCTTGACTACCTATCAGAATATTTACACCTTAAATGAATAGATCAGGTCTTTTTGCTGAAATATCTACAAACTTGTATATTGATATAGGTTGTTGCAAATTAGTATATTAGTGTTGGTAATTTTAATAGCAATTAGAAAAAGAGATTGTAACTTATAAAACAGAAAATTTTAAAGATCAGAATAAATCCTTTAAAATAAAATTATGAAACATCAATGGCACTTTTGAATATAATCTATGTTCATATATGACTCCTTGTATGATTTTTGATTTCAATTTAAAGTAGGATCCAAACAAATGGATCCATTTTGGTAAGAGAACACTATATCATTGGAGTTAGAGTAAAAGTCTAACCAATTTCTGAGTTTTCAGAGACTTTTTTTTAATTTGGACATTTAAAAATAAATAGAATATTTTTAAAATTATGCAAAAAATAATATTAAAAAAATTAAGCAAATCATTTGTATATTAAATATTTTTGTTCATGAAACATGTCTTTTTTTGAGTTCACACTTAAAAATTTAACCATTTTCTTTTCTAAAAACAGTTCATGTTTAGTGCTGCTATAGTGAAAATGTTCCAGATCAAAACTTACAAAATTTTTCAAACTTCAGTAAGAAACTGGAATATATCAAAATTTTCATCTCTGCCACCATCATCATCAGTCACATGACTGGATGTGGTCATAGGTTTGCTACACAGCTGAGTATCTGAGTCGCTGTGAATGATCTTAACATTCCACTCAGTGATGTTGCCATCCCATTCCTGCTTCTTCTTTTATGTCAGGTGGCATATTGTAGGATGAAGTCAAAGCACATGTTCATTTTAATAATATTTGAATACTTTCTTCATTTACCCACAGAAACTTGAGATTTATTTTTTTGGACACTGCTGGCTTAAAAGGCATCAAATCAATTAATTTCTAAAAAAATAAACCCTTTTTGTCACATTTTCAACCTCTCTATGCTTTGGCATCTGACAGGTTTTATTAATGACAGTTCTAAAGAAAGGTCTAGGAAAACAAGATTAATTGGCTGATTTCATGACATGTCAACCCTTCTTGAGTTATTTAATGTTGATATGATGCACATGGTGAGGATCAAACTCACTACTCAGTAGTAAATATCAACCAGATTAGCCTTGCTAGCAATTATTCTATCCTGAGGTGCCCAAAAAGAAACAAAAGTTAACAAATATACTTTTCTGATAAAAACATCTTCACCTCAACTGTATACTTTTTATTTTTATTTATTTATTATTTAAATACTAAATTAACCAATCAAGATAGAGTACTTCTTTATGGATTTACTTGGAGGAGCATCCTCATCTTGGTTGTCATAGTCCCAAGTCATAGGCTCAATCCTTAAGTTAGATAGTACAAAAAGAAATTGTGTACAATGATTGAGTGAAAAAAAAACAGTCAACATAACAAGAATGAATTAACTAGAAAGAATTAACTAATACAAGTTATCCTCTTCTAATGAAAGGAAAAAAGAGAATGCTTGAACCCTGTTGATTAACTAAAGGGTTCATTTCAAAATTCTCTGAAGGATACTAACTATGAAAGATACCAAGAATGGTTAAAGTGTTCAAAAGCAAAAAAAGGAATTAAAACAACCAAAACTAAGATAAAATATGATTGGAAATTCCTCATTTCAAATAAAAAAAAATAATTCAGACAAGGCAGAATCAAAGAAACATCTTATTCAAGTTGTGAACTCAAAAAACAAAAATGAACAAGTATAATTGCTCCCAGTTTAAACCTTTTTGAAATTATTAAGATGTCATATCAAAGTAAAACTACTAAATTACAAACCATTTTGGGACTACACTGGTATTAATAAGATTGAAGTTTATCATACAAATAATATCAAACTAACATCTTTCTGGCTTCTCAAACTGTGGTTAGATTTTTACAAGTTTAGTTAGTTCCCCCATTTATAGGTAGACATGGGGGAGGATTATCCTTCTTTTCATTTTTCATTTTTTTTTTTTTTTTGTAGAAATTGTTTAGTTTTTATATAAAGTAGTTGATCTTATTCCATGTCTCAAAAAATCACATATGATTTTCATTGGTTTCATTTTATCATAATACATATTTATATGACCACTACAATCCAGTAGATGTTGTTTCCATTATTATTATTATTATTATTTTCAAATTGATGTTTGTGATTTTGTGTTGAAAAAAAAAAGTATTGAAATATAAGTTCTGATATTCCAGCGGTTCTTATATATATTTATATATATATATATAATATTTTCTGTTTGCAAGGTTCTTGTCCTGAGTCAAAAAATGTTGTTTTTAGTTTTATAAGCATGCTATTGGATGTTCTATGATGATGTTAAAAAAAAAAATTTTGAAAAATTTCAACAAGAAATATCAAATGTTGAAAGAAAAGAAATGAAAAATAATACAGTTCAAATCAATTTGAGACATAATTTGAATGCAAAATGACTTCTTTTGAAATTAAAAAAAAAATAGACAGCATGATAAAATTATTTGTGAATAAGAAAGATATATATATATATATATATATATATATATTTATGTACAATATTACAAAATAAATATGTGCAAATATTTTGTGAGGACTAACACTAGACATATTCCCAAGGGGTGAAAAAGGCACTATGGCAGATCATAGGTGCATTACAACAAAGTAATATTTGGTGCTGTGAGAAAAAATGATTCTGCAAATAATTTTTAGCATTTAAAGTTCTGTTGTAAATTCTGCATGACAATAAAAAAGGATGATAAAAAGTTAATTTAAAATATTCTTTAAAAATGTATTTCTTAAATTCATCCTAAAGAAAAATGTAAATGTTTTTAGATTGAATATGGAAGCCAGAATTGATTTATGTCTTATTTATTGTACATACTACACTTCTAAAAACTGTGTATAACTTTAAAAAAAACACTTGGTGTGTAAGAATGACAAAAGAAATTATGAATTATAGCACCAAACAGAAATCATAGCAACAGACGATAATTAAAAAAAAAAAAGAGAAAATTTGAAAATCAGACATTTGTGAATGACTTAGCACTTTAAAGCTCTCAGCATCATTTTGAAAATTCTACAAGTACAGAAGTTATGTTTACCAAATTTTTCAAATGTAAAGATTAACTCAGGAATTCATTTCGATATATTCTATGTATTTAGATTTCTATTCAATATAATAAACAATGATTATGAGAATCCAACTTTCTCTTATAAAAAGCAAATTTTTCTTCAGCATTTTTTATGGAATGACATGCAACTATTTACTAATTACTCCATATTTTTTCGGTACCAGTTTAAATTGATGCCCTTTTTTTTTCATATAGGTAAACTGTACACTATAATTTTGGTAAAAGAAATATTTCACTGAAATATGTTGGAAAATTTCCAGGTTATCCTCTGAAATCAATCCAACAAAAACGTACAAAAAATGGTCAAAATATGTGGAATAAAGAAAGCATCAGTTTAAACCGACATCAGGAGAATATGTATTTAATCGATACTGTCTTTATATTAGGTTGGTGCAAAAATAATGACGTAATAATGTCATTTTTTTACATTAAAAAATACGTCAAAAAACAACATTATTACATCATTATTTTTGCACCAACCTAATATATCTAAATTATAACTATAGACTATAATTTTGGAAAGTGAAAATTTCACTGAAATATATTGGAAAATTTTTCAAGTTTTCTTCTGAAATCAAGAAAATACAAAATAGTTAAAATATATGGAAAACGAGGGCATCAATTTAAACTAACAAAAGAAAGTTATGAAGCAACTAAAACATCACAACATATGTATGTATGTATGTCTGTGCATGTTCAAAAAATTTACATCTAATATCAATAAATATAACAGACTTAAATATAACATTATAAGTTATTTTTTAACTGCCATCTTCCTTCAGGATTTACATGATCATGTCTCTCCACAGTTATTTTCCTTATTGTAGGTGAGTTGCCTTGACTTCTTAGGAAAGCATAGTAGAGTGATTTCTTGTTACCTTCTCCATGGTTTTAAATTCATAATTTTCCATCTCCTAGACTGGATGACACCAAGGGTTATAGGTACCAGTCTCTCCTGTTATGTATTAGGTTGGTGCAAAAATAATGACGTAATAATGTCATTATTTTTGCACCAACCTAATATTTCATGAACCAGAGAGAAAAGTTGGTTTTCCTAAGGATATTAGTATGAAAATGAACACAACAAACTAGGCTGAGATTTGAACTTGGCTTGTCTATTCCAATTTCCATGCCAATAACTATTACACTACTCACACATCATGATAGATATTATGTTTTAGTAAGAATCTCCTTTACTTGAAGCAATTCCAAAGGATTTAATTCCCAAACAGAATACTCCTTTACTGAGGGCCTGGCTTGCTACATTCATTTTCCTATTCTGGCAACTGATAGCAAACTCTGTTACTGCTGTATTCACAATATCTGATTAGTGGAAGTACTTGTATTTATGGCCTGAAAATATGGTTCAAAGACTCTTGGATTTTGAATTAAAGGAGATGAGCAAGATGGGTAATGACCACCTGTCTGTTTTTGGTCTTACAATTCCAATAACAATATTAAAAGAAGTCGCTTATAAAAAAAAACGTAATTTATACCAAATATTTTCTTTATCTAAAACTTGAAAGTGAATATGAATAAAATTTCTTTTTAAATACAACTTTACTGAACACATCATTTATGTAGCCAAATATATATTGGCATTGCTTTTGTAGTGGTGTTATCATTGTTGGCTACATATAGTGAGAGATAATATAATAATAGTATTATGATACATGATATATGAATGGGGGGATAATGAAATTACAATCAATATTGTACAATTAACAAAGAAGAAATAGAAAAAATAGCATCAGAAAGTGATGTTTTAAATTTCTGGGACACATAATGAGGAAAGAAGACTCGGAAAATTTTACTGGACATACTGAAGGCAAAAACAGTAGGAGAAAACAGAGTGTAAACTGCCTAATGAGCTTCTTTAAATGGATGGCAAAACAGAGAGAGGGAGGGATAGTAAAATGGCAAAAAATTGCAGAAAAGCATGATTGCACACATCCTGAAGTGATATGGCACATAGAAGAAGAATAACAAAATTTTATTGCCTTAGCAAACTAAATAGGGTTGTTTGATTGATGGATTATTTTATGCCACTTATCAATGCCTTGTAGGTTATTTAATGACAAATCATATTTCAGATTGTAGATCACTTACAGTACCATGTGTTCCCAAGTGGTCTCCCATCTAAGTATTGACCAGTCTTGATGCTGCTTAACTTTCGGTGATCAAATGAGAACCAGTGTTTTCAGCATGATTTGACTGTAGGCAACTAAATAGAAATAATATAAAAGATGTAAAATGTAGGTGTATATATAGAGATGCCTGTATTTATAGATATGTATGAGTAAAAGAATTCCTTATTGGTTTGATACAGTTTTCAGCTTAGAGCTTTTGTATAATGTGTTGTGTACAATGTAACACGAGGTTAACTGGAGACTGAGATGTTCAAATGAGTTGAAATGAGACATGTCTTGTCTCTATGGCTTCCTCTGGATAAAGAAAGAGAGAAAAAAAAAGAAGATAGAGACTCTGCCTTTTCCTTCTATACTGATTTTTGCCAATGCCTTCTAACACTTGTTAGCAGAAGTTCCTTAACAGGCAAGTGGGATAATATCACATTATAATTAGTACTATTTAATATTGATATGTATAAATTAACATATGTACAAATTAAAACGGTCATACATTTCAAACCTGTAGAAAAACTGTTAGTTTTTTTGTATATGAACAAAAGGGAATGGTAAAGGGTCAAAAGATATTTAGAGCAACAAAAGACAGGACATTATGGAGAGATATGATCAATCTCATCCTGAAAGGGTATGGCATATAAAAGAAGAAATTTGGCACATTTATGATTTAGCTGAGTAAATAAATGTATTAACAGTAAGCACTAAGAAATTGTTCTTAATACACTTGACATTCTACAGATAACATAATTAATTGTACATGCACAATGCACATACTATATATATAAGGATTTTCCAAAAAGTAATGCCTGTTCTTCTTTAGATATATTTTTTAAGCATAACACCCCAAGCAAGGTGGGAGTTTCACTAGCATGCAAGGTGTTACAGAGAGTGAAAGTAAGAGTAAAGAAGGGTGTTTGAGGAAAGGATAAAGAGAAGGACAGGGATCAAGATCAAGGCATCAGAAGATGTTGATTGACATTACATTTGAATATTTGAAGATTATATTCATCAGGGAAGCAAGTAAGAAGAAGGGAGTTCCATTGTCAGGAAGTACAAGAGAAGGGTGGGACCGAGATGCCAACCTAGTAGCACACTTAAATTCATGCTGTTAGGACACCAGTTAATTTGTAGAAAAGACAGAGGGAAGCCACATCACATCTGTAAGAAAGTAACTCGAATCAAGATGCCAGGTCAGGATCTATCACATTGCATATTTGTCTTTGGATTTTGTTGAGAACCTCGAGATGAACAGCAGGGTCATCAGACATTATATGGCAACAGTATTCACTGCAAGGATGAATGATAGATTTGTAGAGTTGAAGGATGGACTCAAATGGGAAAAACCTTCTGGTACAACACTGAGAACTAACTTTCCTTGTGGTAAATGAAGCTATTGATTCAATGTAGTTGTTCCACCTCAGGTCAGTGGAAAACGTGAGATCAAGAAGGTACAGAGAGATGCTCTTATGAATTTGAGCATCAGCCATGCTGATAGGAGGCAGGGAGATTTCTCTCTGGTGGGTAAATGAGAACAATTACAACAGATTTTAATAGTAGAAGTATACAAAGCATATCGAAATGAACACAAAAGACACAGAACTACAGATTTAGGCCTCAGCATAGTCTTCTTCATTCTCAATTCAATCAAATGAGAGTATTTATACCCACCTCATTAAAGATTCTTGGCTATTTTCTTAGCCATGTATGAGTTACCTCTTTCATCTAATCATTATTGGAGAACCATTGTCATCTGAGTGCAGCTCTAGAAAATTTTGGGATTAACTACTCCCTGCTCTTTCATGAAGTCTGTTAGCATTTTAGGAACCTACTTTGCACAGACTTTTGAGTAACCTAAACTGCAAGTACAACCATGGTTCACCTGAAGGCTTTCACAGATTTTTGATATCATGATTCTTCTATTGAAAAGAACCAGCCTAGTTGGACTTATCCTCATTCATGGCAGCAGCAGACCTGCCACTGAAAAGCCTTTCACAAATCTAATAGAAAAATCCAGAACATCAGTTGGAGATCCCATGCAATGCTTAACACAATTTATGGAGAACTGAAACTAATCCCTCTTAATCACAAATAAAAACGATTACAGTTTGCTGGCCACTGTCATCAAGCAGACAAGTAAATCGCCTCATCCTTACTTCTATGGCATCCTTCTGGAAGTGTCTTCTCACAAAAATTAACTTCTTCAGACACCACAACTTGGGACTCAGGGTTGGATATTGGGGATCTGGGGACAGCAATATAGGATCAAACAGTGTGGAAAGGAATTTTCAATGGATTTCTGATCAACCATAGTGAGGTCGAAGAATGATAATGAAAGACCTTTCATTAAGGTCAGTTTCTCTTTCTTTTTTCTATGATTGTAATTAATTCTAATGCCCTATCAAGTTTTTATATCAAGTGCATCCTTTCCATAAGCATTCATTAATCTCCTGGGAATGTTTGTAGCACTCTCACCTTCCAAAAATAGAAATTCTATGACATGAAATAGTAATATGGTTAGGAAAAGAGAAGGTAACTCCGCAAACTTTAACCTGGCCTTCTAAAAATTTTATCATTCAGACAGTTATGTGCCATACATGATATGCACTTGGGTGATCATGTCTCTTTCACTTCATGAGTAACTAGGTAGAAGATTTTCTTGCAGTAGGTTATCACTTCTTTCTGCAATAAACTGGTTGCCAACCAAGGCTATAGGATCCAGTCAGTATTGATAATTAGCCCATAACTGGAGAGGAGAAGAGATAGTTTTATACTTTTCCCAAGGGTATTTGTGCATAAGTAAATGCAATGAACCCAACTGGAATTCAAACTCAGCTCTCTAATTTCTACTGCCAGGTTAAAAAAAAAATCAATAAAACCCTAAGAATTCTAATGTTTTTAAAATTGAATTAGAACATGCATTTCTTTTTGACTAACCCTTACATGTTAATGTAGATATTTTTGATTGAGAAGCATTGGTAATTTATAAATTTTCCAAAATGTCTATTTTGAGATTCTTGAACTTTCTGGAATCTTCATAAAGACTGAAAAGCAAAAACTAAGAAAATAAAATTTTTATTTACTGTACACTAGTCACATACTTTCTTAAATACTTATTTAATGAAAAAAACTTTTTTTTTTTAATTTGAAAATTAAGATTTCCAGAAAATGCTATATGAGTAATTTGCTTTCCAGTTAAAATAAATATATATTCCATTATTATCCATGATTATTGTTGTAGCATACCCACAGACAATAATAGGTATGCCCCTATTCACATAAATACAGTAGTAAATACTGTATGTTGGTCTTCAGTTGGAGATTCATTGTGGAATTCACTTGACTCACTTCTAGCAGTTGACTACCACTTTTATGCACTGCTGGTGAATCTTATATGTGTTGTTCATGTCCTAAGTATTATCGTTCATTACCAACTTTCATTTGATTATTCTATTCAGTAACCTTCCTTAGGTTATAACAGTTATGAAAAAACTGTGTTCTACATTTGTCACCAAGGAAAACATTTTTAAGCCTTAAATTATCAAGAATGTAAAGCCTATTTTAATAGTAAAAATACATTTAACCTTTTTTTTTTAAAATAAGGTACCCAGATGAAGTATAATTATGTTGGATCATTATAACTTTGAAATGTTATGTTTTCTTCAACTAAAATAATAGCTCTAAATATTATTTTATGAAGTCTGGTTAATGCAACCAGAATTCAAAGTACATTTTTCAAAATCTTTTTCAGGTATTTCTTTGTTTGCAATACTGTCTCAACTTTGTTTTGTCCTTTATAAGTTGTATTTAAGGTCATTCTTTGCTTTTGCAGTACCAATATGGGCAATCATATTAATATGCGCTGGAGTCTTGCTTTTCTTGGTCTGTGGGACGTATTGTTGCTGCAAACGTATATGCAGGAGGAGAAAGAAGAAGGATGGCAAAAAAGGGCTCAAAGGAGCTGTCGACCTCAAAAGTGTACAGTTACTGGGCAACTCTATCAAAGAAAAGGTGAGAAATTAACTTATCTGAAATTTTTTTTTAATATGTTATCTACAGATTTTCAGAACTTTAGAACTGCTAGTGACTTTCTCCAAGAAATCTTGAATCTTTATAATTATACTAATTATTCTGCAAGCAACCAATCTAATTATATCACTTCCTTTTCATGCTAATTTATCCAAAACTTTAGTCATTAGAATCTAAATATTTAGCAATCTTAATTTAGTACAGTACAATATCAAAAGTCTAGGGAGGCTTCTAATTCCATTAGTAATGGCCTAAAAGGCTAGCTTCTAACCATTATGCAAAGGCAAGGTCTCCAATTCATTGGAATTTAAATTAAAATGATTAAATTAAAAATTTTGAACATATCCCTTCACCTATTCAATTATCATGTTTCCCCAGCTTGAAGAATTCTTCCACTCCACTAATTTTTGACTTTCAAAATTTTGAAAAGAAAAACTAAAATCATAAAATTAAGTAAAATAAAAAAAATAACATTCTTCCTGAAGGGCATAAGATAAATTTTCAAGACAGCATCTCTAGAACCAGGAAAATAAATTAATAAAATTCTTTCCATAATTACATACGTCAATAAACCTATTTCTAGATTGTAAAATGAAATAATTCTGATATTACTAGGTTATAAAATGAAATAATTCTGATATTACTACATTGTAAAACAGATTAATTCTGATATTATTAGTTTGTAAAATGAAATAATTCTGATATTACTAGGTTGTAAAATGAAATAATTCTGATATTATTGGGTTGCAAAATGAAATAATTATGATATTATTAGGTTGTAAAATGAAATAATTATGATATTATTAGGTTGTAAAACAAATTAATTCTGATATTATTAGGTTGTAAAATGAAATAATTGTGATATTATTAGGCTGCAAAATGAGATAATTCTGATATTACTAGGTTGTAAAAATAAATAAATTTACTAATTATTATGATTAAGTATTTCTGTTTCAAAATAAAATAATTCTACAATTATTACTTAGTAAAATTAAATAATTATATTCTTACTCATTAGTAAAAATAAATAATTCTATTTCTAATAAAAATGCATAATTCTACTATAAGTAATAAAATTAAATATTTCTATAGATAGTAAATTTAAATATTTCTACTACTATTTCTACTATATTAGTAAAATGTAATATTTATATTATTATTAGATTGTGAAGTTAAATAATTTTACTCTGACATAGTTATAAAATTAAATAATTCTTCTATTGCATGGTGGTAACTTTGAATAATTCTAATAGGCAGTAAACTGCAATAATTCTGCTGTTTGCTAAATAGTAAATCAAATAACTCTATTATTAGGTTTTAATAATAAATAATCACCATACTATATAGTAAAATTGAATAATTTTATTATTATTAGGTTTTTAAATCAAATAATTTTGTTTTTACTCTCTATAGTAATTAAATAATTTTATTAATGATTGTATCACTAAGTAATGCTCATATTACTTGTTAGTAAAATTAAATAATTATACTCTTACTTCGTAGTAAAATAATTCTATTTTTTATAGTAGATTTAATTCAATTATCATCAAGCAGTAAAATTTTATAATTATAGGCAGTAAAACTACATTATTATTGCTCTTCATTGAAATCCTTAATTTGAAGGTTTATTTATTTAACATTAGTTTTCTTATAATACTTTATATAATGTAATAACCTAATTTATCAACATTATCTTTCTTTTAATGATGATATAATGTTAATTTCTTAAAACATCTAACCAAAAAAAAAATCAATAATCCAGTTTGTTATCATGAAACTTATTTATTAATAGAATTTATAAAGAGAAAAATAGGACTTTATTAGATTCTCAGAAAACATCCTTCTTCAGATAAAAAACAACAAACTTCCAAAGAATATATTCTTCTGGAAAAGAGTTTTAAAAAGAAAAAATTAGGAAAATTCTGCCAAATGAAAAATTAAAATTGTTAAATATGTAGCATAAAATAAATGCTTAAAATATGTATGAAAGTCAATTTTCTGTTTCTTGATAAAACAAAAGCAGCAAGAAAAACAAAATGGCTAAATATTTATTAATATTTATATTTAAAATCTAAGCTTAAAAGCTATTTCTTTGAGATAATTTGTAATGGAAGAGTCGCAGCAATATATTTATGTCACTATTCAGTTATTTGTATCACAAAATTTGGAGTTACTTAAAATGTATTCACTTAAAAAAAACTTTATATTAAATTTTAATTATTTATATTATTCAATATCTTTGATAGCTTTATTTAAAATTTGATTATTAAGAAAAAGTATTTCAAAGTTTGTTTTTTAACATTTTGTATTTTAGCAATTCAAATATTTATTTTATATTTTATTCATTATCAATACAATATTTTTCCAATATCATTTATATTAACACCATACAAGATAACATTTTTATTTACTTAATGAATCTGAGACTGATATGTTCAACTTTAGATTTAATTAAAAATGATATTAAAGTGTATATATGAATTTTATGTAAGTCAACAACAGTTTTTACAAAAAATATATAACATCTTGTCAGCTGATAATGAAAAACATTTTATATATAGTAATAAGTTTTATAAACAAAAATTACATATAAGTTACATCTTTTGTGTACAAGTAAATACTTATTGTTAAATTAAATCTGATTATTTGCTACCATTATTTAAAATTGTTTGGCACAAATACAGTTTTATCCATTATTGTTCAATCAATCTAGTATTCAGAGAATAATGTTTGAACCTCTACTGTGGTCAAATTGTTTAACTCAGCAACCTTCCTTGAAATCTTTTAATTTTTATCATTGATACTTTTAGGACTATTTCTTCTCTATATAGCTTAGATAAATTTATTTACAATAGATAACTGTGTATTTACATTATAAGCAAAAGGTGCACTGTGAAAAAAAAATATATATATATATGAATAACAAGAGGAAAAATTATTCTTAGTTGACACATTTCATTCTCTGTGGGACTTTATGAAGGCAATGTAGGATTTATTTTGCTGCAAGTGTTTATATACAAAGGCGAGGATGTCATTGATTTACCAAGGCTTTTAAATTTGAGAACATTTGTGAATGTTCATCAGGTGGTTAAAAGGTCAGAAAGGTCACTTATTTTTGCCAGACTTTGAATTATGATACTTTGTGTCCTCAACATTCTTTGACTGACCTTTCAACCACCAGATGAAAATTCATGAATGCTCTCAAATTTAAAAGCTTTGAATAACCAATGACATCCTCACCTTTGTATATAAACACATGCAGCAAAATAAATCCTACGCTGCCTTGATAAAGTCCCTCAGAGAATGAATGTATCGGCTAAGAATAATTTTTCCTCTCTTGTTATTCATTTTGTCACCTCTACAGATACACTCTAAATATATATATAGTAACCATACATATACACTTTCATATGTGCCTGTATGTATTTTACTGTCCTCAAATGGTACCCATGGAGGTTATTTTGGTATTACTGTATTTGTGTTAATCTTTAATACTATTTTCTTGATTGTCTTAATGCAAATTATCTTCTGTACTGTGTACACATTTATTCCTGATCCCTTTTGCTTTTCAGTCTGGTTCTAAATATTCAATGTTCCTTACATGAGAAATTTTTCAAAGATTTTGCTTATTATAAATAACAAATCTCAAATTAAAATATGAACTATAACATATGTACAAATTTTTATTTGTACATATGTATTTATGACAGCAAGTGCTGGAAATATGACTAATTTAATACAAAGCCTATAATATATGAAATTATTACAATAATTCAAGTATTAAAAGTGTTGAAGTAAGAAAGTATTAAAACAGCTTAGTCAAAACAAGGCTTTCAGATACAATATATCAGTGAAACTGCAGATAGTATCACAATTATCAGAATGAAAGTGGAACTGTCAAGCCAGGTACAAATTCCTGTTGATTTTGTTTTATTCCCTTTGTACTAATGCCCTAGAAAAAAAACAGCTATGGGTTAAATAGTAGACTAGACCATGTTCTCTTGCCTATGGTTGTAGCCAGTGAAGGAAAAAGAAAACTCTGAATTCAAACATCAGGAAGGCTGTTTGGTAACTTCATAGCTCACTTTCTCTGTTATCAATTGGGCTTATGGCCATGTAAGATTGAAACAGTGGTTCCCATATGATCACCAATGTTAAGCAATGTCAAAGCTGATCAGTACCTAGATGGGGAAATGCTTGAGAATACCAGGTGCTGTAAGGGGCTTATGGCAATATCACATTGAAAAATTGGTTCTCATATGATCACTGAAGTTAAGCAACATCAAGCATGGTCAGTAGCTAAGATGGGTGACTGCCTGGGAATAACATTTGTTGTAAGCTTGGATGTGAAGGTGTAATGGGCTTATGGCCATATTGAAACACTAGTTCCCATACAATCACCGCAGCTAAGCAATGTTGAGCCTGGTCAGTACCTGGATGGGTGACCACTATAAGCTTGCATATTTGGGTGGTGTAATGGGCTTATAGCCATATCATGTTGAAACACCAGTTCTCATATGGTTACTGAAGTTCAACAATGTTGAGCCTGTTCAGTACCTAGATGGATGACCACTTGGGGATACCAGTGCTGTAAGCGTGGGTGTGTGGGTGGTGTAATGGATAATGACTCAGAATTGTTAATCAGAGAGCTGAGTACCAATTTAAGTTGGGTTCATTATCTTCACTGATGTGTAAATATCCTTGAAAAAGGTATGAATCCACCTTCCCCACCTCCAGCTATTGGTAAGTAATTAGTAAGACTTGTATCACTAAAGCATTATTATCTCCCAAAAAATAAATTTTTACAATCCAAAAATATTTTCTGGCTTTAAATAACATGCAGTCGGTTGATAAGCTGTAAAAAAACAAATCAATCTGTTATCAGTTCTTTTGAAAATTATGGCTCATTCTACATAAGCCTTGACCATTATAGTCAAGTCATCTGTGTTTAGCAATTCAATTCTAAAACTTAACTGTTGGGCTATCATATATTGAAATGAATGGAAGACTCCATAATATATCCAGGCATTAAGTTTTGTAAAAAAAGACAAATATATAGATTTTTATGTAAAACTGAGAACTGTGAAAGAAGTAAACATATTAAGTCAGTTACTGAGTAGAATTTGTTGTAATTCATGTTGTAGAATAGTGTTGAAGCGATATTGCAAAAGCTTAGCTGTGGTGAAAAGGCTATATGGCAATGCTGGGGGATGGAGACTCTCCTATCCTGAGAAACTAGTCTTGGGATAATAAAGAAGTGGAGCTTCAATGAAGAGACACAGGAAAGCTTTGAAAATGAGCCTCACTTCCATCAGTGGAAGACCAAGATAGCTGACAGAGTAACATGGAAGCACGAGATCTATCAAGCAACTTCCCTTACTGATACAAAGTCTATCAGGCAATTTCCCTTTGCTGACATGAGGTCTATCAGCCAAACTTCCTTGTTGGCACAAGGTCTATCAGGCAACCTCCTTTGCTGACACAAGATCTGTAAGGCAACAGCCCTTTCTGACACATGATCTATCAGGCAACTTCCCTTCCTAAATCAAACTGCAGAAAAAAAAGCAGAAGAAGCAGTGTCATATGGTTGGAGCTTCTACCAGCTGTCAAATCCTCTCCATCAATCAGTGAAAAAACATCTTTTGTGTATATGTCCCATAATACATCTGCAAAAGGCATGGAAAAACTCTTTCCCAAAATTTTCTGAAGTTTTGTTTATAGAGCCAATCTATGAGAAGACTATGTTCTGATATGTAGTAAACTAATATGCTTAAGTTATATAATAAACTAATATATTATGGTATAATTCTAATTTTGATAGACTATAAGTGGTTTGAGGTACTAAACTAATTATAAGCAGGGGAAAAATGAATTCTGCAAAATGTGTTCAAATTCCTACAGGAGCAGATTGTATTTACTTAGCTCTAATGCCTATGGCAATGAAATGAATCCACAGTCTCACAGTTCTGTCCCAGGTACTTTGACAGAAAAATATCTCTTTTCTGGCTATCAGCTTATAATCAATCAGGAGAAGAGTTGTTAAGAGAGTATCTGTGAAAACCATTCTCCCATAACAATCTTACTACCTCATCAATGCTAAAAAAAAAAGAAAACCCTTGATATGGGTCATTTGAAATAAATCAAAATCCTCATCATCATTTATTCAGTTAGTACATTTTGCACCACTGTGGTCACTACTCCCTCCATCTCACAATACTGGTTCATGGTGACATTCAAGGCTGAAAATAACAACAGTTCCTTTTGCACCAGGGATGCAATGGTTACCCCATCCCTCCTGTGAAATTAAAGAGGCAGGACCTACAAGTTAGCAGTCAGTCAGTTATGTGCCATGCGTGATACATGCTTAGGCAATCATGTATCTTTCAATACATGACTGACAAGGCAGATTTTTTTCCTGCAGTAGGTTGTCATTTCTTTCTGTGATAGACCAGTTGCCATCCAAGGCTATAGAACCTGGTCTGTTCTGCTATTTATCCATAGCTGGGGGGAGAAGAAGAGGATTCATGCCTTTCCCAAGGGTATTAGCACGTAAGTGAATGGATACAATTGGAATTCGAACTTGGCTCTCCAATTCCTCAATCTGAGCCACTATCCATTACTCCACCATGCCTTTGAATTCAGTTTTCCTTTTCCAAGACTAGTTGCCATCAAAGGCTACAGAGCCCAGTCTGTCCTGATATTTACCCATAGCTGGGGGAAAGAGATGGATTTATACCTTTTCAAGGGTATTAGCACAATAGTGAATGCAATGAACCCGACTAGAATTCAAACTCAGCTCTCCAGTTCTCAAATCCAAGTAGCTATCCATTACTCCACTGTGCCTCCAAAATACTTGTATATATTTTTATTACATCCTAGCTTTGTTTTTTTATCTTAATCAATCTTCAGAAAATAACTGACACATTTGATTTTATGATTAAATTCCAGCCTCATGCATTGTTAAATCAAGAAGATCAAAACAGCCATAATTAAATCTTTTTCTACTGAGTTGCAATGAAGAATAATTTTTGTCGTTCTCTTGTAATGAACATTCAAATGTCATTTATACATTTAAATCAATTAAAACAAAATACATTACTGGGCAAAAATCATCCAGTTAATCCAGTGTGTACACAAATTTCTTATGAACTTGATATGCTCTTTACATGTTGATAATGTTAATATATTTCATTCAAAATTAACTCCAATATTACAGTATTATCTTTATTTTTATTCCATGAAGCATTATCAACCATGGTTATTAATCTTTTGCTAGTATTTACTTATATTTTAGACTGACAGCCTGAATAAATACTACAAAAAAAAAACACCAATAATTAGATACGAGTTGAAAATTGATAATAATAATTATTAGAATATTAGAATTAGAATTATTTTTAAAAATAAGAAATAATTGTAAACAATTGTTTCTATCTTGTTTTCTGTTTTCTACTCACATCTTCATGAAACAAAACTTCATTAATTATTTCAATGTTGGTTATTTTTTAAATTTACTTAGATATGTAAACAATTCTGTGTGTTTACTTTTGCATGATAATAAATACATATACAGAATAAAGAGAGAAAAACTTGGAAGTTACCAAAAGATCATAGATTTTACAAACATTCTTTCAGAATTGAATTTTCTGGTATTATTACTAAACTGTGCATTGCTGTGACCACAGGAATTTGCTTGCAGGTATATGGGACGCAAAAAAAATGATTATCTTTAATACTGACCCTAATTTAACCGACAATAAAAAAGGAATGTACTTCTCTGTTATTGGTTATGACAGAAACTCTTATTTATAATTGGAGCATCTGTAAAATCTCCAATTAAAAATTGGCAAGCAAAAATTTTTAATTTTTTAATCATATTCCATCTTATTTTTGTTGCTTTTAGAGAATAAACATTCTGTTTGACAATAGAAAGACAATCTGAGAATTTTGATAAAAACCAAAAGAAATAAGAATAAAATAATAAAAAGATAGAAAAAAAACTAGTAAAAATATTAACAACAGATTTGAACTTGTATGAGAAACTTTTTTGTTTGGGGTTGTTACTTTATAATTTAGGTCACAGAAATCACTGGCTACAGAAAACAATCATGTATATCATTTATTTACAGTCTATGTTGCTTACTAAAGATTACAGAATGATTGTCGGAGATTCAGAAATAAGATTAAAGAAATAAGCGAAAATTGATAACTGACAATGTGTTGTCTAAGAAATTGGAATATTATGTCTAATATTCAGTTCAGTTATGTGCCATATGTGATACATGCTTAGGCGATCATGTATCTTTCGATATATAACTGACAAGCCAGATTTTTTTCCCGCAGTAGGTTGTCATTTCTTTCTGCGGTAGACCAGTTGCCATCCAAGGCTATAGAACCCAGTCACTCCTGCTATAGCTTCTCCCGTCCCCATAGCTGGGGCGGAGAAGAAGAGGATTCATACCTTTCTCAAGAGTATTAGCACATAGCACATAAGTGAATGTAATGGATCTGAGTGAAATTCAAACTCGGCTCTCTGATTCCTCAATCCAAACTGCTATCCATTACTCCACCATAAAGATGAAATAAATACTAATAAAAAGTTAATAATAATGATAATGCTTAATCTAAGAAATTCTAATAAAGGTAACTCACTGAATATTGTCTTGATTCAATAATGGAAGACATATTGTTATAATGAATCTGTTTTGATGGCATTGCCAGTTGTATGTATAAAACCTGATTTTTATAATGTCTTTGTCCCTTTATTTGAATTATTTTATGCACATCATGCAGCTCATGGCCTTCGCACCCTTTTATTTATTTTTATACATACTGACATACTTTTGCCTGCATTACAATTTTTCTTACATGTTCTGATATACTGTCTGCACACATGTGGTTTTCTTCCATGTCTGGATTTGTGTTTTTCTTTTTTCTTACCTATAATGCAAGTCACAATTTTTTTTATCTTTTCATCATCACTTCATTCATTCATTTAAGCCAATTTATTCCTCCTTCCAAGTTAAGAAATATGCACTTGCTATAATGTAGTCTTACTGTACAATAGATTAGTAAATGCATGTATTGATATGCACATTCTTATTTATATGTCAATAGATGATTCATTTTTTTTTTTCCCTTTTTTTTTTAACAAAGTTGCTTGCTTTCTTTCACTGCCGCTTGAGAAAGCACTTACTTTTTTATCTACAGTGACTGTCATGTGTAAACAGCTAAATATTAAAACTGTATAGTCCTGCATTTTAGAAATCAATACCAATTAAACCTATTAGATTTATGCAGTTATAGGATACATCAAAAGAATAGTCATAAACAAAGAAAATACATATTAACTATCTAATGGATTACCCAGATATTTAATTCCTTAATGATTTATCCTGAGTACAGATTTTCTAAATATTTTTTTTGTTTAATCATTTCACTCCAAGCAATGCAATAAATCAACTAAGACACAAGGGGGTTATTGAGTGTTAGAGAGTATGGGGAAAAAACACTATTAAAGAGAGAGAACAATAAAAGAACTGGAATTAAGAAGACAGAAGATAAAAATTTATTTTGGCCTGAACCCCCAATTTTTGCACATCATGTTACATTTGAAAGCAAGAATGAATCTATCCTGAACTTCTTACATCCAGCAGCACCAACTTCATGATATCAGTTACAACAAGCAGGGTTATGACTTTAGCTATTTCTGAGTTAAACTTTTTATGGCTCTTATAAAAAGAAAAGCAGAAATTTAAATCATATAAATATATATTATATATATATATATATATATATATATATATATATATATATACACATGTTTTGTTTTGTTTTTTGTAATTACATTCTTGCCTTAGAAATGCAATCTGGTAAATTATGGATGCTTTTGTGTATTTAAAGATATTTTATAAGTTATAAAACAAAATACATAACCCCAGTTAAATCTTAAATAGAAAAATGTACCTGTAGAGGATTAAGTTCAGAAAATTTATCAAGGGGATAAGCATGAAATAGCAAATATCATGAAAAATTTTTGCTAGATATAAAGGTCATTATTTATAAAAATAACAAATTTTCTGAAGGGATTACTTTGAATTTTTATTTTCTCTTAGAAAAACATCAAAGATTTTCATTGTAATAATAATAATAATAATAATAGTAATAAATAGTGGCACATAGGAACATCAACAATCCCTGTTGTAGTTGGAGCTCTCAGATTGGATGGAAAAGATTCCAGTAGACTCATTGAAGGTATTCGTGGAAGCCCATGCCTTAAAGAAATACAAAACATTGTTCTCACAAGTACAGCCCACACCTTACGAAGGGATTTATCTATATAAAATATGAGCTTTTTTTAGTTTTTTTTTTTTTTTTTTAAATTGGTCAGCGGAAAATGTCATTTCTAACCTTAGGTCTCTCGGCAGGACCCAGAAAGAAATGTGTACAGACCAGAAATCAAAGTAAATAATAATAATAATAATAATAATATTAATATTAATAATACAGACACTTAGAGAAGAATGCAATTTAAGAAAAGAAATAGATAAAAAAAATGAGTGTTTAACAATGTTCAACAATATGTCTGTTTTCTTCAAGTTATGTTTAAAAATTACATACAAATAAAAAAAATATAATTTTTTTTTTTGCAAAAAATTACAAATCTATGTACAAACATTAATGGCTTGATTTGGGAAAATTTCATTTTTATACCTGCATGCAATTTTTAAACATAACTTGAAGTAATAATGATGAAATATTGTTGAATTTTATCAAACACTGTGTCTTTTCTTTTTCTTTTCTTAAATCACACTCTTTTCAAAGTGTTGAAAATGTTGGAAGAGTTATGTTAATAATTTTGTGTGTTTAATAATAATAATAATAATAATAATACTGATGTCAAGAAGAAGAAATTGAAAGATACCAACATCTTGAATGAGAACTTCAAAGATGAGAACATACCAGAAATTAAACTCATAGTTTTATATTTGAAAGGGTAACTCAAAAAAACCTTCTGATATTCAAAAACAATTATATTTACTAACCCTTTTCCAACACCAACAAACCTTTTGAAATAAACATATAATAAATTTATTAGTTCTTAGTATGAAAACAATTATATAACAAAAGTAATATATTTCAGAATCAAACACTGCAGTGACAGTTAATGAGTTAATGAATGTGTATTGTTATATAACAAAAGCATGCTGCTACTTAAATGCACAATAATTTATTATAATCCTTTTCATCCTCACCATCATTATTATTGTAGTTGTAGATATCACTGTAGTCATAGCAACCACATGCCTGGCTCTGGATCAAGCTCTGTTGGGAAAAGAAAACTTATACAAGATCAGATTTCAAGGATCCCAAAATGGACAAAACAAAAGAGAAGAGAAGGCTCTGAAATAAAATCCATTCTAAAGAAGCAATGAGCTGGAGTTTGGGATTGTTTATGCAAAAAAAAAAAAATTGGATCTAAAGAATTCATACGACTGACAGAGATGTTTACTATTCAAACTGTACACTCATCTTGGAATAAATATTCCCAAAATCCACCTGAAATGAAACAAAAGTCCAAGAAGTTTATTATTAATTTTCAGTTAGTTTTCTTATTGTTATTACTCTTTATTGTAATATTCAAGTCAATATTACAGTCTATGACCTTCAAGCAACATTAATGGGAAGCAAAGAAATTTTGAACACATTCTTGGGAGCCTCTCTGATATGGCACTGCTTTACTTATTAGGTCATATAGACCCATCAAAGTTCAAATTTGGTCACACAGTTACATTCTAGCCTAAAAAAATTAATAATGACGATACTTCAGTTAAGAAATTCTTACAACCTATGCAGCTTAGTTGATGACAAAAGTTGCATATATGCAATTTCTCAGATTTTGCGTTCAAAAGATTGTCACAATTGATCTTGAGAATTTTTCATTGCTTTTTTAAATTCTCTTTGATAAATATAAATACCAAAGACAATGATTATAGTTTTTGATATCTATGCTGATTTCAAAATGATTAGATTGGAATTCACAGCTGTTCACTAAAAAAATGTACCTCTTGTATATTGAGATTTTGAAGCTTAACCAGTTTAAGTCGTACCTTGTGTTTAAATATGATAAAAAGTGAACATTACCTGAATGAAATGTTGTGAATTATAAAACCAATGTACAGTTTGAGTAAATTTCTTCAGTTTTTGGAAATCATCTAAAACTTTTTTTCATTCAACTTTGCATCTTGATTAAAAATGAAAGAAAACATAAATATCAACACTGATGTGAACCACAAAATGGCACATTCAGATGGTTTGCTGTTTTCCTTATTACCAAAAACTTAAAAGAATACACATCTTTGAATTGATCTGTGAATGCTCTCAAACCTGCTAGATGAGTAGACTGACAAGACCAAGGCTCTATCTCATTGGCAAAAATATTTATCAACCCTTCTACAAAGAAGAAGAAACCTGATTTCAAACAGCAGAAAAATATTTTCCCTCTGTTTCTCATCTACACATACCCAAGGAAATGAAACAAAAGACAAGATTGAATTTTAGAAGCAAAGAGTGAAATACTAATAAATAAAAAAAGAAAGGACACTATAAAAGCAAATGGATAAAGCAGTCACTTGTTTTTTAAAGTCACTGAAAATATTTATTTATTTTCTTCACTAATATTTTACTAATAACATAACTTGTTCTCAAGTCAGCTTTTCATGTGTCCGTTTATACAAATTATAACACAGCTTAACTGTTCATATCTTGGTGATCTGGTTAATCTAAGAATAACATTTGTACTATGGCTTATAATTCTGGGAAGTGACATTTTCTTTCAAGCAAATATCTTTTTTTAATGCAGTATGTAATGGCTGGCTACTCATTTATAGATATACTTGTTCGCTTGGATGGTTAGCAAATTCCTATTACAGAAACCTGATCAGGCACCATTTGTATTTCTTTAACACCCACAAAGCTAACGTATAGTTTATACTGCAACTATACTGAGTGGTTATAGTTTCTTGGAGACAGCACATAATCTGGTATAATCAGTTGTTGAATAATGCCAGTATGCTAAAACCCTCATTCACAATGACTTGTGAATTTGTGCTAGCCCAATCAGCTTCTAAACAGTTTTGTCTACCTAGTTCCAGACATTAGACAATCTGTACAACTACCCTCCAGATCCAAAGCTTTATCACTGTGTCCAGCAACTCAAAGTAGATGATGACATTGCCTCTAATGCCATATGGGAAGAAGTGAGTTGTCATGATATAACTCTCTGTACTTACGTCTTACACACCCATCAATAAACTCGGTATGTATTATTGTAGGTACCACTGTGAGATCTGCATGGATCCACCTGTCATTATTTCTGTTTGCATGACCATTTTCAAGGTCATTGCCATGTTGATAGCTAGTGCTATGAGCACAGTGTGCCTTCTCAATACCAGTGTCAGATGGTAAGCTCCCACATTAATGCTCTTATTACATCTGAAAGAGCAATGAGAATGGTAAAAGCTGGCATATGCCACATCACATTATCTTAAGTCATCATCATCTATTCATGGCCCACTAAAGATGGGTTCTTGAAAAACATGACACATACTGTACTTCAGTTCATTGGACAAAACAAGCACCATCACAAGGACAAATTAATTAGGAAAAACTGATATTTCTTCTAACATGGGCAGCAAATGAGAACAATGGCAGTTTGAATAAAGTGTTGTATTAAAAATTCTCAGAGGATCTATGACACTCAGTTGAAGAAGGCTAGTGGGTAAAACAGTGAAAACATTGTGACTACATATAATAACCAAAATGAGGATGTTAGTTTGAATAATTCATTGTATGGCTATAAATCTATATCATCATTATTCTTCAAACAAAAGAATTCTCAATTGAAGCTGTTTATGGCAATCACTGATGCAAACCTGATCAACTCAATCAAAGAATGAATGCAAAAAATGATTTCTAATTCTTTACTTCAAAACAACTAGAGGATCAATCAAACTCAAGGACACAAAATTATAATTTCAAAAATATAAGTACATATTAAATTGCTATGAAGTTTGCACAAATCAGTTAAATAAAATGCTGAAACAATTTATGAAATATATGTCTAAGCAAAGGATTTTGATAACATTGGAATTTACCAACAACTTAAAGGAAAACCTTTGGGTAAAGGAAATACTCTCACTACTGAATTCTTTAAAAATGATGCCTGTGAATATTGAAAAATTATCAGAAAAATGAGAAGCAAAGGTGAGGAAGAGAGAAAAAAAAGAGAGAAGTGAAAGAGGGAGAAGGAGAAGACATGAAGCTAATTCCATAAAAGGCAAGAAGAATCTGAAAAATAAATGACAACCTTTCTGACTTTTGAACAAAGTAAAATATATAATTGAAAGTCCTGATATCTGTGTTTTAGTTCTAGGTAATTTATTTCTATACTTACACTACTGTATCTCCACACACACACACACACACATACATATATATATATATGAAGAGACCAAGTAGTGTCCAGTTGTATATAAATACCAAGTTAAAATAAAGACATAGTCAAGTTCAAATTTTAAAGCAATTTTGAAGTATTTATATTTTATGGAAAATATAAAGCATTGTTTGTGTGTGTGTGTCACTAAATATGTATGATAAAGTCTACATAGATGTTAGCATTATTAAGTACAGATGTATTTGTTACTGTTTGAATATGACAGATGCCTGATGTATTTTTCTGAATACTGAAATAAATAGTTACTAAACTTACCTTAAGATGACACAAGCCACATCTGGGAAGCACCAAGATTACCAAACTTACTAATCTATATATCTCTCCAGACCAATGCAATTAATTTTGTCAATGCATGCGTTATCTTTATACCTAATTCCCAGTCTTTCATGATTAAATATGCGTGAAAGAGAGAGGGAGAGAGAGAGTTTAAACTCCTGATTAAATAAGTGCTGATATCTGTTTATTCTACAGATGCATGCAAGTATATTTTTCATTTCCCAGAATTATGTATTTATTGACTGAATATGTTTATTGATTTCCTAATAATGGAGATAAATATATATGAAATAATGTGTGCGTTTATGGATGCATGTCTGTATGCATATTTAATGTTGGGTAACTTGTTTCTATGAGAGTTCATAGCTGCACTGTAAAACCATTTAAACTCTGATCAAGATCCAATAGCAACCTTTCTACAAAGTCAGTTTGGTTTATGTGCCATGCATAATACACACTTAGGCGATCATGTATCTTTCATTACATGACTGACGAGGTAGATTTTTTTCTCGCAGTTGGTGGCCATTTCTTTCTGTGGTAGACCAGTTGCCATCCAAGGCTTATATAACCCAGTCTCTCCTGATATTTACCCAAACCTGGGGGGAGAAGAAGAGGATTCATATCTTTCCCAAGGGTATTAGCACGTAAGTAAATGTAATGGATTCTACTGGAATTTGAATTCGGATCTCTGATTCCTCAATCCAATCCGCTATCCATTACTCCACTGTGCCTCGAAGATTTTATCATACATATTTAGTGACACATACCGAGAGGCATGGTCAAGTAATGGATAGTAACTCAGATTGAAGAATCGGAGAGCAGAGTTTTAATTCCATTTGAATCCATTACACTTACTTATGTGCTAATACCCTTGGGAAAGGTATGAATCCTCTTCTTCCCCCCCCCCAGCTAAGGGTAAATAGCTGGACAGACCAGGTTCTATAGCCTTGGATGGCAACTGGTCCACTGCAGAAAGAAATGGCAACATACTGCAGGGAAAAAAAATCTGCTTCGTCAGTCATGTATTGAAAGATAAATGATCGCCTAAGTATGTACCACACATGGCACATAACTGAATGATATATATATATATGACAAAGTGGAAAAAATTTTCATGTGATGCATTTCGTTCCTTAGGACTTCATCAGACTAGGTTTGCTTATGTTAATGCAACTAATTATGCTTATGAAGAAGAGATGCTGGGAATTTTAAATTTCAAAAATATTTTTGAAAAACAATGTGGGATATTTAATAACAAAGATTATGAAAACAAGAAGAATTTAATTGAAATTGGCTAGATTAAATATACCCAAAAGACATTATTAAGAAAACCAAAACCCAAAAGACATTATTTAAAAAAAAACAATTTTTTTCAAAAATATTTTCAAAATTGAAAACTCCCAGCATCTCTCATTCGTGCACATGTATAGTTGCATCAACATAAACAAACCTAGCCTGATGAAGTCTTAAGGAATGAAATGCATCCCACAGAAACTTTTTCCACTTTGTCATATATCTTTGCTCCAAAACTGTTCTTGATATATAAAAATTTATATATTGTTATCTCTTCATCCTCATAAACTGTAAGGACACTAGAAAAACTGAATAAAAAAAACATAAAATTTCCTTTGCCATCACATTCAAGGAAACATGTATAAAGGAAAGATTCAATAAGTGAAAAAATTAAAATGCTTCATTTAAAATATGTTTCTAATAATTTAACAGAAAAATAAACCTGCTGACATTTAAATTACATACAAGGTAGCTGTTAAAAAAATGAAATTTGTTAATTTCAACTACAAGAATCTGCATAGAGTTAGGGATACTTTTACTTCTCTTATAGCTTTCAAAATAAAAAGATAGATGATTCATCTACAAGTCCTTCTGCAAGATCATTCTTCTTCTTGAGAAAGATTTCTTCTCTTTTCGCCAAAATTTCTACTTCCTTGTCTTCTCCTACATTTCTCAAACTAAAGTACCAGCAACAACAACAACTACTACAACAACAGCTCCTAAGATACAAAAAGTCATATAAATATGAAATGAAACAATTTTCACTGATCTGTTTCAAGAATTCCTTAAAAACAAACAAACAAAAAGACATCCCTTTGCTACCTACAAACTTCTCCTTCAGCCTTAAACTCAAACCTTGTGTCCTTCAGACCTCCTTGCTCAATCTCCCACCACTGAGCCGCATGTGTTTGTCTCTAGTGAATGATTCGTGTTTCATCATCTAACTTTAGCTTTTGTTCTTTTTCTATTTGGCTCCCGATTATTATCAACCCATATTACTTGTCCCTTTGGAACTGCACATATTGTTGCTTTTGCGAAGGTGCAGCCTGACTTGGAGGAACTGCCAATGAACATGGAAGACAATGAAGATGCCGAAAGTACAAAATCCGAAGTAAAATTAGGGAAACTTCAATATTCTATGGACTACGATTTTCAGAAAGGCGAGGTAAGTTTCATTTTGTTTATTCTTACTAAGAAATGTAACTGGCCATAAGTAATTCTTTGCTTATTTAAAAAGAAGAGATTTTTTTGAAATGAAAATGAATAAGACTTTGATGAAAACAGATGTAAGCATGTTGAGAAGATACTGAAAAGTTTGAATCCCCAACCTGTATTTCACACCAAAAACACAAACCAAGTTGGTAAATTTTCATAAAATAAGTTTATATAGGTCTAATGAGATATTTAAATAAAAATAAAGTGTTTATTTTCTTTTTAAGACAATATAAGGCAGAGCTTTTCAAATTAGTGTGTTGCAGACATGCTGCAATGTAATTACCCATTCTTTCATTCATTATTAACTAGATTTTTAATTGAATTATTTCTTTATATATACATTTTGAATTATATATTTGGCTTGATTAAAAAAAACTTTAGTAACATGTCACAAAACAAAATTACCTTTATAGTGTATTTTTATGAATGCAAAAGTTTTGAAACTTCTGGTAAATGATCTTGGAACAGATAGAGTACAAAAGAAAAATGGTTGTTTTAAATATGTATATGTGTATATAAATATATATTAACATTTTCAAATTTTTGAATTAGTTGTTTTATATAATTGGTAAATTTACCAAAGCTCTTTTTTAATGAGTACTTTTGAACGTTGCTACATTAATTTGCAAGGATTGTTTTTTCTGTATATTTATGTACAGGTTTCTGGTTAATTCCAGCACTCACCTTGTTTGCTGGAGCCAATTTCAAGTTACTCAAAGGGATATCATTTATAATGGTCAAACTGTATATTTATTTGTGTTTTAATATGTTGGCAGTTTATCAATTTTCAATCAAACATATTTCAAAGAATTCTTGCTGCCTAAATTCACGTTATTTAATATGTGTGTATGTATGTATATATATATATATATATATATATATATATATATATATATATATATATATATATATATTACATTCACAGGAATTTAAAACTACTCCATGATGATCATTTCACCTTACAAAATCTGTAAGGATTTTCAAACCTTTCTAGGTAAAAGATAAGCTAAAATAAAATGAAATCCTAAAGCAAATCATAAAATAAGGCAGTGGAAAAAGAAAGAAAAAAACAGAAAAAAGGAAAGTGTAAAGGGACTAGTGAAAAAACAAGAAAAAAAGAAGAAGGTAAGTGAAGGAGCAGTAATGTCTAGGCATGGGGATGATAACAGGAGATAGACACGTGTTGATTGACCTTGATTCATATAGGAAGAAATCACCTCATGCTACTATCAAGTAATTAGATGTAGGAACTGAGGGGAAGATTTATTTATTAACAAATTCACTATTGTTTTTAATATTGAAGGATATTATTATATATATTAAAAAGAAAAATTATAAATTATTTAAAAATTATTTATATATTAAAAAACATATATTATATGTTTTAATTTTTTACTTTTTAGGATTTAGAAAATGTATTAACTATATCCTCTATTAAAAAGAACATATATTAATTTATATTAATAAAACTATGATCATTTATAAAGAAATAAAAATGAAGTATCGAGAGAAGATTTTTTTATTTTATATTAAAAAACCAACACTTAAAGAATAAGCAATAGGAAACATCTACACTTAAAAATATAAAGATTATGCATATAAATCAATACAACAAAATGATATAGAAATAATTATTATAATACAGTTAGTAAATAAATTGAACATATAAAGAAATATAATTCAATAAATAATAATTATAAATGGATAATTAACAAAAGAAATAATATAAATAGAAATGAGATATAATTATAATATATAAATAGTAATATTATTGTTATTATTTTATATAAACTAAAACATTAATAGATATTATATTAAATAATATCATTAAATATTGATAAATAATATTATTATTAGGTTGGTGCAAAAATAATGACGTAATAATGTCGTTTTTTGACGTTAAAAAATACGTCAAAAAACGACATTATTACGTCATTATTTTTGCACCAACCTAATATTATATTAAATAATACAATATATAAATACATATTAAATGACACTACCATATTATATTAAATAATACTACCCTACTATAAACAATTATATCATATGTCCTTATATGAAAAAATATGTTCTACATCAATTTATCACACGTCAATACCACATATATCAAACACCAATACACAACTTATCGTATTAAATAATATTATTACATTATAAACTCATCAAAACATTATTGAATAACCCTATTATATCAAATAAATTTACAGCATCAAATAATATTATTATTAAATATTATTAATTATCAACACAGCAAATAACATTATTATTACATTATTAATATATTATAATAAATAATATTATTATTATATTATTTTATTATCATTATTAAATAAATTATATTATCATTATATTACATTATTATATAATACTATTATTATATAATACTATTATTATACAATACTATTATTATACAATACTATTATTATATAATACTATTATTATACAATACTATTATTATATAATACTATTATTATACAATACTATTATTATACAATACTATTATTATATAATACTATTATTATACAATAGTATTATTATATAATACTATTATTATACAATACTATTATTATATATATATAGAAACAAATTATAAGAAAAAGGGGTGAAATTGTTAAATACAAATATAAAAATAAAGAAATTTTTAAAAAATTTAGAGAAATAATTTAAATAAATTGATAATACTAAAAATAAAGAGAAGTATGACTAATATTAAAGTGTAAGTATAAAGTAACAAAGTTAAAAACTAAATAAATTTAATTTAAATACTAATAAAAAAATGAATAAATTGTAGGGAAACCTTATAGTAAAATCACAAATAGAAAGGGAATAATAATAATAATAATAGGATAATATTAAAGACAACAGAAATAGTCATCACAACAGTAAAGAGAATTGGGGGTGGGGAAATTAATAGTAAAGGGTGAGTAAGGAAAATTTAGGAAGGTTATATGATAAGAAAGTTTTAATAAATACATCAAGCTCTCTTTGTGGATCGGTTTTAATATTTTATATTATTAGGATTCAATTGGATCATATACCTATTGATGTTTATATATATATATATATATATATATATATATATATATATGATTTAAGAAACAGCAGTAACAGCAGATATTTTTATATATAGTGCTCAATATTAAAAATATTAAAATACTATTTACATTATTCGGACTATTATCCTCATCTTTGTCGCCATATTTATTACAACGTTTCAGCCATTGTACGCTTCGGCCTTCTTCAGGTGATTGGAATGTCGAACTGAATCCTTTATTTGGTTCACTGGGGTAAACTGTTCTAGTTCCACGTGCCATGTTTTAATGGATGTCAGTTATCAGTTATCTCAGTTAAACGTTGTAATAAATATGGCGACAAAGATGAGGACAATAGTCCAAATAATGTAAATAGCGTACATAATACCTCATCTCAGAAATATAGACAGATACTATTAAAATAGAGCATTATTAATAATATATGAAGAAAAGATTACTTTTAAATACTGTTTAAAACCATAATTCATGAAAACTGGAAATTGTACCAAGAAACTTCGAAGTCAGGATAAAATTGATATTTAATAGTTAAGTAATCTTTTCATATAATATTACATATATATATATATATATACATATATATATATATATATATATATATGTTTTGCCACTTTGTGACTGGAAGGGATAATTCCGAGTAGGATATAAATCCAGGAAGGGTTAATGTAGACTACAGAGAATTATAAGGATAATAATAAGACAAAGGTTTTAATTATCCATTTTATTTATAATTTTTATTTTGTGAACACCGATAAGTTCAACTCATCAGAATTAAATCTCTTCCACAAATGAAGAACGTACACTGGATTGCTAGTGGGGAGGGAAGGTGAGAGAGAAGGGATGGATAAAGGGGTTAGTGGTTAGTAGTAGTCAGTTTACCTACCCAAGAATTTACCCTATACTTTTGATATTTTAATATTGGATTGTCTTTTTCATTGACCACTACCAAATTTAGACAGGACAAATCAGGTTGATTCAAATTGATTTTATAAAAGAGATCTTAATCCAAATAAAGGTCGGTACTAATATAGTCATACTTAAGCATTTGTTATTTTTTTTAAAGCCAAAGTCTAATAGTCAGTGAAGATATTAAGTTGAGGAGAATGTAAGTTAACCAAAATATTAATGTACCAACTATTGCAAAAGTCATCCAATATTGCCACATCTGTGCAAGAAAATGTAAGACCATAACAAGATGAAAAAGAAACATCCACACTTCCCTATATGTGAAGATGAATCTTGCAACGACATTGCTTGAAATCGAGTCACAGCCATCATACATAGATGATTTGCATACACTGCATCTCACATGATTAGCCACTTTGTTTTATCAATATATAAAATAAATACTTAATGAAATCTAAAGGTTTTATTTCTGTCTAATATAGAGAAAGTTTATTCTGCACAGACGTAAACAAATGGTAGCTATTTTTATGAAATGTCTTCAATTTCAAATTCTCAAATTAAAGCCACACCGAGTTTGAAGCTTTAAAATGAATCATAAATATCATTTGATGAATAAAAAGAAATGTTTAATAACTTCAAAAATTGTGACATGTAAAACATCACTGAAAATTTTAAAACATTTCAGCAGTTATGTTGTTCTTTTTCTATGTGCCATGTCCGTTCAGGATGTAGGCAATCATGACTCTCCACAATTTCCTGTCCTTTGTTGCTCTTATCAAATTTCATCTTTTTGTTATCCTTCTTAAACTTTGCTTCATCATCCATTTACTCAAGCTCACCAGCTAGGTTATACATTGTTTTCTTTTGTCCTTCTTGCCTTCAATATGTCCTGTGAGTATCAAATTTTCCATCCCTCTTTCCTCATTATGTACCCTAGAAATTTCAACACTCTTTCTGATGTTAAGTATAAGTGTTCTTTTTGTTTCCATTTTCTCTAAAACTTTGCCATTGATCACATGTTCAGTCCATGGTATTCACAGAATCCTTCTTTAGAATCATATTTTTGTTGCTTCAAGTCTCTTCTTCATCTGTGAGGAGACCAAATTATAAAAGGAAAATGGGAGACTCAAATGCAGATGTGATAAGTACAAGCTGATTATTTTTATCTCACCAACCTTTGTCCCATATCAAAAGAGAAATTAAAAAAACACCCATCTTTGTGAAGATAGGAAACTTTTAGACATTGTAGCAACAAGGAAATGTCAAAAATCCCAAGATGTTGGGTCCTAAATAAAGTTACAAACAGATGAAACCAATCCCTAGGCTATTCTCTGAAAGGCATTCATAAGGGGGGGGATTGAATAAAATTGGCATAAAATACATGAAAACCAATTTTTCATTCTTTTCACTGACAGATGCTATGCGATGCTTAATGAACCAGATGGATGGGGCAAAGCCTTGGGAGCTATTGGCAGAAACTGCCCTCACATGTTGAGACATTAACAAGGTGAAGGTGGTGTGATGCTTTGGGGTGGGATTATAAGAAGTAAAATGGTAGACCCATGACAATTTCTGCACAGTATTATGATTACATATCAGATATACATTGATTTTTGAAAGGCATATATACTTTAAAATGGTCTATCAAATGTGTCAATGGAAAGTAATGAATACCTGAATAAAATGAATTTCAAAGATATTTGTTTCATGGCACACCAACAGGAACCAAGATGTAAAATGTGATAATAAAAGATTGAAACAATATGTAATGGTGAGATATCTGAAAAATAAAATGATGAAATTCATATAACACAAGTAACAAAAAGTCTTTGATAATTTTGATACTGGACAATAATATTACTTACTGTTGGTTTTAACCAAATCTACATTATATATATATATATATATATATTTATATATACTTTAAAAATTAAAAGCTCAGTTGAATGCGCTACCTTGGTTTCAACCTTATTATATCCTAAAAAGAACCTTTTGAACTAGAAATCCAAAGTCATGAATCCTTGCAAACATACTAAAAAATTCATCTTAAGCACATATGAGGCTGGATAAAAAAAAATATATATTTCAGTTAACTCCACCCACCAATATATTTATAATATCCTTACTTTTATTCTCTTCCCCCTTCTTCTTCTCCTTCTTTCTTCACATCCTCCTCCTCCATTTTTATCACACCCAATGTCATGTGTTTGTTTATTCATATTTTAAAAATAATATAGCATTCATTAGTTTTTGTTTTTTAAATGAAACATTGGGAGGTCAGTTGATAAAAATCACCTAAGGATACTGTAAGGTTGAAACCAAGGTAGTGGATTCAACTGAGCTCTTAATTTTTTTTTTCAAGTATATATATATATATATATATATATATATATATATATATATGAGCTGTGATACAGTGAAACAGTCTGTCTGTGAATGATATATATAAATATCTGATACCACAGAACTTGTAAATAGTTTTCAACAGACTGAATATTTTTTTCCATAAAAGGTAACCTTTTTTCAGTCAGTGCCTCATCAGAAGAATTGTTGGCAACTAGTAAAATGTTAATGAGAATCACGGAATGATAGACAAACTGGGAGTAAAGAAGCAAAATATGACTAAAATACAATTTAATATTAAAAAGAGAGAAAAATAAAAGAGGGGGAAAATGGCAATCTATATAATGCATGCCTACATTCAAAACTATATCTATTATTTTTTGTAATCATTTCACCCCTTACAAGGCAATAAAAACCGCTAAGATGCAAGAGGTTACTGAAAGTGAAAGAAACAGAGAGGACAATAAAAGGACAGAATTCAATGAGACAGAAAATGATAATTGTCATTTCATTTAACTTTTTGAAGATTGTATTTGACAGGAAAGCAAGAAACTGGAAGAGAGTTCTCAAAGTAAGAAGTGTGGGAAAATAAACTATTAGCATAGAGCTTACGGTTACATCTAGCAGTTGCAATAGAATAATTATGAGACCTATCTGCCAATCTAGTACTGTGCTTAAATTCATAAAGTTGAGGTACCAAAAATGAAAGCTCATCTGAACAAATACAAATTTATTATATAAAGTTATATTATAACTGTGTTTTAATTATAATTTATAATAGATATGTATTAAAAATAAAGATTTTTATAATATATATATATATATATATATATATATATATTATGTATTAAATAAAAAATTCTTTACAAACTCCACAAATTGAAAACTGACCAAATATATATTTATTATTAGTATAAACTTTTGCTCTGTTATTTTACATTGAGTACTGATTTATTACCACCAGTACTCACTGTGCAGTATTATATATATATATATATATATATATATATATATAAGGTTGGTGCAAAAATAATGTCGTTTTCTCACATATGTTACTATGTTAGAAAACGACATTATTTTTGCACCAACCTTATATATATATATATATATATATATATATATATATATATATATATATATATATATATAATAAAACTTCAACTATCTAAACAAAAACATTGAATTGTTTTACTACTGTGAAAACTTGTAAATTGAAAAAAAATGTGCATTTTTGGGTTTAAAATAAAGTTTCTGCACTTGAAAAAATATGTTAATTTTCAATTTTCTTTTAAATTTCTATTTGATATTTCCAGAAAAAATTGAAATGCATGTGATAGCCTTAAAGCATTAGAATTATTTCAATTTGTTTATCTATTTTATAATTTATGAAAAGCAATGATTTTAAATCTGTATTAAAGCTAGACCTATGATAAGATAAAAAAAAAAAAATTTGGTTCACTTATTTAATTTTTTTCACTAACAGTTCACAGACTTGAAAAATCAAAATCAAAGAACTTACACTAAAGTCTGAACTTCTCATATAGGTGTGAAAAATCTGTGGATTCTCTAAATTCACTTAATCTAACCCCACATCAAGCCCTTTAAAAATGTTCAAAATTTTTTCGCATCTTTTGCTTGTAAATGGGATTTATCCCTACCAGCTGGCTGCGCATGTTTTGGAGAAATTTTTTCATTGCTGGCTGGTTGAGCCAATCATATCAAAGACAAATTGACTTCATTTGAACCCTATCATCTTCCTTATTGCTGCTTTTTTTGCAAAAATTATGCTATTGTTTTTTCTTTTTTGAAAACTCACCATCAAAAGTGCCACCCAATGCAGACCACCACCTCCACTAGCTACATCACTAAGATATATATATATATAAAAAGTTTTATTTAACATACAAAATATTCCAACAATTTAAAATTAATTTAGTGATTAAAACTAAAATAAAATAACTTATTTTAAAAAGAAAAAATTCAATATTGTTTTTTGCATGTCTTTTAAAGTTTTTAAATATGCAGGAATTCAGTTTCCAGTTCGTCCTGCATTTGCAAGAACTATAAACAAGTAACAAGGCCAAACATTTCAAAAAGTTGGAATTTGGCTCCAGAAAGAAATATTTATGCCAGTTGTATGTTGCATGCACAAGAGTAAGAAATCCTAAGAATTTATTAAAGTTAAGTTATTAAGTTAAAAATGTAAAAGAAAAAAATAAATTTTCTTAAAAAATATTGTTTACCATGAAGTCCTATAAAATTAAATTAGATTAAAGAAATTATTAAACTGCAAAGTAGGGTTTTGCAAAAGTATTTTCCAAACAAATTAGCTTTATTCAAATTTCATCGTTTGGTTTGTGAAATTGAATGAAACGTAGAGTTTAAAATGTCAACAAAAAATGTTACTTCAGCAATACTAAAAACTATGAGGATTTCAACACACATTAGTGTGTAGCGAAAGCATTGTAGTATTTACAAAAAGTAAAATACTCATTATTTAAATAATGTGTGTGTGCGTATAGCCTAGGAGTAGACTCTCTGACTGATACCAAATTGGTTGGGTTTCGATCCACGCTTCAAGCAGTTGGACGTCTATCTATAATACTGAAGAGCTGTAATACAGTGAAACAGTCTGTCTGTGGATGACAATATATATTAGGTTGGTGCAAAAATAATGATGTAATAATGTCGTTTTTGACGTATTTTTTAACGTCAAAAAACGACATTATTACGTCTTTTTTTTTTGCACCAACCTAATATATATATATATATATATATATATATATATATATATATATATATATGAAATAGTGTATAATGTCTTTTCATTATAAAATAAATCAACATATTCCACTTTTCAGCCATACCTAGCTTCTGCCCCCCCCCAAATTTTAGTGTGCAAAACCATTTTTCAATCATTTTGTTTCTTTTTATATTTCAGCTAACAGTCAACGTGATACAGGCTGCCGACCTACCAGGGATGGATATGTCTGGGACATCTGACCCATATGTCAAAGTCTATCTAATGCCCGACAAAAAGAAGAAATTTGAGACAAAAGTCCATCGGAAAACACTCAACCCAGTATTTAATGAATCGTTCACTTTTAAGGTAAGCCTGATAAATATAATAAATAAATATAGCAACTCTAGTAGAAAGTTATAAAAAATATGTAGTTTTTAGATCATTTATTTTTCAAAAAGAAAAATCTTTTTTAAATATAACTCAGATAATTAAAGAATGAGAAATATAAGAGGTTTTTTTAAAAAAGAAAAAAAAAAACAAAGTAGCATTTTCGATGATGACAAAAGTAATGTTGTTTAGAGAAGAAACAGAAGTATAAATATAGTAGAAGATATGAAAATGAAAACCCAAGCAAAACATATAACCAGCCAAGCAGAATCAAAAAGTCTTATTAAGTATTATTTTGGAAAAAAAATGTCCTGCATTTGTCATTAAATGGCATTAAGATTGTTTACTTTTACTTGTTTTTTAATTTTATTGTGGCAACTGTCATATCAGCATACATTATTCTAAACAATTATCAGTTGGTGAAAACTTTACAGAATTAGTTACCAAAAATGGTATAATATTCCATCAGGATAACACTATATATTTCTTTGGTGACCAAGCAATAATTTTTATTATTTCACCGGGAAGTTTTGGTAAAAGTTGTGTGTCTATGGAATTGAGAAATTACATGAAAGACAGTAAAGAAATAATAGCAAAAATGGTAAATCTATTTATAAAGATGTCAAAAACAAATAAAAAATTTGTTTTTATTTATGCTTCAATCAAAAGAACTTTTAACTGATATATTAATGCTTTATTTGGGGAATAAATTAATATGAGTTCAAAGGTCACCATTAAGCTAATGTGTATAATTGCACTAATAAATACTGTCCATGTTGAAAATCTCAATATTTCTTAATTTCAGCTGAGTATGGAGTAAGACTAGAAAATATGAAATAAGAGCCAGAAGACATTATTGTTCCAATTTTCAAAGTTGAGTTGTTTGTGTAGGTAGAAGGCATAATTAGCCTTTTTTATTCAAAGATAAATATTTATTGTTAATTTTGTTCTTTCCATTTTAGTATTTTATTTTCTCTTCTTTCAGAACGTTCCCTATGCTGATATTACGGGTAAGACACTTGTGTTTGCGATCTACGACTTTGATCGCTTTTCGAAACATGACCAAATTGGTCAAGTCCAAGTGGCAATGAACTCAATAGATCTTGGATCGGTCATAGAAGAGTGGAGAGATCTAACTAGCCCGGATAATGATGCTGAGAAGGTACAATACTCATTCCCTTTTAATTTATTACCAATTTTCTTTCAGCAGAAGTAAAATTTTGTAATATCGTATATGACAAGACATTTTCTATCCAAAATATGAGTTTTAACTTGTAGAAAAGATATAATCAGTAGTAATAATATATTTTGCATTCACATCTAACAAATTTGGATAACTGTGAATAACATTTTGTAATATCTGATTAGATAATTAAAGTGTGTAGAAAAGTTTGATGATTTCGGTAAAGAATAAGATATAAACTCTAATATTATTATGATATATTTTCATATGTTTCAGAAACAATCAAAATTCACATAAACTGGATATCATCTAAGATATTAATACTTAATCATTTTAACTTCTCCATAGTTTTGTTTATTGTTTATATTTTTCAGAATTTTCTTATTTCTCAAATATATTATTTTTAATATTCACTTCATCATGTATGTTCTCCATTGTATAAAAAATATGACATATTTTTTTTATTCCTTGCATGGAATATTGCTGTCATATATGGTCTTGTTCTCCTGCTGTACATCTTGAGAGCCTCGATAAAATCCAGAGATGAATATGCAATGCAATAGGTCCTAATCTGGCATCTCATCTACAGTTGCTTTCTCACAGACATGTCATGGCTTTCCTCTCTCTCTTTTTTTTCATGGGAACTGTTCTGACGAGCTAATTTCACTGGTTCCCAGACTGCATGAATTTAAGCGAGCTACTAGGCTGGCATCTCGGTCCTACCCTTTCACTGTCGAAATGGTTAAATGTAACTGTCTCTTCTACTCAAACAGCTTCTTCTCTCATACTTCCTGTCTGTGGAACTCCCTTCCTCTTGCTTGCTTCCCTGACAACTATAATCTTCAAATATTCAAGTGTAATGTCAATCAACATCTTCTGACACCTTGATCTTGTTCCCCATCCTTCTCTGTATCTTTTCTTCAAACATACTTCTTTACACTTGTCTCAATCCTCTGTAACCGCTTGTGTGCTAGTGACACTCCTGCCTTGCTTGGGATGAATTGCTTAAAAAAACATTATTTAGTGATTTTCAACATACAATTGAAACTTTTCATGACTTTCAGCATATAATGAATTTTGATGACTTTTGTCATATGATTAAGGCTTTTGATGACTTTCAACATAATAAATTTTGATGACTTTTGTCATATGATTAAGGCTTTTGATGACTTTTGTCATATGATTAAGGCTTTTGATGACTTTCAACATATAATGAATTTTGATGACTTTTGTCATATGATTAAGGCTTTTGATGACTTTCAACATATAATGAATTTTGATGACTTTTGTCATATGATTAAGGCTTTTGATGACTTTCAGCATATAATGAATTTTGATGATTTTTGTCAGATGATTAAGGCTTTTGATGACTTTTGTCATATGATTAAAGCTTTTGACGACTTTGAACATATAATGAATTTTGATGATTTTTGTTCAGAAGATTATGGCTTTTGATGACTTTCAGCATATAATGAATTTTGATGACTTTTGTCATATGATTAAGGCTTTTGATGACTTTCAGCATATAATGAATTTTGATGATTTTTGTCATGATTAAGGTTTTTGATGACTTTCAACACATGTTTAAAGTTTTAGTTAAAATTTTTAAGAAAGCCTACCAATCTGGGTAAGTTTTATTATATTTGTGCTGAATGAATAACAGTCATTTGTTGTACAATGTTTGGCTTCAATCTGTACAAGTTAAACTTTCAAATGGAATTCTTTCTATTCTTTACTCTATATTGCCAAGATCACTTTTAGTTTTCTGCTATTTTTACTGGTAAGCCTAGTATTAGCAAATATAAAACAGTCTATATTTTTCTTTTAGAAAATTCTGCTGATTTCTTATTTTTTACATTAGAAAAATTAAAAGCTTGTAGGATGAAAACTTAAATTTAGAAATAGTTGAAGATTATTTCCAGAAATTGTTGTAAACACATTAAACCTTTTTTTTATCATTTCACTCCAAGGAAAGTGATTAAGACGCAACCGGTTACTGAGAGTGAAGGAAACTGATAAAACATCATTAAGTAGAAAGGACAATAAGAGAACAAGATTCAAAATGACAGATGATGATGATTGACATCATTTAAATTTTTGAAGATCAGAATTGCAAAAAGCTGGAATAATGTCCCATGGGTGAGGAAGAGAAAAGCTCATCAGAACAATTGCCATGAAAATATTTATAAGAAAGGCACATGGACATTACATAACAATAGTGGGAAAGTGATTGAAACCAAGATCCCGGATCAGGACCAATAAAATTGCAGATTCTTCTTTGTCAAGAATATCTAGATACATGTCAGAAATGCTATGCTAGATGTGACAACAATATTCAATATAGAGAGAAATGGTAGACTTATAAAGATACAAGACAGATTCAAGCAAGAAAAATTGTCACAGTGAACAAACTTACCAAGTAGCAGGCTTAACTGTAACAGGAGAGAGCTAGGGAAGAAAGATTTATTCTCCTATTTGTATTTTCCCCATTATTAGTATTATTATTATATCCGTGATATAATAACACCAATATTTTACAGATGGAATAGAATGACTGAAAGGAAAAAGAATGACAAACCTACTTTGTTCTCAGAGAGACTTTTATATTATTAAGTCATGAACAAAACTATATATCTATATATATATAAAGTTATAGCTTCTGTCTGTCTGTTTGTTATTGAACTCCTCCTAGGGCTTTGGAGATAGACCCCCATAACCATATAAATTCTGAAACTACTTTGATCAAAGGGGATCCCTGGAGGGGAACAAACCACTGCTGCATTATTTTTCCCTTTGGTTTAAATTAAATTTAAATTTGAACAAGGGAATGACTCCTAGGGTACTTAGATAAGTATATTTCATATTGATCAAATTGTTCCCCCTCTGCCCCTCCTCCGAAATTTGTTTCCCTTTGATTTAAATTAAATTTAAATTTGAACAAGGTAATGACTCCTGTCCAAAATATAGAAGGAGAAAGCAAGAAGATGGAGATCACATCAGCAAGATCAAAATGAGACAATATGGATGACAAGTTGAGCAAGAAATCACCAATAAGTGGGTAGTGCCTTACAATACATATTTGTTGTAACAATTTAACTGTCATATCAATGTTGAAAGCTGCTCATCAATTCATTCAATCAAGTATTGCATCAAATATTAGGTTGGTGCAAAAATAATGACGTAATAATGTCGTTATTTGACGTTAAAAAAAAACGACATTATTACGTCATTATTTTTGCACCAACCTAATACATATCAAAGGGGTCAGATCAAGCTTTTTTTGCAACCTCCACACTGATTTATTTGAATAAGGGAATGACTCCTGTCCAAAATATAGAAGATGAAAGCCAGAAGATGGAGTTTGCATCTGCAAGATCATTGAGTAATAGTGAAATGCATCATTTTTCTCCATAAATTATAACAATGATTTAAAATGAATGATCATTTTCTTACAAAAACATTTTAAACATGCAGCAAGAGGCAGGTAATTCAGCTAGTACATATATAAATGTATTCCATATGGAGAAAAATATATCACATATATCTACACAGCAAAGTGTAAAGAGAAACAAATAGGAAGGGTCTTGCATATATACGGAGACATTCCTGTACCTGGAGAAAACATTTTTAGGAGTCCAGATTCAAATGGGCCAGATTTATCTATGTCCCAGGTGAGGATATATTCCACAAACAGGACACAGTGAGTATTGGGTTTTCCCACATTGAGGAATTGAGGATTGTGAGCTGGAGTTTCATTTTATATTTGGGAAAGATATATTACCAAAGGGAAATGGCACCCTGGACTTGTAAGCTGCAGGGGAGCTTCTATCCAAGCCAGGTTAAAAAAAGCAACCTTTCACTTTGGCTGCTGAAAACAAACTGAAAAATGTCTGGCACTTTCAGCACTGTATGGAGTGATATCATTAAGCAGCCATCATGTGACCCACATAACTTATCTCCACCAGAGGGAGATAAGCACCTTCTGTATCCTTACATAACAATTGACATGCTATAATCATTTCAGTTCATATCAGTGGAAAATGTGGATAAGGTGCAATGAGTTACTCTGCTGGAGGTTAGCATCAGCCATAATGATGGAAGGCAAAAAAATTTCTGCAAGATGATTAAAAGAGAACAGTTTCATTTTAGAGGCATTAAAATTAAGAAGCCAGTTAACAATAGGATGAAGGTTATGTTCGATATCAGCTGCTAATTTGACTATCAAACCTATCAGACTTACCATTAAAACAGGAGTAAATAGTTGTGTCATTGGTATAGATACTGAGTCAAGAAGTGATTATATTGGAAAGGTCATTGATAAAAATTAGAAACAGATTAGGTCCAAGGATAGAGTCTTGGGAGACTTTTTATGAATTGTTTAAGAAGAGACCTGTGGATTAAGATATCAGATGTTTTGTTGAAAGTGTAAAATAACTGTTGACCAAAAATCTGTTCCCTCAAATAACAACTCCCTATTGTAGTGAAAAGGAGACAATTCAGAAGTATACACCTGATGTCTGCAGAAATAACCAAGAGAATTAATTTCTGGATGAATAAAAATAAGTTTATGGTTCTTCTAACACTAAAAATAACCATATGTCAATTCTGCTCTTGTAAAGAGACAGATAAATATTATCTTCACTATTAAACACCCATCTGAAATGAAGTAAACAATATTTTCAAGCAAAACCAAACAAGAAAATCCTTTCCTTTAATATTGCATACATTCACTATTGGAGGTGCAGGTAGTGTAATGGTTATTGTCATGGAAAGTGAAATTGGCATGCTAAGTTCAATTTCCACTCATTTCTGTTTTGTTCACTTCACACTAATGCCCTTGGAAAAGGCATGAATCTATCTTTCTCCAGCTATGGGGTAAATAGCAGGTCAGACTGGGCTCTCTTGCCTTGAGGTGGCATTCACTCTAGAAGAAGGAAAAGTCTTAATTCAAAACTAACCTAAAGAGGGTTTGGCTCTGTCATGTTATTTTGCCCTAGACACACCACTGCTGCAAAGGCTGCAGTAAATGTAGTACCTCTATAACCCTAATGGGTTACAGGGTACACACATACTTTCACTATTACTGTGATATCCTACTCCTTCTTGTTTGAGAGCCTCATTATGCAACAGTCAACAAAACCAGTTGTAAATAGGAGTGAGAAATAAAAGCTATTTGGGAGCAACATTATAAACTGATGTTGCTATTCAAGTAACCAGAAGTTTTTACTATTTGATGTAAAGGAAACAAATGTATACGAAAATCAGCCAGCTAAGATAATTTTTTTTTACTAATGTTCACACAATACAAGGCCCAAGAGCCACAAAGTAGAGGGTAAATATGTGGAGTTGCATGAGCATAAGTAAAATTCTTGGAGCTATGCAGAAAAGTAACAGCTAAATCTAGACTTGAAGAGGTTAAGATTTAATTAGTGAATAACATTTCAGAGTTCATTTGGGGACTTTAGAAAAAACTGGAAACCCATTCCTAGGAAACAAGGAATAAACATTTATTTCTGTTCAAAAGGCTGGGAGGAGTGTGAAGCAGATGATCAGCAAACCTATCCACTCTTACTGGGAGAGAATAAAATAAATAAATAATTAGTCAGAGCTCTGTCAGAGATGATAGGAGCATAGAGTTGAAGTAGATTTTGGAAGGAACTGGAAACCCAATCCTAAACAGGAAACAAGGGATAAACCTCTACAAAAAACAAGGTAGGTGTGTGAATAGCAATATAATATATTATCATAAAGAAAATAACAGTTACAATACCAAGTTTTTTTTTTCAGATTATAAAATTCATCACAACAATTTTATACAACAATATTCAATACTTTCACTTTGCCACAGAAGGTACAACTTGGAGGATTTTATTATCATGCACTTAATTCAAATGGAGAAAACTATTTTCAAATTGAACAAAACTAATCTTTGGACTTGAAACCTTGATTAAAAAAAAAAACCAGAAGGAATAACAGTGTTTGAATTTTTACTTATTAAATATGTTTCAAAATTTTTTTTATTTTTCATCTTTACAGGAGAACAAGCTGGGTGACATTTGTTTCTCATTGCGATATGTTCCAACTGCTGGTAAACTGACCGTTGTCATCCTTGAGGCTAAAAATCTAAAGAAAATGGATGTTGGTGGACTATCAGGTAAATTAATTTTAATTTTTTCAGTTAGAATTTAAAGAGAAAATTAAATTCTTTCATTGTTATTTTGGTTTATATTTAACAAAATCTAAACATGAAAAATCTCTCTTTTTAAAATAATTAGACTGTGAATATATACTTTGTTTTCTTGCAGGTAAATAGAAAGTTTGTTTAAGGTGAATAAATAAATATGAATAAGAAATAACATTTTTTAGAGATCAGGAAGCATAGCTATGCACTATAAAATCTTAAATATATGTCAAAATTCAGATATAAATAAAAAATATTGTTAAAGACAATATAAATAAAGACAAAAGGAAATCTTCTTAATCAACATGTTTAGTCCCCTGAGGTACTTTATCAAGGCAAATGAAGAGATTTTATTTTACAACCTGTATTTATAAACAGAAGTAAATTGGAGGATAAATACTGTTAAGTTTTCAAATAAAATATATAATAAAAATCTAAATTATTTCAAAAGTGAACTGTTTAAGTAAAGGTAAACTATGGAGGTTGCTAAGTGATGTAATTTAGTGCCAAATAAAATGTACCATCGATCTTAACTATGCTGCACTTATTAAAAGAGAAATTAACTTAGATGAAAAGTTCTTGAGAGTGCAATTATTGATTCTTGTAAAAATGTTAACTTACACCCAATATTTCCTTTCTTAAGCCAATATGACCATAGAAATTTTAAAAAATTAAAAGAAAATGTTTAACTCAAGACCTTTATTTAAGATAAATAAATATATAAATAATTAATCAAAATGAAATAAAATAATTAATAATAATTGCATTAAAAATAAATATATAAATAAAAATTCAGCAACAACAGCATTTATAAAATCTTTACATTTATCTTTTCCCTCAGGGGAAGAAATGCATTGTTAAAGAAAAAATTTCCTTTTGTTTTTTTATATATAAAATGGACATTGAGGTTAACACACTGCAGTGACTTTCATGTTTAAACACAATCTTCAGGCATTGTGTTTTGGCTTGGCTATTTATATTCTGGTCAGTGGTGCATTGTGGGTAGAAGGTATATTGTATTATTTTAATGGTTAATGGGTGGGCAGAAATGGTTATGTTTCAAAATATTCTAAAGGCTATTGAGTAGAAATAATTGTGGATCCAAATGCAGTTATTTGTAGCTATTATGTTTTTGTTAACTTCTTTTTTACTCAAGTTCTGGCAGAAGGCAATCAGTGGATAATAACAACAAAAATAAGGATACTAGTCCAAATACAAATATCATAAATAATAATAACTCCTCATCCCAGAAATTCAAACATAAACAAAATTACCTGTTTTTTTTTTAACTATGGTGTTTGATTTCTTTTTCAGGATTTTTTTTTTTTCATTTTTCTCAAAAAAGGTCATTCAATTACTTATTTAACCCCTAAGTCTTATATTTTTTTCTTTCCTTTTTTTCCTTGCAGATCCTTATGTTAAGATATCGTTGATGCTAAATGGCAAGAGAATTAAGAAGAAGAAAACCACTATCAAGAAGTGCACACTGAATCCATACTACAATGAGTCATTCACGTTTGAAGTCCCGTTCGAACAAATACAGGTACAATCATAATGCTATCCTTATAACCATTAAAATTGACCAAATTGTGCCAAAATATTTAGGTTCAAACCCTATTATATCTAATTTGTCATTTCCTTTTTTTATCTTGTTTCCTTATGAAATAGTTATGACAGGTTTTTTTTTTATATTTCATATTATTTTTTTCTTATTTAATCACCATGTTCTATGATTAAACTTAATTTTTTACAGATTCAAGAAATTGTATCATGAAGTATGCGCTTGAAGAACATTTTCTTTGCATTTTAAAATGGATAACAATTTGAAGGAAGTTTTATTAAAGCTTCAATAACAGACATTTTAAAAGTATATATAAATATATACAAAAATATAAAATAAAAGGGAGAAAGAAAAAGATAAAAAAAAATTCTCAACATAAAGAAAAAAAAAAAAAAAAAAATATATACATTAAAAAAAAATGAAAAGTGGCTAATATGAATGGAAGTAAAAATCCAAATAAAATTTTACAATTTTCACCCAAAATTAGTTGAATAAATAAATACTCTAGAAAATATCTTAATCATGAGAAACAAAAGGAGCAGAATTTTTTTTTTTAATTTATGAAAATAGAACAAAATTTGAATTAAAAAATTACTGAAATTAAATTTAACAAAAGGGCAGTCATAAAACATTACAAATTGTTTGAGTATCATAAAAATAAGAAAGGCAATAAGCAGCTCAATCTCTTTCTCTTTCTTTTTATGCCATATTTATTCAGGATATTGACAATCATAGTATTCCATAGCTTTATTAAAACTTAATACAATTCATACACATATTGATCAACACATTACACACAACCAAAGTATTAACATTAAGACAAATATTAGTAGATGATAACTAAAATACTACAGAACACACACTGTAAATGAAAACTCAAAACACTTCAAGCTGTCATTGTACAAAAGTAACAACTTATATTAAGCATATCTTTTACCATTATCCAAAATAATTGTTGCTTAAAACAATTGGGCAATCATTAACCTTTGTGCCTACAAAAAAAACGGTTTGTCAAAAGGACTATTTTTCCAATGACACTGCTATTATTTTAAATACCTTCACTCCTTGGCAATGTTTATTGTTTTAAAAAGGGATTATTAAAATTGTAATAAAACCCAAATGTATGAAAGTGAATTTATATATTTTCTTTGTTCTCTAAGAATTTACAAAAGATATATTAAACATTAATTTATTATTTAATTTATTAGATTGTTTATTTACAAGAATAATTACAACATTCTAATATTTAATACAATTGTATTAAAATTAATGAAATGTAATATTTATAAATGAATAAATATGAAAACAATTTTTTAGACATAAATTTATAAACACTTGCTAAATTATTAAAATATGTGAACCAACTCTAAGGAAATCCTTTTCATTTACCATTTTATAAAGTTCAGATTAGTTGGTAATTAGCCAATGTTTTACTAACCATTTCAATAAATAATATAATAAATAAATAGTGTAAATAAAAAATATAATAGTGTTTATTATTTTTGTTGTCAGTTCTCAAGAACAAAGAAAATGTATAAATTCATTTTCATATATGTTTAGGTTTTATTCCAATTCTAATCATCGCTCAAGAACAAAGAAAATGTATAAATTCATTTTCATCATATGTTTAGGTTTTATTCCAATTCTAATCATCGCTCAAGAACAAAGAAAATGTATAAATTCATTTTCATCATATGTTTAGGTTTTATTAAAATTCTAATCTTCACTTTTTAAAACAATAAACATTACTGAGGAGTGAAGGTAGTTAAAATAATAGCAGTGTCAAGGGAAAACCGTCCTTTTGACACACAGTTTTTTTTTTTTTTAGGATACGATAACTAAAGATTGCCAACAACTATTTCAGAATAAGCATAGAGATATTTTCATTTTAATTCACACATTGCCATTAGTTTTCTAGACTGCACAGACAATCAAGATGAAAACTAACTTTGAAAATATTTCAGGAACTTATGAATGATCATGGTCCCAAAAGGAATGTGATGATGTCACATTGAAATGAGCTTAATACAACAAAACAAAAACATTAACTTTACCATATTAATTCTGCTCCATTTAGTAGTGTAATTTTAAGACGTAGGTGCCAGCCTGTGAAAATATATGAGAATCGGGTGCTGAAGAAGAGAAGGTGAAGAATCATTGGTGAGGAATATGTAAAAGATTGATTACAGAAGTTTAATTTGGAGATGAAGAAGAGTAAGCAAATGTCCCAAGATAATAGTTTCTTGCTGGGTCAATGTATATTACTGTAATATTTCATCACATCAACCCATTAATGCTTACCATAAAATCCAGTATTAATTATAGTTTTCTAAAAAGTTAAGTATTATAGGCTTATAAAAATCTGACATTATAGGTTTATAAAAATTCTGGTATTAATTATAAATTTCTGTCTATAAGTTATTAATCCCCTACCATCCTATTTCTTAGGAGGAGGAGATTAATGGTCTAATGTATTCCTGGGTATGTAAAATTTCAACAACCACTGTTTAAATGTTTGAAATTATTTTAAAATTATTTTTACTGTTAGGAATTGTTTTAAAATATTTTAATTTAAAGCTAGCTCTGTCTGATGACAAAACATTAGCCTGAGGACCGTATGAAATTTTATAACCATCAAACATAGTTTAAGCCAGTGGTTCCAAAATGGTACGGTGCACCTCATAGGTGCAGTGGAAGAGGATAGCAGGTAAGGTGGAATGATTGAAAGACAATCAAAGATCTAGAAACAGTTTCAAAAACTTCATATGCCAAAAATAAAAATGATTTAAAAATTAAATTATTATTGTGGATTACTTGTAATTACATGCACGATTCCCAGTATAAATAGTTATAAATAATTATTGACTGATTTTATCATTGTGATATTTTTGCTTTATATCAAGTATTAAGAATATAGAAACTAGTGTACATGAATTGTAGAAGAGAGTTATCAATTATAAAGTTCTGACTTTGAATTTGTGGTTATCTCCCCTTAAATTTCTTTCTATTTTTTTTTAAATTTTTAAATGTACTTTTTATCATATAAAATTTGGTGAGGTGTGAGCAAATTTTTATTTTAAAAATTTTGACCAGAGAAATAAAAAGTTTGGAAACCACTGGTTTAAGCCCTATATGTCTTCAGAAATTTTTTCCCGAAAACTCTAAATAAATATGATTTTTGTCTTGTTTTTTTTTTTCTAATAAATTTTAATTTCTCTTTCTTTTTTTTAAAATTCTTTTCACTTCACAGAAAGTATCCCTCTATATCACGGTGGTCGACTATGATCGCATTGGGACTTCTGAACCAATCGGACGAACCTTCCTGGGTTGTAATTCAACTGGTACTGAACTGCGTCATTGGAGTGATATGTTAGCCAATCCTCGTCGGCCAATTGCACAATGGCACACGCTACAGGAGGTGCCTGAAAAAAATTAAGGCATCAGTAAAGATCAGTGACTGTATTATCTACCAGTTCCTTCATCAGTTTTGGCCCTCGATCTAAGGACACAACTTTGGAAATAGCCAAAGGATAATTGCTTTAACCCAAACACTACTCAAAAGAGAGGTTTGGGTTGGCAATTTAGAAAGGGCTTTAATTTCAGTAACCAAAAGAAGAGAAGTTTTGCATCAACTAGTCAAATTTATACTTGATGAATTACACTACATATGAAAATCAGTTCAAAAAAAATATGTTTTTTAATTTAAATTATTGAATAAGTTTAAGATTTGAAGAATAGGAAAAAATGTTTCCAATGATACATTTTTAAATAGAAAAATGAAATTTAAAAAACAAATTAGATTGTAGGACTTGTAAAAAAAATTACAAATTAAAATTAAGTTAAAATATTATGGCAAAGATAAAGAAAATTAAAATCAATTAACTAAAATAGAAAGAAAAATATCCATAATGAAATTAAAGAATCCTAATAAATTAAAAATGGTCAAAATATTAGGAATAAAATAAAAGCTGACCATAAAATCATAGATAAAGAAATATGAAATTCCAGTAGCAGAATAAATTTAGAGAAATCCTAATATGTAAAAACGTATGAGTTAAATTACGGTCTTTATTTAGAGTAATAAATAATACATTTATATTAACTATAAATAATTATAATAAATTCTCATGGTACTTACAAGTACATATATATATATATTTATATATATAAAATCTACTGAAATCGAACTAAGGAAGTGAATTGGTAGAACGCAGTAAAGAACCAAAGAGCCAACTTAGGGATAAGTCCCGAGCAGGAGATTTGAATTGAATGTCTCGCTAAAACTTTGTAAAATATGAAATCTATATAAAAAAGAAAAATATATGAAAAAAATATGTGGAAACAATGAACTTTTATTCAATTTGTATGTCATGCAGTACAGCAGTGTGTTAGACTGGTACACTGTGAAAAGGCCTGCAATGTCTAATTGTTTATGCCATAATTCAAATAACTTGTCTTATGTATGTCATACATTCTAGAAGGAAAGCAACAATGTGTGTTTCATATTGTATAACATTCATAAGAGGCCTGTCGTCTTAAAAAAAAAAATAATCTTTAAAAAGTTATATATATAAAACTAAAAAAAAATTTAGTATTTCAATATGTATAAATATGGCATTACAAAAAGGTATTCAAAATGTGAAAAAGTTTGATATGTATAAATTATATGTTTTATCAAATTTGATACATGCCATAAAAATTCTGTATTCCTTGACTTAAGGTATGAAAATGTAAATCCTTAAAAAAAAAAATCTTTGAAAAAGTGTTCATACCTTTTGACAAGGACATTGTGTATGTTATAAGAATTGAAAAATTGTGTACGTGCCATATATTATATACAAGCGCCAATTCTTATTATTAGTTGTATGCAGTATTTCTTAAATTCTAAGTTGTATGCACTGATTAATAACAAAGGATACAGTCAGTAAAAAAAAGTGTTTAAAATTTTATTAAAAATGCATATCAAACTTGTTTAATGCAAAAAGAAACTTTCTTAAAATATTAAGAGATTTACAAAAAAAAACAATTTTAAAGCATGTCATACGATTATGAATATAAGAAAAATTATTTTAAAAATTAATTTTTCGGTTTTTTTAAGTCAAATTCTTGGAAAATTGATCAATTATCTTTACTGTATTAAGAAGAAAAATTCTATGATATTTATTCCAGTAGACAGAGATTTTTTCATTAACCCTGTAAAAACCTCTGTTTACTCTAAAATCTGTAATAATGCCAAGAAATTTGAAAGAAAAGTATTTATCTTGAAACAGTGGTTGACTAATTGACAGTGGTGATCTAGGCAGAGCCTTACTGTCTGCCTTTAAAGTGTTAAGGTTAGCTTAAAGAATTGATAAGGTATAAGGTGTAATAGAAATGATAGGGAAATTTAAGGCTACATAAGGTTAAATTAAGTTTAAATAAAAAAGGACTAAGGTAATGTGAAAAATGCACATGGAAATAAATATAAAATGTTAAGGTTAAGACAAATAATTTTTCGGACAATAAGGTAAATAAAACAAACAGAAACACCATTCATGCTCTACTGATTGCTTTGACTGAGTGAAGATCAGACTGATTCTGAATGAGTTGTTTTAATAATGTGTTAAAAAAAGAAAAAAAATTAAAAAAAAGAAAAAAATATTCCAAAATATCAGCAAAAAAAAATTAGTCATAATTGTGATGATTTTGTAGTGTATATTTAGAAAAAAAAATTGAAACAGCAACATCAAGCAAAAAAAAAAAAAAAAACTTGAAAAAAAACAAACACTCCCATATCTGCCCCACCATCCCTAAGCCATTCTCCCTGTCCTGCCATGTTCCTAAGAAATGCTTAAAAAGTGCTTTTCTTTCCCTAATCCAACTCCCAACTTTCCATATTCCCTAAAAATGATTCCCTTCATCGCAAATCCAAACCCAGGCCCAGCTAATATTCCCCTACATTGAAAGAAAAAAAAAAAAAAAAAAAAAAACACTGATTAGATCAACTCTCTTTCATGTGTACAGTACTTGCTGAAGGTGAATTTTATTCTTCATTGTGTCAGGTATTATTATTATTATTATTATATACTTTAAATAATCCCCCTTTCCCCCTCCAGATTCCCTGGTCTTGTGTTAAATTTTTCAAATCTATTATTTTTAAATATCTCTTTGTTGATTCTATGATCACTTACTTATTTAAATACTTACCAGTTATGTTTCTTGGTTTTTTTTATATTGTTGGTCTATTTGAAAAAAAAATACAAAAACAAAACAAAAAGCAAAATACAAAATGTTTTTAAAATTCCTTTTTTTTTTTTTTTTTTAAAAAAAAAAAAAAAAAAAAAAAGGTAAAAGTGAAAAAAAAAGAACTTACAATTTTGCATTTGCATTTAATGTTTGTTAATGTTTGTGAGGATTTTATTTATTTATAATTTTTTTAATCATTTTTCTCCCACCCCCCAGAAAAAGAAAACAATGTGACATTTAAAGAATATGTTGTTATAAATAATTTTTATTTATTTTCATTTATTTTCTTTTTTTTTACAACAATTTTAAAGGGATCAACAAAACTACTATTTACTTATGTAAGCTGAACATGTTTCCACTTTTTGGTTATATTCCAATATATTATTATTGCTCATTCCTGGCAAACCTGCTATGGTTTACACTGCAGATAATGATTTAATAAATTATTAACAGCTTCCAGAAATCTAAATCTCTGTCTAATAATATTAATAAGAAAACTAATGATTGTAATAAGGTTAAAAAACGTTTTATTTAGCAAAAGAAAATACAAAAATAGATAAGTAATGAGTAAAATAAAATTGATCACTGATAATGATAATAAGCTGATTATCAAAATTATAAAAATTAAGCAAATAAATTAAGTTTGATTATGATTAGTCCGTTCTATGACCAATTGAAGAACTGAAAATTCCGAGGATCTCACTTCAAAGTAACAGAAGTGAAAATAAAAAATAAATTTAACGAAAACAAAAGATTCTTGTCAAAATAAAAAAAAAAATGTTGAGAAAATGGTGTGATTGAAAAGGAAAATTATGAAAAAAGATTGAACAATGGCAGAAAAAAAAATAAGAAAAAAAAAACTCCAAGGAAACAGTAACTGGAGGTATTTGAGGTATATATATATATATATGTGGTCTGTGATAGTGTTCTACCTGCCTAGACTGCTCATCCCTTCCGTCTCTTCCTGTTAACCTCTTGATTGTTGAGCCAGCTCAGTGGACAAGAAGGGAATTACGTAAACAACAAATGAAAAAAAAAAAAATGAAAGGAAAAAGAAAAAAAGATAACAAACAGTCAACTAAAAAAAAGTACACAAAATAAAAAAAAAAAAAAAAAAATTGGAGACTGAGCCCCCAAGTTTTTCTTTAAAAGAAAAAATTGAAAAAGGTCAAGCAAGAAAAAAAAAAAACGTCAGGGTAAAAAGAAAAAGAAGCAAAAAAAAAAGAGAACAAAATAAAGATTCAAGAAAAACTCTGGCAAAAAAAAAAAATAAATAAAAAAATTATCCCAAGAAAAGCAAGATGTTAAAAAGAAAGAAAAAAAAAAAGAAAACAATCAACAAATAAACTCAAAATGAACACAAAAATAATATATATTTAAAAAAGACATTAATATGTTAACTGGCTCAGATCCAATTACACTTTATTCTGATTCCAGAATAAATACTTTTGTAAGGTATCTCAGCATGGTTCAAAGTATACACATTATCTACATACATACATACATGTGCGCATATGTGTGAGAGTGAGAATGTATGTGCAACTCTGTGTGTTTTTGTCCATGTAGATATATGTGCATAAAAAAATTTGAATATCCATATACATATATATCTCTGTATGCATATATGTATATGTCTATATTTGTATGCATGCATCTACATTTTGATGTGAATGTTCAATTTACAAATACATACACACATACACACATACATAACTATATACATACATACACATACATACATACACTCACACACACACACACACACACACATATATATATATATATATATATATATATATATATATATATATGTGTGTGTGTGTATATGTATATATAAATTCATACATACTTATATATATATCCAGAAATATTCTTTCTTTTAATTATTGGGTAAAAAAAACTGTAAACTCAATGATTACTTTTACATTCCAAGCTCTCTATTGGGTCGCTCATTCCAAATGAGTATAGAGAAGAAGCTTCTCGAATGAACAGAGGAAGAACATTTTTTTTTTTAAGTTTTTAACAAAAATAAAAGAAAACCTCTTAAATCAGCGTCCAGGATTAACATTATAACTGATATTGATAGTACAGGAGTATTCACAAAAATGAAAAAAATTTTAATGAAGGCAAGCAAAAGCAACCAAAAATTAAAAAAAAAAAAACTTGAGAAAATGAAAATGATGATTTAAGCAAGCTAAAAACTAAAAATTGCCAAAGTCTCATTGAAATAAGTTGCTTTGCTACTAATTTCTCATTATTTCTTGTTTCTATGTAGACACATAGACAAAACAAACTCTTTTCAGAAGCTCTTCTACAAAGTGAGAGAAAAAAAAATAAGATGCAGATCAAATCAAAAACTTATGCATAAATTTAAGCAAAAGAAGATGTTAAAAACTTTGCAAAAACAAAAAGTTAAAATCTGAAATTAAATCAAATGTGTTAACTAAATAAAATTTTTAAAGGCATATTATTAACTGCTATCTAAATCCTGGACGAAAAAAGATTAATTATGAAAAACAAACAATAAATAAAACGAAATGAATAAACTTGAAACTATTAATAATTAATTAATTAATTATATATGAATATAAATATATATATATATATACAAATATATATATATATTAGTAAGTATAACATTTTTTCCTTTTTATCTTCTTCTAATTCATGGAGGCTATTAGATTTTTAAAGATTTTTTGCAAATTCCACATTTTGAAAGTTATATATATATACATATATATATATACATCCCAGGTAAATATTGGGTTGGCTGAAAAGTTTGTTCTGTTTTTGTAATTAGATAATATTCAGAGTATTTATTTTTATCTACTTTATTCTAAAAAGATCACTTTCATTTTTTATTGCAATGTCTGTCATATCAGTAGGTATTTTGGAAAAGAAAATATTTGATAAAACTGGATTTGATTTGTTTTTTTAATTCTAACTTTAAAGATGAAAGAAAATAAGGAACATTTCAAGCATATGATGCTTTTTTTCATTTTTATTTTAAGAAGGGTAAAAATTTGGCTCAAACACAAGAGTTTCTATAAATGACCAAATGTGACAAAAGTCATTTTTGAAGTTTTGTGCCAGAGATTCCTTACACTAAGGTTGGTCAGAACGCTTGAAAAGACATTATTTGAGAAGAAATGTTATATGACGTATTTGGGCCAACAGAATCAATATATCCAAATCAAGCATGCAATCATTTGTACCGGTTAACTTATGTTAGTCACTTGATACATAGCTGTGAAAGTTTGAGCCATCTAACATATTCAGCAGAAATAGCATTTTTAGATTACAGTTTATTCCAGTTTTTAAAGATTTATCTTAATTAAAAAAAATAATTCTCTTGAAGACTGTAGAAGACACATACAGTAGTTCTTTGCTCAGAAAGATAAAAAAATCCCTGAGAGGACGAAATTATGAAGATGCTTGAAAAAAGATAGCAGAACAAAATAATAAATATGTTGTTCGGTGAAGTTAAGATAAAACGTGAATAATTATCTTTTTTTTCTATTTAATAAAACTGAACAAATGTTTCAGCCGAACCAATACTATCTTGCCCAGATGCACTTCCCTATGCCACTTAGAATTGATATTACACTTTTCTTGAATTCTGTCATTAACTATTACTGTTATCATTTTTAATATCATTATCACATATTGGAAGGGAAAAAAAGTAAGAAAGAACAGATGAATGAAAAACTGAATGAAAGAGGAAGAACAATAAAAAAGAATATCCCCTGTTACTTTTCTAAGGGTAAAATTATTTAAGGGAGTTGTGTTTGGTTAGTCATGCATTTGAATGAGTTGTTATTTTAAAGAAAAATGTTAGAAAGTCAAGTTGGTGTGGAATGGAAAAAATAAAAGGAAATTGAAAGAAATCAAACACTTAGATAAAGAACGAATTTTATAGGTAGACAATGAAGCAGAGAAGAAATAAAATGAAAAGCTGACAAAGAATTGAATTATAAGCAAGATAAAAGTGAAAAAGAAAAAATGTAAATCCGCAGAGCACTTGATTTTCAATTAATATGAAAGTGTAAGTCTAGGAAAAGAAAAAGAAAAGGAAAAAGAAACAGTTTGTTCTTTTTTTTTTCATTAGCAAATTCTGTTCCCCTCCAAATTTCATTGTTCACTTGTTTAATGTCAGGTTCGCAATTGTTCTAGTGAATTTTTCAGTGTCCGTTTATTCTCTGTACTCAAATGAGTGAAAAGGAAGCTCTGTTCTTGTCATCATTAGAGACACACATTCGGCTGGACAGTCTCTCTCAAGCTTGTGTTAATGTCCTCATCCGAATGAAAGTGTATAGTTTGTCAAATGCAAATGGACTCATTTGAGTGAACGCGATATCTGTCTCTTTCACTGTCAGGGATGACTGCAGAATGGTTGTAAGCACAGATTGTGATATTACCTCAACAGAACAATGATATCCCCATATGGTATCAGAAATAACCAAACTTTTTCTGCCATAGTATATCAGCTTAATAGATGTAGATATGGTTGTAATAAATCACTAGTATTTATACAGATATAATTGACTTGGTATTAGAATTCAGAAGGTAAAAGTTTTAGAAAGAAAGATTAATAAAAAGGCTGGAATAAGAATATATAGAATTCTAAGAATTAGAAATTAGCAAGAAATGATTTTTGATCCAGTTTTTCCAATTTTTGTCTCTAAAACCCTATCCCTCCCCAGGTTTATTTAATTATTTATTTATTTTTTACTGGTAAAACCAGTTTAACTTTTTTCTGTGCGTGCGTGTTTTTCTATAACATTTTGGAAAAAAAGAAAGAAAAAAACTGGACTGGTTTTGCTAGTTCAGGACCTTTACCTCCCCCCCAGAAAAAAAAAATTAATAGAAGAAAATAAAAAAAATATATATATATTCCTCTATATATACATATCTCAAATAATTTTATGTCTATTAAAGTAAATTTTCTTAATTACGAAATAACAATTAGTGGCAATGTTCGGGTGTCTTATTTACTGATGAAGTTTACAAACATAAAACATAGTAAATATTAAAAATCTTCAATGTTTTTATTGAGATTTCTACCTTAGGCAAGTATTTCCAGCAACTTTCTTGTTGATAAATTGTTACATCATTTGTTATAGTATATTATTATCTATAAGTCTGGCTGCTGGTTAGGCCATGGCTGATTAGGGGGGAATTTGGGGGGGAGGGATGGCTGGTGAGATTCTCATAATCTTTTTATCTCTGTCATTCACAAAAAAAAAAAGAAAAAAAACTGGCAGTGGTCTTAATAATAAATGCGATAATGACAATTTTAAACCATATAATGGTGATGATAACAATAATAATAATGATAATATTAAATATAGAAAGAGTCTACAAGTAGATTTGTTAACTTTTTTTAATCTTGAAATGTTTTATTCAGCAAAAAAATTAAAGATTGAAAAAAAAATATTCCTACAACTCCACAGAGATATTATTCTCTTTATATCTTTACATAATAAAAACTCAAATTCCCCAAAAAAAACCTTACAAGACCTCCTCCTGGTGGCCGGGGGGTGTAAAGTTGATAACACCAAGGGAGGTAAGAGGTGACATTATGACCACCTCAACTTAATGAGGTTTTCTTATGTTTTTCCTGAGCACTTTGAAACATTTCTGCAGCATGTTGTATAAATTTGTTCCAAGCTCTGAAAGTGTTGTCAATAAAAGTATTCTTTGTGTGTAGATTCTTAGGGTTGCAATAAAGACTCATTGTCAGTAGGTTGAACTGTTTTTGACTTGTCAATAACATTTGTATTTGTTGATATGGTAAGGGGGCTTTTTTTCAGGTTGCCTGTTTCTTGTGTTAAATAATAATACAAAAAAAAAAAAAATTAACATTTTTTTTTCTTGAAATATAAATCAAATTCAAAGCTTCTTGTTTTTAAGAGGAATTTCTTACATAATCAGATCAAATTAATAGACTCTGATATTACACACTATCTTGTGTTCTTTTTATTAACATAAAGGTTCGCGAGTATATTCAAACAATCTAATTATCTAAGATAAAATTATCTTTTTTTTATAGATACATAATTCATGTACATCTACCTTTAAGTGAAAAGTAAGATTCTATCAGCAGACAAGAATATTTTTCAAGCCACCCTCATTATTGTAAGTGTTTTTTCTTTCTTTACTTTTACTAACATGTTTAAATGTAATAATTATGAAACAAACTATCCTATGAAATTATTTTTTTAATCTATGAGATTGGCAAAGAACTAAATTCAACACATCACCTTTAATAATGTGATATATATGCAAAAGGTATTTAAACAATAATTGCTCTATAAAAGACTCCATAGTCTTTGGTTAACTATTACTATATTTGATGACTACAGAAGAATGAAATGCTTACATTTTATAAAAAAAATGAATTATATCATTTTACAGTGTTATAAAATTATATGGAATTATTTATGGAATTGTATGGAATAATTTAAGAATTAAAATTATAGAATTATATCACTTTATAGAATTATTCTAGTCTAAAGACTAGAATTTTGTTTGATGTTCTTAGAAAATTATTTGAAAAGGGGCTTTATATTTGATGAACATAGATGAAAGGGTTAAATTTGGCAAAAAAGAATGGAAATTATTGAGTCAAATAATTTTATGAAATTTAAGACTATTCTCATTACTATTATTAAATTTGATTTATTGGTTTACTTTATCTTTGCCTTTATTAATCTTTGTGTTTTTAAGATCTTTAATACATACAATCTTATGTTACCAGAAAAAGGTCTGCAAAAAGTACCAGAAAAAAATAATGTAATTACAAATTCAAGAAAAAATACATGAGATTATTTGAGTGTAAAATCTTTAAAAACTTTCCACTGCTTCATTTTACAAGTGCTAAGACTGAATGCATGGTTGTTAGCAAAAGGGAACAGCCCAACATACAAATTACACATTGGAGACTCCAAAATCAAACAAGTACAACAATTGAAATATTTGGGAAGTGTTCTAAAAGAGGATGGAAAGTGCAACACTGAAATCCAAAGGTTCATTGGAATAGTGAAAGATGCCTTCCAAAAATTAAGCAAAGTATCAAGAAACGGGAAGATTTTTCTAGAAACAAAGAAAAGACTACTGAACTGTTACATAATATTGGCCCTCCAGTATGGCAGCAGATGCTGGACAATCTCCTCCCAGATGAAGAAAGGACTTGAAGCAACAAAAATGTGATTTAACAGAAGGATGCTGAGAATACCAAGGACTGAACATGTGAGCAATGAAAAAGTTTTAGAGAAACAAAAAGGACAATTAACTTAACATCAGGAAGAGAGAGTTGAAATTTCTAGGCTACATTATGAGGAAAGATGGCTTGAAAACTTTGATACCCACAGGATAGATTGAAGGAAAGAGGGCCAGAGGGAAACAATTCATAACCTACCGAGTGAGCTTGCATGAATAGGTGGTGGTACTGGGCTTAGGAGAGGTAACAAAAAGACAAAATTTATTAAGAACTACATTGAACAAGAAATTGTGGAGAGCCATGATTGCCAACATTCTAAAGGGACACAGCACATTTAAGAAAAGGATGAATCTTTGATGCCAGGCTACATCAGTATTTGCAATAAACTGATGGGTCATCAGTTTATTGCAAATTCTGACACGCTCTTCCAAACTCATTTAGATTGGGTTGGATAGAATCCTTGCAGAGATTTTTTTTGGCGGGGGTGTATTTTGTTAGATGGTAAGTCTTCCTGTAGCAGACATCTAAGAATTAGCTTTATTAGGTGCAGATTCAATGTTAGTGGAGCCAACATGCTTGAGATTTTCAAACTGGTACATCAATTTGAAATTCCAATCTTGCCACAGAATTCCATGCATAGTAAGAAAAACTAAAAATTTTCTACCTTCTTGATGTGTTTGCACTACAGGGTCCATGATGAAGAAAAATGAATTGTAGATTTTTAGCTTTTTTTGACAGGTATATACTGTGCTGGTTTAGGAGGCTCTCATGGAGTCTCTCTTAATGATTCAGGCATCACCATTCATTGTCTAAAAAGCTGTTGAATAAGTTGATACTTCCAAGCCTTTATCAACATTTGCAAGTTGGTTGCCATTTGTTTATATACATGGCAATGATACCCCATATTATGCAGGCGTCATTTTTTTTTTTTTGCAATACTTATTTTTTGAGAACTTAGTGTGTGACATAAGACAGTCATAAAAAATTCATATTTGGCATATTAGACTTAAAGTAATTCATATTTATAATGTTAGATTTTCAAAATATATAATTAAAAAGTGTTAATATTGCTCACTTCTCCTTATATATTGCTTAAATTCCTTTAATCTCAAGCTGTGATCTAAACATTAAGATCATTACCATTTTCAGGACAGAACATAAGTTTATTTAAATAGCTAAGCAATACTCAAAAGAGATAGTGAAGCCTTGAAACATAAAGTATGGTGATGAATGACCTACTTAGCAAGTTTGTATGGAAGGACATTAGTGCAGAGATGAGGAATTTCAAGGGATAGGAAGTTATGAAGTTATTATCGGGCATGTCCTGAAAGGATACAACACCTAAAAGAAACAGCAATTTAATCATAAAAGCCATTAATAAAACAATCACTTTTTTTTTTACAAAGACAGATTGGCAATGAAAAACAAAACAATTATTTTTAAAAGTTTGATTTTTAAAGCTGAATATGTAAATTAGGTTATCTTTGTTAAGCAGTAATCACAAAGTTGGCCAAAATATAAGACATATACTTGTTGTTAAAACCATATTTATTTGTTATCACAGTTTTAAGTATTTGCACATCTACACACACATGGAAGGATAACTAATTACAGATATATTTAATTTTTAGAGTTCTGAACAAGCATATAAACTTTCACATTTTTTTTAAGCAAAGCAAAGCGGGATGCCACTAGTACGCAGGGGGTTACAGAGTGGGAGCAAGAGGAAGGGATGAAGAGAAGGGCAGGGGATAGTTCAGGGCATCTGGAGATGTCGATTGACATTACATTTGAATAGTTGGAGATTATAGCTATCAGGGAAACAAGTAGTAAGAAGGGAATTCCACAGATGGGAGGTGCGAGACATGAAGCTATTGGAGTAGAAGAGATGGCTACATTTAACCATTTTGACAGTGAAAGGGTGGGACTGTGATGCCAGCCTAGTAGCACGCTTAAATTCATGCAATCTGGGAACTAGCAATAGTACTTCGTCAGAGCAGTTAACATGAAAGTATTTGTAGAAAAGACAGAGGGAGGCGACAACACATATGTGAGAAAGTGACTGACAACGAGATGCCAGATCAGGGCCAGCCACATTGCTTATCTGTCTCTGGATCTTGTCAAGGATCTTAAGGCGAACAGCAGGGGCACCAGACCATATATGGCAGCAGTATTCCATGCAAGGGTGAATTGTTGATTTGAAGGATGGGCTCAGGCAAGAAAAACTTTTTGGCACAACACAGGGAACTAACTTTCTTTGTGGTGGATGAAGCTATTGATTCAATGTAATTGTTCCATCTAAGGTCAGCAGACAGCGTGAGACCAAGCAGTTATAAAGAGGTGCTCTCATGGAGTTGCGCATCAGACATTCTAATGGACAGCAGGGATGGTCCCTATGGTGAGTAATAGAGAGCAGTTTTGTTTTAGAGGCATTAAAGTTAACCAGCCAATTCCTGCCACAGTCTACAACTGATTGGAGGTCCTTTTCAAAACTAACAGCCAGGTTAGTTTTGTGAGCAATACCAGATTTGCTATTGAGGCAGGAGTAAAAAGTAGTGTCTTCAACAGAGATGCCTACTTGGGAACTGATGACATCAGGGAGATCATTAATGAAGATAAGGAACAGAGTAGGGCCTAGGATATAGCCTTGGGAAACACCTGCATTCATGAAAAAGGAACTGGAGGAGAATCCGTTAAGGACGGCCTTCATTACACAGTTTCACAGGAATGATCATATTAAGTCAAATAATCAACCTGAAATTCCATATCCCTTAATATTATGAAGGAGGCCGGCATGCCAGACCCTATCAAGCGCTTTAGAGATATCTAGAGCCACGGCATGAGCTTCTCTGTTATTGTGAAGTGCTCGGTATACAATTTCAGTTATGGCCATGAGCACATCAGCTTATCAGAAAGCATATCATGGGATATAAGGTGATTAACCACTTCAGCATTGATTAAAGCCTCAAAGACTTTGCTAAAGAGTGGTAGGAGACTGAGGGAATGGTAGATGGGTCAGAAGGTTTTCCAGAGTTCTTAACGGCAGGTACAATAGATGAGGACTTCCAAGAGGCTGGGAAGCAAGATTCTTTGAGGCAGTAGTTATATAATTCAGAGAGGGCAGGAGCCAGTTCAGGAGCACATTTCTTCAGGACAATGGATGGTATCCCGTTGCCACTGCTAGGCTTATGTAAGTCTAATTTTGAGATGATGACCAATACCAACGATGGGGTTATGCGCAACTAGCTCAATAGAGCCTTGGTTCTAGGGGGAAAATTGGGAGTGGGTACACCAGATGAGTTGAGCTTTGAGTTGGAAGAGAATTTCTGGGCAAAGCACTCGGCCTTATCAGCTGAAGAGGTCAGGACCTCAAATTGGTTGAACAAAGAAGGTATTGAAGGTTTACTGTTGTTAAGTACACTCTTGCAGAGACGCCAATAATCCTTGGAGCTGAATTTGCAAGATGCAATACATTGTTTCATTCTATCAGCAAATAGTGAATTTGCTTCATTGAGGACATGCTTCCATTTGTTATGGGCTGAGACAAAGTGATGTCTGTTGCGATCTGACATGTCACTACGATATAGGCAGAAGAAGTGATACATATGGGCAATGAGAACTGAGAAAGCAGCAGAGAACCAAGGGGAAGATCACAATTTAACCTTATATAAGGAAAATATTCATTAAACTCATCCACAAGTACTTCTCCCTAAATATTCTCCACAAAATATTCAACAAAAACTCAGTAAGAATCAACTAGCTGCTCTGCAAACATGACACAATTAAAAAGCACAACATAAAAATCTATAATAATAAAGTGTAGTGTATGTGTGTCCATCTGTTTTTTGATTTTGGTGAATCATAAAAACCTGAAGTAACAGGTAGTAATTGTGGAGTACCTCCCTTGTCAAGAATGTTATCAGCCTTTGCTATAAGCAAGTAGCAATATAAGGAAGAACTGAAGGGCCCTGGAAACAGAGAAATTCAGATACAAAACATCTTTTGCCAATAGAAAATGCATGAACAGCACAACCCTTTCTAAATACATATAAGAACTTAAAGACAAAATGTACAAAAAATAATATGGAAGATAATGAAAACCGCACCAACCTACAATGATAAATTCCAAACTTGTAAACTTACTCTGTTGGAGAAAATAGCTATAATAATCTTCCCAGGTCAGTACAAATTACTAAATAAACATTCAAAATTTATCAAAATACTGACATAAAAACAGATCTTTACTGCATTACATAAAAATTAAAAACTAAATCAAATACTTTATAAAGCCTCAACAAGAAAAATGCAAATATATGCACATTATATAATGCAAATAATATAATATACTTTAAACAAAGCAAATAAGAAAGCTAAGCCCCAAAAGTAATAAATAAATAAATAACAAACTAAATAAGTAAATTCAAAGTAGATTTAATAATAATAATAATAACAGTGAATAATTAATGAATAAATAAATAAATAATGGGTTAAAATTCAACAAAAAACCCTAGACAATAACTGTATTCTGCCCCTTAATTATTTCTAATCAATAGACTTTTGTATAATTTAAAACATAACCATTCCTGTCTGTCCAATAACTGTTAGCATAATAAAATTAACTAGAAATACCTGACCTTGCTACCTAGAATGCCCATTGACCAGCATATATAAATAGCTATGAAATATCATAAATAAATAGCTACCATTCAAAACACATGGCCTGAAGTTTGCATTCAAGCATGAAATAGACTGCTGCTAATTGGTGTCAGCTTCCTTTTGCCATAAGAACCACTTAACTTCTTGGCATAGATTTGATGATGATCTGAAAGCACTCTTTTGAAATTTGTCCATATTCTTATTATGGCACCACACAATTCTTCTAGATTTGGTTGGCTTTGCTTTCCTCCAGAGGCAGTGGTGCTTTATGGGATTGAGATCCAGTGTCTGTGGAATATTTTAACAGAAAACTTATTGCTGTAATCCATGAACCAATTTGCCACTATTTTTGACTTTTGACACTCTGTGTGATCCTACCAGAGAATGGGTGCACTGTAACAATATATTGAGGCACATTGTTAGCCACAATAATTAGGTAGGTTGTGACATTTGCACTATTTTTTATTGGTACCAAGGGTCACAGTGTATGCCAAATTAATATTCCCCATGCCATTATATCACCACTACCACCAGCTTGAATTGGTGATAGAAGATTGATCCATACTTTTATGCTGTTTACACCAAATTCTGACACTACCATCTGAATGTTGCAGTAGAAATTGAGACTCATCATGCAAAACAATCTTCTATTATTCAACATGTGTGATCCTTACCTTAGTGAATTGTAGCCTCAGTTTCTTGTTTTTATCTGACAGGAGTGGTACCCAGTGTAGTCTTCTGCTGCCAAAGCTCATCAATTTCAAGGTTTGACATGGTGTGCATTTAGTGGCTTTTTCATAAACCTACATTCTCCTATGATCTCTTTCATCAACAAAGCCTTTCTACAGCCAATCTGTTTCAAGGTTGTGCATTCAGAGATATTCTTCTATACAGCTCCATTGTAAAGAGTGGTTATTTGAGCTACTGTTGTCTTTCTATAAGTTTGTACCAGTCTGGTTATTCTCCTTCTCTCTTTACAATGGATTCACCTCTGAATGCACAAACTTGAAGTGGATGGGCAGCAGAAAGACTTTGTGGATGATTTTATTTTTTCATATGTGTATCAACACTACTGTTTCCAGGTATGATCCAACTCTGATCATTAACCTTTTATATATATATATATATACACACACATATATATGATTAAATAAGGAACAAGTAGGAAAACCTTTATAAATTTAACATGTTGGACTATTTATTTAGTATCTTCAGAAATTTTTTGAAAGTGGAATAGTGTTGAGGTTGTTTCAGAACATGTGACATCTAGCCAACTAATGAAAACAAAACAATATAGAATTTAAAATTAAGACATGTTTCCATATTATTCCACTTGTAAAAAACATTCTGGTGAAGCTAAATATATAATGAAACATTAAATTTATAAAGGTTTCCATAATTATTCTTTTGTAAACATAGGATGCAAGCCTCACCCAAGCTTCCCACTGACCAGCCAATGATTTACTCCACATTGCATTTCAATTCAGTCTTGTCAGTGAGCACCAAAAGCTAGGAAAGGGCCTGCTGCATGTTCACAAGGTAACAGAATGAAAGACAAATGCCATGATGAGAAATAAGAATGCAAACCCTGTTTCCTATATTATATGTAGATGTTTTATTCAGAGATTTACCTGCTTGCCCAGGTGGGTAGGTATGTAGGTGATACTTGGAACAACTTCTGCTATGTCAGCTCTTCCCCCTGCCAAATTTTCATCCATCTACTCATCCCAAATGGCAATATGAATGACCAGCCAAAGAATCATTCAAGAGATAAATCAGTCTCCTGCTATGAGCAGACCAGAACTCTAATTCTTAGCATGACTGTTAATATTGATCAGCACCTGGATATACCCTATTTTCAGCTTTATTTTGCCACTTGATCTTCAAAAATCTTTAATCTAGTCCTTTACTTTCCATTCTTCTTCACTCAAAGTAGATGTTGCTTAGAAGACTGATCTTCAAAATGAACCATCTACTGGCCTATCAAACAGAAACACTTGAAAATAAGATAAAAGCACCTCTTCCCTTTCTAGGTAGGTGCCAATAATATCACATGTTATTTTTATTATCACATGTATCACGTTATTTTTATCATTTGTTCAGATTTAATCCATGTTCTAGGTCCACTCAATGATGATAGAATGTTACTAGTTTGGTTTCCAAAGCATTGAATGTTACAAGCCAGTATTTTCCCCACTTACCTGTGAGAAGGCATGGTGGAGTAATGGATAGCAGCTTGGATTGAGGAATTGGAGATCCGAGTTCCAATTCCAGTCAAATCCATTACATTCACTTATATGCTAATACCCTTAGGAAAGGTATGAATCCTCTTCTTCTGTCCCCATATATGGGTAAATAGCAGGGAAGACTGGGTTCTATAGCCTTGGGTGGCAACTGGTCTAGGAGAAATTCAAAACTGCATGTAGCCCTGGTGTAGCACATACCATCCAGCTAAAGAAAGGATCATTCGGATTGGCTCAATGATCCTGACTACGGTTGACAAATGATGATGATTTGCTAGAATGTAGATTGTCACAATATTTTCTATGGAAATAGCACAGGAGTAGTGAGATGCTTGCAATGTTTCATCTGTGGGAAAGGGGTTGTTGGTTGGGAATAAAAAAAATCATATTATTAGGTGAACTTCACATGATATGTCAATTATATAAATATATCCTGAAAATTTTACCAACATTGGTTGCTTAATACTAATTTTATTCTGAAGAACGTTGGCTTTTATAATAAAATCTGAAATTATGTATAAAACCATGAAGAGATATTTTTTCACTATTTTTAGAGAGAAATGGTACAAGGAAACATTTGGCATTCATTGACTGAGCAGACACTACTGCTTTTGGTTGAAATTTATAAAATCTTTCTCTTAAAAGAATTTTTTCAAGAAAAGAGGTTTCTGAAGTGATTTTCTCCTTATTGGCTGGGTATCTGCGAATGAAGAGGGACAGAAAATTCAACAGCAGCAGAAACAAACACTAGAGCAGGGCACAACAAGACTTCTGCATGGGAACACCATGCATACAGGGTGAATGCAACCGAGACACCAGAAACACAAACAAAGATGAATGTATTTGAAACAACACTGGGTAGCACAAACAAAAATACTTGGTAATGAATGGGGCAATCCCATTGTGCAATCAACATGGTAAACTGCCAGATACTACCTCTTCCCAAAAAATGTGCCGGCTTTTATGGACCCTAAAACTTTAGCAGTTAGCTAGCAAAAGAATCATCTGCATAGCTAACACTGCTCAGCTCGCATTCTCATTTCTTTCTTCATAACTAGATCTTCTGGGGTTTGCACCAATTCTGTTATGGAAGGCAGCCATGTGCTGTTTTTCTGCAGAGACAGCACACTAAACATCATCTCTTTGACTGACAAGGATGTGTACCATTATCAGTAGTGATTGGCTGCTCCATTTACATTTCTCAAATTCAATAGCTCTTACTGTTCTTTTGAGTATTGATGAAAGTTTCCTTCTTAAACTTTTATTTGAAGTTGTGTTGAATGTCATCATCTTGATTATACCATTATTTTCTCTTCTAGTTAACATGTGATATCCTTTCTAGTTGTTGCTATTGAAGGCTGTCTTATATGCCATCAAATACGATAAAATTGGTGAATAAAAAAATTAAATTCTCTTGAATTTATATCATATGACATATTCAATTTTTTTTACATTGAAAAGCTTTAAAAAACATTATTTCTATGTCAAACTCATATACAAACAAAACACAGAATTTGTATAAAAATTTATACTTTATAAATAATAAGGTGGCTTTGTTTTTGTTCCTTTAAGTTTAATAATAAATTAAATTACTTTTTCTTTTTAGAGGGTTTCTTCAGAACTCTGAAACGAAAAGAAAATTTTTTAAACCAATCACATTCCTTCAAAGTTAATAACATTTTTACTCAGTTTAACAATTAATCATTTAAAAATATCGAGAATCTTTTTCATGTTCCTTTATACAAGGCAGTTCTAAGAGAATTAGAAGTCCTACCATCATTCGTTACTGACAGCCATAATCTTAATGATATAAGATATGCAGATGACAGTGCTGATAACAGAGACAGAAAAGAAACTACAAAAGCTCCTACAGAAGCTATCAAAGGAAAGTGAGAAGAAAGGACTAAGTATAAACTAGTATAAGACAATGTATGGTTATCAGCAAAAGAATGAGCTCCAAATGCAAATTACAAATCAGGGATACTAAAATTCAAACAAGTACAGAAATGTAACTTTCTGGGATTTGCTCTAACAGAGGATAGAAAGTGTGACACTGAGATCCAAAGATATATTGGGATGGCTGAAGATGCATTCCAAAAGATAAGTAGAGTATTAAGAGACAGGAAAATTTCATTGGAAACAAAAAAAATAATACTGAACTATTATGTGATATCTGTCCTTCTGTCAATCTCCTCAAAGATGAAGAAGAGACTTGAAGCAGCAAAAATATAGTTCTACAGAAAGATGCTGAGAATACCATGTACCAAACATGTGAGCAATGACAAGGTTTTGGAGAAAATGGAAACAAAAAGGAAACTTATACTTAACATCAGAAAGAGGCAGTTAAAATTTCTGGGGCACGTAATGAGAAAGGAGGGCTTGGAAAACCTGATACTCAGAGGATAGACAGAAGGAAAGAGGGACAGAAGAAAGCAATGTGAAATATACATGATAAGTTTGAATAAATAGATGGTAAAACTGGATTTGAGAGAACAAAAAGACAAAACTTTTAAGAGCTACAAGGTACAGGAAGATGTGGAGAGCCATAATCACATTCTGAAGGGATATGGCACATACAAGAAGATAAAATTAATGTAAGTTTATCATAATATCTAACCATTAGTACAGTGAGATGCAAAGTTTTACAAAGCTTTGGTCAAATCTGGTGGTTCAAGGTCACAAGAATGGATCTCTCAGTGTGGAGTCAATTCATACAGTAAGAATACTCTGCATGGTTAGCTTGGAATTGAGAGATTATTATTAAAGGGTGGTTTGAGAGTTCCAACTGAAAATAATAAATATAAAATGAAACTCATAGAAGAAACATAATAAATGAATTAATGAATGACATACAAGTCAAAGTTTAATTTAAATTTTGATTCCTTTAAATGTAATGATTCTTATTTGTAAAATGAGAAAATAATTTGCAATGTGTATAAAATAAACATTATCAACAAGTGTATACTTATTTCTATTATTAATATACAGACTATTGCACAGTGGTTGATATGCCATAAAACCCAACCAACCAACCAACAGACTATTGTGCTCATCTTTGTTGTTATAATAACACCAGTTTGGTCTTTTTGTCTTCAGGATTTGATCAGGTTCATGTTGATCCAGAGGATTTTAAACTGAACTTTTTATTTAATCTTCTATGTGCCATGTTCCTTCAGGATGTTGGTTACCATGGCTTTTAACAATTTCCTTTTTAACTTAATAAATTTTATTTTTGGTAACTGACAAACTCCTACCAAAAAAAAAAAGCACTGCAAAAATTCTATCCAACCCAACCTACAGTCAGGTAAGATCAACATAAATGAGCTTGGAAGTGTGTGCCAAAATTTGCACATGTTGATGACCCACAGTCCATCAGTTTGTTGCAAATATTGTGGCGACCTGGCATGAAAGACTCATCTTCTTATATGTGCCATATCCCGTCAGGATTTTAGTGATCATGGCTCTCCACAATTTCTTGTCTTATGTATCAATTAATACATTTTGTCTTTTTGTTATCTTTCCTTAACCATGTCCTGCCATCCATTTACTCAAACTTGCTAAGTAGGTTGTGCCTTATTTTCACTGTGTTTCATGCCTTCAATCTGTCCTGTGAGTATCAAATTTTCCAAGCATTATGTGCTCTAGAAATTACAACTGTCTCTTTCTAAAACCTTTTCTGCCTGCAATCAGTATGGCTGATGCTAAACTCCAGGAGAATAACACTTTGCTTTTTCTTGCTTTTTACTGACATAGTGTGGGGTGATTATATTGAATCAATTACTAGATCTACAGCTAGGAAAGTTTACTTCATTGTGCTGTACTAGACAATTCTTCTCATCAGAATTTTTCTTGTACATTTATAAATCTACCATTGATCCATGCATAGAATATTGCTACCATATCTGATCTGGGTTCCTAATACTTATCTCAAGATCTTGACAAGTTTCAAAGAAGGGTCTGTAATGCAATTGATCTTGACCTGTCATCTCAATGTCAGTCACTTTCCCACCGGCATGGTGTGACTTCCCCCTGTCTTTTCTATAAATATTTTCATGGCAATTGTTCTGATGTGCAGTTCTCCTTAGTTCTTTATCTGCATGATTTTAAGTGTGTGACTTGATTGGCATCTAGATTTCACCATTAAACTAGCTAGATGTAACCATAAGTTCTATTATAATAGTTTCTTTTCTCACATTTCTTGCCTCTGGGATTCCTTTCCAATTTCTTTTTCCCTCTGCCACCTACAATCTTCAAAAATTTAAATGCAATTACAATCTTCTCTCTTTCCAAATTCTGTTTCCTTATTGTCCTTTTCCTCACTTCTCACAAAAGTTTTCTCATGCTCCTTTACTCCCTTGTAAACACCCACCCCCATATCCTAGTGGTATTGTTGCCTTTCTTGGAGTGAAACAATTAAAAAAAAATTATAAGTGTCCACTTTGTTTCTGTTTTCTCTAAAACTTTGTCGTTTCTTACATGTTCAGCCAATAGTATTCTTAGCATCCTTCAGTAGAACCACATACTGCTTTTAAATTGGTAAAATCAAGGTACCAAAGAGGAAAGCTCACCAGAACAATTATTATGAAAATATTTATAGAAAAGACACAAGGAAGCTATGTTATGGCAGTGTGAAAATTACTGAAGCTGAGATGCCAGGTTAAGACAAATAACATTGCAGAGTCTTATTTGGATTTTATCAAGAATCTCTAAATACATAGCAGAAACATCAGACCAGACAGTTCTTCTTCTTCTTCTTCTATGTGCCATGTCCCTTCAGAACATTGGCAAATTCAAAATAATTTCCTCTCCTTTGTAGCAATAAGTTGTTTTTCTTATCTCTCCTAAACCCTACTCTGCCAGCCATTTATTAAAGCTTACAAAGTAGGTTACACATTGTTTTCTCCTTGCCTTTAAATTGTTCTTGTTTTGCTGATCATATCTAGAGATATAGCATCTAAATCTTATTTTAATACTGCTCATTTACTGCTCATCCCATTTCTACTGAGTCCATGTATACTGCTCAGCCCAGGGATTGAACTCACAATTACTATACAGTGTAACCCGGATATAAGAGAAACCCGGATATAAGAGATTTTATCTGGTCCCAAATTAGAGCCTGTGCTAACGTATATAAATTAGACCCTGATATAAGAGAAACCCGGATATAAGAGAGATTTTCTCTGGTCCCGTCCTCCCCGATATAAGAGAGTTCGTTTTGAGTGACAGTCTGATGTCGTAAATCGGTCAAACAGTAGGTCAGTTAGAGAGAGAGTGAAGTTCAATGACTTAATCTTGACTAGTCTAGAGACACGGTGTGTCCAATCTGTGTCTGTAGGAGACACCCTATACCTTATGATTTTGATTTGTGTGTCTAAGGGTAGCGCCGCCCGCTTTTTGGCCGACTTTGCTTGTCGTTGCATTTACTGGACAGCACTTTCACTTTACCCACTGTTCTGTTGAGTCAGAAGTTTGTCTGTTTGTTAATTTTGCCACTGAAAACCGTTTGCTGGCGATCATTGCGATTAGTGATGTCGTCGTCGGCGTCTCAACGAAAAACTCTGAGCATTTCTGAACAGTTGGAGCTCATTGACGATGTCAAAATAAAGAAACTCAAACTGGCCGCTGCAACCAAAAAGTACGGAATCGGTTATTCAACAGCAGCAAAAATTCTCAAGAAAGAAGACAATCTCAGATCTTGCATGCAAATGAACGGAAACACTAATCGCAAATGAAAGCGCCAATCCGTGCACAAGGACGTTAACGAAGCGCTTACACAATGGTTTACGCAAGCATGTGCTCATGGAGCTACCGTCACCAATCACGTCATCAGGCAGAAAGCATCACAACTGGCCATAAATCTTGAAGTTGATTTTGAACCGAGCAATGGCTGGCGCATGCGCTGGAAACAGGCCAATAACGTTTCGTTCAAAAAATTTCACGGCAAATCAATGTCAGCAGATCACGGTTCTGCCAACGAATGGGTGACAAACGTTTTGCCGCAACTTTTTCGTGGATATGATCCAAAAAATGTTTGGAACTGTGATGAAACAGGAATTTTCTACAAAGCCATGCCGTCTGGATCTTTGCGATTTCCCGGCGACGAACAGTCAAATGGGACAAAAGTTCCCAAAGACAGACTCACGATGCTTCAGTTCACAAACATGGACGGCAGTGAAAAGCAAGCTGTAACTGTTGGTAAGTCGGCAAAACCACGCTGCTTTAAAAATATCCAAACTCTGCCGTTTTCTTACTTCGCTAATTGTAAAGCCTGGATGACTATTCAGCTGTTTACTGACATTATGAAAACGCTTGATCGAAAAATGATTGCTCAAAATCGAAAGATTATTCTGTTTTTGGACAATGCAACTTGTCATAACTTACTGCCGGGTACAAATCTGTCAAACATCAAATTGTCGTTCATGCCACCAAACACCACCAGTCTCATTCAACCTTTGGATCAAGGCATCCTTCGTTCATTCAAAGCGTATTATCGTCAGAAACTTGTTCGAATGCAAATTGCAGCGATCGATGCTACACTGCCAGTGCCGCTGTCCGAGGTGGCCAAGCAGATAACTGTTTTGAAGGCCATGCACATGATGAAGCGAGCACTTTTCATGGTCAAACTGTCAACAATTCAAAATTGTTTTAAAAAGGCCGGCTTTGTCATTGAAGTGAGGCTGAACTGGAAGAAATACTCGACGAAAATGATCAAGTTTCTCCACCATCGGGCATGGAGCAAACAGATTTTGACGAATTTATCATGACCGTACACAATGTTATGGAGAACTGACTGACACAGACATCACACGTGGTATAAAATCGGATGATCAAGATTTTGACGAAGATGATGATGCTGAAAGCGTAAGTTCTGAAGTTTCTGAAAGTGACAAACCAGTGGCAAATTCTCTGGCTGCATTGAATGCGCTTGAAACTCTGACAGCCTACTTTGAAGCAAAAAGCAGTAATTCTGATGGCGCATTGAAAATGATTTACGGACTGTATGAAAGTGTTCATGATGTTAACAAAGAGATTTCTGTACAATCAAAAATGACTGACTTTTTTAAGAAAAAGTCATTTTTGATTGAATTATTTTGAAAACTGATTGAAAATGTATTTTTGTTTGTGTTTTTTATATCTATAACTGTTAAATAAACTAGTGTTCTGTACGTAAAAAGCGTTATATGAAGTGTTCCCATACTTACCTAAACAAAAGAGACCAAACCCGGATATAAGAGACTTATTCTCCAGTCCCGACAGTTCTCTTATATCCGGGTTACATTGTATCACCAAATTCATAAACCAATATGAAAATAGTGGATTAACAGATCATGACAGCTATTAGGGAGATCTGATTAAATATACTTTAATGTTTAAAAAAATTATTCAGTATTATTATTGTTTAGGCAATAAGCATTATAACATAGCATAAATAGTTATATTGTGGAAAAAGGAATTTTCAACAATATATGCCTTTTTCGCGTATTTATGGTTATTTTTTTTTAAATTTTTATCAAAAACGACATTCTTGTACATGTAGTTATGGATAAGATTATACATTAATTAATAATTTTTTTAATTAATAATTATTTGTGCTCAGTTGTTGACATTAATAGCTATCTCCTGATGTGTTAAAATTTTGGAATAATGCAATAATAAAAATTTAAATTTCATCTCTCTGATAGATGTTGCGATCTGTAAAGTGTTGATTCATGAATTTGGTGATATAGTAATTGTGAGTTCAATCCCTGGGCTGGGCAGTGCAGACCTGGTGAAAACAGGGTGAGAAATAACTGAGCCATACCAAATAAGAATAAGATCTGATATCTCTAGGCATAGTCAACAATATGAAAAAAATCTATTCCCATAGATTAAATAAAGGGTTCAGTTTGAAATTCCCTGATGTTTACCCAGACTGACAAACATCTGATGAAAGCTGTAGGGCAAAACAGCTGGAATGTTGTGCTAATATCAAGAAAGATGAGGACAATAGTGATAACTTCTTATCTCAAAAATTCAGAGAGGAATCAGTGTATACATATTTGATCACCTTCATAAAGGATTTAAAAAAATAATGGAGCATTATTATTTTTTTTTATTCCTTTTGATGTATAACCTCATGCCATTTCACAAAGCACTCTCTTTTTAAGATCATGTCCTATCTTCATCTTGTTGACATCTTTCAATTTCAAAGATGATGGCGTGGCATTAAGTGTTACAGGACTGAGAAGGTTACTTGAAGATCTTGGGCTGTCTATTTGTCAAGTTCCCACTCTTGGAATTGCCAGTAGAGAAAAGAATGAACCAATAGAATTTGGTACTAATGCAGCTGCAGGAATTGCTAGAAACTGCTCTGATTGTTCCTGAGAAAGATACTAGTGTGTTTTATCACAACTTTCTCCATAGATTTTGAATTTAGTTTTCCTTCTCCCAGACTGATTTCCAACCAAGGCTAGAGAACCTAGTCTTCCCTAATCTTTTATTCATAGCTTAAGGGAGAAATAACAACCTTGACTGAAATTTGAGCTGATCATCCCAATTCTATTTTCTACGCCACAAATCTGCAACATCATTTGTCCTGACCTGGCCTCTTGGCTTCAGTGACTTTCCCGGTATCATAACATAGCTTTCTTGTGTCTTTTCCATAAATACCCTCACCCCCTACTCATGATAAGAGCATTTATTTGATTGTTACTAAAAATTAAAACATGAAGTTTTGATGCTTATCTTAAACAGAGGTTTAAATTCAACACTTGTTATCAATATTTTGAGTTCACTGTGCTTATAAGCTTTATAGTTAAGGAAAATTTAGATATACAAAATCCAAAGAAAAGATTGTGGAACTGTCATCTTATAAATTTAAAAAGAGTAAGTACTTACTTGGGAGCATCTGGTAAAACAATATAATATGAAAATACATATGGCTCTGTGATTCGTTGTTCAAAGGAAATCATATCTAATTCTTGTCTTATTTGGGTCAGTGAAGCTCGCTTTTGTATTCTATCCTCATCCACCAGTTCAGGTTCTTCCTAGAAAAAAGATATAAAATATTAAGCATTAATTTATATTTTTAGTTTTACTAGAGTATTAAACAATAATTTGTGGCAGTTTTATTTCTTAAATGACTGCATTAAAATGCAATAAAGTTAACTATCATTTATTAAAACAATGAACAACGTGTCTTTTTCTGTTTTGCTGTCCATAACAATAGACTCACCAATTATTAGCAACATGTTTTCACTATTGAGTGAATAATTAGAAAATCTATTATAAATGTTCTGTATGAATTCCTACAAATCTTCCAATGTCACAAACCTCAGAACAAAATATTACATATATAACATGATATCATGAAGAAGTTCAACAACATGGAAATAAACAAAATCAAAGAATGTCTAGTCTTGGATCTGACTGGCTAAATGCAGCACAATTAACACTATACAATATACCTTGATAAATATAGCACTATTAACACTATACAATATAACTGGTTAAATACAGTATTGTTAACACTATACAATATACCTTGATAAATATAGCACTATTATTAACACTATAAAATTCCAACAAAATCTTGTTGGAAAACAAATTCTATTAAAAAGAGATATAATATCAGATGTGCTTATTGTATAGTATTAGTTTTACTAATAAATTCCTACAAATTCTCTACCCTGACAAGTAATAGGCACATACACACACACACACACACACATATATATGGCAGAGTGATTGTCAATTTTTCAGATCTGAAGATTGCATTGAAGTGTGAAACTGACAGTCACCATGCAGTGTTGATTTTTATCTCCATATTTTCTATATCTATAGATACTTTATCTTTGATAGTGATTTTCCAAGCGTAGCTCGGATGTGGCACAAGGCCGAAAGTAAGGGGCACCCAGTGAGGATTGAACTCACTACTCAGTCGTAATTGTTCTAGCGAGACAAGATGCTAACTATTACACCACCTCGAGGTGCTCTACTTTATCTTTGAGAGTGAGCAATCTTCCTTCACAAATATAGCAATTTTTAAATAATACACATATGTGTGTGTGTGTGTGTGTGTGTGTGTGTGTGTGTGTGTACACACAGAGTGTGATGGGTAAATTGTCACTATTTTATAATTTTATTTTTGTCTTTGTGCATTGTTTTTTTTTTTTTGATTTTGTCAACTGCACTGTATAGTAGGGTCAGTTGGGCACCATCTGTGAGAAAAAGAGCACCATGACACAATTCACTCTGCCAGAAATTTGGAGCTGGCATGATATAGTGCTTGGCATTCATGCTGGAAGTTCAAATACAAACATTTCAGAGTGTTTGGGTGTCAATCTGAGGACAGTACAGAGGATTTGGAAAGAATTGGATGATATATCCAGTCAATATCTCATGTTTAGAGTGATTACTCATGATGGTGACATCATGCCTCCATTTATCTTTCCACAAGGCATCAGACTCAACAGAGAGGCCCACATCAATGGACTTGAGGAGGTAGTACTGCCCCAGGTCAAGAAGGTGGCTGGCTGCTGGAAGATCCTATGTCTGGCAGCAGTATTGTACACCATGCCACACAAGCAGGAGAACCCAGTCATGGCTCTCAGACAATTTCTGCAACCACATCACCCTTTATATCTGGACACTTAACTCCACAGACTGCAACCCCCTCAATTATTATATGCAGCTAAGTGAGAGAAAAAAAAAACTCTTGTAACACCAATGATGAACTGAAAGCAAGGATTATGGCAGCATTCACCAACTTAAACAAGGAGACCGTCCACAGGAGTTGAAGGAGATTCTGAAGATGTCTGGAGGCTGTGGTTGAAGCCAATGGTTATTTTATTGAATAAATTTACTGTTTAGTATTTCAAGATATTTTTGTGTAATTTTGGTAAATATATCTGTTAAAATGAGATGTTAGTGTTATATTGCATAATTTAGTTGACAATTTATTCATCACACTCTGTCTGTCTGTATATATATATATATATATATATATATAGTTAGTATATGAAAAACTAGGTAATCTGTATGGGTAAACCCAAGGAGGATAAAATCCAGAGAGCTCAATGTAAATCCTGAGCAAATAATTTAAATAAAAACAGACCACTTTAATGTTCCATGTAATAAATTATTTCACCACAGCCCTTTTAAAAGACTGCAGATCATCAGACTTTACTTCCAAAGGTTGAAACAAAAAATGAAAAGAAATTTACACATTTTTGACATTTTAAAATAAAAAAATTATATATATATATATATATATATAAGGACCTTGAATAAGTTCTTGCTGTTTTCCAACAGACGATATTCCCAGAACTGTGTGCATGAACTTTCAGATGGTAGCACATTTATAAAGAAGTACTATAAACAAACTTGTAATTTAGTATATGTCATTTTGCCAAAGTGTAAACAACTTTGTTTTTCATAGTGTTAAATATGTTGGATTTCGTGCCAATGAAATTATATTTGCGGCGAATTTTACTGCACTACTTTATTCAAAAGAAACCTGTAGCTGAAGCACACAGAATTCTTGCTGAGACTTATGCTGACCATGCTCTGTCAGAAACAAGATGCAGAGATTGGTTTAGATGCTTCAAAAATAATGATTTTGATGTTGAAGATAAAGAATGTTCTGGTGCACTGAAAAAGTTTGAAGTTGAAGTATTGAAGGCATTACTTCATGAAGACTCATATCAGGCACAAGGTGAACTTGCAGAATCACTAGGAGTTGATCATACAACAGTTTTGAAATGTTTGAAAGCATTAGGAATGATTCAAAAGCAAGGACATTGGGTGCCTTATGAGTTGAAGCTGAGAGACATAGAATGGTGTCTTGTCACATGTGAACAGCTGAAAAAGGAAAGAAAAGATTTTTTGCATCATATTGTATACACTATGATAACCCTAAGCATAGAAAATTGTGGGGTAAGCCTGGTCATCCATCAACATCAGTGGCAAAGCCGAATATACATGTTTTGAAGTTTCTGCTCTGCATTTGCTGGGGTCAGCTGAGTGTAGTTTATTAAGAGCTGCTCAAACTGACCAAAATCCTCATGGGAGATTGCTATTGACTACAATCGATGTGTTTGAGTTGAGTGTTAAAGAAAAAACAGCCACTATACAAGCAGAGACACGACAAAGTGATTTTGCAACATGACAATGCTAGGTCATATGTTGAAAAACAATTTAAAACCTACTTGGGAATGGTTAAATGGGAAGTCCTACCCCACCCGCCATATTCATCAGACATTGCCCCGTCCAATTATCACTTCTTCCAATTGATGGCACATGGCCTGGATGAGCAACACTTTCATTCTTATGAAGATGTAAAAAAATGGGCTGACTTGGAGTTAGCCTCAAAAGGTGTGTCATTTTTCCAATGCGGAATTCAAATGCTGCCACAATGATGGGAAAAGTAGTTGATAGTGATGCACAATACTTTCAGTGACATGTTTCTTACTAATTTTTGTTAATAAAACATTATTTTTCATGAAAAATCATTGAGAACTTATTCAAGGTACTAATATATATATATATATATATATATATATATATATATATATATACATACATACACACACACACTATGCCAAATTCCTCCTTAAAACTTCATTAGTGTAGGCCTGCTGACCTGAGGGCTATTTCACTTGTTTTTTGCATGATGTGAAGTTTTTTATAACAGTTGTTAAAAATCCTTCTAAATCTTGAAAAGTCAAGACATTATATAGGAGGTGGGTGCTGAAAATTTCTCAGTTCAATCCACTTCACAAGATTTAACCAAATAGAAGAATACCAAATTTCATTTTGCAATGGTTTCTTAGTTAAGTTGAGAATTTTTCAATATATATATATATATATATATATATATATATATATATATATATGAGGTCTGTCTGAAAAGTAATGAGACTGGTGTCACAAACAGTTTATTTCAATTCCAAACAACAAACTATATGGTTTCTCCTTCAAAGTATTCCCCCTCAAGTTTAATGCTCTTTTCCATCCTTCTCTGCCAAGCTTCTATAGACTACTGGAAGGATTCTTCTAGGATAGCTTCTCTCAGCTTTGTCATTATGGCCCTCTTGATGGCATCTACACCATGACGATCCATTTGAGCTTGGGGAAAAGAAAAAGTCACACAGAGCAAGATCAGGTGAATGGGGAGGTTGTTCCAGTATGATGTTCTTCTTAGCCTGGGACTTCTGGATGCTAAGGATATTGTGAACAGGTGTATTGTTGTGGCAAAGCAGCCACGATTAGTCTTGGCACAAAAGCATGTGAAAAAAGATGCAATGGTTGCAGGAAGCTATGATTACAGTTATATACTCCCAAGATATCATGTTAGATGATAACATAATCTGCTTATTGCACTTTTGCCCATAGCTCACAGAGAACACATTTTCAGACAAACCTTGTATATATATTTATCAGTACTTTTGTTTCAGATGTTATTATGGTGGATATAAGTATTTAGCCTGAATTTCTGAGATATCATTATTTAAACTTTTTTTTGTATACCCCCGCTCTCTTTTGGGGATCTCTTTTGACTGACAGACTTGAGGTGATCATATGTTGCTTTCTTCTTTCTGTCATCTTCTGGCTGGGTGATCGCTAATTTTTGGTTTGGAGATAAAATGAGACATCAACAAAGGGAATTTGAAAACTTATCTGTTTAATAAACATGTCAATGTGTACATTTCTAAATAGCCAATGGGGTTGCTCTATCACCTCCACTGGAGAGCAAATTCCCAAGACACAAAATAACCACGTCTGATCTCTTTGACGTGTAAAACTTACTCACAAAAATAACTTTCTATCTCTCTAACCTTCCCATACTAGTTTTAATCAATCAAAAAAAGACTTCCTTTGTTTTGTCTACCATCTGATCTTTAGGTCAATATGAGGAAGTCAGAGGAAAATACAGTTCTTTAAAAAAATAATTTTGCTAGACTATTATTTAACATATTTACATTTAGACTATTGTCCTCATCTTTGTTGTTAGCAGCTGAAACCATGTGATAACAACAACAAAGATGAGGTCAATAGTCTGATTGTAAATATTGTAAATAAGTATTTAGATTATAACAATTCTGAGGTCTTATTTTAAACTAGTTTTCAAAGCCAAAAAATATATTTGTAAAATTTAGGAATTGAAAGGAAATAAAACATTATCTGATTGGTCTAAACATTTTAAAGATTGTGTTCCTTGAAATAAATCCCAGAAGTGGATGACCATCAAATTCCAATTATGATGTTGAGTAAAATCCCATGAGTCACCATTTGTTGAAATAAAAATGAGAGAAAGGGTTGCTGTGTGTTCAAATAAAATAACAATATTTATTTAACATAAAATACACAAATTTTTAACTGTAACTACTATCACAAAATAAAAGTTTACTATTTAGAAAGTTCTTCTATCTGACTGAAAAGGAAATGAAAATAAATAGTCTTTCAGTAAGGAAGAGAGAAAATGGATTTGGGGGACAAGATCAAAGAGAGTACACTATTGCTTTCATGAGAAAGACAAGATAACATGGTTGACTCATGTCTCTTTACTGATGCCAGTCTTTCTGCTGCGTTGAATGGATGTCTGGTTTATATGGCTTCGTGTAGGCTCCAGAAGCCTATGGTTATTTATTGGAGGGAGTTGATTTCATTGGCTATACTTTATTTTTATTAATTTGAAATATGTTTGAAACCAGAAGGTTGTGCATAGCCCTTGTGCAATGTGTTTATTTTTGTTATTTGATCTTTTGGTTTGAAACAGTTAACTTCTGCTTAGACTATAATGATGCTCTGAAATACAAGATAGAGGAGGACTTAATCCCCAATACTTGAAAGCATTCAGCAAAGCTAGACTCACAAAAAGGTGACATAAACAGAGCCTTACATAATCTTCAAAAATATACAGAAGCTTAAAATTGAAAAACTTTTACAAGAGTTGGGATCATTGAAAGATTTTATAAATAGAGCAGGGAATGTATGTAGAGTGAAAAATGTTTTGATACATCCCAGTAGAAATAAGTGGTAGATATTGGCGGGAAAAGAAAGTAATCCTGTCAGGGATAGTTAGTATTGATTACAGCATTATTGATTAGGTGATCAATGAGTGGATAACAGCAGCTGAAACAGGAAAATGATGGATTAGTGAAGAGGACAAGCAAACGGATGAAGAAAGAAAAAAGATTTCATAAGGAAATAAAAAAAATGCAAAATCAAATAAATAAAGAGAGAGGAAAGAAAAGGAAAAAGAGACAGTAAAATGGGAGGGGAGTAAAAAAAAAAAAGAGCTAAAGAAAGATTTTATAGAGAGAAAGTAACAAGCTGAGGATGGGGATGAGGAGTGTGAAAAAAGAAAGGGATTTAAAAGATATAAAAGTGATTAAACAAAGGTATTCTGGTGGTTTGAAAGAATTAAAAGAAAGAAAGAGATTTAGAGAGGGTAGGAGGGAAGTGGAAGTGGGAGAAGTGGAATAATTGTGAAGGAAAAGAAAATATAGAAAGAAATGATGAAAGAAAGTGAAATGAATGAAATCAAGTATAACAAGAGGAAAGGAAAATAATGAAAAAAATATGACTGAACAAATGAAACAAAATAAAAAAAAAAAAGAAAAACAGTAAACGAAAAAAGGTAAACAGAAATAAGAAAGAGTAAAATAAAGAAAGAACAGAGAGAGAAGGTACTGAAGCAAAAAGAGAGAAAGAAAATGATGAAATAACTAAATTGAAGAAAGAATGAAAAAAAAGCAGAAAATGAATCAGAGAGAGAGAGAGAGAAAGAGAGAGAGAGGAGTTACTTCAGTCACTAATCGCTTTCAACTATTGCTGTATAGAAAGAATAGCTAATCACTGAACCAAAAATCAATACACTTATTGGGAAAGATTTTAACTGGTTGACTGATCTCATGGCCAGCAGCACTAAGAGTTTTGCCTTCAAACTAAACACCATCAAAGTCACCGGCTGGATGCTATTATTTATTAATACTGCATCTCACCAACAACTGCTATTTACTTATCTTTATTTATTTCAGGAAGTGCTAAAAAAAAATCCAGTTCTTCTTATTCATTCATTATTGCTCCTTCCCCCCCCCCAATAAGCTAAAAATATTAACTTAGTTCAATAATTGTGCTATTCATAACACTAGAAAAATTCCAAGCAGAAAAATTATTATAATTTTCTGCTTTATACTATTAGGCATAGCTAAATTTAGTATGGATCCAGTTCTTGTATTTTTGTATATGTTTCTGCAATTATCAGTGTTTATAAAGTATAGATTCTCAACAGGGGCATCAATGCTTTGTCTGGGAGTGCTGTGAAATTGCAAGGAGGCTGCAGTAGCACTTGAAGAGGGACTACAGTTTTAACAGAGCTGTAAGATTATTTAACTCTTGTACTAAGCTTGTAACAAATCTTTGAACCCTGATTGATACTGTGTTCCAGTATTTGTTACAACTTTGTAAAAGCAAAGAGAAAATCAACTATTGAACAATATTAAATTTAATTCCAATAAAGTCTCCAGTGCCTCAAAACACTTAAATGTAAATCGTATTATTTACATATCGTTCCTCACAACTATGATTCAAATTAATAAATGATAAAATATTTCATTTTTATTGAGTTTATCTTTTATTTTTATTATAAATCTAACAACAATTTGACAACAACTTTCATATAGGACAGATTTAGTATTAAATTATCTGATAAAATATATATTTCAGAATCTAGAAAATAAATAAATATAAAAAGAATAAAGAAAATCAAATTTCCACTTAGAGTATGGCTTGAATTTTTATCACTATTGCTTTTTCTTACAAAACCCATTTCATCTTGTGACTTTTTATCTATTCTGAAAAGAAATAAAAAAAATAAACAAACTGTATTGTTTATATATTATGAACATATTTTGGAAATGTAATTTTTTAAGCCTGTTTCTTACCTTTATTCCACAAGATTATTAATAAAAAAAAAATTTGTTTCAATATCATTATTTTAAGAATATTTGATAAATGAAAAATATGAAAAATCTACCGACCTCGAATTTTGTTGTCAAGCGACTTTCTGATAAAGTTGTCATCTTTTTTAACTCTTTCGGTTTTAAGCTTTTCAAGGATTTTTTTCGATCTTTCTTTGATTTGCTAAATGAATAGAAAATGATAATCGTTTGTCATTATGATGGAATTACACCATTTGTAAGTCAAGCAAAATTAATTATGAATACGTGTACAGCTTACTTCTAATATTTATACCTTAATGTCAGCATCAAGGAATAATGACTGACAGAACTAGTTCGGAGAGATAGTCATACCTTGGGAAAGATATGACTATCTCTCTGAACATACTATATTCTTCTTTTTCTATATGCCATGTTCATTCAGGACATTAACAATCCTGACACTCCACAGTTTCTTGTCCTTTGTAGATCTTAATAAATTTTCTCTTTTTGTTATATCTCCTAAATATTGTCCCACCAACCTCAAGCTTACTAGTTGGTTTCTGCTATCTCACTTGCCTTCGACTTGTCCAGTGAGTATCAAAGTTTCCAAGCCCTCTTTCCTCATTATGTGCCCTCGTGATTTCAACTCTCTTTCTGATTTTAAGTATCAGTGTCCTTTTTGTTTCCATTTTCTCTAAAATTTTGTTGTTTCTCACATGTCCAGTCCATGGTATTCTCAGCATCCTTCTGTAGAACCACATTTCTATTGCTTCAAGTCTCTTCATCTGTCCAGAATTCACTGCTATATAAGAGGAGTGATATTACACAACAGTTCAGTACTCTTTTCTTTGTTTCTAATGATTTTTTCTGTTTCTTAATACTTTACTTAACGTTTGGAAGGCATTTTTCAATATTTACTGGAAATCAAAATGATCTTTAAAGTGGATAGTAACTCGGAGAGAAAATAATGCCATAATGAAGATGTACGAGAAAAAAAAATGATGATGAGGGTTTTTTTTTTCTTTCTTCTTCCCGCAAGGAAATGGATTGTGTGGCTCCCTTTCTCAGCTGTTACACTGGACAGTTGTGAAACAGACACCAACTCGGCCGCACCTACTTTGACTTGCTCTTTGTCCGGCTGTCAATCCATATGTCCAACTCTATTACACGCAGTCCACCCCCACCTGAATGTGGAAAGGGAGTCACACAATCCATTTCCTTGAGGCGACCGAAGAAGAAGAAAGACCCTCTCCCACATCATCATTTTTTTTTTTTTTTTTCTCCTACACAAGATATTGACATTCCACACTACTTCAAATAGAAGGTTTGGAAGGAAACCTCTTTCAATATTAGAAAGAGTGATAAAAGCTAGTGGATTTGAGAAATCTGTTTTCCTAAAAAGAGAAAGATTTTATAAATTTCAACCAAAAACAGCACTGGCTGCTCAGTCAATGAATGCCAAGTGTTTCCTTGTAGGAAAACAGCTAAATATAACCATTACCATTTATGTGGAATTATTCTTGTCAGATTAAAGAATTCACAGGCTAAATATGAATTTTTCTGAAAAAAAAAAAAAAATACAGAAAAATATATCTTTATTTATTTTTTCTCTTATTTTATTTCCCCACAAATGACATTTTTATGCTTATGTTGTTCTTCATATTCTGATTTTAACTACAAGAATTTTTTTTTTTTGGTTCAAGATAAAATTTGAAAACAAGTTGACTTAGAATGATCCTGTTTCACTAGAATTGAAAAACTTGTTTGAGATATAGACATATGCTTTTGAGAATCTTGTTGAACAATGCCAATTTTCATTCAAAGGTAAGTTGATTTTTATTATATTTTAAAACGGAATAAAAAATAACTATATAAGATGTGATGGGTAAATTATAGACATTTTATATTTTTAATTTCAAGCATGTGTTGTTTGTTTTTAATTTTTTCGGCTGTATAGTATAGTATAGTATGGTCAGTTGGGCAGCATCTGAGAAAAAGAGCAACATGATACAATTTACTTTGCCAGAAATTTGGAAATGGCATGCTGTACTGCTTGGCATTTACACCAGAAGCTCCAATATGAACATTTCAGAGTGTTCAGGTGTCAATCTGAGTACAGTGCAGAGGATTTCGAAAGGTTAATTACAAAGGTGTTTAGAGTCAGCACTAGTGATGATGACATTATGCCTTTATACATCTTTCCACAGGGCCTCAGACCCAACACAGAGGCCTACATCAAGGGACTTGAGGTGGTAGTGATGCTTGGGTCAAGAGGGTGGCTGCTGGAAGATCCTATGTCTGGCAGCAGTATTTACTAACTTAAACAAGTAGATTGCCCAGAAGAGTTTCAGGAGATTCTGAAGTCATCTGGAGGCTGTGGTTGAAGCCAATGGTGATTTTATTGAATAAATTTACTTAGTATTTTATGATATTTTTGTGTAATTTTGGTAAATATATCTTTTAAAATGAAATGTCAGGGTTATTTTAATTTTTGTGTCATTTAAACAATAATTTATCCATTGCAGTCTGTATATACTGTTTATTTAAATCAATCACCGCATACTGCCCATTGACATAAAAAATCATTTTAGCAATATTTATGATGCAACAAATTTATGAACTCAAATCATCATCAAAGATGACAAAGTCAATATATATCATATTTACAGGCTGTTTCACTTATGCTCAATAGATTCATTGATTCACTATGGAAATTATCCTGCTTTGGTTTTAATGGATACCAATCTTATATATTGCCTGCATAGAAACTACTTTAATCAACATATTTTGTTTCTGTTTGAAAAGTGTCTTCCTTGTTTTTGCATTTTTTTTAAAAAGGAATTTCTTTGTCCATTTCCCTTTAGAGATATATTTATTTGTTTCTAGTTTTCACAGTGTCTTTCCTAAATAAAAGTAGGACATCAGTATAAAGTGTGGACCTTATTTCTTGGAGCCACACTGTAGTTACAACTGGTGGATGTCATCTGAACATTTACCATGGAAATAGTGATGTACTCAGACTCAGTGGAAACAGGACTAAACAGTATCAAAAGTATGATTAATCAAAGTTAGTTATCCCAAGACATGGACATCAAAATGAGAAGAATCTACCCCCATAGATTGAATTCCATGAAGGTTAACTGAATCAACTGACACCTGAAGAAGGTTGGAGGTCATAACTGCCAAAACATTGTGATATTTACAATGTAAATAATGAAAAAAGTGTTAGAACTGTGACATGTTATTCTCTATGCTACTTCCAGTAATTGCTAGTTCAGGAACAAAGAATACATTTGTGAATACATGGAGAAAGATTAAAGACAATGAAATCATTGAATGTAAAGAATAAGGGACAACACTGTTATCTTTGAAGAGATTGTTTTATCATTTATATATTACTATGTCTTGTTTTTTGGACTCAAGTTTCACTGTTTAAAAGTCTTTTTCCTCCTCCTTTTCTTTTCACATACAATCTATTAATTTTTTATTTCAATTGCAATGACTTATTGATATCAAATTCCTTGTGTATTTTTTTTTTCGGTTTCATCCCAAGCAAAGTAGAAAAGCCACTAAGACTCAAAAGGTTACTAGGTGTTGAAGAATTAGGAACAGAAACATTAATAATGAGGGGAGAAAGCAAAGAGTAATCAGTATGACTGTAGATAGCAGTTGACATTGCATTCAAATTTTTGTAGATTAAAGTTGGCAAGAAATCATGGAGCCAGAAGAGTGTTCCATAAGTGTGTTTATCCAAAATTCTCATTTTTTTTCTCTTTAGGAAGGGCCCCAAATATTTCATAGTTATTTCTTTGATCCTGTTTCTACTGTTGAGTTTGAAATTTTTTCCTTATTTATATGAAGTATTCTTTTCTGAATGTCATTTGAATTTTTTTTTCATATCATTCTTCCTAGGATCTGCAGGTGATGTAATGGATAGTGGTTTGGCTTGAGAAATTGGAGATCAAAGTTCAAATGCTGTTCAGGTTTGTTACATTCATTTATGTGCAAATATCTTTGGAACATGTATGAATCCATCTCCCTTCTCCACATATGGATTAAATAGTAGGACATGTATCTGGAAAAATACTTTTTATTCTTAAAAAAATAATTAATATTCAATCACAAAAAAAACAAAAAGGTTATTTTTAAAATCCAAAATATGTTTTGGCTTTAAATAACCCACAAAGGGTTGATAAGCTGTAAAAAAAAACAAATTAGTCAATCACTCATTCTGCTTGATTTGTGCTGTTTACTTCCTTCTGTTGCTTCTTTTTTCCCTTTTTGTGTCGCCAGTATTATATATTTCTTTATACCTAACTCCAGACTGATGTCCTACCTAAAGGTCCTGACTGATTTCTGATTTTTTAAAAACGGTTTCAGTATAGCAGCATTTCTCTTTCATTTTTCCTTCCTAACTATCTATCTCACAACAACTTTTTTCTCCCACATTCTAACTTTTCAGCTCCCTCCAATAATAGAGATGACCCCACCAAGACCCAACCCACTCTATCTACTCATCAATTCACCCAACCCAGACCATATTCTTCCCCTGCAGTGCCAATGACTACCCTATTGATTTCTTTACTAAAATAGAATATCCACACAACATCAGATGTTTTATTTGCCATTTCAACTCATATTCAGCTCTACACACTCACCTTTTCTTGAAATATACTTATCAATACACACACACATTTTTGAAATGGTAGGGAATTATATATTTCAGAAACGTTAATCTACGTCTGTCTTTAAAGTAGACAATACATTTCCTGAAACTTTATATATAAAATTCTTTTTTATTAGACATTCCAAAAATATGAAAATTACATACATACTTTACTCAAGCAACAAGAACAGTTATTGCACTTTGATCAAAGCTTAATTGCCACAGAGTTGATTCTGAATCTTGATGTTATGATAACTTAATACTTTTTTTAAAGATTTTTTTCTTACACATCGTTCTTTGCTTTATTAATATGGGATATGTCAAGATATTATTCTTTTTTTTTTTTGTGCTGATTACCATCAAGATGTTGGTGATCATGACTCTCCACAACTTCCTATCCTTTGTAGTTCTTAGTAAATTTTGTCTTTTCACCATCCCTCCCACTCCCTCTTCTACTTTCATGTTATTTCCCCCATTTCTCTTACCTTCAGTATGTGTTGTTATTGTCAAATTCTTCAAGACCTCTTTCTTTGTTATACATCCTATAAATTTCATTTATCATTTTCTGATTTTAAATATAAGCATCAGAATTTCTTTCAAAATCCTTCATTGGTCAGGCCAAGAATGTTTCAGCTCCTTCTTTTATTATTATTTTGATAAAATAATAGATATCAAGTGTGAAAATATAAATAATTGTTTCTATATAATAACAAGATTACCTAGCATTAAAATAAGATACACTTGGGAATATTGAGCAACCTTCTACAATCTGAGAAACAAATTAATCTCTCAATCAACCTAGTATTATGACTGAAAGAAAATAAGAAAAGTGAAAAGGACAATAAAAGAACAGGGTTCAAGAAGAGAGTACATGGTGATTGACATTGTATTTAAATTTTTGAAGATTGTAGAAGGTAGCAGAGCAAGAAATCAGAATGGAGTTCCACAGGTGAGAAGTGTGAGAAAAGAGACTATTAGAATAAGCAGTTGCATCTATCTAGTTTGACAGCAATATGATGAAATCTACTTGCCAAGCTGGTAGTACACTTAAATTCATACAGTTGAGGTACTAAGGACAAAAGCACATTGATGAGGGTTTTGTTGTGAAGTTGATGTTAGCACTAATCAGCTGCTAAGTCGTACTTCTCTTGGTTAGTCTCAGAGACCACTTATATTGAATGTTCAGTTCTGCTTATGCAAATTATGCATACTAATTTGCTAGTATCACTACATCTCCCTAAACCTTAAGGGCTTTATCCCTCTCGTAGCTCTTGTACTACTGATATTTTCGTCATTCTGCTCCCTTTCTCTCTCTCCCGTATTTCTTTCCCTGGGAGACCTCGATCTGTCCCGGTCTAAGCTGTAGTCACATGTGTCCTCTTGCATACTCCGGTCTTCATCTGAACTTTCAGAGTCCTTCTGTCCTTCTTCCTCCTGCATTGTTTCCTTTGACGTTTCCTTGTGTAATGGTTGCCCTATCAACTCATTTTCAGATGAAATTGACATCTCTTCGTCATTTCGTTCTTCCTCTTCACCTTGGGTCCTTATTTGGTCAGCATCGGCCAACACACTATCGCCATTCTCTCTATTTATTATGGCTGTATTATGGCCTTTTTGCATTATGAACTCTGCTCCTTCCGTATCTGCATCCTTGCTCTTTTTATACCACATCTTTTCACGTGTAGAGTATGACATAGTTAGTGGAGCTCTAATCTGTCTCCCCATTAGAACTGATGGGCTTTCGAGTCTTCCCGCGTGTAGTATGGTCCTATAACTTAAAAGCATCCTCGGTTCTTTTTGCTGAGAGCATGCTTTCAGCCCCCTTTTTACAGTTTGAACCATCCTTTCTGCTATGCCATTTGATTGAGGGTGATATGGAGGAGTTTTATACGATTTACATCCTATTTTCTCTAACCATACGTTCAGCTCTTCGTCGCAAAATTCCGGTGCATTATCCGATACCAAGGTTTTTGGTACACCATTTCTAGAGAATACGACTCTTAGAATTTGCTTTATAGTGGAACTTTTCCTGTTTGCAACCCTTATTATTTCAGGCCAACCTGAAAAAGAGTCCACTAATATCAATAAGAGTCCCACTCCATTTACGTAGGCATGATCCATATGGACCCTACTCCATGGCTCCGCTTCTTTGGGCCATGAATGTAACTTGGCTTGTGTAAAGTTTCTTAACTCTTTGCATTTCTTACACCTCTTTACATAATCCTCAACATCTCGTGAATAACCCGGCCACCAAGCTTCTAGTTTTATCCTTTTTTGTGTGGCCGCTACTCCACAGTGTATATCATTATGTACACTTTCTATTAGCGTCTTTCTTTGTGTTTCTGGGGGAACTACCAGGTCCCCATTGCATATTACTCCATGTTCTACTGTTAATTTGTGCCTCATTTCTTTATAAGGTCTTTCCGCCCTAGAACAATTTCCCCACGAATTTTTTCTTATTCTTGATAGTATCCTACTTAGCACTGGATCATGTCTCGTTTCCGCAGCCATTCTGTCTAAAGACAAAACATCAGTCTCTATCAAGTGTAGGAACGTATCTTCAAATTCTTCCTCCGTTTTGTCTTTTGACTCCTTGTAAAATCTCAATCTTGATAGTGCGTCCACATGTCGAATTGAATTTCCTTTGACATACTCTATATCAAAGTCAAATGCCATCAATCTTATCGCCCATCGTAAAATCCTTGATGTCATGACTTTGGATAATTCTTTCCTTGGGTTAAATATAAACTCTAATGGTCTATGATCACTTCTTAGTAGAAATTTTTCCCCAATTAAAAATTGTCGGGCTCTGGTAGTTGTCCAAACGATAGCCAATGCTTCTTTCTCTATGTTCGAGTAATTAAATTCAGTGTTCGTTAACCTTCTCGACAAATACATTATCGGATGTCCTTCTTGTGATAATATTCCCGATATTGAATGTTCACTTGCATCTGTAGTGGGTGTTATGTCCTTTTTTGGATCAAATATTTGCACTACAGGGGTTTTTGACATTATTTCTTTTAATGTTTCAAAAGCTTTCTGCTGTTCGCTTGACCAGATAAATTCTACATTCTTTTTTCTTAAATTTGCAAATGGTTCCGTCAAGTCCGTGTATTTTGGTAAGTATCGCCTGTAAAAATTTACCAATCCCAAAAAAGACTCCAATTCTTTTTTATTTGTAGGTGTAGCTACTTTTAGAATTTTTTCTATCAAGGCTTGGTATGGTGATATACCTTCTTTCGAAATGGAATAACCTAGAAAAGAAATTTTCTTGGAGTTGCTTACGCATTTTTTTTCATTTATCGTCATTCCGGCATTTCTTAATCTATTCAAGACTAGTTCAGTTTTCTCTTTTAATTCCTTTTCATTAGTAGCTCCTATGCATATGTCGTCTTGGTAACAAACCATATTTTGTACATTCCCTACAACCTGTTCAATGGCCCTTTGAAATATGGCGCTTGCTGTTTTTACTCCATATGGTATTCTCTTCCATCTTAGTAACCCTATTGGCGTATTTATCGTGGTTACTTCTTTAAAGTTTTCATCTATTGGTATTTGGTGGTATGCCGTTTTTAAATCTATTTTTGAAAAAACAGACATCCCTGCCAACGCATGTAATGCAAGTTCAACATTGGGTATTGGATATGAACCCGAGCATATCTTGTGATTTACCCCTATTTTATAATCTCCACAAATACGTAAATCACCATCTGTTTTCCTCAATACCACAATCGGTGATGCCCACTTGCTACCTCCAGGCGGAACATGTTCAAGAAGGTCTTGTTCTACTAATTTACGTAGTTTTGTCACTACTAACTGAATGTACTGTAATAAATGTACTGGTAATTTTCGTGCCTCATAATAAGAGGGGGAAACATTTTCTTTTACTTTTAAACTTGCTTCATAGTTCTTTAATTTTCCAGTTTTTTCCATTTTTATTTAATTAATTAATTTAGTAGAATTCATGTTAAGCACATCATTTCCAATAAGGCCATGGTTTTTCTTGCAACTTGTAACAATTACAGTTGGGGACGGACTTGAAGGCATTCTGATCTAGCATGATATCGAAAGTTCATCGCCCGTTCAAATTGTCGGAGAGAGCCCCTAAAATTTCGCCGAACTGCATAAAAAATGCAGCCAGGTGCTCTCCCGAAATTTGAGGCGGAACCTCAAAAATGGCCACCCTGGTCCTTCTGCGGCCTTCGTACTCCGTTCTTAAAATTAGATCCTTTGTGATTAATTCTTTTTTAGCCATAGCCAGGCAATCTTCTGGAGTGGGTAGCAGAATGTCCCACATGAAGAACCCGGTACCCTTAATTACTCTTTGGGGTTTTATCCCCAGGGACAGAAGTGATTTAATCACTATGTCTTTCGTGGAGCGACAAATCTTGCGTGTTTTCTTGTCGACCACGAAAACGGACACCATTCTCTTTGCAAACACATCGAGTTCTTGGACATCTTTGACGAGCCCATCTTTATTTACAAGATGGGCATAACCTTTTGCCTTATCCAAGAAATCCGCCTTGTTCAAAATGCAACTTGGGGGGGACTTCCAGCAGGAGGGCAATTCCTCGGCAGTCTTAATTTGTGCCTCCTTTGGCACCTCGTCATTTTTACTAGTTTCTCCTTTTTTGGAGCTACTAGCACATTCTTTCAAATTTGGGCTAGCATTAGCCCGGTTTTTTGTGGATTTATCCGGCGGGTTGGCTTTAGCCGCCGTCCCGAAAAGGTCTTTTTTTTACATTAGACCGACTGGCCTCGTCGGCCATGTTAAATTTGTGTGGAGACTTCCAAAACGCGAATCCAAATTTTGGGGAGAGGAGTTGGGGAAAAACACAACAAAAAAAGAAATTAAACAATTTAAGAAAAACCGGATACACCAGAAAATAAAAAAGCAAAGATAATAAACTTTTAAAATAAATGAAATAGAAAAACTAAAAGAACAATAAAAAGGCAAACTAGATCAAAAAGAAATAAATGGACAGGTAAGAAAAAAAATAAAAATGGCGCCCAAAGGCTGCCGAAAATTGAAAAAACAAAAACTCCTCTCTTTTTTTTCCAAAAATTCAATAAAAGAAAAAGAAAAGAAAAGAAAAAGTTTGGTTTGCAACCAGAAGAAAAATGAAATAAATAAAATAAAATAAAAGTTTGCGGCCGAAGCCGCTAAAGAAAATAAATTAAAAACAAAAGAAAAACAAACTAGTCAAACCAAAAAAGAAAGCGACCGAAGTCGCTAATAAAAAAGTAGGAGGGTATAAAATAAAAATAAAATAAAATAAAAAAAACAAGCTTTCTTTTTCTTTTTTCTTAATCTGTACTAATTTAAAAAAAAAAAAAAAAAAAACTGAAAAGAAATAAACAAAAAATAAAAAAGCAGTCATCCGGTAAGACTTTTTTGTCAAACCAGACTAAAAAAATAAAATATGAGGGCTGAAGCCCAGAAAAAAAAATTAAAACAAACAAAAGAAATGGAAGAAATAAAAAAATAAAACTTAAACGATAACTTAACAGAAAAGACTTGGAGTGTCGAATGAAGTTCGTCAATCAAAAAAAGTTTGTAAGACACCGAAGCAAATCCTTGTGGGTCAAAAAAACAGGTTCGTCACACTGCAACACAAAGAACACAATTAGCAGAGCTCAAACACGACCGGTCAGAAACAAGTCTAAGACAGAGGTTGGAACTGCTGCTAAGTCGTACTGATATTTATTTATACAATTTATGTATAAAATGTGGCACAAGGCCTAAAAGGGGGATGGGGAATGACGGTCTTCTTCTGTCTTAAATCTAAACTTAGCTAGTCCCAGACACGGACCCAAACAAACCAACAATATTCCACTCACCAAAACAACACATTCACTCCTACCTTTCATACTACGTTCACCATAATGCCTCAAATTCTCTATGAAGTCCTAACTAGTCCCCTTATGTACAAAAATTGTCTGTGGGGGGAGGGTCAATAAAACAACAACTTTAAAAGATCCCCAAATGAGTATTAACAATGACTTAAGTATTTACAATGAAAACTAAACAAAACTGTGTTAGTAATAAAACCCCCCACAAACCATAAATGTGGCAGCAAAATCAGTTAACTAGACGAAATCAATGCGGGGCTAAGAAAAAATAAGAAAAAACATTCATTCCTCCAAGCATTCACACAGACACACACACATTCATACACAACAACAAATACGAAAAAGCACACACACACGAAACGAAAGTCGCCCCGCATCCACCAGAGAACTGAAGTCACTGACCACCTAACGAGGGAGGGGATGGGGAATTAAACGAAAGAAAAATAGGGACAGAAATAAAAGGGACCAATGCGCATGCATACCCTAGCTAAGTTTACTAGAAAAAAGGGAAAACTAAAGATTCAAAATCAAAAACCTAGTCTAACCTAAAATCAGGGTGGGTTGCCTATGTTCAACCCTGTTAGGACAAATCCTGTACCTAACCGACATCCAAGTGCCACTCTAGGTCAGCCCCTTTCACTCTACACATTCGCGCAAGATTCACCCACCTTTTGCCAAATTCCGATGAGGTGAGCCGCCGCCTTTCCGTCCTAATCTTGACTTTAAGCTGATGCCTAAAGTACAAGATCAGTTGGGAAGAGGTGAACTTCTCGCCCTCATGGAATTCCTTCTGACGCGTCGTCCAAATCACGACTCTCATAATCCCTAGTAAGCAACAGAACACATAGTGTTCAGCCTTCGTCAATTGCGACACCACATTGCTACAAACAGAACTGGCTTCCAGGACAAAGAACTTTCCCTGCAGCATGCGAACCATGAGGCCTTCAACAAACTTGCACAACGGCACTACCGTCTTGCACTGAAAAAAGGCGTGACCAATGGTCTCGACTTCCCCAGTGCAGCGACGACAGTTTGGATATTTCTCCAAACCTGCTGAACAGAGTCTCTTGCCGACCCAGAGGGCCCCACGAATCATCAGCCAGGTGAGTGATGCCTCATCGTTATTGAGACATTTCAACCCAGGCGCCCAAGGCCATATCGAGCGAGCCTCCTGCTTCGTAAGACCGAGCTCGTCGATCAGATCATCTTGAACGGACCCCCTAACTAACAATTGATACAATGCCTTACGAGACAACGCCTGGGCGTCGGAGAGGCCATCCGACGTCCGTAAAAGGAGCTTCAAAGCACTACGACATTCGCGGTAGAAGGCACACTCGGCACGAGGTCTACGGCCGGCCTCCTCCTCGCACGAGTGCACACTTCTCAGGGATGGGAAATGTTTTCGGACATCTTCTTTCCAAAAGGTGCCCACCTCATCCAATCCGCGACACATTCGGTCTAGAAAGGTAATGCGAAGCATATATTGACGAATCTCAATGCTAGGCATACCCAGACCGCCCTCAGAGGGATGAAGGCAACAGATCTCGCGAGTTACCATAGGGGCCTTGTCTCTCCACAAAAAGGAGAACAAGGTCCGGACTAATGACATTAGTCTGGCATACGGGAGCGGAAGCACAGAAAGTCGGTAAAGGAGTATCGGATATATGTGTGAAACACATACCTCCGCCCTTCCCTTCAGGGAAAGTCTCCTCCGAGACCACAGTTTACCCGCGATCTCGGCCTTCCCCTGCACCTCCGACCAATTCATTTCCAACTGGAGATCAGGACCGAACCAGACGCCGAGTATCTTGATCGGCCCATCCGTCCAGAGGAAAGGTCCGGGAAGAGAAACTCCCTTCCACGCACCCAACCGCAAGCCCACAGACTTATCGCGGTTGATCTTGGCCCCTGTCACCATCTCATACCCACTGATCTCTTTGCTGACTTCGTCAATCTCGGCTCCGCTCGACACCAGAACCGAAACGTCGTCAGCATAGGCAGAATACCTGGCTGAGGTGGAAGCCCCAGGCAGGGAAATTCCGCGCAGGACCGGATTTGCCTTCAACTTGCGAAGGAATGGTTCCAACGCAAGAACGTAAAGCAGAGGCGAGAGCGGACAACCTTGACGAATGGAGCGAGACAATACGAAAGGCTTCGATCTTACCCCATTCACTTCCACCAGCGCACCGGGGGTCGCATACAAAAGTCGGATCCAGGAGCGAAAGTCGGCTCTGAAACCGGCAGCCGAAAGGACAGCCTCCAGAAATCGATGGTCAACCCTATCGAAGGCCTTGGACTGATCTAAATTGATCAGCGCGGCTTCACTGTCGACTTTTTCTAAGATCAAGCGTACCATGTGAAGGTTATCCTGAATAGTCCTGCCCTTCACAGCACAAGTCTGTTCGGGGCCAATCAGACTAGACAGGACAAGCTGCAAACGGTTGGCTAAGATCTTCGCCAAAATCTTTAAGTCAGTGTTTAACATCGTTAAAGGGCGAAAGTTCCCTAACCCATCCCCACCGCCCTTGTCCTTACGCAGCAACTTGATCACACCCCTGGTGAAGCGTTGGGGTAAAGACCCCTGCTTCATCCAGTGGTTGTAAATCAGTTCCAGCAAAGGAACAAAAACGTGCGACAACCTCAAGTACACTTCGTAGGGAAGACCATCTAATCCCGGAGACTTATCCAGGCCAACCTGCTTCAGCGCTTCCCAGATCTCCGACTCTGTAATGGGACCCTCGCACCTAGCCGCTTCAGCTGCCGAAAGGCAGGGAAAGTCAGCTAAATAGGCGTCGAACTGAGCAGAGCTCAGACCGGGCTCCCTGGTGAAAAGATCCTGAAAGTAGTCCCGAAACACCTCACATATGCCCGCGTTTGTAGTCACGGTCCGCTTATCCGGCAACGTGACGCATGCGATATGTCGCTTAGACGCGCTTCGATTTTCCTCTGCACGCAGTTCAGCGGCCATATTCGTTGCCTCAGAAGACATTCTTTTTAACCTAGCCCTAACTACCAGAGCTTGATCCTTCTTGATAAGCAAGGAGGACAACTCTGCCTTAGCTAAGGCTATGTCCCCACTAACACGGGATTTCACTGCCCGATCAACTTTATCTTCTAAAGCAGTTTGCGCCGCTAATCTATCTAGATTGAGTCGACGACTAAAATCGGCAGCAAACGTTCGAATTTGAGATTTTAATTTGCCCCACCAGGCATTTCCCACAACCGCACCCGTCAATTCCCTTTGTATCATTAGTAAAAGCTGGTCCCGGAAACCCTGATCACCAAAAAGGGAACAGTTCAATTTCCAGTAACCAGCCAATCTAACCTTAGGCTTATCTAAGTTTACACGGACCCGGACAAGCCTATGATCCGTATAAACTATATAATGGAAACTTGGACAGCCTAAGAGCCCTACATCGACTCTCCTAACTAAGACCCGGTCCAGGTAGCTCGCAAGCGTCCCGGGAGCCGAGTTGCCACTATTTGTCCAAGTCCATGCTACCTCCCGAGGGTGTTCATTCCGGAACTTATCGACAAGATCAAACTCATCGATAAAGTCCCGAAACGGTTTCACATCCGGGTTGTTAGTACCTTGTTTATGCCCTATACGATCTATATCGGGGTCAAGGACGGCATTCCAATCCCCCGCTAAAACTACCCGACGAGACGTCGTCAAGAACGGCGCGATCTGCCGAAACAAAGCAGGCCGCTCGGAATGGGTATTGGGCGCATAAACCCCAATGAGACGTAGAACCTTATCCTTTATGGTAACATCCAGCACGCAAAGTCTGCCCGCCGGATCCGCGAAGACAAGGGTACAAGCAGCCTTCAAAGACTTGCTCACTAGCCAAGAGACACCCCTCGAACGACCATCAAAACAGGCTGAATAAACGGCGAACCCCTTAGACAGTATGTCCTCACGATCATGAGAAGAAAAACGGGTCTCTTGTATACAACATACATTCACCCCGAGGCGCTGAAGATCACGAGTGAGCCTCGCCCTGCGAGACTCGGACCTCACGCCCCGGACATTTAAGCTAGCTAACCAGAGTGCCATTGTCAAGCCGATTAGGGTTGTCCTTCAGGATAGAACATGGCTGGGGTGAGGACACCGACAGCTTGTCCCATCGAACCAGATATCATCTCCGAATCAAGATTATCATCCTGAGACAAGCCACCGATGTCCGCAGGATATGTTAGTTTAAGGGCTCTATAAAGGGATGGGTGAACAAAAAGAGGGACCCTCCCTTTACATTGCTTAGAATCATCAAGATTTTCCTCCAGAAGGACGGCAGCTGGGGGCACCACTTTCAAGGAGGCCTTAGCCTCCTCTATCATGCCCCAAATCTCCCGCGTACCCGGGCCAGTTCTAACAACAGTTAGCAGAGTTCGGGCCTTCTTGAAATTTTCCGGCACCTCTACATCCACACCATTGATGTGCCGGAAATTCCATAATACTTTCAAGGGCTTCGGATTTTTGGTTTGCCCGAAGACCCTTTCTGCCTGTTCCCGGGACACGCGGCAGACGTCTTCCCCTGGGAGGTATGGAGGTTTGATTTTCTTTTTCTTTTTATCTGTAGCCACTTGAGATTCCGGGCTTCTGTACCTTTTTTTATTTGGAGACTGCATAGGTGTTGAAATTGGAGTTGTAATGGGTGTAGAGGAGGGTGTCATGCCAGAAGGCGTCCTCACAGGCGAAGGCTTTGTAGAATGATATTTTTTCGGTGAATTTGTCAAAGATTTTGGAGCAGATGGTATGGTAAAAGAGTCTTTTTTTGATGAAGGGGAAGACGGGGCAGAGGATAGAGGGGCCGGTGCCCCCAGCGATTTCTTATTTTTCCCCCGCTTAGTCTCAAGCTTTTCCTTTAATTTCTTCAGATCTAGTATTTTCCTCCAGCTTGGCTCATTTAATTTTTGAGCATCGGAGGCATTTTTTTCGTAAGACGCCGAGGCGTCGCCCTCGGAGCTGGTAGAGGGAATGGGGCTGTAGGTGACATTGTCCCTGGTGTCATGTTGGGACTGAAGAACCGCTGTTTGGGTCTTCCCCTTGCCTCTAACTACGAGGCGCCATTCCCCTTCCTCCTTCTCCTTCTCCACACTTGTGGCAGGCGTCGGCTTCGGGGGTAATGAGGGTCTAGGCCCAACCGGGGGATTTTCCTCACCGGTCCGCCTCGCAGCTAGGCCCACTACAGGCACCGCGGATTTTAGCTTCTCGGCCAAGGGGGGATTTTGGTCGCCAGCGACCGGAACTCCAGGGGCCTTCTTTCCTGGGCAGGAGGAGGAAAGGTGACCAGTCTCTCCACACCTCCAGCAAGTTGGTCTTCTACCGGTCACTATGACCGGCATTTTCCGGTCGCCATACTCCAAACAGTTGGGGACGGACTTGAAGGCCTTCTGGTCGAGCATTATGTCGAAAGTCCATCCCCCGTTCAAATTGTCGGAGAGAGCCCCTAAAATTTGGCCGAACTGCATAAAAAATGCAGCCAGGAGCTCTCCCGAAATTTGAGGAGGAACTTCAAAGACGGCTACCCTAGTCCGCCTGCGGCCTTCATACTCTGTTCTGATGATGTAATCTTTTGTGATTAATTCTTTCTTGGCCATGGCCAGGCAATCTTCTGGGGTGGGTAGCAGAATGTCCCACATGAAGAACCCTCTACCCTTTATTACTCTTTGGGGTTTTATCCCCAGGGACAAAAGTGATTTAATCACTGTGTCTTTTGTGGAGCGACAAATCTTTCTAGTTTTCTTATCCACCACAAAAATGGTCACCATTCTTTTTGAGAACACATCGAGTTCTTGGACAATATCGACGAACCCATCTTTATTAACAAGATGGGCGTACCCCTTCGCCTTATCCAAGAAATCCGCCATGTTCAAGATACAACTTGGGGGGGACTTCCAACATGAGGGCAATTCCTCGGCGGTCTTACTTTGTGCCTCCTTTGGCACATCAATATTTTTGCTAGTTTCTCCTTTGGAGACACTAGGGACTTTTTTTTTCAAACTAGGGCTGGTATTCCCCTGCTTCTTCGTCGGTTTATCCGGCGGGTCCGCTTTCGCCGCCGAACCAAAAAGGTCTTTTTTCACATTTGACCGACTGGCTTCGTCGGCCATGGTGGATTAGTGTAAGAGACTTCCAACTGCGGGTCCAATTTTTTGTATTTTTCCGTGGAAAGGAGTTGGGAGAGGGTAAAAAAAAAAAAGAAAATAAACAAATAAAGAAAGAAAAAGCCTGGATGAACCAGTAAATAAAATGGCAAAGACAAAAATAAAATGAACAAAACAGAAAGAAATAAAAAAATTAAAGATGGCGCTCAAAGGCTGCCGAAAATAAAAGAAAAAACAAAAACTCCTTTCTTTTTTTCCAAAAAATTCAAATAAACTGTACAAAAGAAAAAGAAAAGAAAAAGTCTGGTTTGTAACCAGAAGAAAAAAAAATAAAAGTTTGCGGCCGAAGCCGCTAAAGAATATAAACTAAAAACACAAGAAAAACAAACTAGTCAAACCAAAAAGAAAAGAATGCGACCGAAGTCGCTAATAAAATGAAAATGGGTAAAAAAAAAATAAAAACGAAATAAAAATAAAGATTTCTTTTTCTTTTTTTCTTAAAAAGTACTTATTTTTTAACAACAAAAAAAAAAAAAAAAAAAAAAAAAAATAAAAAAATTATGTGGGCCGAAGCCCCCAAAAATAAAAACAAACAAAAGAAATGGAAGAATAAAAAATTAAAACTTAGCAAAATGTCTTGGTGTGTTCAAAGAATAACGTTAATTCCGAAAAAAGGTCGCCAAGCAATTCCTCGTGGCCAAAAAAAATCAAGTTCGTCGCTTTGCAACACAAAAAATGACAATTATACGAGTTCAAAAAAAAAAAACACCGGTCACAAAAAGACGGAAGACGTAACTCGAGCTGCTAAGGCGTACTTCTCTTGGTTAGTCTCAGAGACCACTTATATGGAATGTTCAGTTCTGCTTATGCAAATTATGCATACTAATTTGCTAGTATCACTACAGGTTTCCTTCCTAACCTTTTATTTGAAGTAGTGTGGAATGTCAACATCTTGATTGTTATTATTTTCTCTTGGAGTTGCATATCAGAACAATTGCCATGAAAATATTTGTAAAAAGGACACAGTAAAACCAGGTTATATTGGTGAGAAAGTGACTGAAGTCAAGATGCCAGGTCAGGATCATTTACATTACAGACACTTCTTTGAATTTTGTCAATAATCTCAAAACATAAAATAGGAGTATCAGACCAGATATTTTGCAATAATATTCAATGCATGGACGAATGGTTGAATTATAAATGTGCAAAAAGGGTTCTGACAAGAAGAATTGTCTGGCATGACACAGCAAACCAACTTTCGTAGCAAGAGGCATAGCAATTGATTCAATATAATCACTTATCCTCATCTAAGCGTAAAATATGAACCCAAGAAGGTGCAAAGTGTTGCTTTTTTGGTGGTTAGCATCAGCCATGCTGATAGCAGGCAGAAAAGATTCTCTTTGGTCATTAAATGAAGGAAGTTTTATTCTGGGTGCTTTAAAATTTACAAGCTATTCCTTGTCCCATTTAACCACTGATCGGAGGTTCTTTTTGAGAAAAGTTGCCAGTTTTAATTTGTCAGATCTAATTGCACTTGCTACTAGGACAGAAGTTATCTTTATGAATACCTTTATAAATATCTATATACCTATACCATTTAAATACCTATACCTTTATCAATACAGAAGTAATGTGTCATCCTTATAAATACCGAGTTGGGAAATGATAACATCAGAAAGGTCGTTGATGAAATTCAGAAGCAGCATAGGTCCAAGGATAGAGCCCTGGGGACCCCTCTTTTAAAATGAAATGAACTAGAAACAGTGTCCATTCAACATGATCATCATTACATGATTTGTTAAGAATGATTGGATTAAGCCAAATATTCATTCAGAGATACTATAGCCATTGAGCTTGTCGAGAAGACTAGCATCTCAAACACTGTTGAATGCCATTGAGATATCTAGGGCCACAGCTCAAACTTTACCATTCTTATTAAATTCAGTAATGGCTGTTAACTTGTAGACTTGGAGAAATGGAAACCATATTGTTTATCCAAAAAGTGAAGTAAGATGCTTTACCAATTTGGCTTTGGTTAGATCCTCTAGTACTTTGCCAAAAAGGGGTAAGTGACTAATAGGGCGGTAATTCGATGGTTAGAGTTCTTGAAAACATGAACTACAGAAGAGAATTTCCAACAATCTGGATAGCAATAAGTAGCAAAATATTTATTAATGGATTCTGACAATTTCAATGTTTAATGCAAACTTTGGGCCACCTTTTTTGCTCACAACTATTGATTCTGTTTTACATTTCTTCTTGCTTTCCTTTTTTTTCATCGACTTCAACTGATAAAGGACATAAATGATTTGGTCAATATTTGAATAAGAATGTTCATTTTGCTGATATTTATTAGCAATAGCCTAATGGCACAAGACAACAATTATTGAAATCCCAGTAAAGTTTCAATTCACTATACAGGAATAATGAACAGTTAGACTATTTTGCTAACGATTGCTTCTTGCAGAAGAATCATAGTAAATTAATTTATAGCAATTCTCTCTTTCATTCTTTTTCTCTCTGAAATTAAATTTCTTTTATTCTTTCTGTATGAAAAACCATTTCCTGCTGCTCCTAACATCAAAAATAAAAGCGACATGGAAAGAGATTTTTATTAGCAAATGTTTTCTACCTTCAGCAATATATACAATGCCAAAGTCAGAATTATTTAACCTGAATAAATGATATAATTCTCAAAATTAGATCTTGGACAAAAAGAAAGAAATTAACAACAAAGATGATGAAATAAAGAGCAAAGTAGACAATGATTGATTTGTGAAGAAAACAATGGATGTTAATGAATAAAATAATTGTTCTCTGAGTGAGAAAATGGTTTTTGATGAGAACTGGGGATCAGTGGATAGCTGTGTAGAGAAGTGATGAACCTTGTCTTAAATATTAGATAAATGGGTTTGGCTTTATATCTCCTGTTAACAGTCATCCAACTCCTACTACCCTGTGTTCCCTACCAGGACCCCCCACATAACACTCACCCACCCCCTTTCTCTCACCTTTACTGACAACTTTTGGTACTTGACATTTTTTTAGAAAACATATTGCACACACACAATCAAACTCAATCAATTTCCAAAAACACTCATACACACATTTAATAACAACACACACATAATCAAATCCCACATATATACACACAATCAAATAACACACATAACCAAATCACATGCAATCAAATTACACACACATTCTCGCAATTATGATCAAATAGCATTCACATTCATTTTATATGAGAAAGATCTTCTCTGTGGTACTCAGTGAAGTTAAAACTAATAATAAACAAACTCAAAAGACAAGTACAATTAATTAGCATTTGTATTTTGAAACAAATATTTTCAATTATTATCAATACTTTTTCTTCCATCTTAACTTCAGTTGCTTTTTATCAAAAGCTCTCAGACTGACATTCTACAACCTTTAGCAAGCAAAGCAGATTGGAAATAAATAAATTAAACCTCCAATAAAACTCTCCTCCCTTTTGCTTCAAGAGTCCTGTCTTATCATGGCAGATGCCTTACCACCTTACATTTTCTTTTTATATGCCATGTCCTTTCAGGACATAGGTGCTCATGGCTCTCCACTTCCCTTGTAGCTCTCAATAAGTTCTGTCCCTCTACCACCTCCCCCAAACCACATTCTATCATCAACTTGCTTAAGCTCACCAGGTATGTCATGCATTGCTTTCCCTTGTCTCTCTTTCCATCTATTCAACCTGTGAGTATCAGATTCTCCAGGCCCTCCTTTCTCATTACATGTCCCAGAAATTTCATCTGCCTCTTCCTGATGTTGTATAAGCTTCCTCCTTGTTTGCATCCTCTCTAAAACCTTCATCGTTGCTCACATGCTCAGTCAATGATATCCTTAGCATCCTTCTGTAGAACCATATCTTCGTTGACTCGAGACTCTTCTTCATCTATGAGACCATCCAAAATTCACTGCCATATAGGAGGACAGACGAAGCCATTCATTTTATATCTTCCCAAAATGTTCAATATATCTTTATTTACATATACTTGAAGTAATAGTTATAATATTGTTTTTTTCATTTTAATTTAAGAGGAAGCATCACCAGTTATTATCAATTTTTGAGTAGAATTTCTTCCATCATAATTTCATTTGCTTTTTTATTGCAAAAAAAAATTTTAATCTTCAAATGTTCTCACTTCACAGTTACTACAAAGATAACTACTGATTGCAAAATTACAATTTTCAGTTTTCTTTCTGCCCATTTTTCCTTATTCTCATTTCTTTATGATTTTGTTTTAGTGTGTACACATACATACACATAACTCCACATGCACACAGCTCTATACGGGCACATACACAACAATTTATTTTATTTGATATGTTCATATATATATATATATATATATATATATATATAATGGATGATGGCTTGGAATTGTTAATTAGAGAGCTGAATTATAACTACAGTTGGGTTTGTTATGAGCAAATACCCTTTGAAAAGGTATGAATCCATCTCTTCTATCCCAGCTATGGGTTAATTAGTAAGATTTGTATCACTTAATTATTATTATCAACAACAAAAAAATTCTTACAATCTAAAAATATTTTCTGACAATAAATAACTTGCAAAGGGTTGATAATCTATAGAAGACAAATCAATCACTTTTTATAATCTGTTAATTGCTATAACTGTTTTGCGGAAAGACAGTAGAGTGGTTACTTATTCTGACTATTCTTCTTCCTAGACTGGTTGCCAAACAAAGGTTGAAAGCTCAGTGTACTTAACAATTTATCCATAGCTGGCATAATGATATGGATTCATTTATTTTCTCAATGAATTTATGTGAAGTGAACACAGTGGCATTGGTTGAAATTTGAACTTAGCCTGCTGATTCCATTTTCTGTACCAGTAAGAATTATGCCACCTGTATATCTTAGGTGAAACACTTAGACATATTAAAAAATTATTTTTTTAAAAGGAATTTTTATTTTTGGAATAAAATCCAGTATAAAATTTATTGGCTTATTCTGTGATGTTCCACTTGAACATTTAAACATGTTAAAAAAATCAATACAAAAAGTTTAAAATTTTGAATGAATTTCAGTGTAAAAAAATGTGATTGATTTGCTAAAATATACACTGATATTTGAATTAGACATATAGGCATGTTTAAAAAAAAGATTAAAAAATGTCTTATGTCAGTAAAAATAATTGTATTTTTTTATTTCATGATCAAAGTGTAATATCTGTTCTTCATTATATTGAATTGTTAGTAAAAATATCATCTTCAATAAGCAAGAATTCATCTTTATGTAGCTACATTTGTTCTCTTTGTTAGTTTGGTTGCTTTATTTACTATTCTTTATTATTTTGTCTTTTACAATCTTTGAACCTTTAACAAAAAATGTCTACTTTTGAGTGATAATTAAATCAGTCATGCAAGCTGTAGTTTGTTCCTCCAATTTTCATTAGATGTTCTATAAATCTAGCTTTTTGCAATAAAAATCAGACAAATATGTATTTTACTTTGTGGCTGAAATCATTACTTATGACATTTTGATGACAGGTCAGTTTTCAAATTCAATTAAATGCTGTTTTTCTTGCTAAGTAGGTAAATGCAGATTGAAAAACTGGCATTTCACAATATTAGGCCCATTTTTATCATCCCCCCCCATTTTAATTGCTCCTCTTGTTGTATTAAAATGGACACAGTAAACAGTGCATGTGACAAATAACTCTTGCCTTAATCTATAACAGATATAACAATATGTGAACTTCCATGTATCATTTAAGAAAAATCAAATCTTTCAAAAACATGGCCATTTAACAATGGGCAGTTAGTTAATGACACAACAGTCATGGTTAAGATTGGTGCATTTACATAGAGGGGGAAAAATGGAAACTCTTGATTTTGTTCAAAATGGAAATATAATCATGTTCTCAAGTTAAACTATTTTCCAATCATAGTTTTCCATCTTTTCACTATCTCTGCTAATGCAAGATTATGCACCATCATGAGATAGTTATCTCCAAAGAGTATGAATTTTGAATAGCTGTATTTATTTCTCTCAGCACATTTTACACATTGGTTTGTGGCTGCTGGTATCATTCCCTGATTGTTGTGGTCATATCAGCCCAGGGTTGCTAATCCACCCTCTTGATCACATGGTGAGAGTTCAGAGGTGGCATCATCTTGTCTGGAAATCTTTGGTTTTAAAATTTTCATTTTAGTTTTTTAGCAGCCAAGTGTTCCATGCTTGAATAAGGAGTATTCAGGAGACTTGTTGTCACTTAAGCTTCAGTGTAAACTACTAGTCTTTACTGCTGTGAACATTCAATAAATGAATTACAATAATAGATAGGAACAGGATTTTGTGATATGTAAAATGACTTTCTTTCAAGTCAATGAAAACACAATTTGTGGTGTGACAGTTTAGCAAATGTCAGTTATTCAATTTGAATAAACACTGAATTTATGTTTATAACACCAATTTTTGTAACAAAATTTTATTTCAGTGAAAAAAAAATTAATATAAATGGTTGGGGTAGGTACTTAACAAATTTTTACTTTTATTTTTTTGAGATTGTACAGTAAATACAGCAGTTCTTTTGTCACCTCTTATGAATTGGTAAGCAATACAAAACACAAATATTTTATCAACTATCTCTCCAGCAAAATATGATGAGATGTACTTTTTCTCTTTTAGTCATAAAATCAGAACTTATCAATCAAACCTTTAATTACTTACCCTTTGAAGAGGAACATTTCACTGGCAGCTCTTCTCAGATGTTGAATCTCAGACTGAAAAAAATATTTTAAAAATTAGAAAATATAGTTAAAATCAAACACTACCAACATGGAGTAATATAAAGGTTAATATTCACACTGCAGGAATACAGAAAGCAGTTATCTCCATTTTCACAGGAAGAATGTATTAGGTTGATGCAAAAATAATGACGTAATAACGTCAAAAAACGACATTATTACGTCATTATTTTTGCACCAACCTAATACTAATATCTTAAGGGACCCTGGAGAGTCTTGAGATAGCCTGTTGGAGAGACTGCATTAGTAGTTTTGCCCAACAAAACAAATTGTTACAAAACCAAAACCTGTTAGATCGAGATTTTCATATGGATGTCATGCATAGTGCCCAACTCAATCAGAAATATATCAATCGACATCTCCAGTTGCCTTGATTTATCCACTACCCTTCTCCTCATCCTTTCCTCTATCACTCCTATCTGATCTTGCTCCAAATTTTCTGTAACCCCTTACATCCTAGCGGCTTCTTGCCTTGCTTGGGGTGAAAGGCTTTAAAAAAAAAAAAAAAATCTAAACTATCAGCTGTATTATTAGGTTGGTGCAAAAATAATGTCGTTTTCTCACATAGTAACATATGTGATAAAACGACATTATTTTTGCACCAACCTAATATAAATGTTTCCTAAGACCAATACTTAAAAATGGCTTTGAGTGAGCAAAGCCTGAGAGTCTTGGCAAAGATCACCCCACTTTGAACATTGTGGGCTGATGCTGCAAAATCACAAACAAAAAAACTGTACCAAATAACAGAAACCACATCACTTGAGGACTATTAACAGCAGCAACAACTAAAATGGATAGCATATTATTATAACCTAGAAAAGATTACTGAATGAGGAATAACCAAAACAGAGGTTTGGAAATGAAAGGGTAATCTCTTTAACATCAACAAAATACAATACTCGCCAGTGGCATAAAGTAGGTAAACCACTACTAGTGTTGGACTTCATAGACAGCATATTACCTCCCACTTACAACAGAGTCCAACGTATTTATGAGGATTGGGACATACCCATTAGTGTTCATAGGTATGGTATATAACACATATGTAACTCCAAGAAAATGTTTCTTTTTTTTCTTTAAATAAATATTAAAAATGAAGTGACATTCCTCTTTTGTCAATATGAAAAAATTATTATATATATATATATATCTTTAAAAGGCAGGATGTGTGTGTGTGTAACAAATGCATGGACGCAATTTTCGACGGATTTGCACCAAAATTTACATGCACATGCTCCAAGTTAGTGGGATGGCCAAAACTGACTTTGCATTTCCCAAGTCCCATCAATAGTAGAAATAATCGATTTTTTCATGCTTCTATGGCAGTTTTCATGTAGTTTGTAGCCATTTTCTACTGGCCAGAGTGAGAGCCTATAGCTGGCTGCCACGAATAGGCAGGAAGATTCTATTGGCCAGTGTGAGAGCCAACAGCTGACTGACACAAGTGTTAACTAGCATGCTAGCATGCAAAAAAATCAATAGCTGCATTTGTCACAAGTGGGAAAAATTTTAATCTGCATGGCACTTTACTCCAATTGGCTCATTCGCTTGCTTAAACTCGACGTTGATTCTGATTCCAAAGAACTGTGTTTGGTGTGAAAAAGAATGTTAACAACAGTTAACATTTTTTTTTCATTCGGTTTTTCCAGTTACGAGTCCTTTTTTAAAGCTGATCGTTTTGTGTTCATTTTGTTTAGTTCTTTTTTTGTAACAGATTTAATGTTTAGTATAGAGCTTAGAAAAAATTCGCAGTGTGAGATAGGCAAGAAGTAAGGCATGTAGCAACATCAGCATGGCAAAGGACACTCCTTTAAAGTCAAGGAAGGGCAAAAATATTTTAAGTCAAGTAATAGCGATTGCTGTATGAGTCCTGCGATTTTTGAATCAAGCACGAGCAATGCCAGGTCATGCTGCTAGTATATATATATATATATATATATATATATATATATATATATATATATATATATACACTAGCTAAATTATCTGTGCATTGCTGTGTGTCACACATTTTTTGTATGAAAATGATGATTCATTTTAAATCATTATTATAATTTGTGGAGAAAAATTATGCATTTCAATATTGCACAATGATCGCATAGAAGTCATTCCCTTATTTAAATTTAAATTTGATCTAAATTAAAGGGAAAATAATTTCAGTGGGATGTGTGCAATAATTGCTTGATCTGATCCCCTTTGATATGTATTTGATGCAATACTTGATTGAATGAATTGATGATCAGCTTTCAACATTGATATAACAGTTGAATTGTCACAACAAATATGTATTGTAAGGCACTACCCACTAATTGGTGATTTCTTGCTCAACTCGATATCCATATTGTCTCATTTTGATCTTGCTGATGTGATCTCCATCTTCTGGCTTTCTCCTTCTGTATTTTGGATGGGAGTCATTCACTTGTTCAAATTTAAATTTAATTTAAATCAAAGGGAAAAAACTCCCGCCTCTCTGGGGACCCTCTCTGATTAAAATGAAATATGCTTATCTAAGTACCCTAGAAGTCATTCCCTTGTTCAAATTAAATCAAAGAGAAAAAAAATTTCAGTCAAAGTTTGTGTTTCCTGGGGACACCATTTGATCAAAATGAAATATACTTATTCAAGTACCCTGGGCAATGTAGTTTCAGAATATATATGGTGGTGATGGTGGTGGTGGGGGGGTGGGCTATCTCCAAAACCCTAAGAGGAGTTCAATAACAAACGGACAGATAGACAGATGCTACAACTTATATATATATAAAGAACAATTTTAGCAAAATCTATGACAAAGTGTAAAAAGCTTTTGTGTGATGAATTTTGTCCTTTTGGATTTCATCAGACTAAAGTGATGTTGGAGTCACAATAAAATAAACATCACTTTAGTCCAGTGAAGTCCTAAAAAATAAACCACATTACATGAAAATATGAACACACACACACACACATATATATATATATATATATATATATATATAGTTTATTCGAAAATTATAACATGAATATGATTTTATAATATATTTATGTTAGAATTTTCAAATAAATTATATTTGCTCTACTCTTTATTGAGCACTCTTTTAAGAATAGTATTTTTTGGTTATTGAAATTTATTCCGTATACAGCAATCCTATACTTGAGTATATATATATATATATATATATATATATATATATATATATATATATATATATATAATAAAGAACAAATAGGTAATGTTTATCTATCTAACATGTTTTACTTTTATTAAAATTTCATCAAAGAATGAAATGGTGAGATAAAGAAGAGAGAAATTCTGGTATTTTTGCTTTTGTGTTGTTTGATTTTCATTAGTTAATCGCATTTCATGTGCATTCAACTTGTTAAACGAATGTTAGTATAATTTATGACATTTCGAATCCAAGGGGAGACAATGTGTTCTTTCGAAGTTCCAAGCAATTAACTTATTCCAAGCCTAATGGAAAAGCCGTAAATATTGCTTTATATATGTATGTGTATAATAATTGTAGTTTGTCTCTGTGGGATTTAAATGATTATGTGTATACATATACTATATACATGAACTAGAATTATCATACACTTAAATACATAAAGCAATATTTATGTTCTTTAGTTAAGCTTTGAATCCATTAATTTCTTGTAAATTCAAAGTGATGTTTGGTGCTTCCTTGAATTCAGAATGGCATAAACTATACTAACATTTGTTTAACAAGTCAAATTCTAATTTATATTTGATCCCAACTTACACACACACACACACACACGCATTTATTTATATATATATATATATATATATATATATATATATATATATATATATATAAAAGTGAACATTTGAACATTGAAGTCAACACTCAGAGATGATAGGCTGTTTCATGCTAGACACAATCGTCAGGCTGATGATTGTGTTTAGCATGAAACAGCCTGTCGCCTCTGAGTGTTGTCTTCAGTGTTCACTTTTATATTTTACATATGCTCTATCTCTAACTTTATCTCATAAATACACCATGCCTTTAAACTATATATATATATATATATATATATATATATATATATATATAATTTAAATAAAAACAAAGGTTTTCTTTTTTTTTTTTTTTTGTTTCAAACTTTGGAAGTAAAGTCTGATGATCCGCAGTCCTTTAAAAGGGCTGTGGTGAAATAATTTATTAAATGGAACCTTAAAGTGATCTGTTTTTATTTAAATTATTTGCTCTGGATTTATATTGAGCTCTCTGGATTTTATTCTCCTTGGGTTTACCCATACAGATTACCTAGTTTTTCATAAACTAACTATATATATATATATATATATATAATTCACATATAAGTGGCATAATGGTTATGTGTTGAAAATCATATAGGCATGCCAAGTTCAAATTCTGCTGAAAACAATTGCATTCACTTCACACCATTTTGAAAGATGTGAATCCAACTCTTCTTCCTTTGTCTTTAGATAAATAGCAAAACAGACTGTGCTCTGTAATGTTGTTAGGACAACTAATCTAAAAGAATGAATATTTTGAATTTAGACTCTTTGCTTACCTTATCCTGCCAGTCGGTAAATATACATACGCATACTTGCATGTATATATAAAAAAGGTAGATATTGATAAAAAAAAGTTTAGAATATATCAACAGATAAAAATAATAAATCATAAAACTGAATAGGTCTGAAAACCATTAATTTATTCATGCATATAAATGAGTGTATATATACAGGTAGATACGTATATTTGAAAATATGTATGAGTGTACATATACTTCTTTTACTCCTTATTTCTTATGTATGTATGTACATGTATATAATATGCTATAAATGGTATTAGTGAATATGTATTCATATATATATATATATATATATATATATATATATATACATATATATATATATATATACATTAAAACAAGAAATTTTATATTGTAGGCCATGATAGATTTAAAACAAAAACACGCACCAGTCGACCGGTTTCTTCCTCTCTCATCAGAACTGGTATATTTACCGGCTGGCAGGATATATTTAATATTTTTAAACTGATACATGTTAGAACAACTTAGTGCTTATATGCTATCAAATACAGTAATATTATGGAGGAATAACAAACCCAAATTGATTTCCAATGAATGGTGTTAAATGCACACACACACAGACATATATATATATATATATATATATATATATATATATATATATATATATATTTAAATATGTTTGAAACAGTACAGAAACATATTAAGCCATTAAAAACAAGAAATTTTATATTGTAGGCCATGATAGATTTAAAACAAAAACACCCACCAGTCGACCGGTTTCGTCTTTGGAAATCAATTTGGGTTTGTTATTCCTCCATAATATTACTGTATTTGATAGCATATAAGCACTAAGTTGTTCTAACATGTATCAGTTTAATAAATATTAAATATATATTATTTAGCTTAGCACATTAAGATAATTTTTTTTTTTCTTTAACTGGCTTGGCTTTGACAGACTCTATTTTGATAATGTTTGACCCTTGGGTTACTCAACAGTTATTTTCACAGTGATATAATTTTATAATTTTGGTTTCTCTGAATCTTCATTTTATAGTTCTGATTAATATTTTTAAACTATTCTTTCCTTTTAACCTTTAATTAGCATTTTACTTAATCTAATTCCTTAACCCTTTCACTGCCAGAAGTTATCATTTACAACTTTCATGCATAAATAAAAATCCAGAAAAGTTCATTTCTTTATTATAGTAATAAAATTTTAAAAAATATCAAATTAAGTTTTTATTATTTTAAATGAGTTTAACAATTCAGTATTAATTTTAAAAATAAATAAATATAAGTAACTCATTGAAATAATTGTTGTTGTTTTCTACATCCCACGTGCCTTCAGGATATTGACAATCATGGCTCTCCACAACTTCCTATCTTTTGTGGCTCTTAGCAGTTTTTCTTCCTTTGCTAAGGTTCCCACTCCCTGTTCTGCCATCCATTCACACAAGTTCAGGTGCTTGGCTCACTGCCTTCTCCTATCTCTCTTGCCCTCAATATGCCCCATGAGTTTTAAGTTTTCCCAGCCCTTACTTGCAAGGAATTTCAGATATCTTTTTCTGATTGTGAGTAGAAGTGTTCTTTCCATTTGTATAATTCTCTAAGACTTCCTTGTTGCTTACTCACTACATACATGGAATTCTTAGCATCTTTTTGCGGAACCACATTTCTGCTGCTTCCAGTTTTCTCTTCATCTGTACGAAAATTGTCCAGCATTCACTGCCATATAAGAGGATGGATAACATATATAAATCCAACACTCTTTTCTTTGTTTCTAACAAAATGTTTTTCTGTTTCTCAGCATCTTGCTTAGCTTTGGAATGCTTCTTTTACTGATCCAATGTATGTTCAGATCTCTCAGTATCTGTCTATATTTCTGAGATGAGGTATGATGTACACTACTTACATTATTCAGACTCATCTTTGTCACCATATTTATCACAATGTTTAGGCCATCATACACTCCGGCCTTCTTCAGGTGGTTGGAATGTCGAACTGAACCCTTTATTTCGCTCGCTGGCGTAGACTGTTCTGGTTCCACATGCCATGTCTAATGGATGTCAGTTATCAGTTATCTCCTGTTAATTCTCCTCTCCAAGTTCTCCACTGCCTTAACCAGGTATTGAACTCACAACTCTGGGTCCTGTCACTGGATCTAATCAATGCCTTTATCCACTGTGCCATGTGTCCTTGATAAATATGGTGACAAAGATGAGGACAATAGTCCGAATAATGTAAATAGTGTTCAAATCTCTGTTACATTTCTGTCCTCTGCTAAAACACTTCTCCGGCAGTGGCATAGCTAGAGAGTATGTCACCCCAGGGCAGCCCTTAACTTTGCCACCTCATGACCCCCAACAAAATTGTACAGTGCCTCACTCTTAAAGTTATAAAATTAGTTTGTTTACCATTAGAATATTGCTTTAACATATTAAAATATAGTATATTTTAAATAGACACCAAACATATTTTATCACTAACAGTTCTTTTTTTTGTGTGCCATGTCCTTTTAGGATGTAGGCGATCATGGCTCTCCATTTCTCCTTATGCCTTGTAGCTCTCTATAAGTTTCAAGCCTCTGCCAACTCCCCCAAACCATGTTCTGTCATCCACTTGCTTAAGCCTGCCAGGTATGTCATCCATTACTTTCCCTTGTCTCTTTTTCCCTCTATTCAACTTGTGAGTATCAGATTCTCCAGGTCCTCTTTTCTCATTATGTGTCCCAGAAATTTCTTATTTCCTCTTCCTTTAAAAAGCAAAAACAACATATAAGGGGGGAAAAAAGTGTAAAAAATTAGGACCATCTTTATTTCTGAAATGAAAATTACAACATCCTACTACTACTTTTTCTACTTTTCTTGTTTTTTGTTGGCAAATTCTTCAATGACCCTATCAAAAATTATTTCACCTGTCAATTGTTGCTCAGTAGACAGGCCAATGTATATGTCATAGTTTAAGTAACTCGAAATTGAAAAGATCCTTCAACTGTGAGTACTGTCCTGACATTAAAACCACTTTTATTTCAATACAGCCTATACAGTCTTATAGCCTACAGCAGACACAAAAGTACAGCCCCCATAAAAATGCTGCCCAGGGTGACCCGCCTCTCCCCACTCTAGCTAGTTGCCAGATATTTAAAATCTGCACCTGCTTGATGTTGACATCACCAAGAGAGCTAAGTTTCAATTCGAGTTGAGTTTATTATATTGATTTACATGCCTTTGGGAAAGGTATGAATACACCTCTTCTCCCTCCAGCTATGGGTTAATTAGTAGAACTTGTATCAGTAAAAATCATTATTATCTCCCAAAAATTCTTAAAATCTAAAAAAGATATATTCTGACTTTAAATAATCTGTAAAAGGTTGATAAACCGTAAAAAACAAAAGAATCAATCAAACACAGAATGACAACCAAATTTTAAAATTGTAAGAATATTAAGTAATATTTTACACACATTGTGTTATGAAATAATTCCTCTTCCTCTGTATCCATCCCTTTTTTGAAATTAGGTTTGTAATTGTGTGGATAATGATGTTTTTGTGTCATAAACAAGCCATATTGTTGTACACGTGAGTGTTTCTTAGTGCCTACGTGTGCATATGATAATGATATACGTGGGTGTAGCTGAACGAACACACTTATCGACAAATACAGAGGAAAAAATTGGACTAATCAATAAAATCACTAATGTTTAGTCTTCAACTTGCTTTTGTATCTTCTGTAGCAAATGGTTTCTGGGTAACTACATTTGCTTCTATGTATTGATATATATATATATATATATATATATATATATATATATATATATATATAATGTGTGTCTGCATGAGTGAGTGTGTACTTTTACTTAGATAAATTCATATGCAAATCATTGAGTAGATATATGTAAATATGACTGAATTTAATGTTATGTGTATATGTATTAGTGCGTGTGTATGTGCTTTGTTTTTTTTTTCCTTTAAAGAATTTGCTTCTCTACTGTGTATTTAGTTACTTGCTTTTAATACAAAAATGCTGTTAAGAACTTTTTCACACATATATCTATATTATAAATATTCATAAGTGCATATCTATATCTCTCTATGTTTATCTCTATGAAATATATCTATCTATCTATCGATATATAAATATATATTGAACACTATAAGTTTTATTAAAGTATTTATCATTTTCTCTTTTGTCTTTTTGTTTTCTCCTTTGGCAGACTTGATATTTGTTGGTTTGTTTTACTGTTTGTTTATTCTTTCTCTCTCTCTCTCACTCTATATATATATATATATATATATATATATATATATATATACACATATACAATTTTCATTAAAGACGACTGACAAGGCACTGCAATTAGGCTTTTTATTTAATTTTTCTTGTGTTCATATAAGTTTTTTTTCTTTCCTGGACAGAAAGTGTGTAAAAATTATACAAAAAGTTGAAAGCACTTGGATATGCAGAAAAGAAAAAATTTATACAAACACAAGAAAAACTAAATAAATATTATAATTGCAGTATAAAAAGCTTACTTGCAGTCGTTTTTAATGAAATTTGTATAAAAGAGAGATTTCTGCCCAAATCTATATATATATATATATATATATATATATATATATATATATATATATAAAGTATTGAACAGTGCTCAATATATAATAATAGAGCTAAAATTTGTACTATATTAATAATGTTTTTCCTCACCATTAGCCTAACTCTAAGATTCATGCATGATACAATTATCAGGTTTATATATATATATATATATATATATATATATATAGTATATATAGTACTATGCTTATAGGTTTAATATATATATATATAGATAGATAGATAGATAGATAGATATATTGTTCCATTCTTAAAAACTCTAACTTAATACATATTTCAAATTTTAAATTTCTAATCAACATTTTTTTCTGTGGAGTATAAATATAGGAGCTAGCAATTTTTTTCAATATATTTATCAGACTAAACAATTTGACCATGATGAATAGTTGTACAAGAAACCCTTGAGATAGTCAATGAGATAAGTACATTGAGTATTTATTAGCTTATTGAATGATTATGAAGTGTATACATACATACATACATATATATATATATATATACATATATATATATATATATATATATATATATATATATATATATATATATATATATATATATGTGTGTGTGTTTGTGTGTGTGTATGTATATTGCGTATTTAGGCAGCAAATTCTCTTTTAGGCATGTCTGATCGAATAAATTACAGATATTATCTCTGCTAATTTTTAACAAAGTCTGTTCATACTCACGAATAACCTTCCATGTATTGATATTAAAGGATAAGAGAAATGTATTATAGCTGTTTAAATTTCTTTTATTTTCATTTCCCAAGTACTTTCAATCTTCTTCCAAGATCATCTTCAGGGGTGCAAGTAGTACAAAACTATATGTTGTTCAGGGATACAAGTATTTATACAAAGCTGTGCGTTGTTATCCATTATCATAATTTTTCATTATGCTTTTGAATGTAAATGGTTGACAATGTGCTGCGCATTCATTAGAACATGAAAAATTTATCCATTATGGAATTTTTTCTCTCTATGTTATAATGTTATGGTCATGGTCACATTAAAGCATGAAAAAATGTTCCTTTATAGGCATTTCAGATCATTACTGCAGTAAATATAGTTTATGAATATGAATGGATTTTGTTAAAAATTAGTCGACATAATGTCTGTAATTTATTCAATCAGATGTATATATATATATATATATATATATATATATATATATATATATATACACATCTGATTGAATAAATTACAGACATTATGTCGACTAATTTTTTTTGAAAATAAGTAGACATGTTCTCTTGAATAATTTAGACATGTTCTGTCTACTTATTTTCAGTTGGATCCTTTCATATTCACAGATAAGCTTTTTGGCGTCGTTATTGAATGATGAGAGAAAATCACCGTGTTGATACATATTTCCTTTATTCTGAGTACTTTTCTGTCAGAAAACATATTTTCTATGAAATTTCTCAAACATTCAGGCTGGTAAATGTAATTAATATGGTTTAACTAAATAACTTTATCCATAAAAAAATAAGGTATAAACAGAAAATATAAAAAAATAAGGTCAAAGGGTAATTTTTCTGACCTTATTTTTCATTTTTCTATTTTAGCTTAGATCTGACTTTTAATTGGTTAATCCAAACATGCCCACAAGTATATTTTTTTAATTCAGACCTTTGGCATCCACCCACATTTTAGCTTTCAAAGGGGGTAATGATTTGTTTACAAATTTCCCAAATAAATCATTTTCATCATGTTATTTACCACTGCCTGAAGAGGAACCATGATAATTCTGAAACATGAAAGTTTTTGCATAGTGATATAAAATGTTTTTATTGTAATTTGTTATATATATATATATATATATGTATATTTATGTAATACATATATATATATATATATATATATATATATATATATTGAGAGAGAGAAAGAAAGCGATACAAATAAGCAAATGAAATATATAGTTAAAAAATAATAAATTTGAAAAAATACATAAATACAATCAGCAAACTAAAGATCATGCCAATAAGTTGCCTAAAGCATTGATCCTAAACAAAAGAAATGGTAAGGGTCATTTCTCTTTTTTCTCCACTACCCTTAATCCCTCAGTAGGCTGTATATTGATCATACAAAAAGAGAATTAACACAGGGTCTGAAGATTGCAGTGAAGCATGTAAATGACAGTCACTATGCAATGTTGATTCCTGCGTCCATACTGTCTATATCTAATAAATGGCTCTACCTCCAATATTGAGCACTCCTTCCACCACAACTATACCAAAGTATATATGTAATCTGGGAGAGTATGATGTATGTGAGAATAGATATAACTGAATGAAGGAGTTGAAGGCTTCTTTCTAAGAATATCGATTATGTTTCCTCAGTAGAAAAGAGCTCTGGATTGTATACTGTAAAATCATTTTACTATACAGTATTTAATTATTTGTTGATTCTAATTCAAAACAACTGCACAGCTAGACTTATTATTGATGAGAAATATTTATGAAGATATCAGAGAGGTGAGCGTCTCAATTTTCAATTCAGGTTATCTACGATGGAGTAATGGATAGCGGCTCAGATTGAGGAATCGGAGAGCTGAGTTCAAATTCCAGTCAAATCCATTACATTCACTTACATACTTATATTCTTGAGAAAGGTATAAATCTTCTTCTCCCTCCAGCTATAGGTAATTAGCAGGACCGACCAAGTTCTATAGCCTTCAATGGCAACTGGCCTACTGCAGAAAGAAATGGCAAACTACTGGGGGAAAAAATATGTCTCGTCAGTCATGTATCAAAAGATACATGATCACCTAAGCATGTATATGCATGTCACAGAACTGACTGATCTTGGATTATAAAAAAGACATAAAGTACCAAATATATTTATTATGTAACTGATATACAAGAGTTCAACATATTATCTAAGATAATATAGCACACAGCTGTGGAAATAAAACAAAGCATTCCACAGAGAGATCACATCTGTTCCAGTTGATATGCTGAGCCACACTGTGTTTGAAATGAGAGAACAAGCTTATGAATGTTCTCTTCATGGTGGTGACCATGTCAGGGATGTAATATTCAAATCTTACCATCATGTTGAAATCTTGTAAATCTGTTATGTAATAAATATATTTGGTACTCTATGTCATTTTTATAATTTAAGATACTTGTATTTAAAATGTGTCCCATCATTATAGGATAATTATATATATATATATATATATATATATATATATATATATTATCCCTCACTGATGGCATGACTTGGAGTTACATGCACAATGCAATCTTCATATATATATTACAAGCAAATGTTTCCAATATTTTTTAATTAAAACTGCTGAAAATTATTGTATATAACAGACACAAAAACATACACACAGATACGTATATGAATATAGATAGATAAATCAACACTGCATAATGACTGTCAGTTTCATGACTCAATGCAATTTTCAATGTGAAGATTTTGGTCTAAAGATTACATTGACAGGAAAGTAACAATCACTATGTAGTGTTGATTCCTATGTCTAGTTTTGTGTATATATATATATATATATATATTTATTAAAGACATTTTTTATGTTTAACGTTTTTTATTTATTTTTAATAAATTAATTGTCGAACTTTGTCCATTTCTTAATATATATATATATATATATAGGCTTTATCACCAATATTGACCATCCTTCGTTTATACATATAGCAAATTCATATATATATATATATATATATATATATATATATATATATATACATATATACATACATATATATATATATATATATATATATAAGATAGGCTTCCTCAGATCACAGAAACACACATATAGTTTTTTTCTTCTGATCTGATAAAGCCACTATAACATAATAAAGTCAATAAAGTAGTTTTCCAGTTTGTCAATTTTATAAAACTTTGTTTGGATTCTCTATCCTATTTCTCCACACACACATATACTGAACTCTTCGATCATTTTTGATAACAACTGAGTTCTCAGAACCAACAGCCAGACTACCTGCACATATCATTTGATTATAGTGGTGAAGGCTTGTGTAGAACCAATCACACTTTTTGTAAGAGCTAAATAAAGAGAATTGGTGCACACTATGCCACAAGGTCCCCAAACAAACCTCTGCAGGTTTTGAATTCAGTGTTATCCTTATCCTAGATCAATTGCCACCCAAGGCTATTCAACCCAGTCTGTCCTGCTATTTATCCATAGTAGGGGTAGAAGAGATGGATTTATACCTTTCTCCATGGTATTAGCATCTATAATAGCATAAGTACATTGTAATGTACTTGAATGTAATGAACTTGACTTTCTAATTTCTCAATCCAAGCTGCTATCCATTATTCCACTGTCCCTCCATATATATAAATGAGGAGTTGCTGAAAAAAGTTTACTACCCAAACCAGTCCAAAAAAGTTGGCCAAATGACCTAACGTCAAAAATTTTATGAAATGGTTTTATATATATACATATGTCTGTGTATTTTTTGCTTATATGCCTGGATGAATTAGTGAGAATTCATTAACTGCTTGGTAGGCAAGTTTGAGTAATGAGAGTTCACTTGTGTATCAGACCATGCAAACAAGTAGAATCCAACATAGATATATGCTTGTGATATTGCACCATGCTAACTGCCATTCATAAGTTTTAACAAGTTTTTATAAGTGTAAAGTGAATTCTAGATCCAGTCAGGCCAAAAAAATACCGATTCCTTGAGATATATATATATATATATATATATATATATATATATATATATATATATATATATATACAGTAGTGAGCATAAAGATCAGAACAATGTTAAGAAAAAGTCTAAATATGAAATAACTTTTTATTTTAAAGCTTCAAAGATCATTTTATCAAGGAAAAATAAGGATATAATGGTAAATTATATAATTCCAAAATATAAAGCTCAATAAACTTATTTTGATAAAGTTATAAGAATAATTATATAACATTAAAAAAAAAATAGATGATCAAAAACATCAGAACAATTAAATAAATCCATAAAATTTAATAATTATTTTGCATTATTCAAAATTTTTTAAGGTAAGAATATAAAATAGGGTATTTTACTAAATTACACCAGCTCTTTACTGGCTCTTGCATTGTAAACATGGCAAAAAAATCTGTGACATCATTGGAACTTAGAAAACTGATAGTCAAGTTATGTAATGAAGATAAACTCTCAATTGGGGATATTTCAAAAACTGGGGAAATCTAAAAGTGTTATTCATAGTATTTTAAGAAAACTTTAGGAAACTGGATCATGTGAAGCCAAGAAACCACCTGGCAGGCCTAGGAAAACTACTGCAGGGGAAGACAGATGGATTGGTAATGAATCAAAAAAGGATCAATTTGCAACAGCAACCACTATCTCTAAAAGAGCTAATGCTAACCTTGGCATTAAAATATCAAGGCACACTATTTCCCAAAGACTTAATGAAATAAATCTGAACAGTCAAGTAACTTCTATAAAGCCTTACATTTCTAAAAAGAATCAAATGAACCAATTGAAATTTGCCACTGAACATGTTATATGGACAGAAGAACAGTGGGATTGTGTTCATTTCAGCGATGAGTCAAAGTTTAACCTATTCAGTTGTGATGGGAGAAGGTTCGTTCAACGCAGTCCTAAGGAATGATATTTGCCTCAGTGCACTAAAAGCAGTGTTAAATTTGGAGGAAGAAGTGTGATGGTGTTTGGCATGATTTCAGCTGCTGGTACGGGACCTCTTGTTAGGCTACATGGTAAAATTAATGCAACTGTATACAAAGAGATATTGAAGAAACATGTTGTACCTAATTTGAGAACTGCAATTAATCAACCAGCTGTATTTGTGCAAGATAACATGCCATGTCACACAGCGAAGTCTGTTAAGACATTTCTTTCTGAGGAGGATGTTACTCTTATGGAGTGGCCTGCTCAAAGCCCAGACATGAATCCTATTGAGAATGTTTGGAAGTTACTCAATGAAAGAGCTAAGAAAAAAGAATCCAACAAACATCAAAGAACTATGGACTAATTTGAAAGGAGAATGGGAGAAAATGTCCGTTAATGAATGCAAGACATTAATTCGCTCATGTAGCAAAAGATGTCAAGCTGTTATTGAAAGTAAAGATTTACACATCAAGTACTAATGAATTATGAACACTATTTTCATTTGGATATGATGTATCCATTATAATAGTATGATTTTGTTAATCGTTCTGATGTTTTTGATCATCTATTTTTTTCGAATGTTATATAATTATTCTTATAACTTTATCAAAATAAGTTTATTGAGCTTTATATTTTGGAATTATATAATTTACATTTATATTCTTATTTTTCCTTGTTCTATGAAGTTTTAAAATAAAAAGTTATTTCACATTTAGACTTTTTCTTAACATCGTTCTGATCTTTATGCTCACTACTGTATATATATTTCTTTATTTTGACCTCTTACTGGGCAGAGTGATGGTGATGCATTAGTATCATTTTAAAGTAACAAAACTATGTTTGTGATTATGTAGATTGAAGATAGAAATAAACAGCAAGTCAAACACCAAATGACCAAAAACTGGTTTCTGAGTCAAAGGATTTACACATTCTTCTGGTTAATAAATTAATTTTTTGAAAATAAATATTTAACATTTTTCAACCAATGGGTCATGCTACTCCCAACAATAAAAATGCTTTGTGATCCCTTTGAAGAGTATATAAGGCAAGTCTCTAGACCAGACAATCAGTAAGGAGAAGGAACAACAACATACAACACACACGGCTTAAAAAAGATTCCCTTACTCATTTATCCATCTTCCTCACCAAGCTACATGACACTTACACTTTCTTTCTCACTTTCTTCCTTGCCTCTTTTTTCTCACACATAAACACAAAGAAATTACATTTCTTTTCATCTTAACACACAACTACAAATAAGGAACTTTAACACAAGAACCTTAACACTCATACTCACTGAGAAAAATTTAGTTGCAAAAACACAAAAATAAAAATTTTTATATTAAAAAACCTTTCTTGCCATTTTCTTTGTTGCAGGTTGATTTAAATCCACAACAATTAACCCATCTTCTCTGCAGTAGAAACATCTGTTACAGAATGTCTTTTCTAATCAGGCTGCTTTGGAAACAACTACCAAAACATTAAAATTTCTGTGTCCAGCTGTATCTGAATATGTACATCTAGATCCATAAGATGATTGTGCATATATAGATAAATAGATAGGCTGATGTTTTATGATGATATGACTATATACAAAGATAAATACAGACACAAACACAAGAAACTATCTTTGCTTCATTTTATTGTGGTTAAGCAAATCAAAAAACATTGCCATAATATTTTTATTAAATGGATTAAGGAATAAAGTAAAAATAAAAGGAGAAAGATTCTGGAATTTGAAGAAAAATCAAAATGCTCTGTAGAGGAAAGCAGTACACAATTTCAAGGCTGACCCAAAATTGTATGATATAAACTTAACCTTACAGTAAAATTAATATTTTTACATTAAATGTTATAAGCTAGCATCTAAAAATAGTTATTGTCCAACAAAGCTACTATGGTGATTGCTGAGCTGCTAGTAGTGAACTAGAAATATTTAAGTGGACAAAAATTTACCTAAATGTAACAGGAGAGCTCCAAAAATAAGCTGTCCAGCCACTGACACTCCACTAAAATTGGTATGAGAGAGAGTAGTGGGGGAGGAGGGGAAGTACAAGAAAATTTGTGGGTACAGTTGAGGATAAAACTGAAATAAATAAAAAATGTGAAAGAAATGAAAAGAGTGAGAATCAAAATTGAAAGAAAGAGAAAGAAAATAAAAACATGTCAAAGAAAAATGTGGAAAGAGAATAAATTAAGAAAAGGGAAAATGTAAAAAAGAAGAAATAATAATATGAACAGGGGAAAAAAAAAGAAATGACTGACTTTAAATAATCAGATGTTGTATAAATCAAGCTAGTCTTTGTCTGTATTTCTGCAATGAGGTATTGTAATTATTTACATTATTTACATTGTTCAGACTGTTGTCCTCATCATTGTTGCCATATTCACAACATTTTGGTGATTGTACACTCTAGCCTTCTTCTTCAAGGATACATGACCCAGTGGATAAAAGCATTGGTTGAATCCAGTGACGTGACCCAAGGAGTTGTGAGTTCAATACCAGGCTCCAGCAGAGGTGAACAAAAACTTGGAGAGTTGAGTTAAAGGGAGATAACTGATACTGAGACATCCCAAAGTGGCATGGCAAGTGGAACTAGAACAATCTACCCTGGTGGATGAAATAAAAGGTTCAGTATGAAATTCCAATCACCTGAAGAAAGCCAGAGTATACAACAGTCGAAACGTTATGAATATGACAACAAAGACGAGGACAACACTCCGAACAATGTAAATAGTGTTAGTTTTTCTTTACCAATGCTGTCAGTATTATCAAAAAGCTTAGAAAATTTCAAGGTTAACAAGGGTTGTAACAGTTATTTATTGTGACTGCTGTTTGCTTAACAAAGTAGTCATCCATGAATTACAGGATATTTATCTAGCAATGAAATAGAGTATAAAACAGTCTGTATTCATATCGTTCCTAAGGACATTAGTGCTAAGGAAATACAAACAATCTCAGCCAGGATTTGCATTTTATTTGCCAATTCAATTTTACATACAAATAACCATATTGTAATATTGCACCATCTTTTTGATATACACTTTGGCAAAATACCCTTTGGGACTTTCCTCCAGATTTGTGTAGGGTTTATTTCTTAGACTTCTTTTTTCCTGAAGATTTTCTATCAAGAAGTTAGAAGTGATGGCTCTCCACAGCTTCCTTTTTCTTTAATAGCTGTAAACTGAACATGGCTCTGATTGTTCTTGGGAAAGATACCACAGTGTTTTTCTCATATCTTTCTCTATAGGTTTTGACACATGGCCCAGTGGATAAAGACAGATCCAGTGACGAGACCCAAAATGTTGTGAATTCAATACCAGGCCACAGCAGTGCTGAACCAAAGTTGAGTTGAGTTAAAGTGAAATAACTGAGACATCTGGAAGAGGCATGGCAGGTGAAACTAAAACAATCTACCTCAGTGGACGTAATAAAGGGATCGATTTGAAATTCCAATCACCTGAAGAAGCGTACAATGGCCAAAATGTGAATATGGCAATGAAGATGAGGATAACGGTTCAAATAATGTAAATAATACAAGTAATCATAATACCTCATCTCAGAAATATAGAGAGATAATAGGTTCTTTTCTCGTACTCCTTGCTTGTGGAACTCTCTTCTAGCTTTCTCATTTCCTGTCAACTACAATCTTCAAAAATTTAAATTCAGCTTGGGGATAAGATGATTTAAAAAAAAATCTATTCTATGTTGGAGCTGGACGAAGAAGAGGTGTCTTCATAACTTTTCCAAGGGTATTTGCGTGTAAGTGAACCTGACTGGAATCGGAACTCTGATCTGATTTCTAATTTCAAGCTATTACTCATTACACCATCCACACATCCAAGCTTACAGAACCTGATCGGTACTAACCAGGCTCAACATTGCTTAACTTCAGTGATCATACAAGAACCAGTGTTTCAATATGATATGGCCATAAGCCTGGATTTTATAAGATACTGGTCTAACCAAGGGATTATTCAAATCATATCAATGCCACATTTAGTAACCCTCTACCTTAAGTGGCTCTTGAGCTTTGTATTGGGTGAACATTAGTAAAAAAAAAAATTATTTGATATAAAAAAAATATTTGATGAATTGAAGAAAAGTAAATTAATAGATTTTTCTCATCTGATTCTTGTTGATTTTTTTTTATTGCAACTCTGGACATTTTTTATAGTTTTAGAGTCGCAATAAAATTCAATAAAAATCAAATGAAAGAAAGAAAAACTAGTCCAAAATTAATAATAAACGTGAAAATACTTCATCTAAGAAATTTAGTTAATTACATTTACTACTACTAAGATGAGAAAAATAAGAAATAGATGCTAACTAAAAAAATATCTATATTTAATGGTATGTAGAATTGACTTTCTCCCAAATATTGGAATTTCATAAACTTGTAATAAATGCACAAAAAATAAATTTGTTTTGAATTGGACCAGGCAGGGAACATAGATGAAGGGGACATGGATGGATAATTTTTATTTTTTAATAATATATGTAAAATACTGAAATTAGGGTGAAAGTCAGGAAACATGATAATCACCACATTGCTTTATGAAAGAAATTTCGGTAACCTTTAAAATATTCCAGCTAAAAGTAAATCTTAGAAAACCAAAAATTAACTACTCTCAAAGCATTGAAAAATGACGCAACTCTTTAAATGATGGCTATTTTTGAAGATGCTTTGAAATGAATTATACAACATGCCTAATATTATAAATATTTTACAAAAGTTACACTCTTTCCCCACCCTACGCTTCAAATACTTTACCCCATACTGATAAAAATAAGTTATTTTGGAATAATTTTTTTTAGTAGGAGGCACGGTGGAGTAATGGATAGCAGCTCAGATTGAGGAATCAGAGAGCCAAGTTTGAATTCCAGTTGAATCCATTACATTCACTTATGTGCTAATATTCTTTGGAAAGGTATAAATCCTCTTCTTCTCCCCACCCCTCCGCCAGCTATGGATAAGTAGCAGGACAGACTGGGTTCTATAGCCTTGGATGGAAATTGGTCTACTGCAGAAAGAAATGGCAAACCACTGCAGGAAAAAAATGTGCCTCATCAGTCATGTATCAAAAGATACATGATCATCTGAGCATGTATCATGCATGGCACATAACAGACTGAATAAAATTTTTATAAACTGTTTGTGCCTTGCTTAACCCTCTTCACCTGCACATCATTGTTGACTGGATCACTGACCTTTCATTGTCAATAGACAAAAAAAAATCACAAAATCCAGACATATGCTTGTGAGTTTGTAAGAATTAACTATCATTCATAATTTTTAACAGCTTTTTATAAGTGTAAAGTGGATCCTAAAGGCCAAGAAAAAACTGATTTATTAAATTTAATAATTTATATTATAATTATATAATATATATGATTATAATATAGTCATAATATTATAATATGAATATAATATTATTATATAATATAAATAAAGGTTGAATATCCTTTAACCGAAATTCCAAAATCCGAAAACTCCCAAAATCTGAAAGTTTTCTAGGTGCTTACATGACTTGCTCCAAATGGAAAATTTCCTTCTCGCACTCACATTGAAGTCACCAATGATGTCCCTCCAGTTTCTCACACCTGATGTATAAGTAGTGTTTGGTGTTGCATTTATATATTTTTTGTAAGTAATGATCATGTTTTTTGTACATGTACAGAAAGTACAAAATATTATTTTTATGTAAATCTTAATTTCACCACTTATAAATCTGTGTGAGCATTGCATGACTAGCGTCATTACCTGTATCTGTAGGTACACAAAATTTATTAAATTTTATATCAAACTACTTTCAGGGTATATGATATTTATATAAAACTACCTTCAGGGTATATGTATAAGTTGTGTTATGAAATGTAAAGCGATATTGTGTTTATGCATGGGTTATATTCCCAAGCTGTCCCACATTATGATGCTATATACAAATTAAATAGCATGTATTACAGAATTCAAAAAAAATCTGAAAACCAAAGTACTTCCACTCCCAAGAATTTCAGATAAAGGATTCTCAACCTGTATAATATACTTGTATATTTCTGTATATAAGACAACCTTTAAATCCCCAAAACACCCTTAAATATTGGAGGTTGTCTAAAATGACAATTCTAAAAAAGAAACCTTAAATTCTGAGTGATGATGTTCGATTACTTGGCTACTTCAATAACTTTCAGTTTAAACCTTGCTTCATACTTTCTTTGTTCCATTGGTGGTTCCATGATTGATATGGGTATAAGTGAATAAGAAATTTCAACTGGCTTAGACAGAAGTTAGGAACAGACTGAATAAAAAAAAATTAGTTCACCAAGCTGTTTGAAACTGTTTAGATATAGAAGAAGAATCAGTATTCACAAGAGAGAACATGATGAAATGTAAACAAAACAATAGTTTCCTTTTTAGGGGACATGTTTAGGAAAAGCATTATGTAGAATTGGGTTTTATTTATTTTGTATATTTTGAATTTCTAAGGATACAGTAACAACATTTTCATTAACAACATCTTTATATAATCAATAAGCAGTCATCTTATACTAGAGGTATAGGATAAATTCATAAAAATTTGCTATATTTTTTGACCTAATCTTATCTGAAGGTTGCATTATATGTGTAAATATACAGTAATTATAATATTATAGTGATTCACAAATGTAATATTTTAAGTTCTGCTTTTCAAGTAGCACATAAAATATTGCATTTGTGAATCACTATAAATGCAACATCTTTGATAAATGTTAATAATTGTCAGTCAGTTAGTGGCAAAAAATTCTCTATCATCCTCTATATATATGTGTGCCTCGGCACATACAGAGACACATAGTAGCTCTGACAGAAATACAACAGTTATCCTTCATTACGTCTTGTTTCTTTCCTCTTTGGGTGACCCATGTTTGATTTTGTGATTTTTGTCTATTGATAGTGAAAGGTCAGTGATCCAGTTAACAATGATGTGCAGATGAAGTTGGTTAAATACGATTTACCCAAAGGAAAGAAATCTCTGACTTCAAAACTAGGACAGTTAAGCCTCTTGAATTACTATACTGCTCACATGTAAACAACAGACAATGACAAATGATGAACTACAATGAACCCTGAAATAACACTAATGCCAAAACGAGGACAAAGGATAACAAGTAACAACATTGGTTAAAATACAAATGTCTAAGCATTTAATAAACATTGAACATTAGTAAAAAAAAAAAAAAATTCCAGTTCATAAATTTTTAGTATAATTAATAGAATTCAAACAAAATGAATCAATAGGGGAACAAAAGAATTTTTCAGAAATAAATCTTTAAATAAAGTTATATGATCTAAGCGACAATCATAGTCCTGGGTATGATGATAAACTACATCTGGCAGCAAGGCCTCTGAATGGGATATTGGCAGTTTTGAGAAGCACAGAACTATATTTGAATTGCTGTTGCCCCTAGGGTTCTAACTATGGGCAAATAGTGAACCCCCAAAACAAAAATCAAAACACTAGAAAAATACAAAAATACATTTTAAAATACCAGTAATACATTTTTATAAAATAAATTTACCAACAATATATTTTTATAGCAAAATGTCAATACAATACTAAAAAAAAGTATAAAAATACATTTTTATAGTAAAATTACCATTTTTATATGAACAAATGAACACTACATTTTTGTATTGGAATTACCAGCAATACATTTTTTTTAAATTATCAACAATAGATTTTATCATCTACAAACTGTATATCTAAAAAATATACATTTAGCCTGAAAGTATAAAATTATGCACTAAATATTTGTAGTTGATGACGTAAAATTGCATTCAAAATATTTAGATTCCAGTATTAACTTTTATCACTCAATGTGAATTCATTTGCTGTACAAAAAGTTTATCCTGCCACTGAAGGTGACTCTGATCCCTGAACAATAGTATGTTTGAATTTCATTGTTTTGTTGTCATATCCTTCTATAGCAACAGAAAACAATTTTGAGTGAAATTAACAATAAGGATATTACAATTGAGAAGCCTTGAAAAATAATGCAGTGAAAAGAGAGGTACTATTAATAATGCAGAGTATTAAAGGTTAAATAACCCAGAGAGGTTGGTATGGCACGAAAGAAAACAACATCAATCAGCAGCACTTTACCAACAAACCTCTCTATTTTATCTCTCCATTTATAGTCTGATCTTCACTAACTGTATTTGTTATCCATTAGGCACTATTCAACCAACTTTTTACTTCACCTGTTATCCTTCTTTCTAGTCTTCCAAAACCAATGTGAAAAACAACAATATTAATTTTTGTAAATTTAAAGAACAAACATCTTTCATCTTTTCTCAACAATGGATGTGCAGGTGGTTTAATTTTTAGTGGTTTGAAATGAGAAATTGGTGAGCTAAATCCTAATTTCAGTCAAGTTTGTTACATTCCTGTTTATACAAATGCCTTTAGGAAAAATAAGAATCCATCTCTTCTTCCCGCAGCTATGTGTTAAATAATAGGACAGACAGGGCTCTTCAGCCTTGGTTGGTAACCATTCTAGGAGAAATAAAATACTGAATTCAAAACAAGTTGGGCATGGGGTTAGCAATTCCACCCCATAGAAACCTACTTGATATGGAAACCATAGCAGCAATAGTTTGTGTGGTGAGAGTTATGGCCCCATTCTCCTCAGTGAAGTCCCTCAAGTAAGTTTCTCAACAAAATCATTGATATTAATGAGTCAGCTGATAAGAAGCACTCATCATTTGTCCATTTCACTATATTACAATATTAATTAATGCAATTCTCCCTGTCTAGTTTTGTGTTTTAACCATGTTGTTATTTGGATTCTTATCCATTGTCCTGCTTTTGGCATTAGTGTTATTTCAAGGTTTGTTGTAGGTCATCATTTGTCATTTTCTGTGGCAATATACTAGTTCAAGAGTCTTAACTGCTCTTGTTTTAAAATCAGAGATTGCTTTTCCTTTGGGTAAGGTCTGACCATCTTCTCATCATAAGTAATAAACTTTATCTTACTTTTACAGCCCTTCTTGGGGATAAATAAAAGCTCACTCCATCCTTCCAAAATCTATCACTGTTATGTTTTGCATATCTCTCTGCATAGTAATGGTAGTAGAAAAGTTCTCCATGCATCTGTGTTTGCTAGGAATAGTCCCCCAATGTTCACCAGTTGTTCTCTATTTATACTGGCCTATCTAATTTACATGTCAGTCAGACAGGACCCACCTTGCTTTGTGCAAGATTAATCCCGGTCCTGTTTTAACAAAAAAAATACATGCCTATGTATGTATATATATATATATATATATATATATATACCTCTTTTCATCTTTTTTTTTTTTAAATTCTTTCTTTGTTCTTTTTTATTTCAGTGCTTTTCTTTTTTTCTTCACATCCATTCTTTGAAATTTTTTTTTCATCAATGACAATTTATGCACAGTACTTTGAAATTAATGTTTCCCAATTGACTCAGTGAATAAATTAGAATTATAATATTTTTCAGTGAGTCAAGCTCACCTTATTATTTCATTATGAAAGATATGTGGCTAGCATAACAATTAAGGCATGGAATTAGCAACTCCTCAAAGCTATGGGTTAAATAGCAGGTCTTGGGTGGCACTCTGAATTCAAAACCATGTAGAAGACAATGGGAAACCACTTTACAATCATTCCTTATAAATCATAGCAATTAATGCATATTAAAAAAGGAAGCTGTGGAGTGTCATCATAACTTACATCCTGAAGGGATATGACCTTAAAATATCCTGGTGCAATAGTTTTAATCCACCATTGTTTTCTCAAATGACTCTGATACTTCCAGTGAGAAACCATTTTTCCAATTAGGTATTCACTCTTAAATTTTCCAAAAAGTATGCTGGGAACTTTTATCTAAACTGAATATTGATTGTTATGATGACCTATCTACATGAGAATGAACTCTTCCTCCTTCATAAATACCAACCTGCAAGACTTCCTAAGGGAGGCAGTCAAGATGCAGTGTAACCTGACAGTTCGGATGGACACTTCTATCTGCTGACTAATAACACTCTTATTTTGTACATACGTTCTGTTATTTCAATACACTTGTTCAACCTACCTTCCTCTTTCCATGTCTTTCTTCCTGGCCCCCTAACAGGCCACAACATTAACATAAATTTATCATGTCTCCAACTTTGAGAAATATCATTAACAATCCAAGTTTTATTCAGATGACTAAACTCCTTTGTATTTTTAATGTTGATGCCACAATGTTTCAGCCAATCTATTCTACAGTCTTCTTCAAGTATACAAAGAAAGAAAGAAAGAAAGAAAGAAAGGAGTCTTGTTTTATGAATTATTATTATTATTATCATCATCATCAGTCACTCATGATTGGTTGTAGTTGTAGGGTTGCTGCATGACTAAATACCTAACCAGCTCACTATACATATTTCAGTAGGTATTCATTCATGCATAATATGCCTTGTGCAAGTTAAAGCTAGTGGAACCCATCCCTTTTCAGACCAGACCACAGCCAATGTCCTCCAACTTGAAGGCTTGTCTTGATCACTGACACATGGCTGTTGAGTTCTTCAGAGGAACCATCTTCTCTGCTGTTGACTTCAGTTTAAGAAGCCCTTGTTTCAACAATTTCATATCATCACCACCCTAGATATACTGCCAATAGTTCATTCCCATGTGCAGATTTAGCCTGCAGGTGGTCAGAACTTGTTTAAAAATTGTACAGCTGAAGAAACTGGTAGAATAAATTGCCCAACATGTGGTGGTAACAACTGTAACAGTGATGGTAACAACAGAAATAGCAGTGGTTATAGCAGTAACAATGCTTGTAATAACAATAACAGTGCAAAGGTGTTCAATTATTTAAACAGGGCTTGGGATAAATTTATAAGCTTCAAAATTTATACTAAAATAATAAAAATATTATATTCTTCAAAATGCAAAATGTATATTATATTACAAAAGAATCTAAAAATCTTCCAAAGGATAGAATTAATTTGAATATAAAAAAATTAGACATGGGTCTCTATAAAACAAGTGTGATGGCTTACATTGGATACAAGTCAATAAAATATGCATAAACATTTATTGAATTCCTAATCGATTGTTTTCTAATAGCAACCAAGCTAAAAGCTGACATGCAAATTTAATCAAGTTCTTGAAATCAATAAAAAAAATTACATAATTGTTTATATTGGATACAAAAAATCAATTGAAATGGCAGAGAAATCTCTTTATATTTTTCCAATAATGATTAAACACACATGGATAAATCTTGAAATATCTTGAGGAAAAATTTCAAAATATCAGATCACTAAAAAATAAAACCACAAAGTTATTTGCAGATGATTACAAAATCATAATATTGTAGAATGACTGCAAAAGGGTATTATATTATATATAAATTATAGATTATATATGTTATAGAGAATATAGATTATAATTTTCTTCATAAAAATCCCATAAAATTAAGAAATCTCATGTTTGATAAATACCAAACAATCTGCAGGTATGAAAGCAAAGCCATTGTTTCCAAAGTTGAAATGATCTTTAAAGATATTAATCTCTACAGTAGAGAAGACCAAAGTTGGGATTTAGTTGATCTCAATTATATTTTTTCATTTTCCATTTTACTATTACAATTTACACAAGTATTGCTATTTTAATTATTTTAGAACCAGCAATCTATAAAAAAAATAAATGTCAGTTAGTGTATATCCCAATGATTTGTTGTGTATGAGGAGATACTTAAAAATAACCAGAAATCAGATGTGAAGCAAACTGAAAAGTTGCACATTGTGCTGTTATATGTCATGTTAATACTACTCTGACATGCTCTGCTGAAGATGTCATAATACTTCAAGAAGCATTTGTAAAATGTGGCTCACCTCAGATGATACTAGAATATACTTTACACTCTGTGTGACATGAGAGAAGCCAGGTAAATTGACAGGTTGAACTGGGAGATTACCTCCCAGCCACCAAGTACAGATCTGCACCACACAGGATATCAATGACTCTCCCCACTTAGGTGAACATGTGCTCAAACAAGCTGCACCTAGGATGTGCATGTATGGAAAAAAAACAATTAAATATATATATATATATATATATATATATATATATATATATATATATATATATATGAACACCCACCTCAGAAAGACAGTCTCTTGCATCTGCACAAGAATATGGAGTTCACATTCAGAGAAGATCCCAAAGCATACAGGCCCCAAAGCACTCACATTCTGGCTGAGAGTGATTGATGAAGTCCAATTTTGAATAAAATATAATGTTAATGTATACGAGATTATATCTTGTGTTTTCATTAATAATGTATGATGAAAACATTACACATTTAAGGAAGAAGATTTACGTAAAACACAAGTGTACAAGTAGTATTCATATTTCAAATATGGTGAAATATCACTTGATCGCAATTAGGCCAACCATTTACAAGCCAAAATGACAAAAATCTTGAACACTTTCACTATAGAATCAATGAAGATTATTGCCAGACTACTGATGAGATATCTGAGGTGACTGGCTTATCTAAGAGTTTATCTTAGACTTACTGAGATTAGATTTGTTTATCTTAGACTTTATGCCAGCAAATATTAACAGAAGACTTGAAAATGAAACAGGTTTCAGCAAAATTTATACCTTGTTCACACATAGAGGATAAATGACAAACCTTTATCATCACATGACATGGATCTCAATTGACTGCACCTTTATCATCACATGACATGTATCTCAATTGACTGCACCTTTATCATCACATGACATGGATCTCAATTGATTGCACCTTTACAGTCACATGACATGGATCTGAATTGACTGCACCTTTATCATCACATGACATGGATCTGAATTGATTGCACCTTTATCATCACATGACATGGATCTCAATTGATTGCACCTTTATCATCACATGCCATGGATCTGAATTGATTGCACCTTTATCATCACATGACATGGATCTGAATTGATTGCACCTTTATCATCACATGACATGGATCTGAATTGATTGCACCTTTATCATCACATGACATGGATCTCAATTGATTGCCCCTTTACAATCACATGAAATGGATCTCAATTGACTGCAACTTTATCATCACATGACATGGATCTCAATTGATTGCCCCTTTACAATCACATGACATGGATCTCAATTGATAATACCTTTATCATCACATGACATGGATCTCAATTGACTGCACCTTTACAATCACATGACATGCATCTCAATTGACTGCACCTATATCATCACATGACACGGATCTCAATTGACTGCACATTTACAATCACATGACATGGATCTGAATTGATTGCAACTTTACAATCACATGACATGGATCTCAATTGATTGCCCCTTTACAATCACATGACATGGATCTCAATTGATTGCCCCTTTACAATTACATGACATGGATCTCAATTGACTGCACCTTTATCATCACATGACATGGATCTCAATTGATTGCACCTTTACAGTCACATGACATGGATCTGAATTGACTGCACCTTTACAATCACATGACATGGATCTCAATTGATTGCACCTTTATCATCACATGACATGGATCTCAATTGATTGCACCTTTATCATCACATGACATGGATCTCAGTTAACTGATTTATTTCTACCTTTTTTATCTGGTGTTTTCAAGCCCATTTGGCAAATTGTTCACTATGCAGTTAAAGAGATGAAATAAAGGGTTCAGTTTTAAATTCTCTGAAGGTTTCTCATATTGACAGACACCTGGTAAAGGCCTTATGCTAACAACAACACAGATGAGAACATTAGTCTGACTGTAAATAATGATAACTCCTCATCACATAAATCCAGACAGCACATTTTATGATATGTGAATTTGGTGAATTTAACACACACAGGGCACATGAAAGACAATAGAAACAGAGGAAAGTAAGTTTGAAGAATTTAACACACACAGGGCACATCAAAGGCAAGAGAAACAGTGGTAAGCAGAAAGAATTCTACTAGGATTGAAGTTTTAGTAAATGAATGGAGGAACAAGTACTAAAAAGACAAAGAGAAGTTATAAAGGAGCAAGGAAATTGTGGAGAGCCACAATTTCATCCACATCCTGAATGTATTGGTTTTCTCTTCATTTGGATTCTCTCCCTTTGAAGAACTCTCTAACCTTTTAGCTAAGTAGATATTATATCTGACCTTATTGTTTGGTGTATTTTTTCTAAAATATGATTTGAGAATCTATTTCCAGTGTTTTTGCTTTTAGATTCATTTTATTAATATAGTATCATCGTTAAAATTTCTCTCTTACCATAATAGATGAGGATACTTACAGTAAAAAGATTTAGAAATTTAGCAACTTTTTACTGATATGGAAAAAAAGTAAACAGAGTCTAACTGTTTATCTTCCAATTTCCAGTTGTGAAAATGGTGTCAAAATAATAACAAACAAGCTTGACAACCTGTTTTTAAAGGATGAAAATACAATAGCCTACTTGGCTTTTAAAGAATTCTATGATTATTGCCAATGATCATGCATTAATATTACCAAATTTCTAGTTCAATTTCCACATATATGCCATAAACTGGAAAACTTTGATATGAATTTGCTTGAGAGCGTTCAGGCATTTTTTTTTTTTTTTTTTTTGCTTATGGCAGCAAATGAATCTGCTGAAATATGAACATTTAGCATATGCAACTTGTGTTTCCATGACATATGGCAATATGAAAGTGTAAAATTTTTGATGATCCTGCTGCTTCTGAAGATGGAACTAATGCCACCTACCTCAGTGAAATCTGAACCTGCTTTGTTGATGGATAATGAAAATGATCTTCAAATAAAAGGTTGGAAAAGACGTAAGAGGAAGAAATTATTTCAGTTCATTCAGAGCTAGTGCTGCTGAAATACATTCCAATTTGATTGGCTGAGATGAGAAAGTGATGAGGTGCTTTAAATGAAACTCAACACGACATTTTACTAATCATTGCTATTATCTAGCAAAAGAAAGAATATTGAAGAAATCCAAATTGTTTTCCTAGCACTTGATCCTAAAATCATTTTGGTAAAGGAGTCCCTCAATATGGATGCTTTATATAGTGCCTGTACCAAGAAATTTACAGGTCCTCTGTGGCTGAATGCTTTTTTTGACATTATTGGATTCTGATAGGTCTATGGTAGCATATTTGACCTCTAATACAAAATTTCATTTTGGAGATGATATTGAAGTCCATTCCATAAAACGGCCATCCTGGGGATGGAAGACTTTAAAAGAACAAGATTTAAGAAGCCAGAAGATAATGATTGACATTGTATTTAAATTTTTGAAGATCAAATTTGACTGGGAAACAAGAAGCTGGAAGAAAGTTCCACAAGTAAGAAATGTGATAGAAGAAACTGTTAACATAGAACTTACAGTTACATCTAGCAGCCATTTCAACTATAAAATGATAAGACCTTGTTGCCAATCTAGTACTGCATTTAAATTCATGAAATCTAGTTTTTATAGTGGAAAGTTCATCAGAACAATTACCATGAAATTATTTATAGAAAAGGCACAGGGAAGCTATGTTACGGTGGTGTGAAATTGACTGAAGTCAAGATGCCCGTTCAGGACCAATAACATTGGATTTTATCAAAAATCTCTAAATACAGGCTGCGATAGGTAAATTGTTGCCATTTTATATTTTTTAATTTTCTGCATGTGAATTGTGTGTTTTTGATTTTGTCAACTGTACAGTATAGTAGGGTCAGTTGGGTCTGTGAGAGAAAGAGGACCATGATGCAATTCACTCCACCAGAAATTTGGAAACGGCATGCCGTACTGCTCCAATACAAACATTTCAGAGTGTCTGGGTGACAATCTGAGGACAGTGCAGAGGATTCAGAAAGAGTTGGATGAGTCTGATGGTGATTATAAAGGTACAGCAGTTTGGAAACTCACTCTGATCATTCTGATAAGAAAAGAACACCTGAATTTGTTGGTGAGGGCCTCAGACTCAACACAAAGGTCTACATCATGTGCCCTGGGTCAAGAGGATGAATGCTAGAAGAACCAATGTCTTGCAACTGGACTCTACACCATGCCACACAAGCAGGAGAACCCAGTCATGACTGTCAGACAATTTCTATGACCACATCACCCCTACATCTGATCACCTAACTCCCAAGATTGCAACCCCCCTTGATGATGGCAAAGTTGAGTAAGAGACCAGCAAAACGTGTAACACCAAAGATGAACTGAAGGCAAGGATTATGGTAGTATTCACCAAATTAAACAAAGAGACTGTCTAAAAGAGTTCCAGGAGATTCCAAAGAGGTTGTCGTTGAAACCAATGATGTTATTGAATAAAATTACTCTTTAGTATTTCAAGATATTTTTGTGCTATTTTGATAAATATATCTATTAAAATGAGATGTCAGTGTTATTTTCATTTTTGACGACAATTTATCCATCCCACCCTGTATATAGCAGGAGAACCAAACCAGATGTGGCAGCAATATTCAAAGGAAGGACAAATGGTAGAGTTATAAATATTTGGATAGCTTACCCCCTTGTAAATTCCTCAGTGATAATGGGGGTGAATTTTTAAACAAGAATTATAGAGAAAGGAATGAGAATTTCAATGTGTTAACACAAACAACTGCAGCAGAATCACTATTTACTAATGTAATGGTAGAAACTGTCAGAAATCTTTTTGAACAACTCTTCAGGATTTTAAATGTAAACCAGACATGGCCAGGGGCAATGAGTGCTAAAAATTTAATTGCAGAACTGAACTTCATGTGAGGTTATTTGACAAAATGTGGATGCTATGCACAGATCTTGACAAATTTTTTTGTTTTGTTGTAGCAATTCAGTCAGTAGCAATTTCCCATGTGTTGACTAATGACTGACTTATTTGTAGTCATTTGGCTTGATGCAAAATAAAGTAAGATCATTTTGTATATCTCACTACAATTTTATTGCTTCAGAATCCAGTGAGAAAAATCAAACAAGCATAAAGATGTAAATCATATTCAGATGTTGTTTATGTCAGTGGTAACAGATTGAATTATTGAAGAAAGGATTTTAAAAGTTAAAAGGATCACAGACTTCATCCCTATCAACTTGTGAAAGTAAAGAAAGATTCTGGGATCAGGGAGAAAGCAAATAGAAATGCAAGATACAACATCAAGAAACATAGAGGAAGTTTCTAGCCCTCAAATAACTTTAAAATCTGCAACAGAATTGGTTTCAAATTTGGAGAAGATTAACAGTACAGAAGGTATTACAACTGGAACAGGTGGTTGCACTAATTTTGTTAATAGTGAACATAATGATCAAAGTCTCAAAGCAAAAATGAATTCTTTTGTAAACTTAAAACTAGGAAATGAGTCATGAGTATACAACAAAAACAGTCAGAAACTGGATTAATGTGCATGTTGTCGGAGATGAAGAATCAAGATATGTTCTTAGGAAGATTTTGAACTTTGGAATGAATGACCATATTTGGAACATGTTTCCATGCTGACAAAGAACAAAAAAAAATGTCAAAAGAAGTCCAAATGTAAAGAATGTTAAGATGAACAATATAAGAAATGTTCTATATGTTGAGCAAAAGACTGTGTCTTCATGTTTGATTATCACAAATGGAGGTACTCTACTCAGCACTTTTGTATGTAGTCTCAGAGGAGAGCTGAAATGATGGTTGTCAGTCTCTTCATATATAGACTTTTTAGGTACTTCAATGTAGTGTAATGGTTTTTTCAGCTTGTCTCACTAGATCAATTACAACTGAGTAATGAGTTCAATCCTTACTGGGTTCTCTGTACTTTCAACCTTAGTAAAATACTAGGGCACTTCAAGGTAGTGTTAAAGTTAGCAAGCTTGACTCACTAAATCAATTACCCACTGAGTAGTGACCTCAATACTCACTGGGTGCTCTACACTTTTAGGCCTTGTGCCACATCTAAGCTATACTTAAAAAATCATTTTGGAGGCACTTTGATGTGGTTTAATGGTTAGAAAGCTTGTCTTGCTAGATCAGTTATGACTGAGTAGTGAGTTTAATCCTCGCTTGGTGCTCTACAATTTCGGCCTTGTGCCACATCTAGAAAATCCCTATATATAGAATTTTGAAGTAGGGTTCTCTCCCTTTGAAGGACTCTCAAACATCATAGTGTGGATATATTGAGATTAACATGACATTTTAAAAGAAATGACATGGTACATGGAAAAAGAAAGATATAAAGTTACCAGATCATTGCCTTTTCACCAAACATGTTACCAACATAAAGGTCTGCATGAAAATCAAGACATCAATCCCAATAATAACCTTCTCTTCCTTGTTAAGAAGGTAAAGCTTAGATAATATGGGGGACATCAAAACATGAGCTGGCTTGCAATGATGATCCTGTAAAGCAGAATACCAATGAGCAGACAAAAGAAAAGATGGAAGAACAACATCAGATAATTGAACAGATCTGAGCATTAATAAATCTCAGAGAGCTGCAAAAGACAACAACAGATGGAACAGATCCATCTTTGCTTCCTTTGGAATACTACACTGTATACTAAGATAGATAAAGGTAAAAGATATAAATAATAAACAAAGAATAAAGAGATATCACATTGCGATATGCATATATTCTTATTGTTGACATATTTGTTAATATTTGTCTTGTGTTATATATGATACAAAGTATTGATATTATACTGTTTGCTATTAGACTTTAGCAATCAATCAAGACTAAGCAATTACCAATGATCATAGAAATTGACTGCCTTTAGCTAATCATTTTTATAGTTTACCCCATTAATTTGATTGCAATCCTATGATCAAATTGAATTTTCACTTTCAATCAAGGATGCTGCATTCATCTTCAATCAATATTTTTGATAGTGATATTGATTTTAAATTAAAATCATCAATTTCAAACAGATCAATTAAGTCTTTTTCAGTTAGGTCATTTGAACAAGAGTTCTGTTCAATGACTTACTGAATGCTCTGAATTTTTCGAATGATAATCTCCCAAGTCAGGATTAAATATGTTCAGATTATATTAGGATATATCAAGTCTTTTGAGTTTTCATAGGTCAATCAAACTTTGGTTTTTGATAAATAAATTAAAGAAAGGATACATTCAAAACAAAAATGTGCCATCTTCTTCTCTATTAGTTCAGTCAGTGAAGGAGACATATCAAAATAAATTTATGAAACCTTTAGACATAATTTTTTTTTAAAAAAAAGAAAATTAATGGATTGTAGTTTTAATAAATCAAATATGAAATTTTTAAAAAAACCTTAAATTTAAATTGAGCAAAGAAAGCATTTTAAAATTTTCTTTCATCATTTTAGATAGCATTCTTAGATTTTCTTTCATCTTATCATATTGTGAATCTCATAATCCATTAGGGTCATAGAGTTACCATATATACTGTAACAATAGAAGTTGTGTGTCTAGAACAAGATAGACTAACAGAGTCCATCCATCTTCAGGCTGGTTTGAATTCAGTTTTCCTTCTCTCCTGCTGTTATAATGTTGCTCCAAAATAACTTTCATTTCTTGCTCCTACTTACAAATGGTTTTTTTGACTGTTTCAGAATGAGGCTCTCAAACAAGGAGTAGTAGGAGGTAATAGTGAAAGTGTGTGTGAACCCTGCAGCCCATTAGGGTCATTGAATCACTGTATTTACTGCAGCATTCACAGCAGGGGTGCGTCTAGGGCAAAATAACATAGCAGAGTCCAACCTTCTTTAGGCTGGTTTTGAATTCAGAGTTTTCCCTCTCCTAGACTGGATGCCATCTCAAGGCAAGAGATCCCAGTCTGCTCTGCTTTTTAACCAATGGCTGGAAAAAGATAGATTCATGCCTTTTCCAAGGGCATTAGTGTGAAGTGAACAAAACAGAAATGAGTGGAAATTGAACTTAGCATGCCAATTTCACTTTCCATGACAATAACCATTACACAGTCAATACTTGAGCAGATTTTGTTTATATTTAATCAAAATATTTTAACTGCCTTCTTTGTTGTCATTGGTTTAATCAAGATACAAGTCTGGTCAAATATTTTTATGTTGATGTCATGCAAGGTAATTTCAAATATGATTACAATTTTTGATAGTCTTTATTTTATTTGCATTGCATTTGTAGTAACTGTATTTTTTAATTCTACTATTCATAACATTTATTTTATATTTGTTTAAAATTAATTAAAATATCTGTGACTCCTTCGTAAGTCTGCTATTCAGAATATTTTTAGTAGAAAAAAAATCATTGAAAAAGATGAAAACACATTTAAAAAACATGATGTTGAAATATAAATTATCTTTCGGGGAATTCTTAATCTGAATCTAACTTTCAGCTACTAATTACTATAATGTTCTGATAAATTTGTTTTATTAGACATTGTTCAAATAACAGTTGTCATATTCTATCTAAAAGTACATTACATAGTTATTCATTTTATCTATAGAAATGGAGGACATAATTATGATGGAGATTCAGTAACTGTCAATATAACATTTCAAAAATTTCACATTTTCTGTTTTCAATCTTTTCAGTAAAAACTGAAGTGTTTGATATGAAATGCCCTTGCCACCTCTGACAAAAATTATGGGATTAGCACCCTTAACAGAGGATGGGAAATGTGACACTGAGATCCAGACATGTATTGGATTAGGAAAAGAATTATTCCAAATTCTTAGCAAGGTACTGAGAAATGGGAAAATTTCATTAGAAAAAAAAGAAAAGATATGATATATGATATCCATGTTGGACAATTTCTTCACAGACATATACAGAAATTTCCTTGCATGGTGTAAGTAAGCAAGAAGAAAGTCTTAAAGAAAATAGCAACAGAAAGAACACTTATACTCAGAATCAGAAAAAGACGACTGGAATTCCTTAAACATATAATAAGAAAAGTGATATGTCGACTATCTTCTTGCCTCCCCTATATATTATCTCCTCCTTTTATAGAGATCTGCCCAGAAGGATAGATAAGTACCACATTACATCTCCCCACTTACTTTATTGAGAATGTTACTAGATTTGGAGGTGGTCTTCTTTCTCGAAGGGGATATCTGCATGTAGGTACAGGAACACTATTTACATTATTCAGACTATTGACCTCATCTTTGTTGTTACCATATTTATTGTTGCCATATTTATCACAACATTGTCCTTATGGCACAGTGGATAAAGATTTTGTTTAGATCCAGTGACAGGACCCAAAGGGTTGTTAGTTCAATACCTGGTTAAGGCAGTGGAGAACTTGGAGAGGTGAATTAACAGGAGATAACTGATAACTGACATCCATTAGACATGGCACGCGGAACTTGAACAGTCTACTCCAGCGAGCTAAATAAAGGGTTCAGTTTGACATTCCAACCACCTGATGAAGGCCGGAGCATACAACGGCTGAAACGTTGTGATAAATATGGCAACAAAGATGAGAACAATAGTCCAAATAATGTAACTAGTGTACATAATACCTCATCTCAGGAATATAGACAGACACTGAAAGGCCGAAACTTTGTAATAAATATGGCAACAAAGATGAGGATAATAGTCCAAATAATGTAAATAGTATACATAATACCTCATCTCAGAAATATAGACAGAGGTACAGGAACCTCTTTCTCTTCACCTATCACTGGTTCCAAATCCATCTTAATGTATCTTTTTCACAATTTCTTAAAATGTAAACAATTCCTTAGGTGGTTGATGTCACAGTTATCACCATCCTTTTTTTTGCTATAATGACATATGGTGTTGGATTTGCAGGGGCGGGGGGGGGGCATAGTTTTATTTCACTTTGGTTGTTTATCCAATACTGTGTCTTCAATTGATATATTAATGTTTCTAGTATTTCTTTTTTTCATAATTCTTCTTTTTCTGTTTTGCATTGGCATCTATTTGCCTTATTTCTTGATCATCATATTTCTGTTGAATTTCGGGAAGCTTCCTGTTATATAGGAATAAAGGGTTGCTACCGACACTTGAGTTTGAACATAGATTGCAAGTGAGCAAACACAGGCGATCCCATTATTGATTTAAGTAGACCATGTGACTATAGAGAAAACACATATATGGGAGGTAGCATGTGTCTAATTGATCTCTATTTCTAGTCTATCCTCTATTACTATATAGACTGCTATTCTCTACCCTATTTCTCTATTCAGATCACTATATGGATTACTATTTGTGTGAGTATTATCGAGCAAGTACTGTTAGTGCAAGATTATTTGAAGGTGTCTAACACCAACATTGTTCAACTGGTTACTATCGTTGTAATTTGCGATTACAAGGTCTCTACTACAATGAGCATTACAAAAATGGCAACAAGTATTCATTAACATCCCAAACTTCCCTCTAAACTGTTTGCCCTTGTAGAATCAAAAATATGATACTCACCCTTGCAAGGAAGTTCCCAACTAGCACCCAGTTGACAGACAAAAAGAAATCGGGGAGGTAATCATAGGAGACTCAACTTGCAATACAGTAGAATACTGGTCTGTTTGTCCAACTAAATCCTACAGCCCTGGAAGAAAAGCTCAGCAGGACTGTGTTCGGAAGATGGGTGTGGCATGGAACGATAATTTTGCAAAAACCGATATTATACATGTTTCCAGCTTTTCCCTTCTATTTTAGCAGTCTGTATCAGTTTATGCAAGGTTCATTTGAAGTTTTCAGGTAGCAAATTGGCTTGTGGCCAGACAGGTATAACAGGCAGATAATAAAAACCAAGGACTTTTGCAAAACCCTTAATTGTCTCACACTTCCAAGGAGGTCCATTATCTATTTTTAAATTTTTAGAAATACCAAAATGCTGAGAATACTTTATTGAGCATTGGTATAACAACTTTAGCCTTTATTGAAATACCATAACAAATACCTTTATTGAAATACCAAAGGCTGTATCAACTATTGGTATAACAACTTTAGAATTTATTGAAGCAACAATTTCCACCTTTGGGTATCTACTGTATTTATCAGAAATTACAAGCAAATATTCCCCACTGGGTACAAGTTCAAAAATCTGCTACCACATTTTCCCGAGGGCCATTTGCCATTACACTAAATTGTAGTAGTTCTCTAACATTTTGATATGCAGTTGCTTGACAAGGGAGGCTGTCCTTGTTTGCATCATTTATTAACTTGACTAACTGGGGATACCAAAATTTGGAACAAAGTAATTACTTAGTTTTTACTGATCCCATGTGACCTTCTTGTGCCATATTTATGGCCTTTTTCTGCAAAGCAACAGGAATAGCGATTCGATCACCTTGCAGCACAATATCATATTCAACAAGTTCACCCATATTGGAAGCTAAGGCCTCATTTCACTTGTATTTGTAGGTGATTTGTTGTTCTGTAACTAATATTTAACCTCTGATAAAATGTTATCACTTTCAGTAGCTGACTTAACATCCACAACAGTCACTGCAGTAGGTAAATCAGTAAAAATATTATGAACATAAGCTTGTAACTCTTCAGCTATTTTCAACTCCTCTTTTGAAAATTTAGACAGCAGCAATGGATGATGAGAGATATAGTCTGTTGTGCTTCCCAGTGAAAATGAAATCCAAGTAATTTTAAGAGAATTTTTCTACTCGAAAAGGTGCTGCTTTTAAGGGTTTGTTAAACAGGGAAACTAAAGACTCGTGGTCAATAATCAAATCAAAATTTTTTTCCTAATAGGTGCAACCAAAAACAAACACATTCAAACAACAATCCGAGAACTTCACACTCAAGTTGACTGTACCTCTGTTCTGCAGGCATTAAAGATTGATTGACATCTACTATTACTTTGTATGTTTTGTCTATTTGTTTCTGCAAAATTGTGCCACCCAGTCCTGTAGGAGAAGCATCACAAATTACCTCAGTATGTGCCAATGGAAAGTAGTATCCCATTACCATTTCTTTTGTTAAGAAACTTTTTGGCTTATCAAATCCTCTTTGATGATCTGTAGTCTAAATCTATTTTGATTTCTTATGAAGTAATTCGCAAAGTTTCACAGAATTTGAAGGAAAGTTCTGTATAAAGGGCTCACTAAACTTTATCATTCTCAGGAAGGAATACAATTCCATCAGGTTTTTTGGTGGCCCAGCCTGTTGTAGAGCCTTTACTTTGTTTGGATCAGGGCTCATACCATTCACCAAAAATTTGACACAAAAAAATTCCATATTATCAGAATTAAAAATGTATTTCCACTTATTCAAAATCAGTTCAGAGGCACACAATTTTTCAAAAATTTTTTCAAGTGTTACATCATGCTTTTCATCCTTCCCAAAAATAAAAAATATCATCATGAACGTTAAACACACCTGACATATTTGAAATTTCCTTTTTTAATTGTTTGTGAAAAATTTTGGCTGCTAAATTTGTCCTGAAGTTTAGTCTACAATATCGATGAAGGCCAACATGAGAAGAGAAAACAGTAATATTATGTCTATAGGGGTGTAACTCGAGTTGGTGAAAACTATTACTTAGGTCCAACTTTGAGAAATGATTTGATACATTTAGCTGATGACAAACCTCCTCAAGGGTAGGAATAAAATGTCTTATTCTTTTTATATCTTTATTTGATTGAACCATATCTATACAGAGTCTAATATCACCATCCTTTTAAAGAACACTAGGTGAGACCCAATCGGTTGGATCATCTACTTTCTCAATTATGCCTACAGCTTCAAGATGTTGGAGTTCTGCCTCAACTTTTTTCTCTTAAGGGGAATGGAACATGCTGATTAGGTTGGGAGACTGGTTTAACATTTTTATCTACATGTAATTTGATCTGTACACCCTTCATTTTGCCTATTCCAAGCATGTTCATTGTGTTTTTTTAGCAATTTATCTATGTGAGTGAAGTTGCTAAACTTTTTAATAAAATTTAATACACTGTTTACTGCTGTTTGTGAACAAATTAAGGATTAGTGATTTGTTTATGCCATGATATGTATAGTAATTGAGATGTGCATTTAGTGTAATGGATATTAATGCAGAAAGTGGAACCAGTGAGCAGAGTTCAAATTCCAGACTAGTCTTTCTATATTTCTGAGATGAGGTATTGTAATTATTTACACTATTTATATTGTTCGGATTGTTGTCCTCATCTTTATTGTCATATTCATTACATTTTGGCCATTGTATACTCCAGATGAAGACACTATTCCTAACAATGTAAATAATGTAAATAGTTCCAGACCTGTCTGTTATGGTTCACTTTTCTACAAATGCCCTTGGGAAAGACATGACCCATCTCTTCTTCTCCAAATCAAGTTCTATAGGCTCTCTCAGCTTGAATCATGACTAATCTAAAAGAAGGGTAACTCTAAATTCTAAACTGTAGAGAAGGCAACAGGAAACCACTCTCTTCAAAAGAAGTCATAGAAATTCACAGACAGTAAATAAAAGAAATCTGTGGGGAGTCTTGATCACCTGCATCCTGAAGAGACATGGCATTTTGAAAAAAATTTTTTTAATTAATTAATTAAGGTTATTTTATTTCTTAAATATGACCACATTTTTTTTTTTTACTCCACCTGTTCCAGTAGACAATCCCTACTTGTATTAACTACTACAAGAAGAAGGGGGGGGGGAGTTGACATAAGTAGAAGCTGAAGTTTATTTCAGTATGAAAGCAAATAACAATTTTTGTTATGGTGCCTCACACAAATATCTTTGAGGAAAGAATTATAATAGAGTAAAAATATTTAAGCATCAAGCATTCAACAACAAACTTGACCACCATGCAACAATTGACTATGATTTGACAATTACTACTACTGTGTCTGCAGAAAATACCTACTCACACAATACTTAATATGAACTCCAGATCACAAATATTAACAAATAATTTCTTTTTATTAAATTTTATAAAAGATACTGGTAGATCCAGTTTTCTAGGTATATTTGTTGTAAGTTGAGCCATTTAAAGAAGCCAAAAAATAAATATGCTAATATGATGTGATTTCTTAAAAAAGAATTTTAATTATTTTTTTTTAATTTGTAATCTGGAGTGTTTAATCAATAGTACTGTATGAAAAAAAAAAAAGAAAAATCTCCACATTATTAAATTTAAGTGCTTCAAATTAAATTTTCCATTTAAATTTTCCATGAATTCACTTATTGCACATAAGTGAATTCACAAAAACCTCAACAGTTGATTCATGCAACATGTATCACACTCAACTCAGCATAAGCATTTTGTCATCCGTCACAACATTTCTTTCACTCAGTATGCAATGTACATCACATTGGTTAGGGCACTGATTCAATAGACAAAGGACTAAAATTTGTCTTCTATGCATAAGCTTGACTTAATACTTCTGTGTATTATGCAATACAATGAAATGCAATAGTTGCCTAATCCATTACATGGATCTTTGCACAATATCTTGTTCAATGAGTTGTTTTTGATGAAGCACTTTAGTTAAAACTTAATAGAAATCTTGTTTAAAATGTCTCTGTTGCAGCTTCAGGGCCATGTACATTTTTGAATTCAGAGTTGTCCTTCTCTGAGACCAACCATGGCTTGAGAGTCAAATCTACCCTGCTATTTAACCCATAGCTGGGAAAGAGAAGAGATGGCTTTGTACCTTTCTCAAAGTAAGTGAATATAATGAACTTGACTGGAATTTGAACACAACCCTCCAATTTCTCATTCTTACCTGCTATCCATTACACCACCGGCACATCTGTGTATTATACATAAAAATAATTAAGTAAAATCTTTTCTGACTAATTAGAATCCTTCTTGTACATATCAAATGAAAACTTCTGTGATTCACCATCCAATTATAGATCCTTACAGTAAACATCAACCAATAGAGTCTTTGACCTTTCTTACATTTACATGAAAAACTACATCACTTAGACATCTGACATTGAATATTGACCTCTTGGTCAGAAACCCAGATCAACTAACATCATGCTACAATTAACTTCACAGGAAAAAAACTTATGTTACACTTTGATTTTCTTTACCAGTTATCAACCTACAGACATGTTCATTTTCAAACCAGCATTGCATACATATACTTGATTATGACTTAAACAACTTCTCTCTGTACATATACTAGGAATGACTGTCTCAGTGTTTACTAACATAATTTTAGATAATACATTGTTCAACCCAATATTTGTTCACACATGTACATTATAACAAACATTTTCGCAAACATGGCATACACATAGATACTGTTAAAATGAATGCAAAAAACACTACCTACTGTTTTAAAAAATTACCAAAAATCTTGGAATTATCCAATTTAAAATAAATTTGAAGCACTTTTTCATAAATGAATTGTATTCTGAATAGGATATTTTATTAGAAAATTTTGTAGAAGGATCAGTTACCCCTCTATTTCGATACACTGTGAATACTTTTAAAATTGGGGGCAGGGATTGATGACAATTTTTTTTACAGTTTTATAATGAAAAATTCCTGAAGATATTATTTCAATAAAAATTTTCACAATTATAAATAAGTCATGAAATCTTGAACATTTTTCCTGAAATAATTTTTGTTAAGAGTTGGTGCTTGCATAATTTAATAAAATACATTTACTTTCTTTCAGATTTGAGAGGGAAAAAATCTACAATCAATATTTTTCAAAAAATTACTTGTAATTTTTTAATGATTTTAAAATTTTTCCTGTGGCTGATGACAAAATGAATTTTTTTCTATTAAATAAACATGTTTGAAGGATAAAAAAATGTAAAGTTTGATGCCATTTCTACATCAGAAATATTTTTTCAAAGAATTTTATTTTATTTATTATTTTCACGACTGTTAGATTATTTGTTTTATATGGCAGATCAAACAGGAAAAAGTTCTGAATCACCTCTAACTTGAGAAAGTATTAGGTTGGTGCAAAAATAATGTCGTTTTCTCACATAGTAACATATGTGATAAAACGACATTATTTTTGCACCAACCTAATAATTAATTATTATTAGGTTTTATCCTTCCCTGGCTACATTTTTTTTAGCAATTCCTTTAGTTTAATAAATTTTAAAATCAGAATAAACATAAAGACCTTATTAGTTGCAATTAAATAATTTATGACATCAAACAGGTATGAAAATAATCCAAAAATAAAACAATGAATTAAATTTAAAAGTATTGTGTTGGTGCAAAAATAATGTCGTTTTCTCACATACGTTACTATGTGAGAAAACGACATTATTTTTGCACCAACCTAATATCATTTAACTGGTATTTAATTAATATATTTTTCTATAGTTCTAATGATAATAAAAAATAAAATTAATTCTACTAACTTTGATAAAAGTGTATATGCTGGTTATATAACATTAAAAGTAATTTATTTTTAAGCATAAACGATACCAATTTCTTTCTGCTGAGGTTCAGTATTTGTTTCTTTTTTTATCTTTTCAGGGTTGACAGGAGAAAACTACTGTTGTTGACCTATGACATCACAGGGTACCATGCATAAATAAACATAATTTTCATGTTGCTTTAAGCAAAAAGTAAGTATTACTTTTACAAAATCCAATTAATTAATTGCTAAATCTGCTAATTTACTTTGAAACACATCTCTAGGACAAATATTGGATTTTTAAATTTGTTGTTTACATTTTTAATTTACAATTCAATGAGTGACAAGTGAATGTAAAAATATTTTAAAATTGTCTAAAACTCTATTTACATATGAATTAATTTTAAGGTATTATTTTTCAAAGTAAACCAGACTTTTACTAAAAAAAGAGTTTTTTTTTAAGGTCTTTAGCTCATGTTTTGGCAGTAACTAGCATACACAATTTTATTTATTTATTTTTTTTACATATGTTAATGTAAACATTTTGCACGGATTGTTATTTTAATGAATTTATTCAAGATTGTTCAGCCATAATCTTCTGAAATTTATTAATGTGTTTGGGTGCCTATTACAGCAAGCTTAAAGTCCCTTAAACTTTGAAGAAATTTCATTAAAAATGAAATCAGTCCAATACATGTTGAAGAAAAAGTCAAGTGTATACATTTGATAAATGAAGATAGATTTTTCTGTTTCTAAATTCCATTTTAGAAGTTCATAAAATCTTTATTGAAAAAAATCTATTGTCCAATATGACATAGTGTACACATTTCGAATCTTTTCTGTTAATTCACCCCAAAGTAAAAAGAATCTATATTCATTTAAAATTCACACCAAATTCTCCTAGATCAAGGCCCTTCCATTGCATGCCAGTTGGGTTGACCTTTGCAATCGCCCCAAATGTGGGCAACTCGGGTGTGCTATTTCTAAGTGTGGGGGTCTACGTTCACGTTCACCCCGACAAACAAATCAAAAAACAGATTTTTTCTTTTTTTTTTAAATTGTAAAAAATTCCTTGAATATCATCTACACTTACGAAATGTGAATAACTCACAGATTTTTGGTAATTTTTCGTTCTGAGAGTTTGAGTTATTGCAAGACAAACTAAACAAATTTTCTTTTAAAATTTATAATTTCAAAAGAGTGCCAAAAATTTAATAAAAGAACAAACTTTGACTTAAAATTTGTAATTTGTTGGGATGAATTAATAATATTTGTAAGTAACTTTACATTATTTGGGGTGAATTAGCAGAAAAGACCCCGCATTTCAACAGCAATATGCAGTATAAAATCGAAACAAAGTGTTAGTTTTTGTTACAAGACCTGAATTCACATTAGTTTAAAGTTGACTTTCATTGACATTACCTAGTTTACTTTTTTTAGTTTCTACTACTTCAGTTACAGAAAGCTCTATCGATTAACCGGGACACAAATATAGAGTTATTCTGCTGCTCACATCTTTCTAAGCCGTTTTTTCGACATTTTTCGTTTTATCTTACTCCTAGTTTCATTACTACTCACAACATATATTTTTAACACTCTGTCTGTATCAATAAATTTCAACCGTGATAAACTGCGCAAATTTCTAAATCAACGAAAAAGGGAAATAACTTCAAGAATAAGCCGTAAAGATTATCTCCCTTGACATTTCGTTAAATTTAACAAAGTTCATATTATTTTATTTTTTTCTGAGTAGATTAGAAAATATTTCTAAAATAAAAATTAATATGAACTTGGGTAGATTTATCAATTGTATAAAAAAAACTAATTTGTAAAAGTTATTAAAAAATTGGATAGACAGAACTTGTTCATATTATTCAACCAAACATGTTTGAAAGAATACTTGCTGCCTAAATACACCATAATTATTTATTTTTAAAGAAAAAAAAATTTATAACATAAATATGTTATAAAATCACTACAAAAATAGCCATTTTGTTTCAACACCTTCGGTGTCTTATCAAGTGATGACGTTGAATGTAAAATAAATGGTTTTAAAAGTTTCAAATTAATTAATATTCTACGCAAGGGGAAAACGTTGTTACCAAGGCTAGATGGACCAATCAGAACACAAGTACAGGAAAATTCAAAAAGCTCGATAAAGAAGTCATGTTATAATATCTATTCAGATGTTTAGTATTAAAAAATAATTTATTCCAACGAATAATTACTAAATTATATGATAAAATTTAATATTAAAATTTAAAACTGCTGATTACAAAATCAAAATTTAACATTTATTCGCTATCAAGTTTACAACTATAAAATTACTGAGGAGAAAAGAAGAAATATATATGTTATTCAATTTATTTTTTCATTGAAGTTTCTTTAGCTATATTTAATATCCGGTCTTTTTACAATGTATACATTTTAATCCTCATGGTGTGTAAATGGGGTCTCAAACTCACGCGTAAAACAAACGCAGTCAGATTCTAATACATAAGCACCAAGACATATACACACACAAAAAAAAAAAAAAAAAAAAGGAGACAAGACAGAGAACATCTCCACCGTCTGTCATGAAAAAAAAAAAAAAAAAAAAAAGAAAAAGGGGGGGGGGATGGGAGAAGGGAAACGAACACACACGTACATACATACATAATTAAAAGTGGATGCACTTTCCATACACATAGATACATATAAATACATGCACACACATCCACAGACATTGACCCAGACAGTTGGATACCCCAACCGACAAATATTTAAGACAGAAAATGTCATTGCATGAATGTTAACAACCTATTGAAATCTAACTTAAGCGAGTAAATATACAAAGATAAAAATGATCAAAATTAATATTATTTAATATATTAAAATATAGTGTATGTAAAAAAAAAACAAAAAAAAAAAAAAAAAAACCCGGACATTAAATTCAACACCCATCGGTAGCTACGATGTCCACCTCATATACATATAAGTATATACACACACACACACACACACATACATATATACGCATACAAACATATATATATACACACATATATACATATACACATACATATACATATATACATACACACACACACATACTCACACATATACATAAATATACATACATACATACATACCGAAATATCTACACATACATACATAAACATACGTATACATTTCCATGGTATCAAGTACACATACACATACATACACATATACATATATGTACCCACAAATATACACACAAATATGTGTACACATATTTACAAATAAATATATATATACACAGCAATACACAAAAATAAACATATATACACACATATATCCTAACTCATGTGGCCGTAATGACATACCCAAGTTTCCCTACCTACACGTACACATAAACAATTTCATATATAGTAGGTGTCAACATACATATATACAACTGCAAACCTACATAAGTAAACACACACACACATATATACATATATATACATATACATACATACAAACATATACATACACACATATATATACATATATATATATATATACATATATATACACATATATATATATATATATATATATATATATATATATATATATATATATATATATGTGTGTGTGTAAGTGAATAGAAATTTTGGAATTTGAATAATTTAATTTTTCATGATAATTCATCATGTCTAATCTTAGAAACCTCAACAGAATGTCCTGTATAATCCTATGCTACATCTAGCTTCTAATGCTCTGGATGGAGTGGCTTGGTGAAGGAAGTCGTTTCTCTTGGGGCCTGTCCTGTGGGTTATGTATCCTTGGATGAGTATCACGACTGGAAAATAGGATTAGCTGTGCTATATTGTGTCTAGTTACTTAGTTTCCTCTTTATCATTGAGACCAGCTGGCTTAATGGTATGATGTTTGTGTTGTATTGTAATGGCCCAGATTTGATTTTCAGTAAGTAGTGGATGTGCACTGATGATAAGTCCCCAAAATAGGACGAAACGGCTGTCCAGTGCTTTTCTTCATTCTTTTGAGGTTTCTAGGACTAGACATGACAAACTCTTATGATTACATATATATATATATATATATATATATATATATATATATAGGTTCACCAGATTAATATATAATAGATTAATATAATTAATAGTTTTCCCAATCACACCACAGATACTGGTTTTGATGTTGTTATTTTTATTTTATTGATTTTCACTATTTTTAATATATAACCATTATTTTTATTTTTTATTCTTATCTTATTTTTGGTTTGGCTATTACCAATATTATCTTTATTATCATTATTTTTATTTTTATACTATTATTAATTTTACTTTTATTATCATTTCATCACTACAAATTTTATTTTCAGCAATTTTTATTAATTTATCACTATTTTTTAAGCAAAAAAGAAATTACCCTCCTTGATCCTTAAACATATTTTAATAACAGTGTCTGTTTCTAATGAAAATTAGGAAATTAAAGTTATAATTAGAATTTTTAATTAGAATTTTCAGTCTTAAATGTAAGCTTCAGATTAACTTCAAATTCAAGATTAGATTATAATGCAATTGAATATTTTTAACAACATTAATAATTCATCCAAACAACATCATATATCACTAGACCCAGAAATATTAACAAAATGGTGAAAATTCGAATTAGTACCTGATGATTGCATAGAGCACGAAACTCCGAGCTGTACTGTTGGCATGGGGTATTATGTATATTTATTAATATATACTTGATAGCTCTGTTTAGCATTAAGCTCTGCTTTTCTCACACCAAAGGATATATATAGCATGTACAGTGTAACCCGGATATAAGAGAGATTTTCTCTGGTCCCAAATTAGAGCCATACTTACCTATACAAAATAGACCAAACCTGGATATAAGAGAAACACGGATATAAGAGACTTCTTCTCCAATTCCGACAACTCTCTTATATCCCGGTTACACTGCATTTGAACACTTACATGTACATTTATTTATATTTATCATTCGAATATATATATATATATATATATATAGGATTATTGTCAGTAAAATTTGTCACTTAGCTGATTCATGTTACATTCAGCATCCTGAGTTTCTTAGACAGAACTGTTTGTTCACTCTTTAGTGGGTATTAGCAATTAACTGCTTGTATCTTTTCAATTTATTCTTTTATGCACATTTAGCATTAGTTTTCTGTGTTTGAATGTGTCACGGAAAAATAAATGATTTCGTCTCTTTCTCTCCTGCTGTCGTAGTGACGGACACAGTCTCCACTTCTGAGACTGAAAACTGCCCTTCTTCTCATTCCAGCCCTTTACATAGAGTTTGGTAACTCACCTATGCAAAACACCAACAAGCCAGCTGCCAATCACGGTTCCCGCGCCTGCCCACCTCCACTCGCTTTGGGGGTTTCAAGTTGACCGACCAACTCATTACATTTTCTTCTGTATTCTCTGTGTTTGTGTGTGTGCTTAGCCATGTTCTTGCATGTACCCATCTGCATGGATGTGTGTCATGATCATTTTTTTTATCCGTAGCAGACTTAGTCTGGTTTTGTTCCAGCTCCAAACATGTGACTGATTTTTATTTATTTATTTCTATTTATAGACATTTTAGGTGTTTTTTTGCCAGGGAAGCTGTATTTCATTTATTTACATTTTTATATAAATAATTGGTATTAATGTTTAGGCAATATATATATATATATATATATATATATATATATGCTACCAATGATGTTAATGCTTAAATACTGAATACTTATACATAAACATGCTCACACATACATACATATACACACATGCATACATACACACTTTTATATTTGTTCACTTGCTATTATTTCAGTTTTTAATTGGAGTTGGTGATATCAGAAGTATTAATTGTAGAAGGCTAGATTTATAATTAAATTTAGTTATTATTGTTAGAATCTATGTGCATATGTCTGTAATTATACACCTGTGTGTATGCACATGTACACATCTATTCGTGCATGTACATAAACTAACACAGATGCAGGCATGCAGGTACATGTTCACTTCAGTCTGTGCTTTGGTAGTAATAAACTAGTGCATAAATGATGAAGTTATTTAATTTTTTAAATATCATTTATATATATATAGTAAGATCATGTTAATTGGTAATCTGTATGGATAAGTTTTGAAACTGCCAGGTCTGAAAAAATGAAATTGAATTCTCGATTTTGCAAAATAAAATATTACATATATATATATATATATATATATATATATATATATATATATATATATATTACACACTACCACACACCTATGCATGCACGGCACACCCATTTCACACATATATGTAATTGTTAAGTAGTGTATGTAATTAAAATAAGTGTATGCTTATATCATATGTTATCATTTATTTAATGTTTCATTTTTGTTTATATTTAATGGTTAGTAGTTTATTTGTTTTTGCTTTGGTGTTATATATTGAGGTATTATTTATGGTGTTTTAGGTTTATTAATTTTTTGGTGTTTATTTGTGTGTGTGTGTGTGTGTGTGTCTGCGTGCATGCATGTCCACATGTACACACACACACATAGCTGTATACTTTAATATTTGTTTTTTTTTGTTTATTAATAAATTAAGTTTATATTATATTTGTTTCTTTTATTTATTTATTTATTTATTTATTTAAAGTTTGTATTATATTTTTATTTTTTTATGTTTATATTTATTTGTTTATTTTTAGTTAGTGCTTAAATGGCAAAGTAAATATTTATTTATATGCCTAAATGTTATATTCCGTGCTAATAGGAATATATACTTGAAAAATTAGGTGGATAAAATAAGTAAAGGTTTATTGTAAAAAAACAAGTACAATAAGAATAAAAGGTAACAGTTATGCACAAGGTTGTCGCAAATCAATCCAGTAGCGAGTGCTACTATTGGAAGGTTGGTAGTTCTCGCTTAAGTCTGAGTCGTACTCAACAGATCCCAGCTAGACTCTGTAGTCCATTGACTTACAGATACTTAAAGGCAGTTACTACCTATAGAGTAGTCACTCATGGGGGTGAGAGGTTATTCCATTACATCACTAAATTTGCCCATTATTTCAGTTTTCTTGTTTAAGAGTTTTTAAATCTAATTATTGCTAATTTTTCCTCTAAGCATAATTTACAGTTTTTGCTGCTAATATTGTATGGGCACACACTTTTTATAATTTCCAATTTGATTTTGTTGGGATATTGGTTTTTTTTTGTTTTTTGGCTGTATATGTATTTTGATAGAGTTGTATTGTTTTTTGTATTTTTCTTTCTTTTCTTTTAAATGACCTTTTGTCATTATAATATTTTTCTTTAAAAAATTTATTTCTGTATCACCTATGTAAATTTTATATATATATATATATATAATGGCAGTCACCATATCACTGTGATATAATTTGTGCATTAATGATCCCCACCAGTGTCTTACCATCAGGCTCGTCAAATCATATGCAACACAGACAATGTCTAATTATCTTATCAGCTTCTTGTTATTGGATCAAGGCTGTCTGAAGCTGAGTGTGTACTCCAGGCTGTGAATGACTATCAAGCTTCCTAGAGGTTGTAATGAAACCACCTCATCCCACACAGCTTGTTTAGTCAACTGTCTTTATGCTACTAATGGGCAACCATTATATATAAATGCACACACACACACACACACACACACACACATATATATATATATATATATATATATATATATATATATATATATATATATGTGTGAGTAATTGAATAACAAAATAGAAAAACTCCAAACTCCTAAATCATGCCCCTAGAAGAAACTTCTTTAGACTAATAATGAATTTATCAAAGGAGTTTTTATTTTTTATAATAATAAGATACCAAGGATGAAAGGTCACTAGAACAAATCCAGATGCAAGACCTTCTCACTCCTTGGCAGAACCCTTCCTGATTGACCATGTCTTCAGGGATATAGCCATACTCACCATGCTTGGTCAGTTGCCGGTTGGTGTGGCTATTTGTGCCATATTTGGAGGTTTTGAATTCAGAGTTGTCTTCCAAGACTGGTTGCCACTCAGTGCTGTAAGACCCAGTTTGTCCTACTATTTTACCCCTAGCTGGAGGGAAAAGAGATGGATTTATACCTTTCCCAGGGGCATTTGCACATAAGTGAATGTAACAAACTCGATTGGAATTTGAACTTGGCTCTCAGATTCTCCAATCCAAGCCACTATCCATTACCCACCCCCCATGTTTTCATTCTGGATTTGGATTTTATAATAAATATTTGTGTAATTATCTGCTTATCATGGCCAGATACTATGACGGTTGTTTGATATATATTTGGTAACCTTATAATTAATACTGGATTTTTTTTTGAAAAACTTCTTATTAATTCACAAAATATACTTTTCCAATATGAGTGGCATCTTCAGTGATGTTTTATACCTGGAATAATAAGACTTTTGAGTCTTTCAACATTTGAATAAACACACAAACACACACCCAGATTAACCCAATCAAGGCTGATTATACCCTGACCCAGCTCACCACATCTAGATACTACCTCATCTTCCGCCCACTTTCAATTTGATAACTTGATTATTCATTCTAAAATTTTATATGTTTTTGTGATGTCAGCTCTAAATCAATGGCCCTGAAACATTGATCATCTGAACTTTATTTAACTGTAATTGGAATGCAAGGTAAAATTTGGTACCTTTTTTTTTTTGCAGAATAATCTGAAGGCTATGATAAATTGTATTTTGTAATTTTTTGACTGAGGAAAAATCTAATGTTTATTTTTATTTTCTGTTATTCTTGTAAGCAATGAAGGGAAAAAATAATTAAGTAAATTAATTCAGTGCAAGAATATTACTGAACACTCCATGAATTCCCTTAGTTTATCCACGACCATCTTGTTGAAATTTCAGCTGCTTCTGCAATTTTTTGGATTGCTCTTTTTTTCTGGATAACAGTCAGTCTAATTCTTGTAAGGGTTTTGCATAAAGATCTTGTGGCAAAACCCCTTCAGCTGGTTTCACTAGGTGAACTTTTGGTTTTCCAGCCTTGGTTCCTTCAAAATCCTACTAAATGATCTGCCTAAGAGTATACACTGATTATTTGTGAATATCTATACTGATGATACAATGGTATATGGGTGCACCTCCAAAACTCTGGATGACCAAAGCTTGATAGCTGATCTCTCTTCTGATCTAGCTCTAACAGCTCAGTGGGGGGAAAAACTGGCTGGTCACTTGAAAAACAATCTCATAACCTTCCACCATTGCCAACAGGACCTAAAATTTTCACCAATTTTCACATGGATGTTCTTTCAGGGAGGCCCTGTACTTTGAGTGCCTATTGGGATTTAAACTCAACCCAAATCTCAAGTGGAACATATACATACAATCCATCACTAAAGATGTTGGAAAAATGGTCGGGGCCATGTACCATTCCAGTAAGTACTTGACCTCTCTTGCTATCCTCTACCTTTCCAAGAGTCAGATCAGGTCTAAAATGGAATACTTCTGCCATATATGGGCAAGTGATGACCAGTCTTCAACTCCCAGTTTCAATAGAGTTGAAAAGCATTGTATTCCATTGGGGAGATGCAAGTTTCACTTGAGAAGCTTCTTCCTACAAGTAATCCAATAAACTATATCCAGCAACAAGAACTCTGATCAGGATATTGAATGTTTTGAAGAGCACAGAACCACCTTTTAATTGCTGTTGTTCCCAGGTTCACTCTAACCTGGGGTGGTAGCACTTGTTATGGTCCCAGCTATGAGCAAATAGTGAACCCCCAAATAAAACACTATGAAAGTATAAAAATGCATTTTTATAGTAAAAATACCAGCAATACATTATTATATGAAAAATTACCAACAACACAATTTTAAAGCAAAATGACCAGCAATACATTTTATAATAAAATGACCAACAATGCATATTATCTGTAGTTGAAGGCATACAAGTGCATTCAAAATATATTTAATTGAAGCCATAGAATTGTGTTCAAAATATTTAGATTTTAGCATCAAATAACCCATAGAGGTTTATATGCCACTAAACAAGATCAACTAAACCGATCTTCCCACAAACTGCTGCTCTGTGCAACCACCTCCCAAAAGGATGCTTCTTTGATCTCTACAATCTTAACCTGTTCAAGTTCAAGATGTCTACAATTTTAACCTGTTCATTATCTTTTCCATATATCTGCATAAACTATGCCTCTTACACTCTAATCCTCTACCTAGAGTGACACCCAGGCATTGCACAGGGTGAAAATCATTGTAAAAAACAAAAAACAATTCTTGATATTTTATACTTTTCTTTTTCTCACTTCTGTGTTTTCTTCCCAAATTAATTCCCACATGATTAATGGCTTTGTCGGGTTAGAGAGTAAAACTTGTTATTAATATTTGTTCCGGGAATTTTAATTGTTGTCCAAATTTGACTCTCATTATTTTAACTTTTCTAATTAATACTGGATTTTATGATGGGCATTAATAGGTTAAAAGTGACATTGTTAAATTATTTATCTGCATAGAGAAACAGTAAAGAAATGTTATACTCACTGGATCCATTATATCTTCTAATTTGTTTTGAGCAATATAATCGTCAAAATCTTTCATCTGTGGATTGGCAATGCCCAAGGCTTTTATTGCATTAAAGATATTCAGCTGAAAAAAAAAATAACAAACATATGAATTTAGTTTATGACATATCAACCAGGGCTGATTCGTACTACCCCCTACACCCTTGGTTGGTGAGAAGGGATTACTGCAAGCCTGATTGGAGGCCTGAGCAGTGCTTTGTGACATTTGCTATCTTATCAACATTCACTTTTTTCTACCTACATTTATATATGTTACAATTTAAACTAACTGACCATTAAAGGATGACAAATTTTTTCAGATTTTGACCTTGTTCTGGGGTCTTTTTTTTGTCCAAATCCGTGAATTTGTTTTGCTCAAGCAAAGTCTTGAAAAAAACACTATATAAAATTCATTATTTTTTATTCATAATGTTTAATGTGTTAAAATTATTTAATTTTTAACAAGAAAAATTTCAATTTGAATCATAAAAATTGCTGCAAAACATTGTTGATTTATTTAAGATGGAATGATCTCTTCTACTATGTCTCTAGGTTGTATTTAGATATGCTGTATTTATTTTCAATTTTTCTAGTTGAATTGTTCACATATATTGTATATGATCCTTGTACATAATTATATTACTATAAGATTTGACATCCTGGTTAAGATGATAAACTACATCTGGCAGCAAGGCATCTGATTAGGAAGTTTTGAGGAGTGTGGAACCACCTCTTTACCATTGTTGTTCTCAGGCCCACAATGACCTGGTGTGGTAGCACCTGTTAAGGTCCCAGCTATGGCAAAATAGTAAACCCAAACTGGAGTCAAAACACTATAAAAGTATAAAAATACATTCTTATAGTAAAAAATTCCAGCAATAGATTTTAATAGTAAGAAAAATTCCAGAAATTCTTTCTAATATTAGAAAAAAAGAATTCCAGCAATAGATTTTAATAGTAAAAAAAAAACTTACCAATGCTCCCAGGAAAATTACATTTCAGCATTAAATGACATATAAGGAGTTGGTATGACTTAAACCAAACAAAACAATAAAATTTGTATTTTATATGAATACTACCTTATGAAAACTGAGAAGTAGTAGAGTGGGTAGGGGTATCATAAATTTAGAAGACACTCGCATCAGCCCTGATATCAACACTTATAACAAACAGAATTTTTATTACCCATGATAGAAAACTAAGATGGCTGACAATAGAAATGATCATAATCATATTCACACATTATGATAAGGTAAGAAAAAAAAATTTCTATAGCTTTAATCTTTTTGGAACAACTTTTTGCATCAAAAAAAATATATTAACAAAAGAAGATTATGATTAAAATTTTGCTATCAGTACAATTGAGAAATAATGTTATTTTCTAACAACCATATATAAATTTTTTACATACATTAAATGACAGATGACTACTTTTGAACTGACAAAAACTTTATTATTTATTCTTAAATTATTATATGGAGCTTCATTTCCCTGCTATCAAAATAGGCAGAATTGTAAAGTTATTTTAAAATACAGTTTTATTGCAATAAATTCATACTGAGCTAAAATGAATTCAAAGGTGATATTCTTAAAAATCATATCTACTTAGGGGCATACAATCAAGGAGTTGGGCCCAGGCATCACCAAATTTCTGCATGTCACTGTCTACATGTTATTTCATATATGTAACTGTTATGGGTTGTTTTCTATACTCTCATAACATGAAATTGTTTTTTTTATAACATGAAAGTATTTGAAGACTGATAGACATAGTCTGTCTATATTTCTGAGATGAGGTATTATGTACAGTATTTACATTATGCGGACTATTGTCCTCATCTTTGTCGTCATATTTGTCACATGGCACAGTGGATAAAGGCATCGGTTAGATCCAGTGACAGACCCAAAGAGTGTGAGTTCAATACCCGGTTAAGGCAGTGGAGAACTTTCAGAGGGAAAATTAGCAGGAGATAACTGATAACTGACATACATCAAACATGGCACGTGGAACCAGAACAGTCTACTCCAGGAATCAAAATAAAGGGTTCAGTTCGAAATTCCAACCACCTGAAGAAGGCCGGAGCGTACAACGTCCGAAATGTTGTGACAAATATGGCGACAAAGATGAGGACAATAGTCCGCATAATGTAAATACTGTACTGATAGACACCTAGAAATGCATTGATATTTCTAACACTGTAAATTGTGACTAAATACTATAATAAATCAAAATTGAATTTGAGTAAGCAAAATTCTTGTAGTATGTAAGCTAAAAATGTGAACTCACAAAATTTGTAATATTAAACAGATAGTAAACATTACATTCTCCCTTAATTATTTACTAATCTTTCCAAGCAAAAATATTTTCATTAAGTTGTAAAGATGGTAAAATTAGTTTTAAAATTCATTGTATAATTTTGATGACAATTAATCCATCACACCCTGCTTATATATACAAACATATATTGTTAAATATAACAGACAGTGAATGTCTATTATGTTTGATCATGAGCACTTCTAAGCTTTGCATAGTGGCTTTAGATTCAGGAGAAAATAAAGACAAAAATTGTCCAACATTTGGATATTTTTTTAATATGCTATTCCTTGATCTAAGCTTTCAGCTCACTTAGCCAACATCAGAGTGGTTATATGGATATTATGACAGAGATATTCACCATCAAAGATGACATCCTGTTATGCTTACATAGAAGTTTGCTATATGACCATAACAGTCATGGAATAGCAGACACATGTTGTAAATTCGTAATGCTGTTCTCTTGATAAAATTTCTTTCTGGTCATGTAAGATGTCATATAAATATATTTATACATACTATATATATATATATATATATATATATATATATATATATATATATATATATATATATGTAATGAAAAACAAATCACTTTAATGTACCATTACGATAATTTATTTCACCTAAATCCTTTTTTAAGGATTCAGGATCATCAGGTAAATCTTCCAACAACGAAATGAGAAAAAAAATATATATATAAATATATATATATATATATATATATATATATATATATATGAAACATTATATATATATATTTATATATTCCCAAAACACACACGCACACACACATAAATATATATATGTACACAATGAATTTTATATATCTATATATATATATATATATATATATATATATATATATGTAGACATACAAAACATTTTATATACATACATATATATATATATATATATATAACATTTTATATACAGGGCGTATCAAAAGTATTTTTACAAACATTGAGAGCAGATGCCTCACATGAAAACAAGGACAAAAGTGATCCTGATCTGGTGTCCTGGCTTCAGTCAGTTTCCCACTGTTGTAAGGTTGCCTCTCTGTGTTTTTCATAGTAATTGTTTGGATGAGCTCTTCATTATATGCTTAGTCATCAAATTACTGTGAATAAAGTTTCATTACAAACTTAAAGATCCATCAGTTTTCTTCATAATTTATTCAAGGCAATTATGAACAAGTATCTGAGGCCCAAAACTCTTTGACGCCGAACTCAGATTCTACTGATAGTTGGTACCACTGGAAAACAGATTTCTCTCTGTCCTAGTGATTTCTTAATGACACTGATGAAAATATCAGGCACCAAAAAAGATTATTCTATTATTTTACCATGTCCCTAATATTCTATCTGACCTAAAAAATTCTTTTACAATATTGAGGGCCTTATTTCTCAGTCAACACTTGTACTATTTCCAATAATTTGAATAAATGAATTGAGAAAACGTTTAGTTAAACTTATTACTCACAGTTTTCATTTTCAGGAGAGCATTCCGGAACAGGTTTTCCTGAAAGAAAATTATTTTTTCATTATTGCAATTGAGTGAAAGAGGTTTTCTCATACCAAATTAATGTGCTTCAAGCTTCATTCAAAATTTTAAAATCTGAAAATCTATTTTGTAGAGATTTTTTAGAAATCTCTATTTTTATTATTTGATGATAATAAAAGCCATCAAGACTAGACTTTTGATAATTTTTCCAATGTTGGGTAAGTTTGACAAAGAAAAAAAATCACTTTATGAACTAGTTTCCACCAACTCCTTTCAAGAAGTCTACTTATGTGTACGTAGTGATCTCACTAAAAGTACTCCTCACAGTTCAACTCCCCGAAACTTTTGTTTGTTTGTTTTGTTTTATGGCACATCAACCTGAATGAGTCATTTAATGTGCCGACAAAGTTTTAGAATAAGTTCGTAGAGATAAAATAATTCTTCCTTGTAGACTAAGTTTGGTACAGGACTAAATCTTGTAGGTGCATATAGTTGGAATATCATTGTACATTTACTCATATGTTTTAGTACAATCCCACTTCTCTTAGAAAATGTAATGTCTTGGGTGGTTTGGTTTTGTTGAAAAGATCTTTTAAATTATTCTCATGGTAATGTTATGCTCAATCTAGGTCAAAGCCTACACACTCTATGATGGTGGGTTTAATGTTCAGAAGTTTGTTATTATTAAGGGTTTCCCATTTATTTGTGATTATTTTATTGACACCAGTCCTTTAATAGTGTGTTGGTATTTTTATGTTTGTTATTCTGTCTTTCATTGTTCTCTTTGTTTCTGAGTCTGCTTTGTCATTTCCACAGCGTCCTGGGTATGACGATAAACTACATCCGCGTCCTGGGTATGACGATAAACTACGTCCAACAACAAGGCTTCAGATAATGTTTTCAGAAAAATAATGTTGCCAGCTATACGTTTTTTGGAAAAAATAATGTTGCCAGCTATACACTTTGGAAAAAAATAATGTTGCCAGCTATATGCTTTTTAAAAAATAATGTTGCCAGCTATATGTTTAATAGTACTGTATATTTAATATATGTATAGGTATATGTGTATGTATGTATATGTGTGTGTATATATATATATATATATATATATATATATATATATACCATAATTTGGCATTAAATGACCCACAGTGGTTGATATGCCATAAAACCCAACCAACCAATCATTTCCACATTATGGCTCGGTATCTAATAAAAGATTATTTCTCTTTTTTTGGACACTTAATGAATTCTATTTAGCAACTGGATGGTTAAAGGGTCACAAGATTTTTTTTTAATTTTTGGAGGCAGTTAGTGCAGTTAAGGAATCTGAGAAAATTATGAATTTATTGTAAGGGTTCCAAACTTTTTGGGATAGCATGTATGTATATAAATAAAAGTGGACATTGAAGTCAACATCCAGAGACGACAGTCTGTTTCAGGCCAGATGATTGCATTTAGCTTGAAACAGATTGTCAGCTCTGGATGTTGACTTTAATGCCCACTTTTATATTTACATATGCTCTATCCCTGATATCGAGCACTTTAACCTTTAAATATAGCATACCTGAAAAGTATATTTTATCACATATATCCAAATAAGAGAAAGAACAAATGCAGTAAAAATCTACAGTTCATATTATTTACTATTTAAAAAAGTGCTCAATACAAAGTACAGCAAAATATTATTATAATATTTTTATTCTACAAGATTATAATAAAAACATTTTACATCGCTACACAAAAGCTTTCATGTTTCAGTACTATGATTGTACTTCCTCAGGCGATGGTTAGTAACTGGTGATAATCATGATTACCAACCATCACCTGAGGAAATACAATCATAGTACTGAAACATGAAAGCTTTTGTGTAATGATGTAAAATGTTTTTATTATAATCTTGTATAATAAAATTATTATAATATTTTATCAGATATACACACACACACACATATATATATATATATATATATATATATATATATATATACACACACACACACAAAGTTGGCAAGAAAGACCTGACTCACTTAGGAAGCAGAAAGGAAACAACAAAATTTTATGGAGCAACAGCAACATTAGGTTAGGTCAGCCAGAATGTCCTTACTCATTTGACTTCCGGCCTCTGTACGCTGCAGTTGCTTGCAGTTTATTTCTCTTTATTATTATTATTTCTTATTTTCTCTGACAGAAATGAGTTTGGAAGAAAGTAGAATTAGTTTTGATTTGCTACTCTTACATGCAAAGACTTTCTACAAGAGCTGCTGTGAAGGAAATTTGCTATACAAAAGGAGATGGCACAGTCAGTCAGATGAAGGCTTGAAGGTGGTACAGACATTTCAATTCCGAGGATCTTAACAATGACAATCTACCATGTTTTGGTTGACCATCAACCTTTGACAGTGAAGCTTTAGTAGCAGCATTAAAAGTTGAATCTTCTGCAAGCAGTTGTGATCTTGCAAAAGTTGTTGGAGTGTCATCCCAACACAGTGTGTTGAACTGATTGAGTGAGTCAGGACTTTCTGGCCAACCTAATATATATATACATAGAGAGAGAGAGACAGACAAACAGACAGACAGACAGAAAGACAAACAAAAGAGAGAGAAGCAGACAAACAGGAGAGAGAAACAGACAGACAGGAGAGAAAGAGAGAGAGAAGCAGACTGATAGTAAAGAGAGAGAGAGAGAGAAAAAAAGCAGATAGAGACAGGGGAGAGAGAAAAAAAGAGTTATAAGAATTAAATGTTCACTTATTTTGTCTGTACACTGAGTTTCACAGTGATTACATCCACTCTTCATGAGGCTTGACTATAAAATTTGATAGAATTTTATAATCAAGTCTCTTGAAGAGTGAATGTAATCTCTGTGAAATTCTAAATACAGTATATATAATAATACCCGGACACTTGTATTCAAGTATACCCATCTACTAGGGCAGCTAGCCAATCCCTATTGCAGATGCTTGCTCAGGCAAATTTTGTGTTTTGTCCAACACCCACAGAGTCCACCTGTGGTTGATACTGCAACTATGCTGAGCAGACCTTAGTTACAGTTTCTGGGAGAGAGTGTGTTATCTAGTGTAATCAACAATCTGAACAAGGCTAGAACACTCAAGCCCTCAGTCATAATGACTTGTGACTTCATGCTAGCACAGCTGTTCTGTCTACCCAATTTCATTCACAAGGATTGGGTCAACCCATGGTATGGTTTTCAGGCACCTTCCAAAAGTAGTGCATGCTGGGATCGCTCCCTGCCATCCAGACAGATAACATCAGGAAGTATCCTTTCTGACAAATCAACCATGGTGAGATTCAAACCCAAGTCTCATGGTCAAAAAATGAACATTCTAACCACTCAGCCATACGTCCATATGGCCTGAAGATTGCATTCAAGTTTCACTTTTATACTTACATATGTTCTATCCCTGATATTGAGCACTTACACTAAAATAAATCATACCTTAAAACTATATTTTTATCACACACACACACACATATATATATATATACATATAGTAATCAAAAACATAAGAAGTTCCCAATTCTTATCAAAGATGAACTTAAATTCTTACAATGTTAAGCAGATAACTGATAATTTTGAATATTTCTTTTCTTTATAATTTTAGCAGAAACAAATTCCACTGAAAATTTTAATTGTTTTACCAGTGGTTTTATCATTTCTGGATGGAGAATAATAACAATAATAATAACAATAATAATAATAACAACAACATCTACAGATATTGCATAAAATTATGTAATTTAATATGTGTCAAGGTGATGATAATTTTCACAAAAAAGTGATCAATCTAGAGCAATAATTATTGTTATTAAAAATATTAAAAGTTCATAATAGTTATTATTGACAGACTTAAATTACATAATTTTATGTATATTACTTGGTGCTGTTATTATTATTATATATTCTCTATCCAAAAATTATAAAAACATTGCAAACTTTTCAAATGTTTCAGTGGATTTCATTTAAAAATAAGTCCTTTTTTTTTCTAAAAAGTGTTTCAAAGTTATTCTAAATCATTTTCTATATGATTGTAAATTTTACTTCCCATTTTAAGAGACTGTCCATTTTTTTAAGGAAAACATGAAACATCTGACATACACTAATTGTAAAAAACAGTACAAAGTCAATAATTAAGAAACAACAATTGAAAATCTTGCTAGAGGGGTATGTGTGCGTACAACCCTACACATAATTTCCACTGGTTTGTGTTGTCATGTCTGGGACTATATTTGCTATAGATGACATGCAATTTGGCAATGTTGCTCTTACAATGTATTGATTCTCAGAATAATACATATAACTTCATACATTATTTTTAGTAGATATCCGTGTTCGAAACAGGAAGTCTATTTCAAACAGGGATATCCACTAAATGGTGTATATATATATATATATATATATATATATATATATATTAAGACATTTTTATGTTTATACATTCTTTTTATAGATACAAATATTTAAGTAAATGCTCTGTTTTATAATAAACAGTATTTATAACATTTACCGTCATGAATGTCCGAGAAATTTTCAGATAAAATATTCATCCTCCAAGAGGAATTGAACCTGTATCCTATATGGAACTGTCATTTAGCCTGACATGCTCTTAGCCAATCGAGTCACAGAGGATTGTTCAATAAGCAAGGTCGAATTTACTGCCTTTAAATTTCAATCTATAGAATACAGGTTCGATTCCTGTTGGGGGACGAATATTTTCTATGAAGACTTCTCGGACATTCAGGCCATTAAATGTTAAAAATACTGTTTATTATAAACAGAGCATTTACTTAAATATTTGTATCCATAAAAAGAATGTCTAATCATAAAAATGTCTTAAAATAATTGTTGGACTTTGTCCATTTCATAATGCGTGACATCATTTGTTTACATTTGGATATGCTTTGAGCAGATATTAATGTATGTGAGAGATTCATGGAAGATTGAAGTTCAAAGGCAGTAAATTTGACCTTGCTAATCAAACGATCCTCTGTGGCTTAATTGGTTAAGAGCACGTCAGGCTAAATGACAGTTCCGCATAGGATACAGGTTTGATTCCTGTTGGAGGATGAATATTTTTTATGAAATTTTTTTGGACATTGAGGCCGGTAAATTTTTTAAGCAATCATCAGGCCATGTGACCATTAGGGTATGGAACTGCCATCATCATGCAGTGTTACTTTCCATGTCCACAGTTATTTTATATCTACAAACATTCTATTTCCAATATTAAGCAATCTTCCTTTATAAATATTTTTTCATAAGTTTCATAAAAACCTTTAAACAATATAATTATATAAGTATCTATAGATATGTAAATATTAATTTTTATTCTAGGAAATTATAGAAGGGAAAACAGCTTACCTCCTAAAACAAAACATGCTCATACATGTCTTGTGTGTAAGATATTAAGAAGAAAACATGGCCAATCTAAAAGCAAGAACCTGATCTTCTAGCTCAGGAATTTTGTGAAACAAATTTATGGATTATGCAAATTTCCGAGCCTCAGCCATGAGTGAGAGAACATTGATGGGTGGCAAAGCCTGACAAGTCATGCTTTGTTTGTGGAGTTTCATGGTAATCTCACTGATTGTGATTGTAAAATATAACTTTTTTTGCAACAAAAATCTAAATAGATCTTTAATAAAATACATTTGTAAGAAAAACAGTACTTACATCTAAAGCTTCTTGGCTTATAACTGGTATAGCTGTCTCAAAAGTTGATTTTGGCGGAATTTTGTATGTGATTTCACTTGTTTTCTAAAAAAAGAAAAAATTGATCCATTCAACATTATTTGATGCAGAAAGAAATGTGCAGAGGTTTTCTCAAAATTCTACTTTGTTTTTTGGGATCATAATGTAACGCAGTTATTATTGGGATGAAATATAAGGCAGTTATTATTGGGATCAAATGTAAGGCAGTTATTATTGGGATGAAATATAAGGCAATTTTTATTAGAATCAAATGTAAGGCAATTACATTACAAGTGTTAGATTAAAGCTGCTCCATCCTCACTAGCATTGATATGTTTAAAATCATTTTTGCCTCTTTTCCATGGGCACAATATCACATGCCTATTGGTACTCTAACACTATGCTCAGATGTGCTCCATTCTTCCCTTCCACCAGTTCAGACATCACCATGTCACTTCCACAAAGTCAAATCAACCTCATTTCCCCTGAAATGTAAAGACAAACTTCCACCCAGAAAGTTTTTCCCAAGAACTGCTACTTTGCAGGAGAAACTTCCTTAAAGATGCTTCTCTGAACACTATAATCTTACCTTGTTTTTAAGTCAGGGAGGAAGAAATCATTATCCTCCTCATCTTCCTAACCTTCACTTCCTAACACTTCACTTCACTTCCACACCTCACTTATCATAACAATTTTAAAAGTAATCCTTGACCTTAAATGGCTTAATTTTAGTGTTCAAGAAGAAAGAAAAACCATTCTTGATTTAAACAGAAATTCCATATTGTTCTTTTCTGCTACCACTGATATAAGATATTTCAAAGTGTGTAGGGTTTCGGTATATATGAGTTTGTGTTTTTGTTTTTCTTGTTGTTAATCATTTCACCCAAGCAAAGCGATAATGTCACTAAGACATAAGGGGGTTACTGGGAGTGAAAGAGAACGAGAAAACTTTAATAAAGAAAAATGGCAATAAAAGAACAGGTTTCAGGAAGACAGAAGATAGCGATTGGTGTTGTATTTAAATTTTTGAATATTGTCAATGGCTGGGAATCAAGAAATTGGAAGGACATTCCACAAGCAAAAAATGCAAGAATAGAAATTATTAGAATAGAACAGACAGTTGCATCTAGATAGTTCATCAGTAAAACAGTAAGAGCTAATTGCCAGTCCAGTAAAGAACCTGCTTAAATTCATTCAATCAAAGCACCAAGGAGAAGACTTGAAAAAAAAAATGAAAATATTTGTAGAAAAGACAGAGGGAAGCCACAACATGTCATTGAGAAAGTCACAAGATGCCAGTTCCATTATACAGGGTGTTTCAAAAAGAATACGCCAAAATCATTACACTGTTTTTTCAGGTCTATAGCATTGTAGTGGACTGAATCAGTGGTTATTTGATAGAGTACTTATCAAAGTTTGATTGGGTGTCAGTTTCACCGCTTCTGGTGCAGCTGAATTGTGGGAAGATCAATCAAAATGGCGACTCCTCAGCAGAAGGCATTATGCGTGCTTGAGTTCGCAAAACCAAACGCCATTGTCACGGTGCAGCGTGCTTTCAGAACAGAATTCGGCATTGATCCTCCCCATCGTGAGAGCATTCGACGGTGGGTTAAACAGTTTAAAGAGAGTGGGTGCCTGTGCAAAGGAAAGAGTCCTGGAAGACCACGTGTTACAGAGGAGCAAGTGGAGAGGATTCATGATGCATTTAAGAGCAGCCCACGTAAGTCCGTACGTCGAGCAAGTCTTCAGCTTGCCATCCCTCATACCTCTGTCTGGCATGTGTTAAAGAGACGATTACACATGAAACCATACAAACTAAGCCTCGTCCAAGCACTTACTAATTATGACAAGGTGATGCGGAGGACTTTCTGTGAGTCAATGCTGGAGATGGAGGAAGGTGATGAAACTCTCTTTTCACGTTTAGTTTTTAGTGACGAAGCGAATTTCCATTTGAGAGGCACAGTCAATCGTCACAATGTGTGCATTTGGGGAACAGAGCACCCAAAACTAGCTATTCACTTTACTGCAAGCAGATTCGAATGACTTCATTTTTCAGCAAGATGGAGCACCACCCCATTGGCATCTCGGGGTTAGTACTTATCTGAATGAAAACATGCCTCAGCAATGGATTGGGAGGAGAGGTGCTAAAGACCTTGCTCTCTGTGCTTGGCCTGCCAGATCCCCGGACCTCACTGTGTGTGTCTTTTTCTTGTGGGGGTATGTTAAAGACCAAGTTTATGTTCCAGCACTTTCAGCAAGTATCGATGACTTGAAAGATCGAATAACAGCTGTAATCAACATGGTGGACTGTGACATGCTGAGGCGCGTTTGGGAGAAATTCTCATATCGGCTTGATGTTGTCCGCGCTGCCAGTGGTGGCCACATTGAGCACTTATAAAACATGAAATGAAACTTGAATGTATATACAACACATGTGTTCATGCTAGACGTTTGTAATTTTTTCGTTTTTGACACATCACGTGATGATTTTGGCGTATTCTTTTTGAAACACCCTGTATTACAGACCCCCTTCTTTGAATTTTATCAAGATTCTTGAGATATATAATAAAAGCACTAGACTAGATATGGGCATGTGGCTGAATGATTAGAATGTTTGCATTCTGTCCATGTGTCCCAGGTTCGAATTTCATCATGTTCAATTCATCAGGAAGGGAACTTCCTGATGTTATTAGACTGAAGGGGTCGATCCCAGCAGGCAGCACTTTTGGAAAGTGCCTGAAAACCATACCATGAGTTGACCCAAGCCATGTGAGTGAATTTGGGCAAATGGAACACTTGGGGGCCATCAATAGCGGTGCTAGCACAAAATCACAAGTCATTGTGGCCGAGGGATTGAGTGTGCTGGTCTTGTTCAAATTGTTGGCTATGCTAGATAACATGCTCTTTCCCAGAAACTGTAACTATGGTTTGGTCAGCATAGTTGCAGTATAAACCACAGGTGGGCTCAGTGGGCATTGAACAAACATAGATGTGCCTGAGCAAGCGTCTGCAATAGGGATTGGCTAGCTGCCTGAGTATCATCAAATATTAGTGGCCAGCTATATGATACTAGTCCAGATATGGCAGCAGTATTTAAAGCACAAATGTATGACAAAGGTAGTGAGAAACCTAGTCACCAAAAAACAAATATTAAAAAACAGAAAAAGTTCATTAGAGACAAAGAAAAGAGTGCTGAGTGTCATATTTAGTCTTCTACATGCCAATGAATACTGGAAGAAGAGACATGACGTAACAAAAATGTGGTTTTACAGAATACTAAGAATACCATGGATAGACCATGTGACCAGTGAAATTTTAAAGCAAACAGAAACTAAAAGCACAATTATACTTAGAATCAGGTAGAAACAGTTGAAATTTCTGGATCATATAATAAGGAAAGAAGATAGTCCTCAAGGACACATGCCACAGGGGATAAAGGCATTAGTTAGATCCAGGACCCAAAGAGTTGTGAGTTCAATACCTAGTTAAGGTGGTGGAGAACTTGGAGAGAGGAATTAGCAGAAGATAACTGATAAGTGAAATCCATTAGACATAGCACATGGAGCTAGAACAGTCTACCCTGAAGAAGGCTGGAGCATACAACGACTGAAACGTTATGATAAATATGGCAACAAAGATGAGGATGATAGTCTGAACAGTGTAGATAGAGGACTTGGAGAATTTAACACTCACAGGGCATATTGAAGGCAAGAGAGACAGAAATAAAAAAAAACAGTGAGTAACCTACTTAACAAGCTTGTGCAGATGGATTACAGAACAGGGAATAGGATAGTAAAAAACAAATATTGCTAAAATCTACAAAGGGTAGGAAGTTGTGGAGAGCCATGATCGTCCACGTCCTGAAGGGACATAGCAATTAGAAAAAGAAGATTGTTTTTATACTAACAGCTTATGTGACTGCTGTAGCACCACATGACTACATATCTAAGGGATTAACAACCCACTTTTTTCAGTCTTATTTTATTTATATATAAATGTTATATTTCTAATTATTGAAATGAATGAAAGATTTCATGTATTTGTTTAATAAGTCCTACCTGTGATATCAAGCATTGCATAAGCAGCTAACTCCATTATCATCATATATAAGAAATAATCAACTAAGAAATGCAATGTGTATTAGTCATGTGCAAACGTTTCAAGTGCTTGTTTTTCTTTTTTTGTAAACAAGAGACAGTCTTTTGTTGAAAATTTTTGCACACAATTAATATATATTTTCAGTGTTTACAAACCCTTTGTTGAACTTACAGGTTTGTAGTCTCTCGATATTTCTTTTTCTATTATTCCTTTTTCCAGTTTTTCCTGTGTTTTTTCTTTTAATTTTGTTTCATCTTTCTTTTGTGTCTCAGGCATCCCCACTGATTTCATTTCAAGAGATGCATCACCAATCTCAACGTGTAAAACTTTTGTTAGCAGTGACTGTAAAATATAAAAAAGAAAAAAAACTTAGCATGTCTATTCCTTTTCTTAAGAACTTTATAAAACTGTATATTTCTTAATTTTCCTAACAACTATATAAAACTCTTAGCATGTATGTTCCTTTTCTTAATAACTGTATAAAACACACTATGTATGTCCGCTTTTTAAGAACTTGGTATGTTTGTCCCTTTTCTTAAAAATTATATAAAACATTTTGTATGTATGACATCTTTCTTAAGAGTTATTTAAGACATTTAGCATGCATGTCCCTTAAGGACTGTATAAAACTTAAAATCAGTAGATATCAGAAACATGAAACTTTTAACATAATCTTGATTTTATTTAACTGGTTTATTTTAAGAATTTGAAGTTAATCTTTAAGTTTGATAATGTCTAAATTAACTTTGTTCAAGTGCTTGATTTGTATGTACACTTGAGTTTCAAGTAGATTGAATGGTTGGAAAAATATCTTTATAAATTTGTGCAATTTTCATTAATGAAACACTTTCTCTTAGAATACTTGTAACTTAAACTAAGGGATGATAGAAAACCTTTTGAATACATAATAAAAGGGGTGGTTGAAATAAGGATGTCTGGGTGGCTTTCTCTCAAAAAAAGAATAATTGTCATGGTTTGTCTATTTGAAACTCAAAGATATCTTCATTTAAGGTAAATAATCTTTTATATTTCTCTTTATTGAAAGAAAACATTTATATCTTTGCTAAAGAATTAAAACAAAAGTGAAGAGAGAATATTCTCCTGACACTTATTTCTGACTTAAAACAAGGAAGTCTTGCCCTTTAGGCATCAATTAAATTTATTAGGTTGGTGCAAAAATAATGACGTAATAATGTTGTTTTTTGACGTTAAAAATACGTCAAAAAACAACATTATTAGGTCATTATTTTTGCACTAACCTAATATATCATTTACAGAATTATTTCTTATGAATCATCATTCTAAACTGGATCTGTAACTCTAGGCATCAGAGATAGCGTAAAGCAGAGGGATTTGAGACAGTGTAAAACTTAAGTTGTTAACTGCAATCAATGAAAAACTACTTGGAAGAAAAAAAATTAAAGTGATTTTACTAATATACTTACCAAAGTTTCATTTATTTCTTCATCTTCAAATGTTTCCAGCTCTTCAAAAAGTTCATGCTGGCTCTACAATATAATATTTAAAATTTATTTTGTAAGCAAAACCTTAGAAACTCTCAAGTCATTTTTGATGAAATTTTACTTTTGCTCAGAAAGAAATTTCAGATTAAAATCTAGCTAATAATTATGTCAGATTTGGTTGATTCACCGATATATATATATATATATATATATATATATATATATATATATATATATATATATATATGTGTGTGTGTGTGTATATATATATATATATATATATATATACACAACTTTAAATGTTATTATAGTGGATACTCTTATTTGAAATAGATGCCCCATTTTTATTTTTCTGTAATGTAGCTATTCCAGTGGCTTTTCTACAAATACTTTCATAGTAATTGTTCATATGAATTCTTTGCTATGGTACCTAGATTTTATCACTTTAAGTACAGTACTAGATTGGCAGTAAAATTTCATCAATTAACAGTTGAATTGGATAGATGTAACCATAAGTTCTATGCTAACAATTTCTTTTCTTGAACTTCTCACTTGTGGAACTCTCTTCTGGCTCCATGCTTTTCAGCCAACTTTGGTCTTCAAAAATTTAAATGCAGTATCAATCATTATCTACTGTCTTTTTGATTACTCATTTATTCTTCTTTTTCCTTAATAATGTTTCTCTTTTTTCTTATTCTTTCACATTCAGTGATCTCTTGTGTCTTTCTGGCTTTACTGCTTTGTATGGGGTGATATGATTCAAAAAACAGTGTGCAATTATGTCAATCAGACAGTGCCTTTGAGAAATTTTAATAGGAATAAGTAAGAAAACCATTATACATTTGTCATGTTTCACTATTTAGCTTATACACGATTATACCCATTTCATTACAGTATCATTTCAAGAATTAGATGCACCCACAGACACCACAAGATAAACTCAGAATGCCCAGTAGAATTAAGACGCATAAACTTACATACTAATACTAGAAAAAATGAAAACCTGATATTCATGGAACAAATGAAAACAAACATAGAATTCAAAATATTAAAACATCTTTGCATTTACCCATTCTCAAAAATTTCTGATGAAGCTAAATAAATAGTGAAACATGTCAAATTTATAAAGGCTTTCCTACTTGATCCTTATTTGACCATTTCATTAGATTAAATCCATATCAATTTATACATACCCAGTGTTCATCGTAACCCTAGGGTTCCAAAGAGGTCACTAGGAGTTCCATGCAAAACACGAATAGTCGAATGCATTTTGAGTCATTTTTTTATTAAATTTTATATTCATAATTTTATTATACACATATGGCATATTGTTGGAAAATCCTTGGTCTTATATTATTTAAAATTATGATAATCCTAGGGAATGTATTTAGCAGCATCTATATGGTGTCAGTGTGAAACCACCTTCACTGGTTAATGAGCAGGACCAACACATGGTGGATTTGTGTATCACTGAGTAACTCACATGAGTACAGGGATGCATGCACAATGTCCATATATTATGTTTATCATGTGAATTATGATAAAACTATAAAAGAGATATTAATAATGGTATATAATAATTTTTATGCAGGTTTCTCTGAGACATGAAAACTATTTCAAGAGTTCCACGAGGGTATATAAGATTGAGAAATGCTGTGCTAGAGTCATGTTTTCTTTCATTTTCTTGAAGTTGTTGTTAATCCCTTCTCTCCGAGTTTTTTTTTTTTCATTCTTTTCCACAACTTACCTCAAGTTCAGTACACTGTTTCAAGTTTGAATTGCTTCATTGTACAAACCATAATTTAGCTTTAGGGAGATCAGCAACAAATCCAGAGGAATGATGCCTAAACATACAATGGTACCTTGCTAACTTTGTTAGCAGACTTCACACTGAATATCCACTTAATCATAAGATAATCATTTTGTAATAGACACAACTTGTCCTCACCAGGCATAGCCCTGGATTCATAAGAATAAGTCAAGACATTATGAACACAGGAGTTATAAACCACAGATTTAAAACAACTAGGAAGAAACAGCTGAAATTTTGGAGACACATAAGGAGGAAAGAAGGCTTGGAGAATTTAATACACAGAAACTTACTTGACAACTTTGTGTAAAATGGATGGCAAAACAAGTACCCCAAAGACAAAGAGGAGTGATAAAGAAACAAATGTAGTGAAAAGTAACAAAAGTTAAGAAGCTGTGGAGGGCCATTTTTGCCCATGACCTGAAGAGACATTGTACATAGAAAGAGAAAGAGTATTACTTTTTATCACAAACTTTTTGACTGTATACCCTCCAGCTATGAAAATAAATAGAATGAAACTGGACTAGTTGTTTCTCCCTGCCAAATCAAATATCATGAAAATTTGTCTCTTGTCTTTACCACTTCAGACACAAAAGCCTACAGCTCAATAACATGCTTATCTACAATCATAATATTATGTCTCCACCAAATCTTCAAGCTGTTTTGCTTTTACTAACTAGTAATAACTTTAATTTTGAATTTTGAGATAAAGTATTTTATAACAAAATGTTTTTCTTAATCTCTCCAGCTGTATAGAATGAGTCTAGGAACTACAATCTTATATAATCCTATTTGCCCCTTTCTACCTTCCTTCCTTCCATGTTAATAAAATAAGCACATCACATCTCCCCTCTCTCTTCTAAAGCTGAATTAGTCAAATAAAGCTTCTACTTAGAGTTGTTGCTATATTACAAACACTTATGTTACACTCTGACAATACCTCATAAATAATGGGCTATTCCATTTTGGTCATGAGGAAAGATTGAAATGTCATATCAGAGATGATGCTTGGTTCCAGTGAGAAAACCAAAGAAAGAAAGAAGAGTCTATATAAGAGGCAATAATGTGTTTAATGTCCGTTTCAGTGAAATGGAAAATGTTATCAATTTCAAATCTTTTTTACACCCTACCAATACCACATAAATAATGGATTATTCCATTTTGATTGTGGAAACTAAAAAAGACACATTTAGAGATGCTATAGGGCACCTCGAGGTGGTGTAATTTTTAGCAAGCTTGTCTTGCTAGAACAATTACAACTGAGTAGTGAGTTCGATCCTCACTGGGTGCCCCATACTTTTGGCCTTGTGTCACATCTGGGCTACACTTGGAAAATCACTATTTAGAGATGCTACATGGTTTCATTGAGAATATGAATGAAAGAAAGAACGGAAGATGGAAGAGGCAGTAACACTTTCATGTGTTTAACATTTGTTTCAGTGAAATGAAAAATTTGTCGATTTCAAATATTTTCATTTGTATCCCCTTACTTCTTTAAATAATGACCAGTATTCATATATATAATTCTTATTGCAATATTTTGTTAAAGTCGTTAAGCTCAAATATTTAATGATACAATGGGGAAATTTCTACAAGGTATTTTATTGTTGTAGGACTCATCATGAGCTTATTCAATCATTAACTTAAAAATTAAATTTTCTTCATCAGAAAATTCAAATAGGAAGACTGTGAAATTTCCATGTGTAAAACATTACTTACTATATTTTCCAGTTCTATAGTTTTTTCATCAGACATTCCCATCTACAAAAAATAATTTAAAGAGTGTTTAAGCAAAAATAGAAATGTATTCAACAACAGGAAAATCACAATTGTTCATAAGCACTTAAAGGGCCATCAAAGGTGGCTCTAAAGTTTGATATCAAGTCATGTCCTATTTATTGAATTAACATTATAATTATTTGCATATAAATAAAGAAAGACTACTCTTTAATTAACCAAACTCCAACGATATTTAAAATCAGCTTGTACTTCTACTAATTCCTAATCAGCAGGAGTCTAGTGAGAAATGATTTTTAACATATATGCTTATAATTTAGAAATATTATTTATAATAAAATTGGAAAATGTTCATGATAGAAAAGGATAAATAAACTAGAAAATTAATAAATTTTACATGAAATAATGAAACTCTTAAAATAAATTTCTATATAAAAATATGTAATAAAAATATTTATATTTCATTTTTATCTATTTTTAATTATATTTATCATTATTTTATGCAGTAATTAGTCATTTTTTTAAAAATTTCTTTTCCTGTTTCAATGTTGATAAGATTTTCATTTCAGCTTTTGTAACAAATATGCAAAAACATACACAAATTAGATCATAGTATGATCAGATTAAGCACAAATATTTACTGAACACTATTGTTATTAAAAAAGATGTCAGGTACTAAAGCTCATTAGATCAGATCCAGATTCAGTTCACAGTTCTCCTTGGTCTTTTGAACAAGAGTAGAGATTTACATCTTGTTTCCTGTTTAGGATTGGGTTTCTGGTTCCTTCTAAAGCCTTTTTCATTCTTTTTCACTCCCAGTATCCCCCTTGCATCTTAGTAGTATTATCACCTTGCTTGGAGTGAATTGATTTTTAAAAAATGATCGAAATTCTTCTCACTACTTAGTGGAATAACTCCTTGATTGGCCTATGTCATCAGGGCTGTAGCCGTACTTTCAAGACATAGCCAATTGCAGTTTAATGATGCTATTTAACCCATAGTTGGAAGTTTTGAATTCAGAGTTGTCCTTCTCCTAGGCTGGTTGTCATTCAAGACTATAGGACCCAGTCTGTCCTGCTATTTACTCATAGCTGGTGAGGAGGTGGGGGTAGTGTGGATTCATACTTCTCCCAAGAGTATTTGCATGTAAGATAAATGACCTACAGCATTCATTTGCTCAAAGCCCTTTTAACCATTGATCTAAGAAAGTGGTTGTATACAGCTGACAGTTTAGATATTTCTGAACGAGTTTTGTGCAATGCATGATATACATATGAAAGTTTTGATTTTAACAAAGTTATTTAAGAACATGATTCAAGTTTGAACATTAAGGGTTTTGTAGCAATCTGTGGTGTTAGGTGAAATTACCTCTAGGGCAGCCTGTTCTATGTTCACTTTCCTTATCCCCTATACTAAATTTGTTATAACTGATTCATACATCAAGACAAGGTCTCATCATTCTACAGTTCAAACTACTTCTAGGGCAGCCTATTCTATGTTCAATTTCCTTATCCCCTATACTAAATTTGTTATAACTGATTCATACATCAAGGCAAGGTCTCATCATTTTACAGTTCAAACTACCTCTAGGGAAGCCTATTCTATGTTCACTTTCCTTATCCCCTATACTAAATTTCTTATAACTGATCCATACACTAAGGTATCTGAAATGTTTAGCATTTACAGATGAAAAAAATAATAATAATAAATTCTCATATGAATTGATTAACAAACACTTCTTGCATGGGGAATTCTTTACCAGCTTCTTTGCTCTTCAAAAATTTAAATGTAATGTCAGTTGTCATCTTTTGTCTTCTTAATTCCTGTTCTTTTATTGTTCTCTCTCCATAATAATGTTTTTCATTTTCATTTGTTTCATTATGTCATGCTAAAAAGATTTTCTCAACAGAATCTATCTTACACATTTATAAGTCTACCATTCATACATGCATTCAATATTGCTGCTACATTTGATCTGGTGCTTTTGCTATGTATTTAGAGATTCTTGATAAAATACAAAGTAGCATCTGCAATTTTGTTGGTTCTGACCTGGGATCTCAGTTTGAGTCACTTTCTTATTGCCAATAATGTAGCTTCCTTGTGCCTTTTCTATAAATACTTTCATGGTAATTGCTCTGATGATCTTTCCTCTTTGCTACTGCAGACTTTATGAATCTAAGCGCAGTACGAGATTGGCAGTTAGGTCTCACCATCTTACAGTTAAAATGGTTTGATGTAATCATAAGTACTATGCTAAGTGTTTCTTCTCTCACAATTCTCACTTGTTAAACTCTCTTTGATTTTCAAACATTTCAATGTAATGTCAATTGATATCTTCTGTCTCCTTAATTTCTGCTCTGTTATTTTCCTCTTCTAGTCACAGTAACCCCTTGCATCATAGTGATTTTATAGGAGAATGATAATGAAATGACCAAAAAAATCAATTATTTCTTTTTTAATCTAAATCTAATAGAAGATAGCAACCAAGGTAGATATAAACAGAATGATCTGGTGAAATATTAAAAGAGGAATATGATTATGAATTAAGATTAATTTTAACTCACAATTAACATGTGTAGTTGCTCTCTTCTTGCATGAAGCTTATCTCTCACTTCAATTGGGTCCTGTTAAAAAGAAAATACATTAATATTAAATCTCAATAAATGCTATCTTAGCTTTAAATATAAGGGACATGCATCTTCCTGTCAACAAAGTCTTTGTAATTTTGAAGCATATTAATGAATTACTGTTTTACTTGAAAGTTGGAATTATGAACCTCAACAAATATGCCATATTTCTCAGTGTATGTTTCTCATCTGATCACCAAAGTTAAACAGTGTCTTTTTTTTTTTAATGATATTCACTCTGTATAAGGTTCAAGAGTCACTCAAGGTAGAGAGTTACAAAGTAAGAGGTACAGTTTATGGGGATATGAGAGAAAGATAATGGTTAACCCTAGACTTTAACAGATTAAGATTGTAGTGATTGGTGAAGCATCCTCTTGGTAGTTGCTTCCACAAAGTAAGAATAAGTTGCTAGTGTGGAACTTACTTCACCAATGGAATATGAAAGGAATGTGGGTGGTTCACTACAGTGGGTGTGGTATGACAGGTCTTAACCATGAAGGTTAGAATGGGTGGAACAAAGGATGTAGTCCATCTGAACACTTTCCATGGAAATAGCAATAGAGAAGCAAGAGGCTTACAACGTTTTATATGTAGGAAGGGGTTGTAGGGTGGGAAATAATTCCTCACCCGCAAAGACACAGAGATGCTTTTTTGACTATCAAGACTGGAAAGTGAGCAGCTCCTGCCTATATATGGCATCAGTACTCTATTTTCAGTCTGATCTGGCTCTTGTAAAAGTAGAAAATAGCAGGGGGAGTCAGGTACATACTGGAGCAGTACATGGAACCATCCATTTTTCAAATATATGTTATGTTGCTTTGTATGTATGAGTTCCACTTAAAATCTGGGTTGAGCTTAAATTCCAATAGGTACTCAAGCCATGGGGTCCCCCTGAGAGAACAAGATTCATCACAACAGGTGAACATTCAGGATCAGCTCGATGATAATGGAATATCACCACTTTGGTTTTCAAGATATTGAATGCGACTAGTCAGTTTTTCTCACACCGAGTTGTTACAGCTAAGACAGGAGAGATCAGCTGACAGAGTGAGGAGCCATTTGGGAATGCTGGGTACTGTAACCAACCCCCTACAGCCCAAAATGTATTTCAGATTTAAATAACCCACAGAGTGTTGATAAGCTGTAAAAAAAAAAAATGAGTCAATTCCTGCTATATATAATAGGTCTATTTTTCAGTATCTGTCTATATTTCTGAGATGAGGTATTATGTATACTATTTACACTATTCAGATTATTGTCTTCAAAGACACATGGCACAGTGGATAAAGGCATTGGCTAGATCCAGTGACAGGAGCCAAAGAGTGTGAGTTCAATACCTAGTTAAGGCGGCTGAGAACTTGGAGAGGGGAATTAACAAGAGATAACTGATAAGTGAAATCCATTAGACATAGCACGTGGAACTAGAACACTCTACCTCAGTGAGCGAAATAAAGGGTTCAGTTTGACATTCCAACCACCTGAAGAAGGCTGGAGCATACAACGGCTGAAACATAATAAATATGGCAACAAAGATGAGGACAATAGTCTGAATAATGTAAATAGGTTTACTTTTTTTTTAAAAATCCTCCAAAAATTACCTTGCATCTTGTACCAGAAAAACACATAAAAACAATGCCCCTGATGATTTCACAATAAAATATATATGATTATAAATGATTAAATTATGATCACAACTGAAAATAATATTAAAATATTTAAAAAATGGTATATAAAGATAGATTAAGTTGGGTATTATTAGATTCTTAAATACCTTCCCAGAGTTCATCAAAGAGAAAGTAAATTACTTGGGAACAGCAAATTAAGAAATGGTCTTAGTCATTCTGGATCAGGCTTCATGTTACCTTTACTAACAACATGTCCACATAACTTAATAGCATTTTGCCTAAAAAAATATTTATCATAGTTTTTTATATTTTTGTACTGGTGCCCTAAACTGCTAAAGATTCCTATCATGGTCGGGCTGGTCATGGCTGCATAAGTTTACATTATCTATAAAGGCGAAAGTATCTTTTGATTTTTCTTTTAAGATTACTTTATCTATTATTCTTTGAATACTGGCCACACCATTTATTACACCAAAGTGAATTCTGCAAAACTGGTACAGTCAACCTTCTGCCTGAATGCAGTATAGGCTTTTTCACTTGGTTTTATTTTGACCTGGTAAGAAGCACTTGAAAGATCTTAGCAATCTCTCCAGTCATGTTGTCAATATGTGTTAATGGTTATGCATCCAACAAGTCAAATTTTTAGATCTTCAAATGCTCTGATGGTGTGAGGAGACAAGGGAAATTTAGAAATCGCTGTTAATGGATGTACTTTTTCAAAGAACAAAGTGCATAATGTGCAAATATCCCAGCACTTGTTGAAGAGAGGGTAAATTATTTAAGATTGACAAATTAAAAAGTGGTCTTGGTTGTTCTGGATCTGTCTTCATCTTTTCTTTACTAACAACATATCTGAGTAATTTAATGGCATTTTGCCTAAAAATCATTTGTCATAGTTTAGCATTAAGTTATATTTTCTCTACTGGTGCCATAAACTGCTTAAGATTCCTATCATGGTCAGGTTGGTCATGGCTGAATAAGGTTACATTATCTATATAGGCAAAGTTACCTTTTAATTTTTCTTTTAACATTATTTAATCAATTATTCTTTGAATACTGGCCACACCATTCATTACACCAAAATGAATTCTGCAAAACTGGTACAGTCAACCTCTTGCCTCAAATGCAGTATAGGCATTTTCATTTTTATTGTAATTTGGTGGTAAGCAATTTGAAGATCTAATTTACTATATGTGTATTATATATATTTATTTCTTTGATCATGTCATCAATGTTTTAATGGATATGCATCCAGCAAGCTGAATTTATTAATGGTCTGTGAATAATCGATAATCATTCTCTTTTTGTGGTTTTCTGAAGATGTTACAAGGGCTTGCATTCTTCATGGAGAGTGGTTAGGTTCTATTATAATTTCGCTAAGTATTCTTTTAAGCTCAGTATTGATGAAATATTTGTCTTCATTTGTATGTCATGTTTATTTTATAGCTATTGCTTTCCAGTCAGGCAATAAATTTGCGAAGAGTTGCTGTGTAAGGCATGTTAGCCATCATTAGTTCACAACTTTTTTAAAGTCTCTCTCGGTCCACCAAATGGTATGTTAACATGAGAGTGTTGTTCAAGGAAATCGTGTTTTCCAGTATTACACTACAGCAGTAGTTCTTCATTATTAAGAATTTCACTTTATTGTATCAAGAACCTTTTATTTTAAACTCAACTAAACGGTATCCAGGTAATTGAGACGATAATGCTGTGTTAGCCATTTCTACTCTGCAAGAGCACAGAAAAATTTTCCACCAATTTGCGATGCCTGGGTCAATAAAATTTTTTGTGCTACCTGTATCAACCAGCATGCGCAGAAGGAGTCTAATGACCTTCATTTTTATGATAGTTTTCGATAAGCAATTAAATGAAGCTGACCAGAATGTGCAAGGCACTGAGACACTTTCTTTTTTTTTTTTTTTTTGTTTTTGCAGACTTTTGGCCAATGACTTCTTTTTCCACATGAAAAACAGTTATCATCTTTCACTGGGCATGACACGCAAAAATGCGTTCTACCATTGCAGAAAAAGCAAGTGCGCCTTGTCGAGGCCATGATTTATGGTGAATCAAGAGAATCCTGAGGTTTTTTAGAGGGGACAGAAGTAGGAGGACTTTCAGTCATTGCAGTTACAGAGTTTGGTGGAATGAAGGATTCTGGATTATGTTGAGCTAGTTCTAAAATTCTAGTATGGTTTTCATTTTCTAACAGATGCTACCGATTGTTTACTGACAATAATCTACTAATGAATGCATCCCCTTACTAGTTCTGTACAGTATTGTTCAGCTGTAACAGTTGTGAAGGTGCAATCTTTGCTAAGTTTGTTTAGTTCCCAAAGAAATTTGTCAACTGTTTCTGAGGGCTGCTGCTGTCTCATTAGCAAGTAGATGATGAGTGATCATTTTTCTTTCAGATATACAGTTTGTTCAGAATTCCTTGGTCTTCCTCATATGGGACTGCATCTGAGAAATACTCATAGACATTAGTTATAACATACCTTATTAAGTAACATAAATTGTTGGGTGTTTCATTGCAACACTTCTCCAAGATGCTTTCAAAGGTTTTTTGCAAATGTCGACACTCTCTTTCAGTGTTCAGATATTTGGATCAGTAGTTAGTTTGTTTGGGCAATGTTTATATATATCATTGTGAAAGGGGGTATATGTCATTGTGAAAGGGGGTATATGTCATTGTGAAAGGGGGTATATGTCATTGTGAAAGGGAATTAGTCAAATAAACTGTAATATAGTAACAAGTAGAAACTTATGAAGTTTTATTTGACTAATTCAACTTTAGCAATGAAAAAAGGTTTATTTTATTGTGATAGATGGTTATATGGTATATAGAGATAAAGTAAAGGCCAAATTTACTGTCTATCGTACCATTTATTGTTGACTATTTGGTTACAGCGTTTAAATGGTTGACTATTGTCATAGTTCCTTTTGTGATTTGAGAGTTCATACAGGGGTGTGGTGTTCCTTCTGATTGACAAAAATTAATTTGTTGCATTCATTCTTTCTTCTTTCTCTTCTGGAGTTGTACGCTAGGTCAAACTCACAGCTGATGAATCACCAACCCTTGCATCTCAAACTGCTACCGCAAATCAAGTTCCACTCAACTGTGACATCTCTCTAGTCTTGTACATGGTTTTCTTCTTTTTATTGGGGCTGACACATCCATGTTTCCCGTTTGATTTTAGTGGGATGTGTTGTCTTTGGTTGATTTTTTTATGACATTCACTGACCCACATAAACTAAGTCTAGGTTCATGTCTGTTACCGAGGATAGGAACAATAGAAGGAAGGAAAGGAAAGGAAATATATAGAAGAGAGGGAGAGAGATTTTTCTTTGTCGCTCAATAAAGAGGAAAGTGTATATTTTCATATGGTGTAATACCTAATCCTACTACAGTTACAAGCAAGATGGGATATGCTTATTTTATTGCCATATACATATTCCTTAGTTCTACCAGTTCAGATCTTAGCTAAGGCCTGCCATGCCACATCCACATATTTTCATTCCTTTTGTATACCATTGGTAAGGAGGAAGTTTCACTGTCAGCTTCTTCTCCAGAACTGCTAATTTGTGGAACAGATTCACAAGGAGGACGCTTCCTTAATCACTACAATATTAACCACTCAAAGTATCAGATCAACCATTATCTACTTTCAACAATTCAGTAACCCTCTACATTGAGTGGCTCTTGGGTTTTCTATTGGGTAAATAAAAGCAAAAAATACCCCCTGATGATCTTAAAATGAATTATAAATGATTATAATTATTAAATTATGATTACAAATGAAATATAATATTACAATGTTAATTAATAATCAACTGAATATTAGTATATGCTTTTCAAAAATATTCATTGTCAACTTATGGTATCATGGGAAATATGGTATCTTATCCATTTTTTCTGTATTTTCACTGCTGAATTAGAGACTATGAAAAGAAGACAAAAAAAAGGCAAAGTTTCCATCTACACACAGGAATTTTCAATATTCATTTGACTTCATTTATAGCAATGTTCAAAAAGGAATTTTTACATGAAAGCATCTTCTGCAGTACTTTATGCTAATCATCATTGCAAGTGATACTAATGTGTAGCTAAAAAAGAAGCAGCCATTGCTATCAAAGAATACCAAATGGTTGTTGGGACAACCTGAATTTGAAATCTGAAATTTGAATGGAATACAATAAAATCAATTAAAACTCACTCTAAATTGTTTCTTGCTTGCATCAAACTGTTTTTTTTTATGTTGCTGCAAAAATAAAAGTTATTTAACAAATAAGCAATCAACAACTAATTAACTTTAAATGGAAAGAAAACTGAAAAATACACATTAATAAAAAAAGAAAATAATATTGTTTTTTCAAGTGGTGAAAAGTGTCTACTGTTAAATATTTCAAATAAAAGTGACTTTATATGTTATAAAAGCTTGCTTTTAAGCTTAAAATTAAATTAAACAATTTTATAACACATAAAAGGAAAAAGTTTTCATACTTCAGACTTCAAACAATTTTTTTCTGACTTTAATATAAAATGACAGACAATATTATTGTTTTTTGATATTTCTTTCTGATGTTTAGTAAAGAATATATATGAATATTTAATTTTATATGTGAGTCTCAGTTATTAGTGACTTAGTTTTGTCAAAAATCCATTTTTACTATAAATTACTTTACCTTTTCTTTTGCCATTGATAATAGTTTCTCAAGTCCCATTTCAATAAATCTGTTTTTCGAACCATGATCTGAAATTTTAGGGTATATCATTCAGTTTAAAATTTTAAGTTACATCATTCATTTTCAAATTTCAGATTTCAGTCCAAAACTTAGGGTACATCATTCAGCCTTAAAATTTATAGTACCTTGTTCAGATTCAGATTTTAGGGTACATCAGTCTTAGATTTTATGGTACATCACTCAGTCTCTGATTTTAAGGTACTTAATTCATGTGAAAGTTTAGGGTACATAATCAGTCTCAAATTTTAAGATACATTCAATTTTAGAGCACATCATTAAATTCAAAAACTAAGGTACATCATTCAGTCTTAAATTTTAGGTTGCATAGCTTGGCCTCAATTTTTGGTTGCATCATTCAGTTCTGAATGTTGGGGCACATCATTCAGTCCTTAATTTTAGTGTACATCATCCAGACTCCAATTTTAAGGTACTACATTCAGTCTTAAATTTTAGTGTACATCATCCAGACTTCAATTTTAAGGTACTACATTCAGTCTTAAATTTTAGTGTACATCATCCAGACTCAAATTTTAAGGTACCACATTCAGTCTTAAATTTTAGGGTATATTATTCAATCTTAAATTTTATATCAAGTTAAAAAGAAAATCATTTTTATGAATCTTAATTTGACACATTTGTGCTTATATAATAATGACAAATACTATATTCTCCACCTTATAGGATATACATGATTTGGTTTATCTGTGTAAACAGAACAAAAATTGATCAGATTATGGATTTTATTTATCTTGATCACAATTTATCTTGCAAGTATACCCAAAAAATCACAGAAAAGCATTTTCCTAACATTTTATTTGTACTGTTATATGATGCAGAAGAGAGTGTTTTGCAAATATTGGACTTTTAAGCCACTTTTTTAGTCAAAAGGACTGAATTTTGACCAAATATCTTTGATAAATGGATACCTACCATATAATGCATCCATTAATACTAATATTAAAATTCATTTTAAACATTATAATCCTGATAAGCAGTAATCTCAATGAGCCCCAAATATTTTTAACCATCTTTTCCATAATGTAAAAGAAATTGGTCTTGAGTTAAACCTCAATTGGTTCAATGAGAATAAACAAAGCACAGACTAAATTTAATATCTGAATAAAAAGAACAAAAACTGATAGTGGCTAATTCTGTATATTTTGTTCCCAAGCTCTCTTGCAAGAATGACCATTAAATAGAATGACCATAAAATGCCAAATAACCTTGGGCAGGCTGCTTTCAGAAAACACAAAAGCTCTGATGAAATCAACAGGAGTACCAATTCACACACTAAAACAAAGATATATTTTATGTACGTTCTTCCAATTATTTTATATGGTTTAGATTGTGTGGCATGTACTTAAAAACATAAGGTATGTTAAAATCAACAAGAGTACCAATTTATACACTAAAACAAAGATATACTTTATATATGTTCTTCCAATTGTTTTATATGGTTTAGATTGTATGGCATATACTTAAAAACATAAGGTATGCTAAAATCAACAAGAGTACCAATTCATACACCAAACAAACACATACCTTATATACATACTTGAAATTGTTTTATATTATAAATATGTACTTAAAAACATAAGTTATACTAAATGTTATGAATAATCAAGAGTGGTCTTCCCTTGTTTTGTTACTCTCCTCTTTGAGAGAGATGTTTCTGTTTACTGGGACTATAAAAGGACACTATATGCAAACCTTGTAATCTCAGTTGATAAAAGCTTTCTTAAAGCCTACACCTGTGTACTTTTGTCATTACACTAAACTCAGTAAGGGTATTAATTTACACGCTAAAAAATGAAGATATACATTATATATATTTTTTCAATTAATTTACAGGGTTTAGATTTCAGTTCAAATTAAAGCATTCAAAAACTATATGATGAGCATTGTCTCAGATCACAAACTTATAGACAAAGTGAAATTAACCACTCTTAGAAATGTAACCAATTTGCATCCACTCTTTGGCAATGTTTAACTTTCATACCCGCAAAAAAACGATGTGTCAAAACAACAGTTTTTCCTTTGATCCTGCTATTACTGTATACACTTTTGACTCCCTCAGCAATGTTTATTTACCAAATTATAAAAACATGTGAACCAAATAAAATACTGTATTATTTACCTTTTATAAAGATTCATTATTTATCATTTTATAAAGAAATAAATTTGAAAATAAATCTTTTTGTTCAGAGATTTATAAAAAGTTACAAAAATATGTAAACCAAATACAATGTGATATTTACTGTCTATGATTTTATAAATAACTATGAAAAAGGTTTTTATTCAATTTAATAAATAAATAGTGTTTAGTATCTGTCTATATTTCTGAGATGAGGTATTATGTACATTATTTATATTATTCGGACTATTGTCCTCATCTTTGTTGCCATATTTATTACAACTTTTCAGCCGTTGTACACTCTGGCCTTCTTCAGATGGTTGGAATGTCGAACTGAACCCTTTATTTCACTCACTGGGGTAGACTGTTCTAGTTCCACTGCCTTAACCAGGTATTGAACTCACACTCATTGGGTCCTGTCACTGGAACCAGAACAGTCTACCCCAGTGAGCGAAATAAAGGGTTCAGTTCGCCATTCCAACCATCTGAAGAAGGCCGGAGCATACAACGGCCAAAACGTTGTAATAAATATGGCGACAAAGATGAAGACAATAGTCTGAATAATGTAAATAGTGTTTAATATATTTGTTTTCAATAATAAAGAAACTGTGTAAATTCACTTTCATATGTTTGGGCTTTATAAAAATTGTAATCATAATTTTTTAAAAACAATAAACATTGTCAAGGGAATCAAGAGTGTATGCAGTAATAACAGTGTCAATGGAATAACCGTCCTTTTGACACATTGTTTTTTTTGTTGGCATGATGGCGAAACATTGCCAACCCTTTGATAGCATCCATAACAAATCCTTGAAACTATTTGAACAGATTAAGAGATCTAGTGCAGAGCACATGAAATTATGCCTTAAAAGTATGGTGCCTAGAAAGAGAAGTCAAGGAAAACCATAAACAGAAATGAAAGAATAATATAAATCTGCAGTCATCAACTAATGAGTAACAGGTGCTAAATAAGCTTAATTAAGATTGTAATAAATTGGTGGGAAATAACACGTTAATTTGCAATTTGCTGCAAGTGAAAACAGTAACTGATGAAGATAAAGGTGTTCATCTTTCCACCATTCACAATCCCCCCCCCACACACACACACACAATCATCTTACATTTTATACTCTAATTGTTAATTTCAGGTAGCAAACCTAAGAATTAAATAAACATTGTTGTATAAAATAAATGCTTTTGCAATATTATTACATATGAATACCAAGAGACATACTTATAATAAAAAGATATGGGCAGATAGTCTTTTTTTACGTTATATGATTGAACAAAACTAGCTGGATTAAAAACCTGGCTAGATAAAATTATAAAAGACATTTTTCTCCCCTTATAGAGGATTTTTTTCTTTATTTTGGAATGTTAGAAATTAATGGATTATTTTTCCTTTCTCAATTATAACATTGGTCTAATACTGAACTGTTACATAATATCAGTCATTCCGTATGGCAGTGAATGTTGGACAATATCCTCACAGATGTAGAGGAGACTTGAGGCAATAGAAATGTGACCAGGATGATGCTGTGAGGATACAATGGACTGAACATGTGATTGCTGACAAAGTTTTAAAGAAAATGAAAACAAAAAGGAAACTTATAATTAACACCAGAAAGAGACAATTGAAATTTCTAGGGAACTTAATGAACAAAGAGGGCTTAGTAAATTTGATACTCACAGGACAGATTGAAGGAAAGAGGGATAGAGAAAAACAACAGATGACCCACCTAGTGAACTCAAGAAAATGGATGGCAGAACAAATTTTAGGAGAAATAAGACAAAATTTAAGAGCTAAAAAAGACAGGAGATTTTAGAGAGCCATGATTGCCCACATTCTGAAGAGATACAGCTTATAGAAGAAGATAACTGTAACATTATTAAGCTGCAGATGTACCTACCTCATAATATAGAGATCAGTAATTTTATATTGAATTTTTATTAAATGAAACATTGTTAATCATTATTAATTTTTGCCTAGGAATTTAATTTCAGTTGTTTTCTATCTCAACTACTCAGTCCATTATTCTATAGTCATTAATAAACAGTGTGGATTAAGTTTGGTAATTGTTTCAATGTTTGATCAGAAAAGAATAAGATAGACATGAGAGAAACAATACAAATCAAACACAAGAAGTTAATCTTGAATAAACAAGATTGATAAATTGTATATTGAGTATATATATCACTAAAAATCCCTTATACAAACCCTTGAAAACTGGAGTTATTTTGATTTCATCTGTCTCTTGCTTTTTGCTCTTCTTTTTCAAAAGTGGTAATTTTTTTATCGCCTTCTCTATTTTCTGCGGCGTTGGTACAGGTTTCATCTCACTTTTGGGAGCTGACTGCTTTTTTTTCAGTGGTTTTGCTTCAGGTTCTGAATATAAAAAAAACAGTCATTAGTCAATTTATCCATCACATTTGATAACAACAAAGATGAGGATAATAGCCTAATGGTAATTAGCGTAAATAATAAAAATTAAGAGGAAAAAATTTCAAATCATAATTATAAATTAATAATAGATAAAAAAAAATATATAATTTTTGGTAATTAACTAGAACTCCATAAAATAGTAACTGTATTTCCAACTAAAAAACTCTGTGCATCTTATTCTGAAATAGTAGGGTTTGAAGGAAGCTTTAGATAGAGTTATTGGTTCTAGGAAACACCCATTTTTGGACACACAATATCCTGATAATTCTTATGTTACACACCATTGTATGTTATCTAATAGAAACTACAATATATTGTTTACTTTCTTTTCTTACAAAATGTACATGCAAGGTCTAAGAGTCACTCAAGGTAGAGATATACTGAATGAGGTTGTTGTAAGTGTGTAAGAGGAGCAAATAAGAAGTGTATATTATGAGGATTTTAAAAAAGTTATTGGAAGGTAATTGTACCCCCCCGTCATATTAGTTTGGTATATTACCAATTCAAATGTCAATGTGACTATGTAAATAGAACAGATCAAGCAAGAATCAATTCACACATACCAACCAATATTCAAAAAAGCAAGGTAGACAATTTTCATAGGTGTGCGAATACAACTGGTTTGGTGATAGAAGATTTGTTAAAAAAACAGCAATGTACCTAGTCTGGAAGACTAGGTTCATTTGAAGGTGCTGGAATCTATTTATATTAAGCCTTACCAGCCATCTCTCTGTAAGCAGTGAGGGTAGTTGTTAGGCTTAAATGTAAATAGTCTGTTAGATATTTATTATATAGCATTTGGTATTTGGTATTCCTTTTAGTCACAGTGCACATTTTTTTTTTGTCTGCAATTGTCTGATGAACCAGTTTAATTCCTTTTTTATTATTTTATTAATCATGTTGCATTTCAGCATTACCACTTTGTTTTTTGTTGATACCTCACTTTTTTAAAAAAATTTTCTCCTTGTTTCTATTGACAAAATAACCAAAGAATTTAATCTGTCTTGAATCATGGATGACTGCAAGAATGTTTTTATAAAGTTTAGTTTTGGAAGATCACAAGCACATGACATGGCAGCATGATGGTGCCTTCAGCCTTGATAGTGACCCAGGGGACTGCCCAAGTTGCCATTACCTTCACCCGTCTTTTGATATATGAATTCATAAGAGGATGGATAAACAATTGTGTACAATTAACAATTCATTGGCTGTTGTTTTTAATTTCACTGTAAGTTGTTTTTAATTTAATTTCCTTCTCTGCAGAGTGCGATGGGTAAATTGTCACCTTTATATATTTTTAATTTCATGCATGTGCATTGTTTGTTTTTGATTTTGTCAACTTCACAGTATAGTAGGTTCAGTTGGGCACTGTCTGTGAGAAAAAGATCACCATGACACAATTCACTCTGCCAGAAATTTGGAAATGGTATGTTGTACTGCTTTGTATTTGAGCTGGATGCTTCAATACAAACATTTCAGAGTGTTTGGATGTCAATCTGAGGACAGTGCAGAGGATTTTAAAAGAATTGGATGAGTCTAATGGTGATTACAAAGGTACAGCAGCTTGGAAAACTCATTAGAACAATGAGAATGAGTTTTCCAAGCTGCTGTATCTTTGTAATCACCATTAGACTCATCCAATTCTGTTATGAAAAGAACTCCCAAATTTGTTAGTGAGAGCCTCAGACTCAATATGGAAGCCTACATCAAGTACCTTGAGGAGATAGTGCTGCCCTGGGTCAAGAGGGTGGCTGCTGGCAACACGACTCTAGACCATGCCACACAAACAAGAGAAGCCATACTGTAACCCCCTTGATTATTATGTATGTGGTGCAATTGAGCAAGGGACCAACAAAACTCCTTGTAACACCAAAAATGAACTGAAGGCAAGCATTATGGTAGCATTCACCAACTTAAACAAGAAAAGTTGCAAGAGATTCCTAAGTCATCTGGAGTATATGGTTGACTCCAATGGTGACTTTATTGAATAAATTTACTCTTTAGTATTTCAAAATATTTTTGTGTAATTTAGGTCTGTTATATGTCTGTTAAAATGAGATGTCAGTGTTATTTTCATTTTTGTGCAATTTAGATGACAATTTATCCATCGCACTCTGTATTTTCTTTATTTTCATTATTTGTTGTTGTTAATCTCATTTTTATTTGTTTATTATCTTTAATTTCATTGTTCTATTGCCTTTAAGTTGTCTATGTTCTTTATTTTCTAGTAACAGTATCCATGTGAACTACATAGATTTACTAATAAATTTTTTAATGCAACACTCTGTACTCAAATGACCATTCCCAGATATAAGAAAAGAAATATAGTCTCTCTTAAAAATACTGAAATGTGGTATGATGCACAGCTTTATTAATAATCTGAAATCATTTCCCATAAAATGGAATGTAATAAATATAAATTATATACATTCACCACATATGAAAGTTAATATTAGAATTACTTGTCTTCATTTGTTTCAGTTGAAGAATATATTATGTATTAGGGATAGACAGCAATGAAAATAAATTTTTTTTGCAATGCATCTAGTTTTATTTCAAAGATTGTTGTATTATTGATGTTTCTATAAAGATTTTGTAGGTATACAAAAGGTGATTATCTCCCTTTGGTCAAGATAAAGACACACTGGTCACATGATGGCTGCTTAGTGATGTCACTTCATAGAGTGGTGAAAGTAGACAGTTTCCAGGAGTCAAACTAAGCAGTCACCTCACCTGGCTTTCTGCCACCACATGGCACATCTTACAAGCCCATAGTGCTGTTTTCCTATGGAAATATATCTTCACTAGATATAGAAATTATCTCCAGCTCACAGCCTCAATTTGAGAAAAAACCATGATTCACCATTCCCTCGTTTGAGGGGAATATGTTGTCACTAGTGACATAGCAGTGGAATTCAGCCTGCTTAAATCTGGAATCCTAAATATGGCTTCAACAGAAACACAGATGAATCTCCAGCAGATCCAACTCCATTCAGGAAATATTATAAGTAAGACCCTATCTTTTTATTCTCTTTACACACTTCTTGTTGCATATATGTTTTATATTTTCTCTGGTGTGGGGAATGAATGTAAATATGTATATATAATTTTGTGTCTGACTTAGCAGTATTAAACTCTTTCTGAGAACAAAGTATGTTTGTCATTCCTTTCAGCTATTCCATTCCATCTGTGAAATAAGGTGTTATTATATTATGGATATAATAATGCCAATAATGGAAACAGGAGAATATTCACTTTCTTCTATAGCACACCCGTTACTTTTTGTAATTTACAATAATTTTTAGAATATTTAGAAATCAAAGAAAATGTCTTGAAATTATAGTCATTTATACATTATGATAAAAACATGAAATGTGATCAAGCTGCTCACAAATATTTTCTAATGTTCCATAATATATACATATGTGCACATGCTAAGATAACATAGGAACATAAGCAAAAGAAAGGAATTCTTAATAGGTTCCTAAATATTTTATATTAGAAGTTACTACACCAAGAGTGCATTGCTAATGGGAAAAACTTGGGCCCTGCATCCAGGTCTATAGAAAACTCTGCAAATGAAAAACTAAGTAAGCTTGACTGTTCCCCTAGCGTGTTCTGAATTTTAAAAAAGAAAGTAAAATTTTAATTTCAAAAAGGTCACTTGCAGTTCAGGTGCAAATGTGTCCTCAACAGATCATAAGGTCACAAAACATGATTTTAACCAATCAGCTGCCTTTATCTAAGATAACCCTGCATCCAACCCCTCTCTGTGTTGCACTCTCTTTTTGCATCTCTACATCGTTCCCTCTCTTTCTTTCTGTTTTACTCTCTATGTCACTCTTTCTATTGTCTTAAATTTCATTATCTATTGTCTTTAACTTTATTGTCTGTTTTCTTTAATTTCATTACCTATTGTTTTTAATTTTATTACATTGTTTGTTTTCTTTAATTCAGTTCCATTTCTATTTTCTTGTAATAATTAAAAACTGCTCTATATATATATATATATATGTGTGTGCGTGTGTGGACATAACTGAAAAATATCATCAAATATTTAAAGTTTTAACAATTACTCAACTTAAAAATAATTCAACAGGAATGAGAAGGATATTTTTAGTAGCAGAAACTTACTTTTCTCAGTTTCCATTGGTTTACTATCTTCAATACTTGGCAGAGGTTTTTTGTCTGCAGGAAGCAATTTTGCTTTTGATTTCTTTTTACTTATTGGTGGATGTTCAGCTTCAGCTGCTGGTTAAGGAAACAAAAGTAATATTTTTATTATGAGATGATAAAAGAAAAACTTAATAAAGACAATTCTTAATCCTATGGTCTTCAAAGTAATTAATATGTGATTGGAATATACATTCACAAACACACACACACATATATATATATATATATATATATATATATATATATATATATATATAAAAGGACAACAGATTATTATTCAGACATGTATTGTTAAAATATAACAGACAATGAATGTGTATTATATCTTATCAGGAATTGTTCCAAGCTTCATATACTGGCTTTAATTTCAGCACAACACAATAAAGAAATATCCAAAAG